>JAJQQW010000018.1:54427004-55087004 GCA_025583905.1 Ia io | reverse complement strand
TCACATTCACAGCGTGATTATCGGGTGTGTGAATGCTGTTGGCCCGTTTTCTTCTTCTCTCCCTCCTTTAATAATGGGAGGAGCTGCCTGGCTATTGCCCACTTTTTCCACGTGTTGGCTGGTCTCCTGCTTACCTCTGCTGGCAAAGGCCCTCCACGGAAGTGGGTGTTGGCCCCTCAACAGAAGACAGGGCTGTAGGCAGGGTATATGGGCGGCCTTTGGATCCACTTTGGTTTTTTTTAATAAATCCTTACCCAGGGATATATTTTTATTGATTTTTAGAGAGGGGAAGGTTGAGAGGGAGATAGAGAAACATCAGTATGAGAGAGTTGCTTCCCGTACTACATGCCCCAACCGGGGATGAAACCCATAATCTAGGTACGTGCCCTGACTGGGAATCGACCCCGAGAACTGTTGGTGTATAGGGCGATACTCCAACCAACTGAGCCACCTGGCCAGGGCCTTTGGCTCCACTTTCTTCCCCTGTTGAATGAAGGTCACGTTTCTGTTTCATTTGGGGGGGTGGGCAGACAGCTTTGTGTGCACTGCCCTTAATCCACGACCCTCTTTCTCACTGGCTTTCACTTTGATGAGAGCTTTGGCCTTATGGACGTAGCATCTTCTACATGCCCTGCTGGCCTCTGTAGACAATTCCGACTGTACACAAGGGTAGGTGGAAGGATATATCTATTGGGAAGAACAGCCTATAATCTCAGTTATAACCATTATTAACATTTTATGCAGTAAACTTGTTTTTATGTGCATGTATACACTTAGATGCATGAAAATGCATATTTTGGTTCATACTGGGCATGTTGTTAAGGAACCTGAGTTTCCCCCCTTCATATGCTCTGTGTGTCTTTCCTCGTTGGCATGTAAAGTTGTACACCATCCTTCTGTAACAGGCTCATGTGATTGTGCACTGTTGAGAACCAAGTTGTTGAGTTCTTTAGGGCTAACTTCAAAGAAGACCTAATTGTTAGCATGAGATGCTATGTGCCCCAAAGAGCTAGAGAGGATGGATTTGGCTTAGTGGGCCTTACATTTTGGGGTGGCGGGGGGCGGGGGCGGGGGAGGAACTGGAACTACAAGGAAGTCATGTTTAGTGGGAGTGCAGTATCTATGAAGATAGTCTATCTTCTTCTTTTCCTGGCCCATAGGGGAGGACTGAGGGATTTTCTTCCCTGGAATCTATGGAAGAGCCTCTCAATATAATTGGTCACAAATTTTCTAGGTGACTATAAGAAGAGGAAGCTGACACATACTATTCTTTGGTTATGCTAAGCTACCTACCAGCTTAGCGATAAGGGCGATGGTAGGGAAGGAATAGGAATGAAGTGGAAAAGGGGCACAGCCATTGGAGAAGGGCAATAATTGTCCCTTTGAGGTTCCACTCCCTGAGAATTAGGGGTGTCTCTACCATATTGTGGACCCAGATTGGGGTAACAGAGAGAAGGTGGAATATGGGTTGGGGGGCTCATGGGAGATGATTCTATTATAGAGGCAGGGCTGCTTACATCAGAGAAATGTGGACTGAGGTCACCCGCTTGGGGACAACAGAGGGACCAAGTCTTACAAGGAATCACTAGTGCCTGCGGGCCTGCGGGGGACTGAGTCCTGCAGCAGCAAGATCTTTTGGGGTGGCCGCCCATCTCTCTAGTCCACAGTGAGCTGCATGTAAGCTACGTGAGTGGCGATGGCCAATAGAAAGAGGACCGCAAAACCCAATCACCCCAGGCCGTCAAGCAGGGAGATTCCTTTTTGTGCTCACTCATCCTCACCCCAACACCAAAGGGGTAGGCACAGGGAAGAGGATGTGTGTGAGAGAGAAGTTACCCCCAACACACGCACACACACACACACACACACACACACACACACACACACCGCCTCCAAAGTCCATCCTTATAGCCACCGAGGGTGGGATAAGAGGAAAGCTTTGAAACAAATGAGTTTGAAGTTTTAAAGAACAAGACAAAGTCATACCACTATGTTGTACAACTGAAACTAATATAATATTGAACATCAACTGTAATAGACTTAAAAAAAAAAAAAAAAAGAGCCCTCAGAAGCAGGCGTCCTCATGCACTGCTATTGAGCCTACAAGTTGATTCAACTTCTTTGCAGGGCAACTTAGTGATCTCCATAACGATAAAAATGTGCATTTCCCCTGACTAAGGAATCCCAACTTTAGGAATTTATTTTACAGAATACTTATCCGTGGTCATGAGATACAGGTACCAGAATGTTCTCAGGGGCATTATTTCTAACAGTCAACAGTGTCTCCCAGCTGGGAGTGTGTGTGTATGGAGGGGGTAGGTGGTGGGGAGGAGGCGTTGTTTAAATCAGTGACAGTCCATCCATGTGATGGAGACCCATGAAGCCATTAGAAAAATGTGTCATATCAATACAGAGTGATTCTAACACATTCTGTGCTTTAAAAAAAGGTACAATGTGTGGTGTATGCTAATGTGTGTATAGAGAAGCCCTCTCCTTGAATACACACACAATATTTCTAGAAGCATGCTGAGAAACTGCTGCCGTGTTGGCTCTAGGGACAGCGGAATTGGAGGGGAGGAGGGGAAGGGATAGTCGTGTTTCACTATCTTTACTGCTTGAAAGAGTTTAAACTAGGGAACAAATCAAATGCATGTGAGAAAACAAATAAAAACAAAGAAAAGACCTCACTGCCATACTCTTAGTCCTCCTGCAGGTGTCCTTTGGGTGGCTGATCTGGGGCCATGAAGAGTGAGGATGCCCTGTAAACCAAGCATGTCAAATTCAAAGGCTAATATGGGCCAAATAAACAAGGTTTAAGCATATGTGGGCTGCAAAAAAAACAAAAGCTTCAATTTTCATAGAAACATAGGTTTATTTTGATAGAGACATGCTGAATACAAAGGGCTGAAATAAATGAGTCATCATTAACATAAAATAATAGAACATTTTAATTAAAATTAATATTTTTTCTTGAAACATTTACTTACCAGACATGGAATAACTGCATAAATTAATAAACGTAACACAAATAAACCCGTTTTTCTTGTTTTCCAAAAGCAAAATATTTCCTGTTGCGCACACCAAACAAGTCGGTCCAAGACTAATGACATGGCCATCGGCTGCTAAAATATTTGCTGCTAGTATTAGTGGAGAGAAACGGTGTGCCTGCCTGTAAGGGGGTAATCAGGGTATGTGTAAGGGAAATGAATGCAGCACGATTATAGTAATCAGTCACTATCGAACATTGTAGTTCGTTATTAATAATCTACACTAATAAAAGAGAAATATGCAAATTGACCATACCTTTGTGATGCCCACCAGCCAATCAGGAGTGAATATGCAAATTAACCCAACAAAGCTGGCAGGCTAATTTGCATACTCAGGTGCCAAGCGGCCAGGGGTGGGGCAGGATGCTTGTGTTCCACACTGCCCACTGCCCCAGCAGCTCTGGGCCTCTGGGCAGCGTGGGAAGGCAGAAAGGCGGCTCCAGGCCAGAGCGAAGGCGGTGCTGGCAGCCAGGGGAAGGAAGACCCATTCTTGCACGAAATCTTTGTGCACTGGGCCTCTAATTATGTATAACAGGATATTGTAAAAATTAAGTTATGAAATTTTTATTAAAACGTTTCTTACAGTTATATTGGCTGGGCCACAAAAATATTCCTTGTGGGCTGCATGTGGCCCGCAGGCCGTGAGTTTGACATGCTTGCTGTAAACCCTTTCATTCCAAAGACTCTTGAGTACATGTCAAAGGGCTTCTCTTTACATCACACTGACCTCCCATGGCCCACACTTACCCTGGCTCCTCTTTTGGGATGCGAGATCACATAAAACCTCCTCGTAGAGTGAAGGGTTCCAGAGCATGGCTAGGTTATTCAGTGTCTTGAAAATGAGCAAGGTTTCCTTTCTGGAAATATGGTGAAATAAATGCCAGATATCTGGGAACCTTTCCTGGTACAAAACACCTAAAATTGCTGAATAAAATATAAAAATGAATAATGGATTGTTAAGCTGGCGAGAAATGAAGTAAATGTTCAGAGGCCAGAAATAATGAAAAAAACACACACTCTCCTCGAGGAGAAAAAGTGAGTGCATTCACCTTGGGGATGTCTAGACTTAAGTGGCTCTCACACATGCAGGGGACAACAGACCAAGCCTGGGTGTAGTCGAACCTCTTTCATGGGTGAACTTGGATAACACCTGCCCCACAGAGAGACATGGTAAAAAATCTTCCTTGTCTGGGCCTCCTTGGCAATTGGTGGAATGAAAACAAAAACAAAAAAACATAAAAGGAAAAAGGATCCTCTGAGAATACTGAACCATGAGTGCGCTATGCTACATGTGAGCAGAAGAAAATCCAAGCCAGAAGTTTAGGTTAAAGTTGTGGTAAAACAGCAGTGCCCCAGGCAACTGGCAGTATATCTGGCCGACAAGCCATTTGTTGAGAAGCATATTCTAAACAAAGATAAATTTCCAAGGAACATGAGCTCACAGCCAAAGATTACATAACACGCAGGAAACAAGCCACTGTGGAGAGAGAATAGGCAGAGAGTGCAAACGCAGGAGTAACCGTAAAAAACTGTAGGCACTGGAATTAGCAGAGACAGAACAGAAAATGAACAAGTTTAATTTATTTAAAGAAATTAAGGAAGATGTCGGAAATATGATTAAGGAGCAAGACATTATGAAAATGGACAAGGCAGTTTTTGAAAGAAGGACCACATAGAATTTTTTAGATTAAAAAAAATGTAAATGATGAAAATTACAAATTCAAAGGACTGGTAAAACAAGAGAGTATACACAACTGAAGAGAGAATTAGTGAACTGTAAAATAAAAATGAAGGAATGTTTTAGAATGTAGTCTAAAGAATGAGTAACAGTTAATATCCTATCTAATAAAAGAGTAATATACAAATTAACTGTCACTCCAACACACAAGATGGCTGCCCCATGTGGATACAAGATGGCCACCACAAGATGGCCAGCATGGGAGGGCAGTTGGGAGGGACCAGGCCTGCAAGGGAGGGCAGTTGGGGGGGACCCAGGCCTGCAGGGGAGGGCAGTTAGCGGTGACCAGGCCTGCAGGGGAGGGCAGTTAGGGGCAATCAGGCTGGCAGGGGAGCAGTTAGGCATCAATCAGGCTGGCAGGGGAGTGGTTAGAGGGAGTGGTTAGAGGGTGATCAGGCTAGCAGGCAGAAGCAGTTAGGGGCAATCAGGAAGGCAGGCAGGCGAGCAGTTGGGAGCCAGCAGTCCTGGATTGTGAGAGGGATGTCCGACTGCCTGTTTAGGCATGATCCTACCAGGATTGGGCCTAAACGGGCAGTCGGACATCCCTCAAGGGGTCCCATATTGGAGAGGGTGCAGGCTGGGCTGAGGGTCACACACCGCCCCCCCCCCCCATGCACAAATTTTGTGCACCGGGCCTCTAGTTTACAGAATATTTCCCATGTGCCACATACTGTGCTGTGCTATATATCCTTTATCTTCCTTAACTCTTATAAAAAACTTATGAGGTTGTTATTATTAATATCTATATTTTGCCTAACTTCTCTGTGCCTTATTTTTCCCAAGTATAAAGTGAGGATGGTGATGAAAAAAAAAAAATAGGTCCAGAGACGTAGAAGCATCAAACAGACCGTCAAACCTCAGAAGGTAGGTAGGGGAGGGTGAGGGGGTGGTAAGAGATCAATCAAAGGACTTGTACGCATGCATATAAGCATAACCAATGGGCACAGACTGTTGGGGAGTGAGGGCGTGTACTGGGTGGGAGTGACTGGGGAGAGGTCAATGGGGGAAAATGGAGACATTATGTAATACTGTAAACATTAAAGAATTTAAATTTAAAAAAAAAATAAAAAATAAAGTGAGGCAAGATTCACAATTCTAAAGTAGAAAAGATTCTGAAAACATTTGGTGGCAAAGCCTTACCCACACTGATATGCTACTACTCTAGGGTTGTATTTGTTTCCTGTTGCTGTGGTAACAAATTACCAGAAACCTAGTGGCGTAACACAAGGCAATTTTATTATCTTGCAGTTTTAGGTCAGAGAGTAGAATGGGTCAGCAAGGCCGAGTTCCTTCCTGAGCTTCTGGGTTCCTTCAGAAGAATCCATTTCCTTGCCGACGCTGAGGGTGTGGAGGCTGCCTGCTTCCCTGGCTGGTGGTCCCATCGTTCTGCCCCCACACCTTCTTCTTGGGCTCTGTCACCTGTCCTTCTTTCTCTTGTAAGGACACTGGTGATTGCATTGGATTCACCTGGATATTTCAGAGCATCCCCCTGTCTCAAGACCCTGAATTTAATCACACCTGCAACGTCCCTTTTGTAAGGTTAGATATTCACAAGTTCTGGGGACCAGGACATGGACATCTTTGAGGGGGGGCGGACGGGCATTATTCTGCTGATCACAAGTGTGAATATTTACATATTTTGCCATCTCTTTCTATGTTTGTTTCATGTGCTGGGTGTAGTATAACGTATGGTGATGATGCTCTACTCTCTTGAAAAAAAAAAATTGAATTCAGCAACATATCTGGCCCCGAGAGTTTTGGGCGAGGATTGTGGACCTCACTTGAACCGAGACCAAGTCTTGGCCTGTAGCTCCCTAACGGAAGATCGTGTGGTTTAAGTGATATACAACGACTTGTAAAACGTGTGGTGCGATGTTAGACACATCGCGGATGCGCCTGCTTTGCAGTGGGCTGCTGGTCAGCTCACAGCGGCATCGGCCCTGCTCATTGTCTGCACTCCCAACAGCTCTCTCTGCAGACCAGTCGCCCATAGTCACTGCTAAGGTCAAGACCGCCACTGAGGTGCCCTGCGGAAGAACTTTCTGGCAGAGCCCAGAAAGGGGAGCACTCGCAAGGAGGAAGGGAGGGAGATGCAAGAGAGTGATGTTTGGGGAGCTCCATCAAGGAGGACTCAGCATTTTCTGTTGGACACAAGGGGGAGGACACGCCAGGAAAACATCTCTGGCAAAGGTATGGCTCCCGCCAGGGCCTGAAAATGCTTTCGTCCCTGGCTTCTTAACGGGAAGAACTGCGTGTATTTTTCTGCTGCAATTTGAGGTTTCTGAAGTGAAAAACTATATTCTACACATAAAGATTACCGAGACCACCAGCTTGCAGGAAGAACCTTATAAATGTACCTAACTTTGACCTAGGATTTAAGCATGTAGGAAATAATGCGAGGCAGACAGAAATTTACAGATTGACAAGAAAACAATAGTTGGTAGAGAAAGGAAGAGGAAAAAAACAGACCAGCCAATCTGAAAGCCTTTTTCAAGGCTTATGAAGAATCAGCATTGTGTCTGTGGGGACATTTGGTTACTTAATATTCCTCTGTGCAGCGGGGTGGGGAGGGAGTGAGGGCAAGTCTCTTATTCCTTTTGCATTGTTAGGGCAAGGATTCTCTCAACTGTCATGTTCACCCATGGAAGGAAGTCAGGTTTGCCTTAGGGAGACTGACAGCAGATTCTAGAAAAGGCAAATGATAGGTGAGCTGACAGTGCATGTTGTTCAGGGAAAACCTTCAGCTTAGTTCTTGACGTGAGAGAATAAAGGGAGAACCAGCAGTTGGTTGTCATTTCAGTTAGAAAATTGGACAAGAGGTTCATTTTTTTTTTTTTTCAAAAGGCACGTCCCCACGAAGCAAGTCTGCATTCTGTATGGTCAGATTTGAATTGTTCTGTGACACATACACACAAACACACACCCACCAGCCAGCCTGGACACACACACTTCAGGTGGAGTCTCTGTAAGGAGGCTTACTCTGGCCACTGGGAAACTGAGCTCACGCTTGAGGTCAGATTCTGGGAATAACTAACAAGTGTTTAGAGTTTTCCAGTTAGAATAGCCCATCCATAGGTTTATCAGTTTATCAGCATCCCTGGGTCATCGACTTCCCAAGACTACACAGCTGGTCATGAATCCTTCCCACCTGAGGCCAGATCCTATGTTTGCGGAGTCACATGTCCAGGAACACGATGCAGGACTCGGAATCTCTCCCGGAGGACAGTGCTCCCCAAACGCGCTGCTCAGCAAGGCTCGGAGAGTTATTTGACATACAGATTCCCGGGCTTCCCAGAGAGGTGTTTGTAAATCTGTATTTTTAAATATGTATTTTATTGATTTCAGAGAGGAAGGGAGAGGGAGATAGAAACGTCAATGATGAGAGACTCATCGATTGGCTGCCTCCTGCACGCCCCATACCGGAGGATTGAGCCTGCCACTGGAACCGTGACCTCCTGGTGACCTCCTGGTTCATAGGTCCACCTGCAGCCACTGAGCCAGGCCGGCGGGGCTAACTCTGTGTTTTTAAATGATGGCTTGAGGATCCGACCTACAGCCAGTTTGGGGAGCTACCGTTTGGTTACATCAAAGGCTAGGAGAACCATTTTCACCTGACACCACTTCTAGGGTTTAGTCACGGAGGTGGAAATGAGTGTGTTTTAGATCAGTGGGTCTTAACCTTTTTTGAAACTACCTTACCTTTTAAGAACTTTGTGGACATCTAACCCCCTTCCCCCAAACTTCTGCTTCTGATTCAGCGGGTTTGGACTGGGACCAGCTGGCTGCCAGGCAAGGCCTTAGGTGCAGGAGCCCAGGTGAGGATAACTGTGTGTGTGTGGAGGGGGGGGGGGGGGGGGGGTACTCTTCTCACTCCCACGTGGCTACTGTTATCAACAACAGCTGCCGGTTGTGGAGTGCTGGCCTCTTGCAGGTTATCTCACCGCTGAGTGAGGGGCAGCAGGTGGGCAAGGCTAGAACTTACACTCCATCCTTCCCCGGCTTCCTGTGGTCCTGGTGTGAGAGCGGGGCTGAGCGGGAACCAGAGACACCCACAGTGACCCAGGAGGGCGGGCGGAGCCCCGCACCCCGCTGCGGAGAGGTTGGGGTCGCCTCGCAGGGCGCGCGGGGAGGTGGGGCCGCCCCAGGCGCCTGGCGGGTGTCGCGGCCACCTCCGCCCGGAGGTGCGTGTGGGCCCGCGGCCCGCAGGGGGCGCTGCCGCGCCGTCCCGCCGTCCCGCCGCCCACTCGGCGGGCGCGCCTCTCCGCAGTCCAGAGCCGCCGGGCCCGGGACCCGCTCGTGCGAGCGCGCGGACCTCTCGGCCGGACTGAGGACGCCGCCCGCTCCGGCCGCCCGTGTGCTCGCCTTCCACGTCCGCTCGGCCTACCGCCCCGGCCCCGCGCCGCACCTCCCCGGCGTCCGAGCGCACAGCTCCCGCCCGGGGAGCCTCCGGCCGTCCGGACCCCGCCGCCCCGCCGCCGGCGCGCTCAGCGCCCTGCTCGCCGGGCACCGGGAGGGCGGTGTCGGCTGAGGATGGGCGGCCCGGCGGCGCGGAGGGGCGCCGGGGGGCTCCGCGCGCTGCTCCTGGCGCTGGTGGCCGCGGGGACCCCCGCGGGCGCCTACAACCTGGACCCGCAGCGCCCCGTGCGCTTCCAGGGCACCGCCGGCTCCTTCTTCGGGTACGCGGTGCTGGAACACGTCCACGACAACACGCGCTGGTGAGTGTCCTCGCGGCTCCCCGAGCCCGCCGGCCGCCGCCCCAGCCTCGGCCCCCAGCCCGGCCGCCGCCGCCTTCCGGCCTCTCCACGCCGCCGTCCCGAGGGGGAGATTTAAATGTCTCCGCTGCGCGCAGCGCGGCCGCGGAGGGAAGGCGAGGAGGGCGGGAGGGCGCCGGCCCCCGGCCCCGGCCCCCCCGGCCCCCGGCCCCGGCCCCGGCCCCCGGCCCTTCCCGGCGGCGCCCGGAGTTGGAGGGAGCCGGGTCGGGCGCTCCCCCGGGGTCCCAGCCGGGAGTGTGCGGGGAGAGCCGCCCGCGGCCTCCCAGCCAGACTCAACTCTCTCCTCGCAAAGTCACCTGGCTCCTCTGCCCTCCGCTGGCTGGCTTGCATCCCCAACGCATCGGGGCTCGGCTCTGGCACCACAGTTTCGGGCAACTCTTGGGGACACCCCATCCACCTCTCCCCGGCTCCGCTTCCAGCCCGTCCCGCGCCATCGCGCACAGAAAGCGGAGTAACCCCGCCATGTGAGGGCAGTAGGCCGTGCGCGCATTGGTGAGGGGCCCGGGTGGGGAGGGGTCCCCGGAGGCCTGAGTGTCTGAGACCCCAGGGGCATATAGGAGCCGAGAGGCCCCCTCCTCCCTTACCAGGCCCTCTGCAGAGTGAGCTGACAGGGTCTGGGTGCAGGGGAGGAGGATGGTCCAGTGACAAGGACAGGAGGCTGGTGGGTAAGTTCCAGGGTGGCCTGGCCTCATTTCACATGGGACCTCTGGCCTGGCCACAGCACCAGGAGTCTTAGAGGGATGTGGTTCTGTAGAGGTTGAGGAGGCCAGTTGCCCCCTAAGGGTCCCAAGGGGTGGGAACTCTCCTGGGTTTAAGCACCCCCAGCTAAGGGGTGCAGACCTGAGTGTACAGCCCCCCAGGGGAGGCCCGAGGAGAGGCTGGTCCCTCCCTCACCATTTTCCCTGCACCAGAGGGAATGAAGCAGCCACAGAGTCACCTCTTCATCCCAGTTAGGCCCAGGGATAGCCCCCCTGTTCAAGGTCATGCCCTAATGGGGGCCCGGGTGACTATTGTGTGGCCCCCAGTGGGAGCATCCTTAGCAGGCTGGGAGGGCCAGGTCAGTGGTGTGTGCTCTCCGCAGGTAGTTCTACGGGAGAGTCCCTGCTCCGAACTGGTCAGAGGCTGATGGAAAAGAGTTAATTTGTAGATCAAACCCTCACGAATTCCTGGAAAAGTGGGGACTCCGTGACCAGCCAGCCCACTAACAGTCATGCTGTTTAAAGAGCTGCCTCTAAGAGAAACTGTGTTTCAAGTCCGCGTGTAGCTCCTGTCCCGTTTCACATCTCCCTCCCTGCCGTCCACCCCAGGTGCGGACTTTAAGGCCAGACTGCCTTTCCCTGCCCTTGCCAACACCCTTTAGAAAGCACAGCAGGCCGAGCACCTTCTCCACGGCCTCCTCCACACGCAGAGCCCGCGGGGCACTTGGCTGTGGTAGAGAATGCAGCCTGGGCAGAAGCCGTGCGAGAGCACACCCCAGAATACCACGCGGGACTCCTGGACTGCGCCCTTGGCACGGAGTGTGTGGAGAGCTGTCAAAAATAGAGTGGCGGGCCAGGGCTCTGGGGCATTGTGTGGGTGCGGGCTTGTGTGCTCGAGCTCCTCAAGCTCTTTAAACGGCTCAGTTATGGGGAGAGGTGTGAAGGCCCTCTCACCGGGATTTGGATGGGCCGCAGGTCTAAGCTGGCCCAGTTGGGGAGCAATAGGGAGGAGCCCAGAGCTGATCTGACAGGTGGAGAGAGCTGAGCCTGCTTTGTTTTAAAAGGTGGCAGGGGGCGGGGGGGGGGGGGGGGGGGGAGAGCTGTGTGAGGTGGATACAATTCAACTCAGCACCTGAGTAAAGGGCAGAGGGCGGTAAGGCTGGTGCACGGCCTTGGTGCTGGTGGAGATGGGGGAGGAGGGGGGTCAGATGTTTCAGGGGTCAGTGCGAACCCACCCACAGCCAGGCTGCTGGTCGCTCAAGTGCCCTCTTTGCTCCTGATACTGAGGGTGCTGCTTCTTGTACTGATGCACCTGTCCCTAAGGTTGTTCAGGTACCAACTCACCTGAGATCTTTTTAAAGCAGTTCATTTCCTCCCTCCCTCCCCCCACCGACTTAGGTTTATCTTAGAAGGCCTTTGTCTTAGACCAGCGGTCGGCAAACTCATTAGTCAACAGAGCCAAATATCAACAGTACAACGATGGACATTTCTTTTGAGAGCCACATTTTTTAAACTTACACTTCTTCTAACGCCGCTTCTTCAAAATAGACTCACCCAGGCCGTGGTATTTTGTGGAGGAGCCACACTCACGGGGCCAAAGAGCCGCAGGTGGCTTGCGAGCCGCAGTTTGCCGACCTCGGTCCTAGAGGCTGGACTTAACCAGGAGGCGAGTGAAAACCCCACCAAAGGCCTCTCACGCACACAGGCCCCTGCGTCTCCTTTTTTTTGCTCATAATTCTGGATTAACTTCCTTCATTCAGAATTAATGATGTCACCCTCCGTGTATACGATGCAGGCCCTGCAGACAGGAGACCAGCCCAAGGTCTCTACCTTAACTTTCAGCCCTGGGGTTGGTTGATTGGCTTAGTGACTGGTGGTCGGTCTCTTCCTCCCAGGTAGTCCCTGGGCCCTGCATCTTTTAGCCCCGCTTGAGGGCCGTGTAAGTTGTTTCCAGTTATTCACGATGATAAACAGCAGCAGGGGTAAACATCCTTGTAACTAGAGCTTTGCGGCTTAATTATTTCCTTTGAATACATTGTTCCTGGGCTTAGACTTGCTGGGTCAGAGGGGAAGGGCGATGTGAAGTCCATTTTCTATGCATTTCCAAAGTGCCAGGGAAGCGAAAGTGTATGCTTGAGAGAAACGCATTCACTTACGTGGCACTGGAGTTTTGGAGTTTCTACCAAAGGGCTGCTCGGGGCAGCGCACAGGCACAGCCACCCACAGAAGGGGACCTAGAACGATCACCAATAGTCACAGCGGGTGCGAGAGGTAAGTGATGGGCATGGAAGGGAAAAGGGATCCATTGAAACTGAAAGGCAGCTGCTGATTAAGCCTTGTATTTAGTGTTTGTCTTCTTGAGAGGAAATTGCTCCTTAGCTGCTTTTTAAAAAAATATATTTTTATTGATTTCAGAGAGGGAGAGGGAGAGATAGAAACACCAATGATAAGAGAGAATCATTGATCGGCTGCCTTCTGCATGCACCCTACTGGGGACCAAGCCGAAACCTGGGCATGTGCCCTTGACTGGAATCGGACCTGGGACCCTTCAGTCTGCAGGTTGTCGCTCTGTCCGCTGAGCCAAACCAGCTAGCGTGCTCCTTAGCTTCTTAATTCAATATTAGTGAGTTTGTAAGTTTGCTTCATGCTAATGAAACACCTTTTCACGGGTGGAATGATTGGTTGTATGTAGGTGAGGGAGGGGGACTGGCTGTGTGTAGGGTGAGGGAGCAGGACTGGCTGTGTGTAGGGTGAGGGAGGGACTGGCTGTGTGTAGGGTGAGGGAGCAGGACTGGCTGTGTGTAGGGTGAGGGAGGGACTGGCTGTGTGTAGGGTGAGGGAGCATGACTGGCTGTGTGTAGGGTGAGGGAGGGACTGGCTGTGTGTAGGGTGAGGGAGCATGACTGGCTGTGTGTAGGGTGAGGGAGCATGACTGGCTGTGTGTAGGGTGAGGGAGGGGGACTGGCTGTGTGTAGGGTGAGGGAGGGACTGGCTGTGTGTAGGGTGAGGGGGAGCAGGACTGGCTGTGTGTAGGGTGAGGGAGGGGGACTGGCTGTGTGTAGGGTGAGGGAGCATGACTGGCTGTGTGTAGGGTGAGGGAGCGGGACTGGCTGTGTGTAGGGTGAGGGAGCATGACTGGCTGTGTGTAGGGTGAGGGAGCATGACTGGCTGTGTGTAGGGTGAGGGAGCATGACTGGCTGTGTGTAGGGTGAGGGAGGAGGACTGGCTATGTGTAGGGTGAGGGAGGGGGACTGGCTGTGTGTAGGGTGAGGGAGCATGACTGGCTGTGTGTAGGGTGAGGGAGCATGACTGGCTGTGTATAGGGTGAGGGAGGAGGACTGGCTGTGTGTAGGTGAGGGAGCGGGACTGGCTGTGTGTAGGGTGAGGGAGGGGGACTGGCTGTGTGTAGGGTGAGGGAGGGGGACTGGCTGTGTGTAGGGTGAGGGAGCGGAACTGGCTGTGTGTAGGGTGAGGGAGGAGGACTGGCTGTGTGTAGGGTGAGGGAGGAGGACTGGCTGTGTGTAGGGTGAGGGAGGGGGACTGGCTGTGTGTAGGTGAGGGAGCGGGACTGGCTGTGTGTAGGGTGAGGGAGGGGGACTGGCTGTGTGTAGGGTGAGGGATGGGGACTGGCTGTGTGTAGGGTGAGGGAGGGGGACTGGCTGTGTGTAGGGTGAGGGAGGGGGACTGGCTGTGTGTAGGGTGAGGAGCGGGAAGAATGTGCTGGAGCTGGAGGGCAGGGATAGGACTCGGGCACAGGGCAGCTTGGGTTCTACAGGGGCAGAGCTGAGGGCTCATGGGGGTAAGAGCCCCTTCCTAGGTGCACATCACGGAGCGCGTGTGTGTGTGTGTGTGTGTGTTGTCAGAACTAGCCCTGCTTCCTCAGCCCCATGGTGAGCATTCCTGTCAGTTCTTTTCCAATTGTCGCTGACCAGAAGGTCCTAAAGCTCTGTAGGAGAGGCCGTGAGACCTCGCTTTTCCCAGCCCTGGGGACCCAGTCCAGCTTCTGCAGTCAGTGCATTGGAGCAGAGCCCAGACCCCTGCTCTCTCCACATGCCTGGCTGAGTGGTCCCTCTTGCCATGCTCTAGGCATGGGAGCTGTCCCAATGGCCAGGGGACCAGAATATCCTGGGCTGTGTTATAGGTGTCCCTTGTATCCGTTTTGGATGTAAACCTGCAAGTGACTCCGTTTCCTCCTTTGCAGCGTCACCCAAGGGTGTCTCCCTGTGCAGGGATAGCTGCCTCTGGTATACCTCCCACCCCCAATCTTCTTGTACCCCTTGAACACCAGCAGTAGGTGCCAGGGGACACGGACAAAGCTGCCTTCTGTCCCTGTCCCGTAGACATGGGTGGGTTCCTCAGCTGCAGGACAGACAACTGTAACACCCTGTGATATAAATAAATGCAGCCCGGCTGGCGTCCAGCCCCCAGAGTGGGTTTCGCCCACACCCCTCCCCTCCTCTCCGCCCCAGACGCCCTGGAGTTGGTTGGGTGCACCGGCTTCCTCTCTGGCCACGTGCTTCCTGCCCCATCTCCCGGGACACAGCTAGACGGCTGTGCCCGGGCACAGAGCGAGGGCTTAGAAATGGAAGACGGGCCGGCTGCTTGCTTTGTGAAGGCTGTCAGAGCTTCATTCAGAGAGGGAGAGGGGGGCAGTCCAGAGCCAAGGAGCACAGGACATCCTCACTCTGCCTTAGGGTTGAGCACTCAAAGGACAAGCCGGACGTGTCTGCTGCCCTGCCAGTACAGTCGCCAGTCGCCAGATAGATTGCGATTTTAAAGTAAAATCAGTTACAGCCCAAGAAAACGAAGAACCCAGTTCCTCAGTCGTACGAGCCACATAGCAAGGGCTCAGCGCCCACACGCGGCTGGTGGCCTCCGTTTGGGATCGAACACCGGGCAGCATGTACTCATCACCGCAGGAAGTTCGGCTGGGTGGTGCTGCTTTAGGGCAACGACTCAAGTCTTAAAGGGCTAGACGAAGATCCAAAGGTGATACAAGTAAAAGAAACACCAGCCCTTGGTGTATGTGCGTATTAAAACGGGAACAGAGGGGCTTAAATCTAAGTGAAAATGGGCAGCCAGAGCGGCGGAATTCTTTTTCCAGCCATCAGGCCTCGGAGCGCGGGCTCCGTGCTAAGGGGCAGGGATTCAGGAATGAAAACTCCGCTCCCAGTCTGATGGGCGAGAAGGTGGTGGGTTCTGGTCTTGCGTGCCTCAGGCAAAATCTAAGCTACGGGCTCCGGTGGGGAGGGGCTCGTCCTCCGGCAGGCACAGGGGGTTCAGGGGGCAGAAGAGAGACTCCTGGGACGGCAACACCTTGAGGGATCGTGAGCCTTGCTGCCCCATTTTGGTGAGGAGACACTAACCATGGTTTGGCAGCTGCCTCCTCACAGCCTCTCTGCTGAGGCCTCTGTGCCCGCTAACTCTGGGGCGCGGGCATGGCCCCACATCCCCATCTGGGTTTGCTGGAATCAGCACTTCCAGGTCTGGTTCCTGGTGGTGGTGGTGGGTGGTGGTGGTGGTGGTGGTGGTGGTGGTGGTTGTTGTTCTCCTTCTTTCTCCTCCTCCTCCTTCTCTTCTTCTTCTCCTCCTTCTCCTCCTCCTCTTCCTCCTCCTCCATATATCTTTATTGATCTCAGAGAGGAAGGGAGAGGGAAAGAGAGATAGAAACATCCATGATGAGAGAGAATCATCGATGGGCTGCCTCCTGCACGTCCCCTACTGGGGATCAAGCCTGCAACCCAGGCACGTGCCCCTGACCCGAATCAAACCTGGGACCCTTCAGTCCGCAGGCCGACGCTCTATCCACTGAGCCAAACCAGCTACGGCTGGTTCCTGGTTCTTACTGGCCCTGAAGAGTCTGCTGTCTCAGGCTCTCAGGAAGGGATGATGCGTTTATGAGGCCCAAGGTCTAAGAGGACCCAGAGAGTGTCCTGTGGGGTTTTCCAGGGAATTGCCCTGAAGATCCCGAAACTGGCGAGGGTGCTGTTTTCTGAGCTGGTGCTGAACCAGCCGGGGCAGAGGCAGCGGGGTTGCCCAGGCCAGCCCCTTCCAAGGCCAGAGGACAGACCTTTTTCAGCCAGTCCCTCCCAGCCCTGAGGGGGAGGGTGCGAAGGGCCGGGCTGCAGCCAGCTGGTTCCCCGGGAACCTGCTGCCGGTCCGGAAACAGTCTCCTCCGGATGACTCCTATTGTGATTGATCCCAGGAAAATGTTTCCACGTTTATTCAAAGCAGCCGTGGTGTTCTCAGAAATCACTTGCTTTCAAGGGGGTTGCGTTGTGACTTCAAGAAGTCAAAATGAATGATTCCATCAGATAGTATTTGCTGAGCATGGACAAGGAGTCAAATGCTGCCACAGGCATGGTAGTCTTTAATGGAATCTTTGGGACGACCTGGGGCATGGCTCCCGTTTGCCAGTCAGAGGCTTGCAGAGCTACAGGGGGCGTGCACGGCCCACCCAGCCCCAGTGATCAACATACACAGAACGGTTTCCTCTATCTGAGCCCGGGTGGCCCCTCCCACCCCTGCCCTAGCATCTGGCCTTCGTGTGCTGCCGTGTGCACAAACCCCGGAGCAGCGTTGGCATCGTGTAGGACACACCAGAGGGCAGGGTGGCAGAGGGGCTTGGCACCTCTTCTCCCCCAGGACGGGTCCTCGAGGGGATGCTCCAGACTCAGGGGTAGGGTTCTTCCTGGCTCTGCCTTCGTTGTGGCTCCATTCCTCAGCAACCACCCCATCTGAGGATCCTGTGCCACCGTAAGACGGCTGCCCAGAGGATGGGCTCTAAGGTCAGCCCTGGCGTCGCCCCCGTGGAGGAGCTGGGTGATCTTGGCAGGTGATTCCAGCTGTTGGAGCCTCGCTTCCTCCTCTGTGAAAGAGGGATAATAAGGATGCTCCCTCGTCATGTTGCTGGGGAGTTAGATGAGAGGATGTCTGCAAAGCCTGGACCACATGGAGCACGTGGGAAGCCCTGGATAAATGCTAGCGGTTACTTCTGTTGTTACTCTGGCCTGACGTTTGGAACAAACGGTCTTTTTCCTGACTTCAGATGCTGAAAGAGCTTGCTTCTTAGTGTGTTGATTCATCCATTCATTTATCAAAATCGGAGTGTCGGTACTCAATACGGAAATGAATGAGATAGTCTCACGTAACACACACTCTTCATTCTGTGTGGTCTCTGAGATTTTGGTCGTGTTCTACATACATTTTGGATGTGTCTTTTTGTGTATCATTTGAAAGATATAATTGTATTGATTTCAGAAAGGGAGAGGGAGAGGGAAACATCAATGATGAGACAGAATCATCGATCGGCTGCCTCCTGCATGGACCCCACTGGGGATGGAGCCCACAACCCGGGCATGTGCCCTCACCAGGAATTGAGCGGTGACCTCCTGGTTCATAGGTCGATGCTCAAACACTGAGCCACACGGGCTGGGCGCTTTTTGTGTGTCAGTTACATCCTGTCTGCCTCCAGAAAGGATCTGAGATGGCTGCTTTCATTGGAGACCTGTGGGATGGGCAATCCTAGAGTTTCGCATGCCTCTTCCTTCTCTCAGAGAGGTCGGGAGCCACTGTGTTATGGGGAGCCCTGGCCTCCGGCACAGGCTCCAGATAAGTCTAGGAGGTAAGCCTACAGTTCCAAGGTGGAGTAGTGGTGAGACTTTTAGCCAAAAAAAAAAAAAAAAAAAAAAGTGAATGTAAAATTATTGACCTATTTTTCTTGGAGAAGAAAATGATCACAGGAAACCAACAGGAAGACATCCGGCCTTTACTCAGACCTCCCAGGGGTTGGCAGCTCGCTCTGCCTCTGGGTGTTAACTTTTACGTGATGCTGTCAGTGGGGAAGGACAGCATCGGTCCTGTCGCCATGCTTCCCTCTCCAGCTGCCTCCCCTCAGCACATCTCCCAGGACCCCAGCCCCCGGCCGGGGCTGCAGCCCAGATCTGAGGCCCCTTCGCTCCCTGACAGGGCGGCCAGGGGGTGCCGCCGCTCTAGGGTGGCCCCTGCCTGTGCCTCTGCTCTCTCCCAGCCCGACACGGCACTCCCCCGAGTTCATTCTCTGAAGCAGCGTTTTCTGGGGTGAATTGCAGCCCTCCCCCTCCCTTTATTTACTCCCAACCTGGGGTTCCCAGAACAGAAAGAATTACTCTCGCCAGCCTCTTATGAGTAAAAGCGTGCGCGAGGGGCTGTGCTCACGGTCACCCTGATGCCGTGGGGCTGCTGCTGCGGAGATAGAGAAGCCAAGTCCCAGGTTAGCCAAGTCCAAGGTTACCCAGCAGGTGCATTGCAGGTGAGTCTGACTCAATGCTCCCCGGCTGTTCGCAGGGTCAGCCACGCTGCCCTGCCCTCACCCAGCCCACCAAGTCCCTGCCCAAGGTGTCAGGTTCCTCAGGGGGAGAAAAGATGCCTCTTGGCCTTGGCACGTGAAGGATCCTACCCCATTCTCTAAAGTCAGAGCATCCTGGGCACACGGCCCCTCCCCGCCACACTTTGCCCTTTGCCTCTCGCGCCTCATCACTGCCCTGGGAGGGGTCCCTGCTTTCATTATTATCTTTGTTTTAGAGATGAGGGAGTGCCTGGGGACTTGCCCAGGGTCACACAGCTGGAGAGGAGCTGGCAGACTCTTTGGGGCTGTTTCTACCCCCCCACCTTGCATTGCTCATATCAGAGCCCTCGGACCTGTGGTCCCGGTTGGCAATGAGATTCCTTTGTGGGAAGGAAAGGCGATCGGGAAGATAGAGGAGCACTAGCCACAGCTCTGAGCTGCAGAGTCGGATGCTTGGGTTGGACCCAGGAGCTGTGGTAGGCGATGGAGGTACCACCGTCTCGTTCCTTTCAGGGGTGGCATGCCCTAGCCCCATGGTCGGCAAACTGCGGCTCGAGAGCCACAGGCGGCTCTTTGACCCCTTGAGCATGGCTCTTCCACAAAATGCCACGGCCTGGGCGAGTCTATTTTGAAGAAGTGGCATTAGAAGAAGTTTAAGTTTAAAAAATTTGGCTCTCAAAAGAAATTTCAATCGTTGTACTGTTGATATTTGGCTCTGTGGACTGATGAGATTGCCGACCACGGCCCTAGCCTGATGGTGTGTCTGTTTTCTATTACCACAGGATTGCTGCAGAACAGGCCACCTTACCACTCAGCGGCTTAAACCAGTCACCATTTATTAGCTCATGATTCTGTGATTGGCAGTTTAGACTGGGTTCAGCTGGGTGGTTCTTACATCCTCTGCTGTGCTCGCTATGCATCTGCTGTCAGCTTCTGGGCAGGCTGGTTGGCCGGCGGGTCTAGGATGGCTTCAGCTGGGATGGCTGTGTGTGCCATCCACCAGCAGCCTGGGCTTGTTGTACCCGTGGTGGCTGGGCAGGGGGTCAGGAGGGCACTCAGAGGGTGCCTGGTCTCTTGGAGCCTGGGGTGTTCCTCCTGTCACTTTCTATTGGCCAGTGCAGGGCCAGCCCACGTTCCCAAGGAGGGGAAACAGACTCCACCTCTTCTTATTTTTATTTTTATATTAATATCAACTAACAGCTGAGGGGGAAAGAGAAACATTAACGATGAGAGGGAATCATCAATCGGCTGCTTCCTGCATGCCCCGCACTGAGGATCGAGCCTGCAACCCAGGCATGTGCCCTTGACTGGAATTGAATCTAGGAACCCTCCAGTCCACAGGCCGACACTCTATCCACTGAGCCAAACCGGCCAGGGCAGACTTCACCTCTTGATGGAAGGAGCTGCCGAATCACATTGAAAAGGGCCTGGGTACAGGAAGGGTGGAGAATCATGGCTACTTGCACCATCTGCTACCAGTGGTGAACGTGCCCTCGCCATTCCTGGATTTCTGTGACCTCAGCGGATGGTCCAGGTACATTTCTGCCCGCACACCAGAAAAGGGACGGAGGCTCTGTGCGCTCCTGGGGCTGCCAGGAGGTGGAGCTGGGATGAGTTGGGTGCCAAGGTTTTTGACCAACTGTCCAGCATTCTAACGCTTCTTTGAATGTACCCTTTGTACCAAGCACAGTACTGGGTGCTTCCTAAACATTACCTTGCTTAACCTTTTGCACTCGGATGTCGAGTGTGACTCGACACGGTTAGCATCGGTAGCAGGAATCAAGAAAAAAGCAAGCGAGTGCAAAGGGTTAAACCTTGCAAGAACCCTTATTAGGTACATTGTCCTTCTGCTTTACAGAGGAAGCAGACGGAGGCTCAGGGTGGCTAAGACACTTGCCTGAGGTCACACAGCGTAGAGGCAGCATTGGAATCCTGTGTTGCCCCTGTGCTGCTTACACGTCAGTCGTCACCACTGTGAGTCACTTGCCCTCGGGGCTTAGCATCCAGGTGGTGCTACTCGTTTAAAACACTTAAGAGCAGTTGGTATGTCCTGCTTACACCCGGGAGCCTCGTTTAAAACACTTAAGAGCAGTTGGTATGTCCTGCTTACACCCGGGAGCCTCGGGGTCCTCAGATGTAAAAAGAGACGCCTCTGAGGTTTTCAGGTTCCCCACCTCCCGTTGGCAAGCACTGGCCCAGGGGAGTCTCTCCCTCTGGGAGCGAATCATTCTGTACGCTCGGAGGGGGTGCTCCCTCTGCTCGGAGGGGGTGCTCCCTCTGCTCGGGTCTGTCTGTTTTCCGTTGACTGAGGGGTGCGGAGGGATTCCTGGGGTTTCCGTGCGGTGCGGTGAGCACAGGAATTGAATTCTAACTGCCACATGGGTCCCTGGGGAGGCTTTGGCTTTGGGATCAAACGCATGAAAGCAACCCTAATGGGTTTAAGGTTTTGAATCCCCAGTTGCTGTCCTAGATCTGGCTGTGATTTCGCCCGCAGAAGCACCGCCGTGGCATTTGTGGGGAGGGAGGGAGGGAGCCTTTGAGTCACTGTCCGTTCCGAGCCTCCCCCAGGAGGCCCCTTCTCTGCCACCTGCTCTCCAGGGAACGGACCTGCAGTTCGCTCTCAGGATGTGAGGGACGGGCTCAGAGCAGGATGGGCGGCTGCACTGGAGCCTTTGTTGCCAGCTGGACCACACACAGGCCAACCGAGGAAGTGGCCGTGTTGGAAAAACCCAGGGCATCGAAACGGCTGCAATAGGAGGGAGTCGGGGGCATTGGAAAGACCGCGCCCTTGGGCACCGATGCCCCGGGTTTGAATCCAGCCCTGCCACCTGCCAGCCCAGTCACCCGCCATCTCCATGTAAATGGGGTTAGTATTTCTAACTGGGGCTGCCTGGCAGGACTGACCTGAGCAAATACTCAGACACACCGTGAGCATGACTATCTGTTCATCTGTGCTGGCGGATGAACAGATGGGCCCACATTGTTAAATCGGTGCGTGAACTACTCATGGAGAGGCGCGAATCTCCGGGCAGCACCATGCCAGTGATGTACGCATTTTAGAAAAGCAAGAAGGTGCTGGGAGTTCAGCCTGATGGGGAGGAGAAAGCCTTCTTTCTGTTCCCACGCCAGTCTGTCCTTGGGCATGAGAAAGCTTCCCCATCCAAGTTCTCACCTGTGGGCCTCACCTGGGCTTTTTCAGGCAGGTCACCAGGGTGAGCAGCTGGCACCGCAGGGGGCACTTGACACCTGTTGGTTCCCCTTTCCTCCTCCTGGCTGATGTGGGATGGGCAGAACCGGGCAGCAGGCATTGCTAGGGCACGTGCTACCGCTTGGCATCTTACCACGCCGAGTGGGCATGGGCAAGTCCCGGGACCGTCTCTGGCCACCTGCTTCTCCATCGGTACAATGGGGAGAACTATTAGTGCCGCCCATAGGGTCGCTGTGAAGGTTCAGCGCCATTCTGCCATCAGGAGCCTCGCCCAGCACCTGCACACTCCACGTGCCCAACCCATGCCTGTTGTCCTTGTAATTAGAGATCTAGACGTCTGAGTGGATGAGGGGACCACAATGCCTTTGAAGTTTGAGTGCATCTTTAACCGGGGATGGCATAGGAGGAAAGCCTTCCTTCTCAAGGGTCCTCTGTTCGTACCAGCTCCAAATGGACAGGGTTATTTGTCACTGGGGTGGGTGGTTACATAGCACCTCTTAGGCCGGAAATCACAGGGAGAGCTTGTTCCCATGCGCGTTCCCATGTAGCGGGCCGGGGACGCGGCCCGAGAGACGGCATTTCCATCAGGCTCCCAGATGTTCTCCCTGCTGCTGGTCGGGGGACCACACTGGGAGTCTCGAGCAAAGGTCAGAATCAGCCTGATGATTTATTCATGGGTGCGGGACACTCAGGCCTTTTTATGTGATAACTGTACAAAGGAAAGAAACATCTTGTTGTCTTGTCAGGAGTCACAAGGAGGATTTGGGGGGGTGGTGTTGGGAGTATCTGGGATGTCTCTTTGTAACAACGTAGAATAATGAGAAAGAGCAGATGGCATCTTCTCAGTGGCTTGCCCTGAATCCTGGGCTGTAGCGCTCGCTCTATCTCTCGGGATCAGCCTGGCCAATAGCCAGCTGAACCAACTTCAGAAAAGACAAGCTCATCGGCTGGCCTGCCGCCGCGGCCGTGCTGGCCGGCAGCCTGGGTACAGAGCAGCGCCAGGCGGAGGAAGCCACGATGTTCTGTAAACACAGAGATACAAGCTCATGCTCCGCGGTGCCACCCCTGTGAGCTGGGCGCACACGTGTGCGTGCACACGCTCCTGATCTCTTGCTTCATTTCCCGTGACACGGGATTTGGGGACAACTTTCTCATCTGACCAGCTGATTCAGGGTTTGAACCAGAGGGGTTGTTAACAGTGCTTTACAAAACACACATTTAATTTAACTTATTTTTTAAATATAGTTTTTATTGATTGTAGAGAGGAAGGGTGAGGGGGAAAGAGAGAGAGAAACATCCGTGATGAGAGGGAATCATTGATGGGCTGCCTTCGTCATGCCCTCTACTGGGGATCGAGCCCGCAACCCAGGCATGTGCCCTGACTAGGAATCGAACAGTGACCTCCTGGTTTATAGGCCGATGCTCGACCACTGAGCCACACCGGGCTCAGTGCTTTTGATCCGCTATTGTTAGAACCATCAAGTACCTTGGGCTTGGAAGGAAAAAAGAATTCAGCCGGTCCTTTCTCCACTTTCGAGTTCCATGTAAATGTTGCCCCTCCCAGTCTCCGGTCCAGGCGGAGAGCAGCCGTGCCTGGGATCCAGCTCTCCCGGGTCCCTTCCTGCTGGGAGAGCCTGCGGATCTCGTTCGTTCTGTGCCTTTGGAGCAGAGGCACCATCTGAAGTGTTCAGGGTTCCAATGCCATTCGGGGGGATGCGCCCGAGAAACAGCCCGCCCCTGCAGGAGATGAATTCTCCCTGTGTTTAATTTTTGTCCTTCTTACCAAACGGATTGCAAGTGGCGTTTATTCACGGGGCTCATGTACGTTTGGAGTCGGTAGGAATTTTTAGATGCAGCCCTGTCCCCCCGGGGTTTCCGAGTGGAGGAGGCACGGTATGTTGCCCAGATCCGACAGGCGGACGCGTGGAAAGGCGTGAGTGTTTCCGCTGCTTGGATCGGTACCTCCGCTAATTCTTCTCACCTGTGAAAACAGGACTGGCCTTATGGAGGGCAGCCCTCGCCTTGCCCTGGTGGCTCTAAGCTCAGCCCCAGAAGCCGGGGGGCGGGAATTGATCCCTACACGTGGCTACCTTCTCCCTGGAGTTGCATTTGGTGTGTCATCGTGCATTTGCGTTAGAGTGGCCGAGAGCCGGCCGGACTGCCCGTGCGCGGGGGACAGAGGCGGGTGGTCTGGTTGGGAAAATGCCTGCTGTGATTTCCGAGGGCTGTGTGTTCCAACCCTGCTTCAGCGTGGAGATGCGGCAGCTGTGGCCCTCCCTGGTGAGCAGGAGAGGCAGCTCCCCGAGGTGTTACTGAGGGCCCGTGGGTGCCCTCCCTCTTGGGGGCCTGGCTCCCCTCACCCCCCAGCAGGGTGTGACTTGATTCCTCACAGAATTCGAATACAGTCTGCCCAGGACTGATCCCGAAGGAAGCGCTCCGGGAAGCGGGGGTGGTCTCCCTGGCTCCTTGCCTCCACAGAGGTCCTTCACCCCCTGGGTGTTGAGGGGTCGGGGCAGGGGCAATGAAGATGAGACCCACATGCCTTCCCATGAACCTGACAACATGGGTCTGAGTCTCTTGGCGTGGGTGTCCTTGGTGATGTCTGCCGGCCTTGCTGAAGGCCCGTCTGAGGGTCTCCGACTTCTGTTGCGCATCGGGGTGTCGGTGGGGGGGCAGCGCCATTTGAGGCCAGGGTGGGGGTGAAACATGAGTGTCCGACACCTCAAGATGAAGGTGGCTTTCCGGACACCGTGAGGGGAACTGGGTCTAGAGGGAGGCTGTCGGGGGTCATTCTTCCCTCTACAGCCTTTTCCATAGATGACCTAATGGATAATGCCGTCTGTTCCCGGGTAAGCGGAGATGATCCATCTCACCATGTGCCCAATAGCTTTCTGGGGAAATGGCACCCCCTTCCCAGGCTGCCCAAGGTACAGAGCAGCTCATGTTCGCCTCGCGGAGCGGCTAAGAGTTTTCTGCTCTTTGCACATCAGCATTGGGTTTTGTTTGCGGTCTCATTGCACAAGTTCTTCTCCAAGTGGCTCGTAGCTCAGCACAGGCTGCCCCTGATGGGTGCTGTTGGGTATTCTTTGCCCTTGCTCCTCGGTTGACTGCTTTCCGGAAACAATGCATAAAGCTGTAGGTCATAATTGTTTTTGTAACATCTGGAGGGGAACTGGCTGCTGTTCCCCCACGTTCTGTGCCCACGCAGGCCCAAATGTGTCTTTTCTGTCTTCTTGGCATGTCTGTCTTGCCTTTTCCTCCAGCAGGGACGGGCTCTGCGGGGGTCGGCCCATTCCCAAGGCAGCGTTCAGTTCAAGATGAAGGACATACGGCTTCATTCTTGCCCAGTTTGTATGCAGATGACGGCATCTCTGCTTTGAGTTGGATGCATTTGTAATTCTACACTATGCCTACGTCTTTCCTGTGTCCCCGTACATGCGCATGGTGTGTGTGGTGGGGAGGGAGAGGGCAACCCGGAAGAGAAATGGTATGGCTACGTATCTTATTGATTCATGTCATTGTTTTTTTTAAGTCTAATACATCCAGGAGAGCGACCATATCATATATACAATCTCATGAATGATCATAACTTCGTGTGAACACTGCTCAGGTTGAAAAGTAGAACATCATGAGCACACAGAAAGCCCCGCCTCCCTCACTACAGTCCCCCCAACCCTGCCCCTCACTCCTCCCCCGAGGTAGCCATTATCCTGATTGCTAACCCCACAGTTACACTTCAGCGGCTTTGAACTTCAGGTACTCGGAGTCAGTGAGTACACTGTAGTCCCTGACACCTTTTGCTCCGTGTTATAAGGTTTATCCGTGTGGCCGCGGGTGAAGGATGTTCACTGATGTTCATGGTCGTGTAGAATTCTGTTGTATTTCTCTACTGTAACTTATCCATTCTAGCATTGATGGATCTCTGGGTTTCTTCCGTTTTGGCCGTTAACACATTCGGCCGTGAACACGTTTGTACCTGTCTCCTGGTAGGCATGTGCCGGCATTTCCTTTGGGCATGTTCCTAGAAATGGAATGACTGGGTCCTAGGCTGCGCACATGTGTGGCGTTATTAGAAACTGTTGAATTTTTCTCCGACGTGGCTGTAACGATTTACACTCCCACCAGCCGTGTGTGAGGGTTTCCGTTGCTCCAACTCCTTGCCGGCATTTGGCGTTTTCAATCTTTTTGGTTTTAGCCTCCTCGTAGGTGTGAAGTGGTAGCTCCTTAGTTATTTCCCTGATAACAAATACAGCTGAGCACCTTTTACTGTGTTTATTGGCCACTTGGTTATGGTCTTTCATCCAGTATCTATTCAAGTCTTTGGCCCATTATGGTATTGGATACTTGTATTTTCCTTCTCAACTTGTAGGCGTTCTTATAGATTCTGGATAAGCACTGTTGGCTGGTTATATGTGTTTCCCACCAAACTTGTGCTCTCAATGTGCCTGGAGACAGCCCACCAGGTTCACTGTGGGGGCCCCTCCCTCCTGGCCCCGCCAGCACAGCACAGTGCTGTGGATGGCTTTCCGGGGAGCATTCAGACCGCCCGCCCGTGGCCGGACACGCATTTAACCATCAGCCTCCTCTTTCCTGGTCCTGGGTTGTGACAGAATGCCCTTTCTTCTCGATGTGCAGGATCCTTGTGGGCGCACCGAAGGCCGAGTCCAAGTACAGCACGTCCGTGAAGTCCCCGGGGGCTGTGTTTAAGTGCCGCATCCATACCAACCCTGACCGGAGGTGCACTGAGCTGGATATGGCTCGAGGTGGGTGACATCGATGGCAAAGTGGAAATGGGCTCTGTACCCTCATTCTTCCCTCTTTCTTCTCTCCGGCGGCCTGGCCGGCCGCCCGCCCGCCCTCCCTCCCTCCCTCCCTCCCTCCTTTCTTCCTTCCTTCCTTCCTTCCTTCCTTTTTTCCTTCCTTCCTTCTTTCCTTCCTTCATGTAGGGAGTACCTATTACTTTCTAAGCACCAGGATATACCAGTGAACAAAACAAAGATCCTGCCATCCTTACAAATTATTGGGCAAAAGAGACATTAAAAGGCAAGACTTGAGAGCAAGAAGACCAGCGGGAAGGTGGTGTTGAATCTACACCTGATGGGAAAGATGCACAGCAGTCAGCTGGGCAGGTGGGGAGGCAGAACCTCCAAGCAGAGAAGCATGTGCCATGTTCGGGTACAGAATGGGGAGTGGTGTGGCTGGAGTGGCGAGCAGGAGAGAATGGAGGCGGAGGTAGGCTGGGGCTGCTCACACAGGGCCCAGCAGGCTGGGGGAAGGGGTGAAGGTGTTAGCCCGTGTATGAAGGGAGAGGCCATTGAAATCCATTTTAGGGTTTATGTTTTAAGTAGGGAAAGCTATGATCAGTGGATATGTTTAAAAGCTCACTTGCATCCAGTGGAATCAGACGGATCAGCTCAGCTCTGCCAGTTATTAGTTGAGACTTACTGGGAATGTCCCGTAGCCTCTTTGGCCTCAGTTTCCTCTACTAGGACTAAGATACCTTCCTACCTCACAGTATTACCTTGAGAAGATGGTGAGATAATAGAGGCAACTATCCAGAATTGTACTTGGCACGCAGTAGGCACTCAGTAAGTAGGAGTTATCTATAATAATAAAAGCGTAATATGCTAATTAGACCGACATCCTTTCGGACATCCTTCTGGATGACCTTCCAGATGAAGCCGGGGCTGCGAGGGAAGCCCGGGTCCCGGGTGCTGGAGGGAAGCCGGTGCCGGCAACCGGGGGGAGGAAGGCCTACCCTTGCACGAATTTCGTGCATCGGGCCTCTAGTTTTATTATAATCACTCCAGCTCCTCCCTTTCTCCAAAGTCCTTTCCCATCAAGAGCTGCTGACTGTTAGTATTTCCAAATGAAGTGTTGCCATGATTCTCCTTAGCAGGAAAGGAGAGGTGTCCTTGGTGTTTTCTAGTGCCACTCAAAATGCCTGGTTGGCTTGCAGCTTGTTACTGATGCATAACACACTGTGGAGCTTGCTTCAGAACATGGGCCAGGGCACCGCCTCCTTCATCAAGAACGTCTTGCCATGAAAACAGCATTGGCCGAGTCACCCCGCATGCATGGCGGGGGAGCTGATTTTACACTTCCTTGTGCGTCCTTATTTCCTCCTGAGCTGGTTGCAGACATTTAGCGGGGGCGGGGGGGGGGGGAGGGCGGGTAGACCGCCCTCGGAAGCAGCCAGCAGACCATCTTTCCCTCGCCCAGGACTGGTTTTTCTCTCCTCCCTCCAGGGAACCATCGAGGAATGTCCTGCGGAAAGACCTGCCGGGAAGACCGGGATGATGAGTGGATGGGGGTGAGCCTGGCCCGGCAGCCCAAGGCTGATGGCCGAGTTCTGGTAAGGCCTCCCAGGAGGCGGGGGAGGGGGTGCTGCAGGGAGGGCGGGCACTCTGAGCGTGAGTGACGTGGATCTCTTAGGAAAGCTGGGTGGCATGGCGACCAGGGCATGGCTCTGGGGTAGCCTGAACTGGACTGCTGTTTGGACAAATGACGGACCTTTTTGTTTTCTTCTTCTGTCAGATAAGAATGTCTGTCCGAGGGTGCAGAGATGTGGCAGCAGAAACATAAATAAAATGTGTGGGAAAAGTACTTGGTAAATCTTGCTCATAAATATTGGTGCGTGTCTTTTTAAGTTGAAGTATAACGTACATAACATGCACAGATCTTAAGATTACAGTTTGGGTTTTGACAATTGAGGAAGCTCGTGTAACACCCCCCTCCCTGCAGCATAACACACACGGTTTCTGTCCTTCCAGAGAGTTCTCTCATGCTCCCTTCTATCAGCTTCCCGCCCGCCCGAGGCAGCCACTGTCATCATACACGGTGGTACCATGGGTTACTTTTGCTTTTTCTACAACTTTGTACCAATGGAACCCCATGTATACTCTTTTGTGTGAGGCCCCTTTCACTCAAAATAATACTTCTGAGATTAATCCGTGTTATGTGTATCAGGAGTTTGTTCTTTATTCCTGCATGGTATTATATTTATAGTAGAGGCCTGGTGCATGAATTCGTGCACAGGGGGGTCTGGCCAGCCCGCCCTGATCAGGGCCAATCGGGCCAGGCCAGCTGGGGGGAGGGGACACAGGAGGTTGGTGGGCTGGCCCCACCCCCTGATTGAACTCCTGTTGAACTCCTGGTGGAGGGGACAATTTGCATATTACCCTTTTATTATATAGGATGAAATACATGTTATTTTTTAAATGTTTATTTTATTGATTTGAGAGAGAGAGAAAGAGAAACATTGATTGGTTGTTCCACTTATTTATGCGTTCTTTGGTTGATTCTTATATGTGCCCTGACCGGGGATCGAACCTGCAACCTGGAATAGTGGGAGGATGCTCTAACCAACCTGCATAATATCAAGAGGGGGAAATTAACTCTAGCTGCTATTGATTGAGGGCTCCCTCTGGGCCACAAGCTGTCAATGGGCTTTTACATAAATCTTATCCCAGGGGAACCAGGTTCTCCCTCAGGACCTAGGCAGAATGTTTCCGTCCTCTCTCCTGAAGCCCACTTTCGTGTTAAACTTCTCCATGGCAGCGGCCATTCATCTGCCTCCCGCCTTCCTTCTCAGTACAAGGGGAGCAGCTGGATGCTGTCGCCAGCATCGCAATAACTCCCCACCGGAAAGCATCGTGGCTCCTGCGGAGGGTCCCCACCCCGCTGTTTGTCTTGGTTGCTAGTCCTTTAATCACTGTCATAAGCTGCCTTGGACCTTCTCCCAGCCTTTACATTCCTCCAGCCGCTGAGGCCTGACCCTGGCTGGACCCCAGGAGGGCCAGAGAGCTTGTCACCTTCCTACGGGAAGGAGGGAGAAGCTGATCCAGCTGAAGTCAGGGTGGCCGGAGGTCGAGATTCCGACAGAGGAGGCGTGGCCAGATGGCGCACGGCGCACGGCATACGACCCTCGAGGGAGGCCGGAGCCCACGGCCGGAGGCTGCTCCTGTGACGGCATCCCCTCTCCCCACGGAAGGATAAGTTCTGAGGGGCTGAGAGCTTGTTGCCAGGGGCATCTGCGTTACTGCAAGTCAGATCAGGAAGGGGCCGTGCACAGCAGTGAGGATCACGGGACGATGTAGCAAAGGAGGCTGTGAAGGCAGACCTGGGCGTTGGTGGTCCCTGTGCCATGACAGTCCATCTAATTCATTGCACGCGGAGCGGTTCCTCTCATGTTCTACACAACGGCTGCACCATCCATCCAACAAGCCACTGTACGCGGGTGCCGAGGAAGGAGCGGGGCATCTTGTGGCTTTTCCTGTCAAAAACACAACATCAGCCCTGGCCAGCTTGGCTCAGTGGACGGAGCACCAGCCCGGGCACTGATGGCTCCTGGGTTCGATTCCTGTCAAGGGCATGTACCTCTGTTGCAGGCTTGATCCCTGGCCCCGGTTGGGATGCGTGCGGGAGGGAGGCAACCAATCCATGTCTCTCTCACGTCGATGCCTGTTCTTTAATGTCTCAAGTCTACCTGCCAAAGCTTTCTTAGAAGCAAGTATTTATCTTAAAATTGAAATCGGGGAGCTGTGTTTCATTCAAACACGTTTGGAGAACTCAGAAGGCACTTGGGGGTGTGGGCCTGTCACCCATGTCAAGGAGCATAATATCGGATTCTGAGGTTGGGTTTGAGGAGGGAGAGCTGAAGTGTGTGTGTGTGTGTGTGTGTGTGTGTGTGTGTAATGGCATCAGTGCTGATTTCAAAGTAAAGAACAGATGGGGAATTGGAAGCGGTGACAGGGAGTCCAGAGTCTCAATGAAAAGCGGTGTTTTCTGGCCCATGGACCAGCCTGGCAAGACCTTGGATGTTGGGCTGGGCCGCCGGGCCGCCCTTGGCTTAGTATCTGCCAGGCTCGGCTCACAGGTGTTGTGGTCCTTGCCAGTTTTTCCCCAGGGGACAAGCGGGACCGGGTGTGACCACAGCCTGGGGATCAGAGGCAACCCCCTTCCCGCCCCACACCCTCACCCCGCACTCGGGGTGCAGATGGCGGTTTGAAACCCAGGGAAGGAAATCCCTTTCTGCCACAGACGCCAACACACGCAGCCCAGGCACCGACGCTTCCCCTGGGCCTGGGAGGCAGCTCAGAGAGTGCGCGGCTGGCATCTGCTCCCCAGGAGTCTCCGGGGCTCAGACAACACACTGGAAGCGTCTAGATGGCTCCTGGGTGGGAGCACTGCTCTCGGCTCTATCTCTTTGCCGTTTCCTTCCCAAACGCCAGGGCAGCCCCTATCTGTTCACCATGTGTTATCTGTCTTGTTTTTTTTTTTCCAAAGCCACAGCGTGGCTGGTTTTTTTTAAATTCTGTTGTACCGTTTCCTGATTTTTTTACGTGAGCTTTTTATTGAGCTCTAACACACATGCAGGAAAGTGCACTGATCATTCATGTGCTCCTTGATGCATTTTCACTTGGTGGCGTTCTCGCAAGGCGTGCCCAGCATCCCAGAGGCCCCTCCCCTGTGTCCCCGAGGCCACTCCTTCTTCCCTTGGAGGGGTTGGGGGATGTCTTTGTGGGGGTCTATGGCATCATGGGCCTGTTCCCCTCAGCCATGGTTCTCGGTGATCCGGGTGTAGACCTGAGGGCCTGGCCAAAATCTGGCCATCTGTGTATCACAAATGCATGTGCAAGAGGTGGGGACTTGGGTGTCTTTGTGGCTGAGCCATCCGTAGAAGCTAAGTAACTCCCCCATTCCCCAACACTCCCCCCACCCGGCAAGGGTGCACTGTTAAAAAAGGCCTTTGCATTAAAATGCTCATCTTCTTCCTTTTATTCTTTTGGGAGGAAAAACAGTCTTTATAATTTGAAATGTGTCAGATTGTAAGAAGGGGGGGGGGGTGCTAGCCCCTCCTCCCCTTTGCTAGGATTATGGGGGTCCGAGTGGGTCAAGCCTTGCTGTTTGCAGAGAATGCCCTTTCCTGTTCTCTCCCTCTGCCCCCGCCTCCCTCACAGCGGAGCCCTTTTGGAGAGATGGATGGAGTTATTAATGCTTTGGAGACAGTCTAGGAATTTTTTCAAATGTTGGGGTCAGACTGATGTGTGTATATATATAATGATAATCGGGGCTAAACAGTCCTTTCTTTTCATAATTTATATTCGGAGACACTTTTCCTGCACGCGTACTGCCTTTGACCCTTGGCTGTCTGACCTCACAGAATGCCTTAATTTTCGTTCCGTTTACTGGGAAATGCAGTGTTTGGATCTTCGAGGAATTTCCTAAGATCCCTCCATAAACAGTTTACGGTTCTTAAAAAAAACACGAGGGGGCCATAAACTAGACACTTACGGCAGCAAGCCCTTCCTGGTGAGAGCCAGCGTGCTCCTCAGTAAACATCCGCCCCTCTCCCCGGTCCCTCCGACCCAGAAACACAGTAAGACAGGCCAAGCCCTCGCCGCCAAGGGCTCTGCTCAATCCATACACTAAAATGGAACGGATTTACTGGGTAATTCGATGATGATAAGGGATTCAAGTTTGCAAGCCATCAGCATTGAATCAGAACTAACATACAAAAAAATCAGTTACCGAGTGGAATAGAGTGATGATCTGCTTCACGATACAAGTTTATAGCTCCTTGCCCCATATCATTTCAGTCTATTGAGAAATGGGCTATGGCAGTGGTCGGCAAACTCATTAGTCAACTGAGCCAAATATCAACAGTACAACGATTGAAATTTCTTTTGAGAGCCAAATTTTTTAAACTTAAACTTCTTCTAACGCCACTTCTTCAAAATAGACTCGCCCAGGCCGTGGTATTTTGTGGAAGAGCCACACTCAAGGGGCCAAAGAGCAGCATGTGGCTCGCGAGCCGCAGTTTGCCGACCACTGGGCTATGGGTACAAAAAGGTACCACGTGGGGAGGATGAGGGTGGCTTGTGGTACAAGGAATAACGAGATCATTTTACGTAGTTTCACATCATAAAGCAAGAGGCCTGTGTGGCCGAACTCGGGTGTCCAGTCCCCCTGAGTGTGTCCTGTTTGCCTTTGGGCAGAGAGAGGCCTTGTCCGGGGTCCCACTGGCAGATGGCCTGAAGGGATGGAGCACGGAGAGGCTGGCGGGCAGCGGTGTTTCCTAGAGCGATCTGACCGGCAGCCAGGCTCTGGGGAGTCCCTTCCCTGCTCTGAACCCCTCTCTGTCCTCCAGGCCTGTGCCCACCGCTGGAAGAACATCTTCTACGAAACAGACCACATCCTGCCCCACGGCTTCTGTTACATCATCCCGTCCAACCTCCAGGCCAAAGGCAGGACGCTGATCCCTTGCTATGAAGGTGAGCACTCTGGGTTCTCCCTCACCGTCTACCCATGGGGTGCCCCAAACAACCTCCCACCCAGCATGTCCCCAGCTTTCCAAGCTCTAACAGGAGGGCAGCACTGTGGCCCCAGATGGCCTCTTGGTGCCAGGGTCCTGCCCAGGTAGGAGGAAGGTGAGAAGGGGGTCGCGGTTGTGGGCTGTGCCCGGCCTTACCTGTCTCTGCCCCAGAGCCCCTGGTGCTTGCCAGGCTTCATGAAGTCTCTGAGATCAAAATTCACCCAGTCCCAGCCAAGGCGCCAGATAGAACTCTTGGTTTCCTGGTACTGCCAGATGCTGTGTGACCTTGGGGAACTTGTTTCTGTCTCTGCGCCTCCGTTTCCTCACCTGACAATTCAGAGGTTGGCTCAGAGGGTCTCCACGGTCCCGGGGAGCTCCCAGATGGACGTAGGCTCCTGACATACTCCTGGCCATGCCCGTGGGCAAACGCCCTGAGGCAGGGGACAGAGATTTCCCAGGATTCAGTTTCATCACATCCGAAGTCTGACTTTCCTCTTATCTGCTCCGAGCACCCTGTCAGAGGCCTGAGAATTGGGTGCACCCTCAGCACACTGTGACAGCTGCTCCCCAGGGGCCGCGGGGGGTCTTGGAAGGAAAACGTGTCTTCTCAGGCTCTGGGCTTAGCATCTTCAAACGGCTGGGGACTGGGGACCCATTGAGCCAGTTATTATTTAGTTGAGTTGAATTTGGCTTTAGAGATGCAGAAAATGCTGTCATTTTCTTCCGTTTTAATAGCTTGCACACTCACGTGTCCGTAGCCTAATTCTGAGTGAGCCAGAGCCTGTTTCCTCTCTAAGGCCGGCGGCTGTTGTGTTTTAAATTCTCCCCCGAACTTATTTGTTTGGACAGAAGTCTTGACTCGCCTGTGTCCTCATTTCCTTTGGGCCTCCCTGGGTTTTCCCAGGTTTCAAATTCTGTGGTCACCAAAGAGGGTGCTGAGAAACACTGCCTGGACACCTGCATTTTTCTGCCTCAGGGGAGGCCCCTCCAGGCCCTGACGGGGACTCAGGTGGCCCGAGCAGGGTGTTCCGTGACATGGCCCCGCAGAGCAGCTGGCAGGGCCCCTGCAGGGGGCACGGACTCTCTCCTTCCCTGAGGATGAGCCTTCTCCCCAATGTTAGCATTTGATCAGCTGGCGGGGCCGTGCAGGGACATGGACCTCTGACCCTGCTTATCTCTGTATTGCCCCTGTCGAAGAAAAACTTTATCTGAAAAATAGGTAATACTATAATCGGTCAAGAGGGAGGGATAGGTAGTATAAAAACATAAATTATGGGTCAAGACTGTGTTCTGCCTGCCCAGGTATTACTTCGGGATCAAAGAATGAGTTAGGATATGGAAGCGCACGCATGCGTGTGTGCGCGCGTGTGTGTGTGTGTGTGTGTGTGTGTGTGTGTGTGTGTGTGTGTGTGCAGGGAGAAGGAGGACCAGGAGCAGTAAGAGGGTGGGGTTGAGGTGGGGAGTGTTGGGGTAGAAGAGCAGCCCCTTAGAAGAACAGGGGATTGAACAGAACATTTCTGTGGTTCTTGGTCCATAAGAGGCCAGGGGTGGCAGGTGCTCAGATTTCTCTAGAAGACTAGAATAGCGGGGTGGGGCACGCAGACCTCATTTAGGGCTCTTGCCTGTGCTCTGTTGGTTTTGGGGATCTTCCTCCCTGTTTTGTGGTCTACAGTAAACCTATATTGGCTCTGAGGGCAACCATTATTTCCTCTTAATGTGGAAAAATTCGGTGACGCAAGCTCTCTATTCACTGGGCGGGGATCGCATCATGATGAAGAACAATGGAAGGGTTGTGGCGTTTGACGTGACCCTTCAGATATCACCTAGGCCAGGCCGTCTTTGTTGCGGCCTAGAGATGTGGCGTGGCTTCCTCAAGGCCAAGTTTTTCTTTCCATTCTGTTACTCCTATGCCACACAATGGAGAGTGGCCTGCTGGCCAAGAGCACAGACTTGGGACCTGGCTGCCAGAGTTCAAGCCCGGGCTCTGCCACTTGTGAATGGTGTAACTTCAGTTGAGTTATTTAACGTCTTTGCACGTAGCCCCCCTCAAAGGGCTGTGAAGAGGATTGAGTTAATATTTGTCAGTTCTTAGAACACTGCCTGCCATGTATATGCTGATATACTATATGCTAAGCATACATATGCTTATATACCATACTAGAGGCCCGATGCACGAAATTCGTGCAAGAATAGGCCTTCTTTTCCCCAGCTTCTGGCACCGGCTTCCCTCCGGCACTTGGGACCCGGGCTTCTCTCGCAGCCCTGGCTTCATCCGGATGGTCATCTGGTCTAATTAGCATATTATGCTTTTATTATTATAGATTATGGGCTAATGTTTTTTTATACCAAGCAAGTGTTTGTTAAATCACCATGAGGTGACTAATTTGTCTATTAGGAATAGAGTCCACTTAAGCTTATTAAGTTAGATGCTGTGCTAAGTGCCTAATATTTAAAGCCCAAGTCTCAGCTAGTAAGAAGTTTCCCATCTCCAGGGGAGACCAGAGAGGGAGCACAATGTTTCAAAAGTGAGCGAGCTGTTTGTGGGGTGGAGAATCCCATGCCGGGTACCTCTCTCCAAGGGCCCACGCTGCATCCAAGTTCAAGTTGGCAATAGAGCAGAATTATTTTATTTTACAACTGGAAACACCGAGACCTATGTAGAGTCTGTGGTCTGGTGGGGCACATAGAAGAAAAATGGTGGGAGTCCACAGGTGGTCATGGTGGAGGGTGCAGGGCAGGGGAAGAGGGTGCACTTTCTGTGGAATAGCAGAGAGACCACGAAAGGGGGTGGGATGCTTGTTCAGACCTGTTCTTCGCTGCTTCTGGCTTCGTGGCCACAGGCCTGTGGCTGGACCCTCTGTGGGAATGGATGCTGTGATGGCTCCATTGCGTTTACTTCTTGGGGCGGGGGCGGGCATGGGGGAGGATCATGAGGAAACTCGGGTGGAAGAGCCCAGGAAGACCACACATTGTTCTGTAATTGTGGCCTTATTGCGGGTCCCGCGAGGGTTCGCTGTGCTCTCTTCGGAGTGCAGCAAGGTTGGTTTAATTACGGAAAGCCTCTAAGTGTGTGGGCACCCGTCCAAATGTCTCAGACTTTTGAATTCTTAAAAAATTGGTCTTTGGTTTGGCACAAGGGCCTTTTTCTCATGACTTTTCAGGTGCTTCCTGTTTCTGGTTTGGTGGGAAATGCTATCAGAATATCCTGTTTGGAACCGGGAAATGTAGAGGGAATAGGAAACAAAAAATGAATTTAGGGCAAAGTGAAATATACGAGTGGAGCATACCCTGAAGTCAAACCGTTTAGTTCATGTTCGATACACGCACAGCATCGTCACCACCACCTGTTGTTGGTTTTATCAGAATCTGTGCGAGACCCAGAGGTTCGGTGGGCTGACATATATGGCGAAAACTTTGTAAATTGAAGGGCAAGCACTATAAAATATTAGCCACTATTAGCCAAGTCATGATATTTTAGGACTCCCAAAAGTCGTCAGTGCATTGATAAAATCAGATACAGATATTTCTTTCATCCTTGAACCTATTGAAACAGGAAGCCGGAGGTTGGCCGGAGTGGGGCTGTAAAAAAGTCATCGTTTTATGGTGACTTACTAATAGGGAATAATTTGAGAGCAGCTCAGCTACATTAACAAAAAGTGTTCCAGATTAAACCCTGACAAACGTAATTAGGGTGCCAGGATATATTAGACCTACTTTCAGAATCTGGCTTTATCACTGACGTATTCCTGTGATTTAGCCCATAGCTCCTACGTTCTGACTGGGGGACTTTGGGCAAACCCCTTGACTCTCAGTGCCTTGACCTGTAAAATGGGAGCGGTCAAGCCCTACTTAAGAGGTATTTGAGGTATATAACGTGCTTAACACAGTTCCTAGCTCAGAGTGAGCATTCAGTAAATGTGAATTTTCTAATTAACTTTTAACTACCATAATAGTATTCTTAAACATTCCAGAAGGAATCTAGCAGATTCTGCTTTAATGGGTAATGGAGGTTAGAAAACTGGGTATTACTAAAACGATGCTATGACTTCTTGAAAAGGTGACCATGTCTTAAATATTTGCACAATTGATTTGCTTGTTAAACTCTCTCTTTTTAGTAGATGATCTAGAGTTTAACTCATGCCACATATATAATGTTCTCAGGTTTGGAGTTGTTGGGGTTTGAATTTATCAAATTTTACTGTGCTTTAAAATGATCCCATTGACTCCAAAGGTTTCTGTACCACTTCATTAGCAGGGTGTGGCCGTGTTGGCCTTTTATTCCCAATTTATTTTGCATCTCCAAGGACAGTGATCATTTCTTGGGAAGGAAATAGATCACCCATTCAGATGTGAAGGTATTTTTAAATCTCCCTTCTATTGTTGGAGGCTATGGCTGCCCGGGGGATAAAAAACCAATCAAGATCCATTTACAAATGAAAAGCAATTGAGGTTTTTGTTGTGTTTTGTAAATAAGTCTAAGTGGATCCATTTAAAATTTAAGAACAATCCCCCCCCCCATAAATTTTTATTAAAGAACTCTACATTTACATAGGATTTTATGGTTTCCAAAGAGTTTTCATAAGCATTTTCTCATTTAAGTAAATATAGCAAACATTTAAAAAGGGATGCAATTAGCCCAGTGAACTCCACTAGCTCCATCCTGACAACTCCCTGAAACCCTGCCCCATCCAAGTCACACTTTGTCTGAGACTCTCTCGGTGCCAGCCAGACTGGGCCCTCTGGCAGTCTTTCTTAAAAAACTCTTTAGGACCTGAATAGACACTTCTCCAAAGAGGACATACAGGTGGCCAATAGACAAATGAAAAAGTGCTCAAATGATTTCACTAATCATTAGAGAAATGAAAATTAACACTATAATGAAATATCACCTCACACCTGTCAGAATGGCTGTCATCAATAAATCAACAAACAAGTGTTGGTGAGGATGTGGAAAAAGTGAACTCTCGTGCACTATTGGTGGGAATGCAGATTGGTGTAGCCTCTATGAAAAACAGTGTGGAGGTTCCTCAAAAAATTAAAAATAGAACTACCCTATGACCCAGGAATTTCACTTCTGGATATATATCTGAAGAAATCCAAAACTAGATGTACCCCCTATGTTCATTGCAGCTTTATTTACAATAGCCAAGGTATGGGAGCAACCCAAGTGCCAATCAATAGACCACTGGGTAAAGAAGAAGTGGTACACATATGCAATGGAATATTACTTGGCCTTAAAAAAAATGAAATCTTACCATTTGTGACAACATGGATGGACCTAGAAGGTATTGTGCTAAGTCAAATAAGTCAAAGACAAATGCTGTATCATTTCACTTATGTGGAATCTGGAGAACAAAATAAGGAACAAACAAAACAGACACAGACTCATAGATACAAAGAACAGACTGAGGGTGCCAGAGGGGAAGTGGTTTGGGGGCCTGGTGAATGGGCTAAGAAGCACACATTAGTAGTTACAACATAGTCACGGGGCTGTGAAATGCAGATTAGGGGCTGTAGTCAATATAACTGTGTGTGGTGCCAGGTGGGTACTAGGATTATTGTGGGTGGGATGGCGTCATTTTATAAATTATATGATGGTCTGACCAGTATGCTGTACACCTGAGACTAATATAAAATATTGCATGTCAAAAAAAGAAATATTGGGCTAACAGAGGAATTCACTTTATATGTTCCTTTACTCCTTACATTTTATATCTTTAATATTTATTAGTTCGTTTAAAAAATATAATGAAAAAGACTCAGTTCTGAATTAGGGCCAGTAAAGGCAGAGAAAGACCCGGAGGGGGAAAGAGGAAGGGTGGCTGGAGGGGATAGCACGGTCTAGAGGAGGAGGCCAAGTCTCTGGCAGTGGCTCTCAGGGTGAGTGAGCCCCATCAAAGCTTTTCCTTTGGTGCCAAGAATTTTTACCTTGGACACAAATACAGTCTACTAGAGGCCCAGTGCACGGATTCATGCACTTGAAGGGGAGTGGTCCCTCAGCCTGGCCTGCACCCTCTCGCAATCCAGGACCCCATGGGGGATGTAGCAGTGCACCAAGCAGCAGGTGGCCAGGAAGGAGCCGGAGCTGGCGCTGCGCCGCTCATGCTCATCCCAGCCCGCTGCGCCTGCCGCCGCTGCTCGGTCGCGCTGCCGTGGAGTTGGGAGAGGCTCCCGCTGCCACAGCTGCGCTTGCCAGCCGTGAGCCCGGCTTCTGGCTGAGCAGCGCTTCCCCTGTGGGAGCGCACTGACCAACCACCAGGAGGCAGCTCCCGCATCAGTGCACATCAGAGTGACTGGTTGACTGGTCTTCCAGTCGTTCAGTGGTAACAGTCACTTAGGCTTTTATATATATAGATACGTCAAACATGTGTCCATACATTGTGTGGAATTACTGATTGCTTAAACTGCATCAATACATTCCTTATGGATGTCCAAATGTTAGGAGTCGCCTCTTCTACATTTGCATATCTGTGTGATGGGTATATAAGGTTTTATTCCTCTCAGAGGAACTAACAGATTCAGCTTCACCTAACATTTATCAAGTGCCATGTGTTGTGCTAGGTACTTAACATGTATGTTCTTACTGAGCAATCACATCATTTTGTGGTATATATTCTTACCCCCATTGTACAGATGAGAAAATTAAGGGTTAGGGAGGTTGATGAAGTTCATGGGCTTTTTAAGCAGAGGAAAGGTTGCTGGCTTTTAAGTTCAGAGTATTTTTTTTTTTTCATGGATTTTCTGTGTGATTCCTGGGGAGCTCAGAGAAAAGTTTCCTATTGTTTTGCCATCATTTTATTTTAGGAAGGTTTAGGATACGACGTTAAAGACTTTTCAAGCCTTGCTGCAGTCCCAGCAGGTGCAAGGGGCCTGATAAAATTTTCCTGGGAGGCTGATCTGCTCTGTGTTCTGCATCTTTCCTACTCTGAACATTTGGTTCTAATCTCTGAACAGTGATTTGATTTTCCATGTGTTAGTGATAGTGATTTCATAGGTTTTTAGCTTTGGGAAGAAAGTGAATTCTACTTTCTTCCCAAAGCTGGAGTTGTCACTGAAATAGGACCGTCTCATGTTCAGGGCCACTTTTTTGGAGGGATGAAAAATAGCACAATGCACAGTCTTGGTCAGTTTGGGCTGCATAATAGAAATACCAGAGACTGGGTGACTTAGATAACAAGCACTTATTTCTCCCAGTTCTACAGGTTGGGAAGTCCCAGATCAAGGCTCTGGTGGGTGCCTGGTGAGGACCCCTTTCCTGGTTCATAGGTGGCTGTCTGCTTATCTTAGTGTCGACCCCCCCCCCCCCCCCCCCCCCCGCTTCCCGGTGGAGAGCAGGGAGAAGCAAGCTCACTCAGGACTCTTACAAGGGCACTAACTCATTGTACAGGGGCTCCACCCTCATGATCTCATCTAAGCCCAATTACCTTCCTGGGCTCCACCTTCTGATTCCATCATGTTGAGGAGCATGCTTTCAACATACGAATTTTTGGGGTACACAAACATTCAGTCTGTAACACACAGTAGGTTGAATGTAGGCACATTATGATGTGGCTGTAAAGTTGCTCGTTTCTCCTTCTAAAGTAGAGAGTCGGCCAAAATGTGTTATTAGATTCTGGGTGGAAGGAACTCTTTAAAGATTACAAAACATTACTACAACTTTTTTTTACCTGTTGAAATACCATAAATTTTACCATTTTAACCACGTTAAGTGTGATTCTGTGCCATTACGTACATTGGCATTGTGGTGCAGCCACCATCACTAATCTCCAGGACGTTTTCCCAAGCTGGAACTCGGGACCATTAAACAAGAACTCCCCATCCCCCTCCCTCCAGCCCCTGGCGACTGCCATTCTGTTTTCTGTCTCAATGAACTTGACTACGGTAGGGACCTCCTCTACATGGAATCGTAGTGCCTTTGTCCTTTTGTGCCTGGCTTATTTCTCTTTACATGATGTCCTCAGGGTTCATCCATGTTGTATCACATGGTAGCATTTTTGTTTTAAGGCTGAATAATATTCCCATGAGTGTATGGTAGGCAGTTAGACAAGATCAGAGCAAGAATGGCAGGGCAGGTACAGAAGGTCACCAGGGTGAAAAGCCCCTGGTGCCTAGCAATGGGCAAAACTGGGACAACAAGTACCCGCCCCCAGGGCAGCCTTTCCTCCTCTAGGTTATCGCTGGACCCTCCCCTGACCTCCCCTCCCCTGGCATGGTGCTGCTCAGGCGGGTTAGACCCCCTTCGTTCCTACCCAGAACTCAAGTACCAAGTCCTGAGGTTGCAGAACCAAGGTCTGGTCTGACCCCACCCCAGCGGCCTAACACCAACATGTGTATATCCCACATTGTGTTTGTCCATTCATCCATCAGTGGGGGAAAAAAATTTCTTTTTAAAGATAGGAATATTATCCCTGGAAATGCGCCCTGTGAAGCATGACGGTGGGGCTGAAGGAGATGGGCAGTCAGGAGCCTTGCTCTTTAATCCAGGCGCAGGGTAATTAGCTGTGTGGCTGTAAATAAACGCCTCGCTGTCTCTGGGCAATAGTGATTTCATCTGTAAAATGAACGGCTAGGATTAGAATTAGAGACATACTCTAAAGATCATTTCCCCTCTCAAAGCCTCTTTTTCTCACGTAATTGTAAGTTTCTAGCTTTATTGCAGTTTGCATTTAATGCTCGCCATAGCTTAATTGTCAATTATTTTGATAAAACGTTGTCCCTTCCTCTCCAACCTAGCTATTTAGATCATTTTTTTTTTTCCATTTAGATGGTGGTCCCTCACAACTGAGGCTCATTCTGTTTTCTCTTTAGTTTTGTATGTGGCAGCGCCTTTCTTATTACGAGAGCTATCTGCCAACGTCGCTGTCTTCTAAATGGTTGTCAGTTATTTCGTTTTCACTCACAAGTTGAGCAAAAAAAGTAAATAAAATAAATAAAAAAAATCAGAAATAATTGAAGACTGGAAAGCTATTTAAAAAAAAAATCTGATATTTTATTTCACGGCTAAGCTAAGGTACCATGGAAAAATAATTTTAAAGTTGGTGTGTTAAAAAGACTGGCTTTGAATGATGAAACATGCTCAGATGGGGAGTAGGAAGATGGATTAATAGGAAGGATATACGTTCCTCCGTATATAAATCTTGATCTTTCCAGGGGTTGGTTTTATCCCACCAGTGTCTGGGAAGAGTACAGGAAGGGACCTCACCCAAGTTTGTTCTTGAACGAATTAAAATTCAAAAGCTCCGGGCATAGAGCTGTGTGGATTGTGAATGTCTGGAAACCGGCATTTTTTCCTCTCTGAATTGCCTTCTGTTTAGACAGGGCTTTAGTGAAACCAGCAGCTACACCAGGGAGAATTCTGCCATTTTTAGAATGAGGAGCCGTACAACTTAATGCATCAATTCCGGTGACGCAGGCCCAGTAATTCAGACCGGGCCACAGCAGAAAGTCCCAGCTCCTCCAGCCCATGTCGAGGCCCCCTTGGTCAACCACACCTTTTGCTTCCCAGGTTCAGTTCCCCCAGATGTAAGAGCCTTCGATTTGCTGCAGCGTCTGTGAGCTGCTGGCCTGCCACGCCAGCTTCTCCCTCGCAGCTTCGAGGTGGATGCACGTTCTGTTCCCCACGGCCATGTCCTTGGGGCATTCGGAGGCTGAGTGGACGTGCCTGGGAGCAGCCCCCTGTGGGGCCCCCAGCCTTTGTGTGTGTGCAGGAAAAATTCTTCCTGGGAACACGAGAGACTGAAGGTCCCACCCCAATCCCTCCACCCCCACTTCCTGCCCTTCTCAATGGCAGGGTGTGTGACCTGGGGGGTCTCTTGCAGACGCCGTGCCCGAGCAGCCCCTTATCTCCACTCCCCCCACCCTTCTGGTTCTGTGGGAGAGGCTTTCCTGCCTGCTGCGGAAAGCCAAATGCAAGTTTTCCAGGATGTGGGCATGGCCCATAGGGGGGTCTGCACACCCAGATCCCAGGCCTGTACGTGGACGTTTGGAAAGTGCATTAGGGAGAAACCTCCACCTGACCTCTGTAGGTCGTTTTTTAAAAGAAAGAATCAGGTTATAATAACAGTGGTATCTTTCATGCACAGAAGTAGCTCTCAAAAAAGTGAAATTAACTGACGTGTGCTGTGGTCCAGTGCCTGGTGCCTCCGGCCACTGCCTCTTGGGAAAGTCCCCATAGCCCAGGCCTGGCCCTGCTGGTCACCATGGCACCCAGAGGTGTCAGCTTACCTGTTGTGTGTGGCCTTGTTCCCTTTACAAAGCGCTTTCTTAGGTCGCTCCTCACTTATTCGGGATTACTGACTATCCAGCAGGCTCGGGCAATGTGATTTTTTTGGGGGGCTGGACCAGAGCTTGGGGCTTAGGCGGCCGTACGTGGCAGTGGGCTGCCTCCCCAGATGTGATTGATGAGGGAAAGCTCTGAAGTCTGCGAAGGATGCTCACGCCAGTTCTTCAGAGGGCTGTGGCTTTAAGAGAGAGCACTTCGCCTACGGAGGATGGGTTTGGACCCAGGCAAGGCAACGCCTCGTCTCCCGGCTGGGCTGTCCCGGCTGTGGCTCAGGGGCTCCTCTTGGGCTTTGGGGGACAGTGAAGGGTCATGCCTGGGGCTGGGCAGGGATTGAAGAACTGGATCTGACTATTCTCCTGGGGCCCAGGAGGAGATGGAATTGCCCACGGTGGCTCAGCCAAGCTAGGTTTGGAAAGCTCAGAACAGTCCACCCCGCAGGTCCTTGCTGTGCTCACACCACCCTCAGCCTTGACTGCTGCAGTTAGTTGTGGCTCCAGGTGGAGAACCCAGGGTGCCTGGTACCCAGAATGCAATTCCTTTCCAATCAGGGCTGGGGTAGAGGTCAGGGAGCCTGACAGGTTGGAAGAGAGAAGGAGGCAGGGCTGGAAGGTTGCGGGGGGGGGGGGGGGGACAATGGTCCAAATTGAAGCAGGTTGGGGGTTCAGGTACTTCGTGTCAGGTGGAACGGAACAGCACGTATGCACCCCCTGTCCTCAGCACGCACAGGTGCCTGGCACCGGGCTGGTGTTGGGGGCGCTGAGATGAATGAACTCATCTTCGTGTTGAATAGACTGTGAGATGAAGAAACACGTTTTGTGATGAGGAGAGGGTCTCATGTATCTTTACCTGCAAGGTCACCTTGACAGAGGAGCAGAGGAGGGCTCTGGAAGGCTGTGGGAGGCTTGGCGTGTGACGCTGTCTAATCCGGTCCCATCCGTTGAGCCTTCCTAGGCTGGAGTTGCTACAACTTCCCCCTTCCCTCCCAGAGTTTGTGGGGTTGGATGGGGTGACCCTCTTCCAAAGTAAGGGACTGATCCCCGGGTCACACAGGATTCTGGGAGGTCGGAACATTGCCTGTCTTCTCATATCTCATAGGGATGGGGTCCAGTCAGGAGCCCCCAGTGATTTGAGTCCTGTTTTCGGGCATCCTGAGAAGGCAGGTATAGTCCCTGGGGTTTCACAACATCACAGACTGTGGGATGGTGCCTGCTCTCTGTGCCAGCCCGGCCCTCGACCTCTGATGAGGCGGGTCCTCATTTGGGGAGCCAGGGGCTGGCCCGTGACGGTGCCTGGTCGCTGCCTCCTTGGTGGCTGAGGCAGAAGTGACAGTAAAAAGGCTTCACTTTGCTGGCCTTTCTCCTGGGGCCGGGAGCGGGGTCCTCCCAGCTCCCAGGACGTCTGTGGCCACCTCAGGAACCCTGGGTCCGCTCCTGGCACGGAGTGTGGGGATGAGGCGGAGAGACGCTGACGCTTTCCTACCTACCACTTTTCGGTGTCTCTCGCACGAGAGACCTCGAGACCCGTTTCTCCTTTAAAGCGTGGGAGATTCCCACGTAGTCCCTACTCCTGTCGTCAACTTCTGAGGCCGAACTGCTGCCCTGCCGTGTCGTTGTGTTCCGTTTGGGGGCATCTGAGTTTCCTTTCTCTGCTTTATTTGTTCGGGAGTGACAATTGGGTGTTTAGCCCCCAGCGTCGGCGGGTGAATATGCTTTTTCCAGACCTTCTAGATTTCATACAGCCGTGCAGGTTCGGGCGTTCTGCTCCTTGTGCCATGTGGTGTAGGGATTATGATTACTTTTTATTGTTTCTTGCCACCCTACAACTTGATGCAGGACCTATCTGTGGCTTTGTTGGTGTTTTGTGTGTGTTTTTTAAATATATTTTTTATTGATTTCAGAGAGGAAGGGAGAGGGAGAGAGAAATAGAAGCATCAATGATGAGAGAGAATCATTGATCGGCTGCCTCCTGCACATCCCACACTGGGGATCGAGCCCGCAGCCCTTGCATGTGCCCTGTCGGGGAATCAAACCGTGAGCTTCTGGTTCATAGGTCAGTGGTCAACCACTGAGCCACCCGGGCTGCTTTCGGGCAGGGCAGGCCTGCGGAGTTCTCCTGGTTACCAGGACCCGGCGAGGAGCCGCTTAGCCCTCTGCAGGGAGGACGAGTAACTCGCTTGACATTCCGTTGTAATTGAGCAGCGGTTAATGGCCACTTACTGGAAAATGTTACCAGGCTCTGCGGTGAGTGTTGTTAGGAAGTGAATTACTCTGGACGTGTCCCCAGGGCCCTTCCCCTCCTCCTCCAGCAGAGCTGGGCTGCAGGAAGTGGCACTGTGTTGCAATCCCGGCTGCACTGTTCCCTTGTATTATTTATTTTGTTTCAGATTTGAGGAGATTGTGTGTTTATGTAGAAAAGTTTCCAAAGTAAGTACATTGCTCTTCATGGTACCAGAGACTTAGAGCCCAAGGTAGGGGGGGTAGGGGTGTCCCCTGGGTTATTTTGCTGGATAGCCCCCACCCGAAGGTGCCCAGGGGCCTCCGTAAGCCAGTGTCCAGCGATGTCAGGGTCACCTGTCATTCATCTGAGTCATCGGAGCTGAACACCTCTCCATCTCTCCGTGTCTTTACACATGTCCCGAGTGCAGACGGCTGGTTGCTCCCTGGCCGTTATGTAATCCCTCACTTTGCAAAACCTTGGATGGTCCGCAGAGATGAAAGCACGTGGCTTTTTGAGCCTGCCGAGCGTGGGGTAGAATCTTGGCTTTGCCATTTACTAGCTGTGTGACCTCGGACAGTTCACGCAACCTCTCTGAGCCTCAGGGGTTTTACCGGTCAAAGGGGTCAATGGCGATACGGGCTCTCAGGAATGAAGGGTATGTGTCATGGTGTGAGTCGACACAGCGAACACAGGGCCAGGAACGTGCTAAACGCTTTTCCCTTCCAACTTAGAACTCAAACAGCCCCCTTTGGCAGGGGGGAGCGCTGGGATCTGAGGGAGTGGGGAGGAAAGCGCTCATCCTTTGGTTTTCTTTTGACATGGAGAGAGAGATCCTCCCCTCTCCTTGTGCGGAACAAGGAAAATGGGGTGGCAGTGTATAGTGTCACCACACGCCACCAGTGATGGTGGAACAGGTCCCGGGGCAGGTGCAGGGTCCCCTCCTTCTGCACTTGGGCGCTCGTGGCCAGTTTGGGTTGGATGGAGGAAACCATATTGCCTCCAGCTGTATCTCTGAGGCTTGGTCGTCTGCACGCCGGGAGGGCGACATCATTCCACGTCTGGGCCATGTTTCCAGCTCCTCCTTCCTGCTGGAGCTCTGGGTCCTTCCTAAAGTTAAAGAGGTCGTTGTCATCCGCCTCCTCCTCCATCCCCATGGCTGCTGCTCCTCTCCCTCCACATGCATGAGGATGCACTCTGGGGCACTTGGCAGCCGAGCTCCCTGATGGCACCAGCGGCTGGATTTTCGCAGTCGGGCCGGATTCCTCAGACTTCGCTGCCGTGCGTGCCTCAGGCTGGACGGCGTCCCGGGGCCCAGCCCGCAGCAGCACCCGGGGAAGTGGCCAGCTCGGCCGCCCCACACACAACGGGCACACACTGACCAGGCTGTGGTTTGCTCTCTCTCCTCCCGCCCCCTCCAGAGTATAAGAAGAAGTACGGAGAAGAACACGGCTCCTGCCAGGCTGGGATCGCAGGCTTCTTCACCGAGGTGGGTGTCACCCCCGTCCTAGGACTGTAACGTGCCCACCTGGATCTCCTTCCAGCACTTTCACTGACGGAAGGAACGCAGATCTTGAATGCACCTGGGTTTCTTTTTGCAGACGTTACGTGGTCGAAATGAACTCCGCTGTTCTCCTGAATGGACAGTGGGTTGTTCCGGTACTGTGTGCTGAACTGTTTCCTGTCCCCATTGGTTTGAAATACCATCCTGCCGTGTGCCAGGGTTACTCTCTTCTGTCCCAGCAAGCGCTCAGATTGTGCAACTTCTATCTCCATCCCTCCTCCTGGAAGGTCTAATGACCCAGGAGGTGACAGGGACCCACTGTCCATTCAGGAGCAGGTGATGACACGTGGATGGCCCTGTTGTGAGATGGCTACGTGGGCTGGGTATGCCCAGGAGTTTGGAAGTGGGAGGGCCTAGAGGGAGGCCAGGTAGGGGGCTGTGATGGGGTCCAGCCCCAAAGCAATGGTGCAGGCTGGGGAGACCTTCAGGGGTGAAAAGGGTGCGGGGCGTTGGAGAGTATGAAGGCAGTACCAGTGGGCTGGGTGGGCAGAGGGCGTGGGGAGAGGAAGGTCTCCAGCCAGGGCTCTGGAACCTGGTGTGTGGGGGAAGGGCCCCCCAAGGAGGACTCCCTGGGACAGGTACCCTGAGGGGTCTGCTTCAGACACAGGCTGAGTGAGGGGAGGAGGCACATGCGTAGATGTTTTCAGAAGGTATTTGGATAGAGGGGCCCGGTCCCCGCCTGAGTTAGAAACTTAGATCTGGCCAATGCTAGTTCCTGTCTGAGGGACTGCGTGTGCTTAGCGTGGAGGCAGAGGGGTGCAGGGGAGAATGCCTCCTTTCGATGGGGGGCAGGGAGAAAGTAGCCTCATCGCAGACCTGAGAACTCCTCAGAGATGTTGATGAAGAACTAAGGGAGAGAGAGAGTCCCTGGTGAGGGGGCATCATGGTGGTCTCATTAGCCAGAAAGACGGGGGAGAACATGAGGGCATTGGGGCTGGGCGGGAGGAGGGCTCCGTAGGAGGAGCGGGCAGGACGGGGCAGGGAGGGGCAGGGTGTGGAGGGGAAACCCAGGTGGCCGGGCGAGCTCAAGGTGGGCGGGGGAACAGGGACCTGTGAAAGCTTCAGGCTCTGGAACCCCAGTGCCTCAGCATGTGCTGCTAGGGCCTCGGTGCAAGGGGGTGGGGGGGCAGGGGCGGGGGGAGTGGCAGCGACCGAGGCTCAGCCCTCTGACCCAGTCACGCTGTCTCCTGGCCACTTGGGCTTTGGCCTGTGCTTCAGTTCCCAGGCTTTTGGCCTCCCTGAGCCAGAGGTCTTTGAACTGCCTGCCTCCCTTGTTTCTGGAACCTCAGCTGTCGCAGGCTGAGCAGGAAATGTGGTGGAGGGGGTCACACAGCGCTGCTCCCTTCCCCTGCCCTCCTGCTGACCTCGTCGCTCGGGCCTGCCTTTGCCGTGAGCTGGGAGGCCCCTGCACGGGGATGACAGCTGGTCCCAAGCTGGACGTGCTTCTGTGGCCTCTGGGCATGGCCATGTGGCCCTGACACACTCCACCCCAAAGTGCCTGCCTGGCCTGGAGGTCGGTGACCCTGGGGTTATCAAAGCTGTGCGAGCTGTGGATACCACGTGAGTTTTCGCCAGTCCTTGAGGATAAGCGGGGATTTCCTGGGAACTTCATTTATTTTCGTAGCTTAGGGGAGCAGAGGGGATGGATACCTCTAAGCAGCAAGAAAAGACGTGGACAGCCCCGCCAGCATCGAAGCCCATGGTGGAAGCAGGGAGACACCTGGGGGCAAGGCTATTCGGCACAGACTTCCATGGTCGAACCCGAGCATTCCTCTGCCGTCCAGCTCCCGCCACCGTGCGGAAACCCCAGCCTCTCTCAGAACCCCCAGATACCCCTGCGCCCCGAGGTTCTGTGATCAAGGCCCACTCTGTTCGTTGATGAGGCTCCACACGCAGCTCCAGGGGGTGGTGGCCCCCGGCTCCTGGAGAAGCTTGCATGTGTGTGGGTGACATTCGCCTTGGCTGGTCCTGGGGGGTGGGGAACTAAAGCATCAGTACCATTTCCTGGCACCTGCAGGCAGTGCCAAAAGATACAGGCATCACCCGCACTGAAAGGAAAAAGCCAGGTATGAGGGACTTCGGGGGAGAGGCGCTGCTTCTCTCCCCCTCCCCCTGGGGAAGGAAGGAGTGAAGGGCTCAGCCGGGCACCACTGGGTGCGTGGATGCAGTGGGCGCCTCGCTTCCCTCGGCCCATCACAGCCTCCTTGCAGCCTGTGCTCCCTTTCAGTGCCTGGACAATGTCCTCCCAGGAACACATTTTGCATTTTCGCTTTTTGTTTGTTTGCTAATCCTCCCCCCGAGGATATTTTTTTTTCCATTGATTTTTAGAGAGGATGTGGGGGGCGGGGGGGGGAAGAGAGGGAGACAGACAGACAGACACAGATTGGTTGCCTCCTGCACACACCCCAGGCCTAGCCATGGATCAAACCTGCAACCCAGGTACATGCCCTTGACTGGGAATCGAACCCGAGACCCTTCCGTGCACGGGCGGACACTCTAACCGCTCAGCAACACTGGCCAGGGCCCATTTTGCATTTTCTGAGATGACTTCATTGTCAGTATTTAATCCTTGTTCTAGAAATTTGAGGAAACAGAGAGAACATAAACCTTCGGGGTAAAAAAGTAAATAAATAAAGGATTCCTGAAATCCTGTCACCCAGTGGAAAAACCACACGTGTTTTGGAGCTTACCCTTCTGGTCTCTGTCTGTCTGTCTGTATTCACGTCTGTGTTATAAGCCTGCTCGCGGCATGGGTGTTGTTTGGCGGACTCTTTCACGCCCAGGAGCACTGTGTGACTGTGCCATTAGATTGTCTGCAGTGTTTTTACTGCCACAGAGTCTGTCGAATGGACATACCGGGACTTAGAATCCCGATGTGAGCTGTCTCGGCCATTTCCAACTTCTGTCAGCACAGTTCTGCATCTTCCTGTGGGTAAGATCATGCAGATTTCCGTGCTGCCCTCCGTGGGTCACCGAGTCCCCTCTGAGCGTAGACTTATCCCCAGCGTCGGTCCCCGGATGGTTTTGTAGCACAGCCGGGGGGGCTCAGGCTTGTCGGGGTTGCTGGCCCCTTACTGCTCATCAAATGCTGGAGACAGATGTGTCTTTGTGTTTCAAGGTCAGTTTACAATAGTAGTGCTGCCCTGGCCGGTTTGCTCAGTGGTTAGAGCACCGGCCCTCGGACTGGAGAGGCGTGAGTTCGATTCCTGGTCAAGGGCAAGGACCTCGGCTGTAGGCTTGATTCCATGCCCTGATTGGGGCACGTGTGGGAGGCAAGCAATCCCTGTGTGTCTCTCACATTGATGTTTCTCTGTGTGTGTCTCTCCTTCTCCCTTCTCCTCTCTCTAAAAATCAATGAAAAAAATATCCTCGGGTGAGGATTAAGCAAGCAAGCAACCAACCCAACAAAAAGCAACAGCAGTGCTGTCTCTGGCTGTCCGTGGTCTCTTCTCTTTCCAGTCTGCGTCCTTCCCTTCGGGGGGCTCTCTGCTCTCTTACTGTCATCCTTCTGAGCTTGCAGGGGCCACAGTGGCCAGAACACCCAGCCTCAGAGCCGATTTTGCTCCCTGTTTTTTCTCTTGCTCTGTAGCGGGCAGGTGCAGTTGCTGGATGGCAGAGCTGAAGGCCTGGCTGGATAAGGGGTGGTATCTTTTCCTGAGCTTCGTTCCCTGGAATTCGGGCAAATCTGTGCCATTTCCTTGTTTGATCCTGGTGGGACAGCAGGGACATACGTGAAGCTTCCTCTGTGGGTCGGACAGAGACCCAGTTTGTTACTCGTCTTGTCCATGTGCTCAGTTATCATGGTCTCTATTCTTGGTAGCCCTGTCCGTATATAGACCCCATAACGCCAGGGAATCGGGCGACATCGTTTTTGTATTGCTCAGCTGAGGAGAGTCCCCGGTGAGGTGTCTTTAACCCTTTGCACTCGCTTGCTTTTTTCTCGATTCCTTTATTCTAATGCTAACCATGTCGAGTCACACTCGACATCCGAGTGCAAAAGGTTAAGGGACTTACGAGCTCCTTGTTGTGATTGTGGTTCTCATCTCACTGCCTCCTTCCCTCTTCCGCTTCTTTTCTGATCACCGTTGGGTTTCTCTTCGGCAGGAGCTGGTGGTGATGGGCGCCCCAGGGTCGTTTTATTGGGCTGGGACGGTGAAGGTGCTGAACCTGACGGACAACACCTACTTCAAGCTGAATGACGAAGCGATCATGAACAGGCGGTACACTTACCTGGGTGAGTAGCTCAGGGAGGTGACAGGTGACAAGGAACACAAAAGCGATTGCCACGAAGTTCACGAATTATTACTTTACCGGGGGCGAAATGGATTTGCCGGCGTTGACATCCATACCCATCAGTTACAGTTTTAGCTACGGTCCCTTAACATCCAGCCCCACATATGGAGGAGAAACAAAGCAGGGAACTGAATTCAAACTGTGATTTGATTAAAAAGCTGACAGTTGAACCTCCGGGGAAGCAAACATTTTATTTTCTTATTTTTAGCAGTTACTCAAGTTCAGATGATCAGATGCAAAATGAGTGCAATAGAATCCCGGTTTTCCATCACCGTTCCTTTGGGTGAGGTCTCTGCTTCCTGGTCACAAAGATGGTTGCAAATAGAGATAATCAGAGTCAGAAATTATCACGATGGATGGCATCCTGTTGCTGGGGTTTGATCAAAGGCTCGAAAAGATTTCTCCTATTTTCTCAACCTTTTTAATCTTCTAGAAAGAAGATAGACACAATGTAAGCAAGCAGCCAGCCATCGGGCAAGAACGAGGCCGGGCACGATCATGCCTCTTTAAGAACAGGGCAGACTGTCTTTGCTTGTGTACATGGAAATTTCACGTGGCTTTTCTTTAATTCATGCCCTAAGTGCTGTAATTCTGGGCTGAAAAGGAAGCTAACTTGAGGCAGGCCCAGTGATGAGAAAACAATGCTCTTTGGCATTCATGACACATAACTTAAATCTGGGGGAGTCCCGCCCCCTTGTCACAGCGATTCACTTGGGAGAAGTCAGTAGGGGGTTGTCCACTTGCCTTTTCCCTTCTAACTGCAAGGTTTTCCCCAGTGAATAAACCATAAAACCTTTACTTGGAGTCCTTGGGGTGTTCGCTGCCCTGTGCTCCCAGCTCCTCGGTCCTGTCATTTATTGAGCACTTACTGTATGCCAGGCTTTGCCTGTTATTTCTTTTCATTCCTGAAACAGCCTCGTAAGATAGCTGTTATTTTCCATCCACATTTTATAGCGCAAGACACTGAGGTATGGGGAAGTTACGGAATTAGTCAAGGTCACGTGGCTCTTCAATGGCAAATTGGGGGTTTACTAGTAAACCAGTGGTTTCCGAGCTCAAGGTCTGAACCCTGAGCTGCCTCCCCTGTGGGTGCCGTGGAGACACCGCCGACCCTCGCTGGGCTAGGAGCACCTTGGCGGTGGGGCATTTGTCTCGCATTTCCAGGACTCAGCACTGTACCTAGTGCTTCGTAGGGACTCGCACATATTTACTAGGTCAGGAAATGAAAAGAAGGCAGGAGAGAGGCTTGGCAGTGGTGTAGGGTCTAGCCTTAGGGCTGGTGGCTTCTCCCTACACACAGAACAGAGGCCCCATCTGCTGCCGGCTTCTCACGGCTCCCTGGAAGCTTTGCTGTCACTCAGAATACTCTTGGGTAACATGAGCCTCCAGTCTGAGAGAGAGCAGCCACATGGTGAATACGAATTGACCCTAACATGGTCTCATCACAAAGCCCAAAGAGCTTATGATCACAGCTCTAGGGTTTGAGGTTGGTGACAAGGTTTGGGGACTATATGGCATTCTGCACAGGGTTTCTGCCGGCCAGAGGAGACAGGTTTCAACCTGTCAGCAGGGCTTCCGGAAGGTGCAGGAAACATTTAGACTAAACTCAGACAACTTTCTCCTTTCTTTCTAGATTCCTTTTGTATCCAGATTCATTGCCTGCCCACCCACCCATCCATCCATCCATCCATCCATCCATCCATCCATCCATCCCTGTTAGCTTCTTTCTGCCTTTTCTTAGGAGGGAGTGTGGCATAATGGTTAACATCAGGGGCATGGAGGGCACACAGATTGGATTTGAATCTTACTGTGTGGTCTGGGGAATCTAGGTTAATCACATTTTAGTCCCACTTTCCACATCTCTAAAATGGAAGAAATAATCATAGCTTCCCCCTAGAGTTGGGAGGTTAAAGGCCGTGATGACATCCAAAGTACATGTACAAGCTGTTCATCATAGCCCCAAAGTGGAGGCAAACCAAATGCCTCGCAATAGGAGGGGGGAAAAAGATACTGTGATATATTCATGCAATGAAACATTCATCAACAATAAAAAGAAACTACTACGCTCAACGTGGATGGAGGTGACAGTTAATGTTGATTGAGTGGAGTCCGAGACCAGGAAAACATAGTGTGTAGTGATAGAAATCTGAGGAGTGGCTGCTTGTGTGGGGGCATTGACTGGGAAAGGGCATGAGGGATCCTCCTCGGTTGTGTTTCCATGGTTACATCCACTCTGGGTGATGATTACATAGTTATTTATATACATGTATACACATTCATTAAGTTCTACACTTCAGATGTGTGTACTGTATGAACATTCAAAATACATCAGTAAGAAAGAGAAAACAGATGTGGCGTATGTAGCCCAGTACCTGTCCCAAAGCAGACAGTCAGAGACCGCTCTTTCTTGCCCCAATGTCCTGGTGAACATGCCTTTGTGTGAGATGAGGTGTTCCAGCATGAGAAGACCAACAACTGCCATTGGATCCAGGACTAGCTGGATAATAACTGTCTAGATTAGGGTTACCCGAGAGACGTTTTCCTCTGATGGATCTTTCTCTTCCCTGTCATTGTTTCTCAACCCTGTCCTTGGCATCTGCCCCTTCTTTACAGGCTATGCAGTCACCGCTGGCCACTTCTCTCATCAGTCCACCACCGATGTGGTAGGAGGCGCCCCCCAGGATGAAGGCATTGGAAAGGTGAGGAGAAGAAGAGCCTTTGGAATAGCATGGGGTCACACAGAAGGCGGGGGGGTGTGGGGTGCACACTGTGGCTGTTACGGGGTTTGTCAACTCACTTTGATCTGAAGATTCTCTTGGGTGGCTGGCAGGCAGGTAAGTGGCGAAGTATTGAGGCACCTCTGCTGTCTCCTCCCAACCACTTTTGGGAGTTGACCTTGAAGCTTAATCAGAGTGTGGATAGTACTACTCTCCATTTCCTGCACGTTCACGTCTGAGAATGTTTTTCACAGCCGACTCTGTGTGTGCACACGCGTGTGCAAGTGAGATTATTAAGACTGACCTTGGCAGCATGGCACCCCCCCCTCCTCCCCCGCTAACTTCAAATCCTCCACTTTCTCAAACCCTTTCCAAGTTTGACTTTGACCTCATGGAGCCAGGTCTAGTCCCAGATATCTTTGGGAATTTATCTTTGGGCCTAGAGTCTTATCTTTATTTCCCCCAATGTGTTGGAACCAAGACTGGTGCAGCCCAAAGGCTGGACTGGGAAAATGTGGGTCACTTTCCCTAAAGTATCCGCCCGGAGTATAGGATGGACCCCATGGATCCAGAGCTGTCTGAGTCCCTTTGGGAATCTCGGTTGGTGCTTGATCCTGCAGAGAACTCTGCTTGATGGGTCTTTGGCTCCAGGGAACAGGAAATCCAGATTGAGCAGGTTGGGCAGGTTCACATGAGTCAGGAGTCTGCATTTTTAATACACTCTGTAGGTTGTCTCCTGGGAAAGACTGAACAGAGGAATGGTCTCCGGGTCTGAGCCCATGGGGTAGACCTAAGGTAGTCTAACCATATCTCCGGGGCCTCAGAGTAATGGGGTCTGGATTCTGGAGAGGCCACGTTGGGCCGAGACCACTGTTCATTGGAACTTTCAGCCAGGGCGTCAGTATGACTAGCTGAGCCGCTTGACTGTGATGTGTTTCTGGGGGTCATCTCCCTGCACCCTCCTGGGCAGGATTAGCAGTCACTGCTGGTGTTTCTGGAGCAGGTGCCTCCCTCCCCGCAACGCCGATGCTGTGGAGAAAGGGTCTTTGAAAATGAAACCGGGGAGAAACCCCAGGGCGCTGAGCAGGGGGAAGCACGTGGATGAACTCGGGTGACTTCAAGAAAGATATGGGTCTTTCTGAGTCACATGGCTTCCTCTCCACCGTGGCGGGACGAGGAAGTGCCGTGCGCTGTTCCCACATTGATAGTCTTCCGGGGAGCAGCTGCGGGGCCCCGGCACCTCTGCAGCATCGATAAAAACTTCTACCTCCCAGTTCCCGGTGATGCCCATGCCTAGGCTGATGCTGCTTTCAGTTGGACCACATGAGAGGCGCTGGGGAAACTGGTCCCTGTTGACAAAACTGATGACAGTTCCATATTCCCAGGGGTGGGAGCTGGGGCAGACCTGATTCCCAGGCACCCCCGAAAGGTCCTCTGGCCTTCGGGATTTGGTGGTTATTGATTTCTGTTATCTGGGCGTGACAACATTCACACTGAGATTGCTCACCCTGGGAGAGGGTCCCCTGTCCTGGTTCTCAGGAGACATTCTCTCCCCATAAGACGTCACTTGAAAAAGAACTTCCATCGTCATGTCATTTAGGAAGTTCCACCTTAATGATCTTCTTTGTGGCGGAGACTTATGGTGTAAACATGCACCCTAAAGGCTCTGAAAAGTCCCCCGGTAAAGAAATGTATTTAATGTTTAACTCCGGTGTTTGCCAGCTAAATTCCTGTTTACGCAAGCAAATGTCATGACTCTCGTGGTCTGTGGTGTCATTTTGGAAAACTGCTTGGTCTGAAATGCCTCCCTCCCTCTCTCTTATCTTGACACTAAAGGCCCGGTGCACGAAATTTGTGCACGGGTAGGGTTCCTAGGCCTGGCGGCGATCAGGGCCCATTGGGGCCTTCCTTCCCCCCGCTGCCGGCTGGGGCCTTCCTTCGTTCTGCACTGCTCCTGGTGGTCAGCACACATCATAGTGAGCGGTTGAACTCCCAGTCGGTCTAACTCCCGAGGGGACAGTTTGCATATTTTCCTTTTATTATGTAGGGTGCCTGCTCAAGCTCTCACTCATAAGAATGAAAGAACTATTTCAAGGAAGAAAACCCTTCTTCTAAGTGTTGAATTGTTTACTGGTGATTTGGAAGCTCCCTGGGTCTTACTATGCGTGGCTTCCTCCGTGATGTGGCCAGGAGCGGAGGAGGTGAAGGATGCTTCCTTTGCAGAGTTGATAAAATGAGAGCCACGTGGACTGCATTAGTATCAGCTGGCAGAAACACCTGTCCTGCGCCTGGTCAGGCATTTCAATAGGACTCCAAGGAGGATGCTGGTAAATATCTTTGCTCATTGCTCCCATCTTAACTAGATTTTCTTTTTTCATTTCCTAGGTTTATATTTTTAGAGCTGACCGAAGATCAGGCACCTTAATTAAGATTTTTCAGGCATCAGGTAAAAAGGTAAGATTCTTGGTATCCATGTGTGTGTTGTTTGAGAGATGTCATCATGGGGCAATCCGATTTCACTCGCTGGAAAAGGGGTTTAAAGGCTCTCTCTGGGCTCTGTGTGTATATGGTGGTTCTGTTGCCTGTTGGTGCCTTTCTTGACCTCTCAGCATTGAGTGTAACCTGCAGATTCACGGGATTCAGGTTGTTGTTGGAGACAGGTAGCAAGATGAGTTTGCACGGGGCCAAGTTCAGCTTAAGAGTTTTTTGGTAACAGGTTGTATTTCACACTGTCATCAAAATGACTATATACTCTGTTTCTTTCGGCCACTCTGTCTCTCTCCATCTGTGTGTCTGTCTGTCTGTCTTTGCCTCATACGTACACATCAGCACCTCCAGAGAGATCACGCACAGTTGTGTACAGGTAGCAAGCAGACCTGATCACTTTCCAAGGAGGCCCACAGACAAATGGGTCTCACGCTCCCTCTCTCACCAGCACAGCGCCACCCCTGCCACCTCGCATCCTGAGCCCTCTGCTGCCATTGCAGCAGGGACTGTTGTCACACAAAGAAAAACCAGAAAGAGTCACCCGTTTCCCTTTAGAGCCTTGAAATAGAAATGGCCCTCAAATTAGTCTTGGGCAGTGTTTATTTGCCTGCGTCGTCTTGTCCTCATCCCGTCCCTAATTCAAATTCCTGCAGATTTTCCATCCTAATTTCTATCCATCTTGCACCGTAGTCTGAAAGTAAGCCAGTTGGAGATGCCGTTGATTATTAAACATGGGCTTACCCACCATCCCCTCCTTAGTGTGGCTTCGATCGGCAGGCTTGCTCAGCATGACTGGCGTCTCTAAGGGGACAGGAGTTCAGGCTGGGAGGGGAGGCGGGGAGTTCAGAGGCTTGTCTTGGTGGAGGCCTTTACTGAGCTCTGGGGAGAGGACAGGACCTGAGGCTTGCGGGGGAGACACCAGGAGACTGTCAGAGGTGATTTCTCTTCCACTAAGAGAAATGGGGGGAAGAAAGGCTGTTTCCTTCCTGGGCGGCCATGTGTCCCAGCCCTCGTTCAGCTTCTGCTCAGAGTCAGACCTGCTGTATGAGCTACATATTGTTCTGATGATGAATCCTATTGCAAGGACAAAAATCTACTCATTTTGTGCAGTTTTAGCAACCTTAATGCACATACTCAGTATTGAATTGTCATCATATTTTCAGTTTGTTTTTTTTAATGCATCTCCAAACTCGGTTTTGTGACATTTTTCCCCCGAGAACAGCTCTGCATTCCCCAGAGAGCTGGGCCGCCTGTGTTATTTTAACATTTCCAAACCCCAAAGCAGCAACCCTGGAAAAGGACCGGGAGCAGTTCTGCACAGGTTTCCAAGCACCCCCGGCGTTAGGAAGAAATAACGGTGCCTTCGTGGCGAGGAGTCCCCAAGACCAAGGAGGGCGTGAGCGCCGCTTGTCATTCCCTTTACGGCTCGTCTTGCCCGCTCCTGGCACCGTGCCAGACTTACTCCTTCCTGCCCTCTGGTCGCCACTCCCTCCTGCCCTCTGGTCGCACTGTCCTCTAGCTTTACCCCCATTGCCTCTTTCTGATTTTGAAATAGACCCTTATTCTCCTTAGGCATTTTATTCTGCTTTTCCCCCGAAGATGTGAGGAATTCTTGCCTGTCTGACTTCTCAGTGATTTCATAGGGGAAGGTCATGACCCCAGGCCCTCAAAGGATGCCTTTTATGGCATCTCTCACACACGCAAGAGGGGTCTGACTCAGTAAACCACCAGTCCCTTCTGCTTTCGTGTGGCCAGAATTTGATCAGATAGTCTTATCTCCTGGCTTCACCATGAAGAGAAAAAAAAAGAAAGAACGAAAGAAAAAACTCAGTTCTGATCTTCATTGGTGGACATGCTTCATGCATAGGGCACATGAGGAATCACCAGTGTGTGTGCAGTCCAGCTGTTCATAGAGGCACACGTCCCCGCATTCCCAGGCTGATGGGAGCTCTCCGAGCAAGGACCACGCACCCTACAGCGTGTCGTTGCCATTGCTGACGTTTTATTGAGTTGACTGAGTACGTGATGCATCAGTATGTCAAAACATAGATAGGAAACTTCACGTCCAGGGATTTCTGAGTTAACACCGAGGATCATGCCAAGTTAAATAGCCCATTAGAATGAGACACATCATTCGCGGGGGCCTTGCCTGGGTCTCAGTCCTTTTACTCATGTCCGGATAGGGCCGTGGTCGGCAAACCGTGGCTCCCGAGCCACATGCGGCTCTTTGGCCCCTTGAGTGTGGCTCTTCCACAAAATACCACGGCCTGGGCGAGTCTGTTTTGAAGAAGTGGCGTTAGAAGAAGTTTAAGTTTAAAAAATGTGGCTCTCAAAAGCAATTTCAATCGTCGTACTGTTGATATTTGGCTCTGTTGACTAATGAGTTTGCCGACCACTGGGATAGGGGGTTCGGCACAGCCACTGAGTCGGGGACTGGCAGCTGGTGTCTGTCCCCTCCCTGCCTCCTGTGCCTCGGGACCATCCCTGCCGTCCTCTCTTGGGCATGGGGGGTGGGGAGGGTGTGTGGGTTGAGTGCAGGTGGCCTTGGCCTGTGACTGGGAAAGGGCATCCGGGTCCTCTTGACCCAGGGTCGCTGCAGGGAGTGGTCTGGAGTGTCCTCCACCCATGTCATGCTCCGCGGGGTCAGCTGCCCCCCCCACTCGCAGCAGCGAAAGAAAATGCTGCTTCCTGTCCATAGAACCAGAGCCCTTTGATCTGAAAACATGGATTTTAGAAGGATAGCCCTTCTAATAAAAATCAGAGCTTGCATGCTGGCAGCCTCGGGAAAGGATACAGCCTACACCAATGTTTGTCCTGTGTAGTGTTTGTTGGTTTGTTTTTAATATGTATTAGTTGCTATCATTAAAAAAAAAATAGGCCCTTCAAATAAATGTTTTGGTTTTGGGCTTCTCTTGGAAAACGGGAAGGCTGGCCTTCCCAGGGGGAGCAGTTGGCTGAAGCTGGGTAGGAGCTGCTCCCGCCGCTGGGTCTGTGGTCGGCAGTGTGCCTCAGTCTCCACCACTCCCTATTGTGTCTCAGCCACTGAAGCCCAGCGTCACTTGCCACCTGTAAGCATTCTTGCACTGTTACTTGTTCCTTACCCGTTACATCACTTGCCTGGATCCCATTCCCGTTTGGGTTTAAGAACCCCGATGTAAGGAAATAGGGACTAGATGAGGCTACGAGGAAGGAAGCGCCCGTGTAGTCTGGCTGGGTCCCTCATCCATCGGGTGGTCCCCGAGTTCTCCCCTTTTCTGTCGCTTCAGCTCGTGAGTTCCTAACTGGCCTTCAGCTGTGCACAGGGCTGGGCGGGGGTCACCCGTTTCCCATGTCCCATTTGTTTCATGCCTCCTCGTGTCCTGAAACTTCGTATTCCTATTTGCTGATCCCTGTCAAACGTCTGAATCACGAGGTGCTTTGAGGATGGTTGGGACCTATATTTGCAAGCTCAGTTTGTATTTTTAAAAACAGTGCCTTGTTCTCCCGGGATGGGTCCATGTGTTGTCCCCCCGGGTAGGGCTCCAGGACCGGGGACTCGAAGCCCGTTAGCTCTAGTCTCATGGCGCCTGGGGGCTCCGGCGTCACAGCTGCAAAACACAGGGAAGTGGGGTGTTTGCCCGTTCACCTTGGCGTTCTGGCTTGCGGGCAGCGCCCGCGTCAGGGCCTAGGAGGGGAGCAAGGGCCTCCTGTGTGAGGGCAGACACTGAACGCTTCGTTGCAACTCGACTTGGTTACAGATGGGCTCTTACTTCGGCTCCTCCTTATGCGCAGTTGACCTGAACGCGGACGGCCTCTCCGACCTGCTGGTGGGGGCCCCCATGTTTTCTGAGGTCAGGGACGAGGGGCAGGTCACCGTCTACATCAACAGAGGAAATGTGAGTACAGTGCTGGGCAGCCTGGGGACAGGGCGTGGGAGGGGGACATGTCTAGCGCGTAGTGACCGCGCACCCCTCTGGGCCACGCACTGGGCCCCGCGACCCAGAGGAGGTGAGAAGACGTGCTACCTGCCTTCGGAAGGCTCAGTGTCCCACTGATGGCAAGTTACAACTGCCAACACACGGCTTCAGAAAAATCTTAATGGCTGTGGTTTGAGTGCCTCCCAGGTACCAGGAACTGTTCCTCCCGCGCTGTGTATATGAGTTCAGTATAATGTGCACCTGGTATCAGTGGCCCCCATGTTTTAGGTGAAAAAAACTGAGGCCCAGAGAGGTCAGGTAACCTGCCCCAAATCACACAGCTAAGAAGTGGTGGAGCTGGGATTTGAACCCAGGCAGGCTGGATTCGGAGCGTCATCTCTAGATTGTGCTGCCTTCCTCAGTGTGTACACACATCTGCCCAGGCCACAGAGAAACCTTCTCAGAGGACACAGTGGCTAGAAGGAATCTTGAGGAAGGAGTAGGAGCTGGGCAGACAGGCTGAGTGGGCTGGGAGCTGGGCGAGTGGGTGGAGGTGTGAGGCAGCAGGGGGCTGGGTGGGGGGCCAAGGGCCGCAATCAGATGTCCCTGATTGTGCAGAATCGTGAAAGGGATGTGATGGGGCAGAAAGACGCCTCTGCTCCCCTTCAGCCGAGTGGAGGGTGGGTGGGGGCAGGGATGGGGCGGGGGGGCGGCAGGAGACTAGTGAGAAAGCGGAATCTTTTCAGGACCTGGAAGTAAGAGTGTTCATCCAGGAGGAAATGGTTAAATGAATCAATTCTGGTGCCACCAGCCTTTGAGCTAACATGAGAAAATGCTTATGAGTCAATCAGTGAAAAGCAGGATTAAAAGCTGCGTGTACAAACAACCTTTAAAAACACAGCACATACACAGGGAAGGATAATAACATCTCTCTGGGGGGGTGGTCTTGGGCAGATTTTTAGTTTTATCTTTAGCCAAACAGCAAACATGTCATGCTTTCATAATCAAAAAAAAAAAAAAAAAAAAAAAAAATCAGTGCGTGTACTTTTCAGCACTGACAAGATGCTAGTTACCCCAGTTGGGTAGAGGCGCTGGCGTGTCCCCGTAACCAGGCGGGCAGGTGCCAGGAAGAAAGGGCAGCCATTGAAAGAGGAGCCAGGGCACATGCCAGCCTTGGGCTTTCTGGGATGTTTGCAAACTCTTTGCAAGTGGATCTAAACGTGGGAAGGAAGACACTTCCTGGCACCTGGTGCAGCGACTGGTCACCTGCATCCCCGCTGACATTACAGGGAGGGGAGCGGCGGGGGGGTGGGTGGGCATGGGGGAAATGAGGTGAACATTGTGGAGACGAGAACAGCAGGCATTCCTTCAGCCCCGACCAGCCACTCTGTTTGCAGGAGACGGACACATCTGCGTGAGTGTTAACTTGTCTGAGGCAGTCGGGCGACCAGACGGATAGCCCGACAATGTGTCTAAGTCGGGGCGTGCGCACTTGGAGCAGGAGGGTTCCCCAGTCTTCTCTGGGAACATTTCACCCACACATCTCACCCCCCACAACCCAGGTTTCTGACAGCCAAGTGCTGACCCTAAGTACCTCAGTATTCTTATTTCTCTTGAACCTCTTCCTGTTTTAAAATATATGTATATTTTATTGATTTCAGAGAGGAAGGGAGAAGGGGGAGAGAGAGAGAGAGAAACATCAATGATGAGAGAGAACCATTGATTGGCTGCCTCCTGCACGCTCCCTCCAAAAGGCATCCCAGGCTGTTGGAGAGCCCCAGGCTTCCCAGGTAAAAGGGGCTCATCTTGCCCCCAGGAGAGAGGTTTGGGTGCCTTTGATTCTGCCCAGGTGTTTCCTGTCCATGGGGGTGCACTAGAGAGGTGGTGTTCCCAGCTCTGTTTTTATTTTTATTTTATTGTGTTTTTGTTTTGTTTTCCGTTTTTCCTCCATCCTGTTTCCCAGGGAGCCCTGGAGGAGCAGCTGGCCCTGACCGGGGATGGCGCCTACAACGCACACTTTGGGGAGAGCATCGCCAGCTTGGGGGACCTTGACGACGACGGGTTCCCAGGTGGGTGAGCGCCTGCCCCCCCGCCTTCCAACTTTGCCCCCGCGAGATGCGCTCCTGGACCTGCCTGCCCCCGGGGAGACAGGACGCCTTTAGAGAAGGTGCTCACTGGGCAGGCACTCAGGGCTGAGCTCTGAGCCCACTGGCGTTTGCTTCCCGGGAGTCCCGTCTCGTCAGCTCCGTGTGCTTTGCTGTGTGATTGTGGGACCAGTGAACCTTGGGGCTGGTCCACGGGGGCTTCGGACGGCAGAGAAGCTCGAGCCAGCTTCCTCCCGCCGCAGATACATCTTGTTTCTGAGCCTCCAGTGCTCCACGGGGCTCGACCACGTTGTTCGTGAAATGAGCAAGGAGAGAATATTCTCTCCCCTGATAGTGACAGCATGCTGGACTGACTTTTTTAAAAATATATTTTTATTGATTTCAGAGAGGAAGAGAGAGGGGGAGAGAGAGAGAAGCATCAATGATGAGAGAGAATCATTGATCGGCTGCCTCCTGCACGTCCCACACTGGGGATCGAGCTCACAAATGGGCGTGTGCCCTGACTGAGAATTGAACCAAGACCTCCTGGTTCATAGGTCGAACGCTCAACCGCTGAGCCATACCAGCCGGGTTGGACTGACTTTTTTTTTAAAGTATATTTTATTAATTTTTTACAGAGAGGAAGGGAGAGGGATAGAGAGCCAGAAACATCAATGAGAGAGAAACATCCATCAGCTGCCTCCTGCACACTCCCCACTGGGTACGTGCCCTCAACCAAGGTACATGCCCTTGACCGGAATCGAACCTGGGACCCCTCAGTCCGCAGGCCGACGCTCTATCCACTGAGCCCAACTGGCTAGGGTTGGACTGACTTTTGAATAAGTCAATTGTTGGGGGTTGGGGATACCGAATGTCTAGTTCTGCTTGGACAGCAGTGTCCTTCCTGGATGTGGCCGCTCTCTCTGGCCTGTTCAGTGCCTCCTCCCCTCCCTGTAGAGGCAGATGTCAGACATCAGGACCTGCGGGAGCCATGTCACTGGGCGATGGCTGAGGTGGAAGAGGGACTGGGGACCACTCTTGCGTCAGGCCAGGCTGCTTGGGCGCCCTCACACCACTGGCTGGAGAGGCCTTCATTCAACAGCGGGGGATCGGCTCTGGAGGTCACAGGGGTGCATGCCTCTCACCCTTGACCTCACTTCTGCAGACACATGACTTTCATTAAATGCAAAGGGCAAAAAATAAGGAAGATCTAGGCTTCGTTCCAGGAGTTGTCAGTTTGTGAGAATAATGTCAATTTTTTCTGTGTGTGAAGCAAATGCCATTGTATACATTTCCTCATCCAGGAATAGAGTTGACTTTTTAAAAAAATATATATTTTTATCGATTCTGAGAGGGAGAGAGAGATAGAAACATCAATGATGAGAGAGAATCACTGATCGGCTGCCTCCTGCCCGCCCCACACAAGGGGCTGAGCCTGTAACCCAGGCATATGCCCTGACCGGGAATTGAACCCGGGATCCTTCAGTCTGCAGTCCAACACTCTATCCACTGAGCCAAACCACCTAGGGTTAGAGTTGGCTTTCTCTATGCAGTAACCATTGTCTATCGAATTGCCCTCTCTGGCGGATGGAAATTAGGCCAGGGGTTTATCTTTGTATTTCTTCTATTGGATGGCTCAGTGATATTTTTCTTCCTAGGAGAATGAGCTAGGAGCTTTCCTGGAACTAAACTCTCTCACCTCCTATCATTTTCTTTCGACTTTTTTTTTTTTTCTTTCCCCTGCTGAGAGATCACGTGCCTGAGTGGATGCTTGAACAACCAACAACCAAGACATTTCTGGTTTGGAAGGACTCAGACATGATGGCAGGAATGAGGGAATCCGCTCTTAGGTTATTATTCCACGTGGCTTTTCTCACCGCAGCTGTTTCTCTCCCCTCAGACGTGGCCATCGGCGCGCCCATGGAGGATGACTTCTCGGGTGCCGTCTACATCTACCACGGGGACGCCGGCGGGATCGTCCCTCAGTACTCAATGGTAATGGTGGGAGAGGGAACTGTTGGCTCATCCATTCATTCCACTTTCCTCTGTGCCACACTCTGTGGGGGCCAGAGGCGCGAACAACTTCGCTCCTGTCCTTAGCCTTGCCACCCTCTAGTGAAAGACACACATGATTGGTACTGCTTATGAAATAGCCAGACGTTTACAGACTCTGGAGTGTGCTCACATGGAGCGGTGCATTCAGCCTACGCAAGACCATGTCCACATTCTTACCCAGAGTTAGAGCTATTGATTGAAGAGGCTTTCTGTGTTGTTACTACTCCTTCGTCAACCGTCTGTGCTGAGCCGAAGAATCTATTGTCAAACATGATCTAGAAAGACTGGTCCATGGAGGAGGGACCTGAGAGCTGTCACAGGGCTGTTGTCCCATTTGGCACCCACACGAGAAGCTGCTTAAGCTCTGGCCCCGTGCCCCAGCCTGGGGAACATGGAAGTGGCGAGTTCAGTTTTTTGTTGTATCAGCGTGGTGTTCAAACTTGCTGATGGTGCCAGGCCCAGCCCCTGGGAAACAGGAAGTGGTGCTCTGGCGGCAGCCCCGCCAGGATGTCTGTGCGGAGCGCGGCCCCGGGCCTGCGCCGCGCTCCCGGCGGGTCAGGGACACAGAGGGCCGGAGCCCGAGCGGAGAAATCCCCCATCAGCAAATATTGATTCATCGAGCGCTTGTGATGTGCTTCCGCCTTCCTGCTCGTGCTTGTATTTCTCGTCGCGAAGAGGCTCGCCTCCCATCTTGATTATTGCTAAGGAAACACAGTGTTGAACGGAGCCTTGCTTTTATAAAAGGTTCTATAAATGTTCCATAAAACGAAATGGGAGTAAAATACCAAAACCAGTTCCCGGACTGAAGTTCCTAGGTAAGGGAAAAACACACACAGACTTTACAAGTTGATGTTTAGAGGCAGTACATACCGGGAGGTCAGTTTGTACGTTCATAGTTGTTGTTCTTGCTGCACTAGAAGTTGGCTACTTAGGGGCTGAGGGTCGCTGACCATGGGACTTCAGGCTCCCTCTGGGCGGGCCTCCTGTTCCGTGTGTGACTCCGGGGGCCAGATGCCGAGTGGAGGGACAGCTCTGCCTCTTACTTTGAACCCTCCCAACAGCCATGCGAGACGGGTACTTTTTTCACCCACCTTTGATGATGAGAGAGGTGGGATGGCTGTGGCCCAGGGAGGTTCTTGAACTTGCCCAACGTGTGGCGGCATGGCCATCGAAACTGCCAGTCCGACTCCCAAACCTTTCGTTGTACCCTCCGTCCTCCGCTGCACGTTGGAGAAAGGGCCCCTGGGGGAACCCCAGTGGGAAAACTTAGGAATGTGGGAACTGAACTTCGCTGTGAGACGTACGTGCTCCGAGGGGCCTTTATCGACACGGACCTTCCACTTTTTATCAGAAAAGAACCACGGATGGTGGGAATACGCTCTTAGGGGTTTCCGCGGAAGGACGTGGCCGAAGGGAGAGGGCTGCAGTCACAGTTGGGGGTCCCATCCGCGTCACCAGGGCTACTGGAGTCAGTCAGGGGCACCCTTCCCCGGGGCGACAAGCTGCGGGTTCTGGCACGTTGCCCTGGAACTCATTCCTCCTTCGTGCGTTCACCGTGAAGAGTGTTGGTTTAGGATCCTTGGTGTCTTCCTCAACTCGAGAGCCCTGTCGTGGCGGCCCCTGTGGTCTTCCTGCCGAGGAGCTGACCATCGTCCCGGGAGCCCCATCCTCGGGCAGCCGACCGCCCGGGGTCACTCTCCACGCGTCCTTCTGGAAGCTTGTTCCCGGACCTCGGAAGCCAACCACTCGGGGAGGCAACCTGCGAGGGCCCCCTCCCCCGCGCGCCAGTGTTTTGTTCCGTTGCCGGGCGGGATCCTGCGGGCAGGCAGCTGAGGTCTACATGTTGTGGTCAGCGTGGTGCCTGCAGTAGGAAGCGGGGATCAGCAGCTGGACCCGGCCGGCCTTGGTCAGCAGGCTGGCTCGGTAACGTTGACAAAGAGAAGTCGTTTGGAGCTCTTCAAAAAAGGAAAAAGGAAAAGAAAAAGAAAGGAACAACTCTGACTGGACTTTTCCAAGCTGCTCCTGTGGATGTGATAAGGTCAGGGATTGAAAAAGGAAACCAAAACCCTCTCGTGACAGATTCTTCGGGGCCCAGGCCCGGACAGAGCGGGCATTGTGTGGGCGAACTCGGGGAGGAAATCAGAAACAACCCCGGGCAAGGCCGTCGCTTTTCCTTGGCCCGGCTTGGTATTATTTCTGCTGGATAAATGGTGCGATCGGAGTCAAGTTCTTCCCCATTGCTCGGTAACTCCTTCCTCTTTCTCCGGGGGCCCCGTGACCAGGGTGGATTTTAAGATGCTGGCGTGCCTCTCTGGGTCCGACAGCCCCCTGGGCGTGTTAGGGCGGCCCCTGCCATCTCTCCCTCTCTCCTGCCCGGAGGACACTGTCTGCAAACCTGGCGGAGCTCCTGGTTTTCATTTAGAGTTATTAGCACCGAGCAGACGTGTCTTCCTGGCTTTATGGCCTAATGGCCTGCAGATGTCTGCGGGAGAACGTAAGCCTGCATCGCCACCCCCGCGTGGACCACCCCTCCGCGCTTCCCCCCCGTGCCCCAGCCGAGCAGACCTCAGACAGGCAGAGGCTGGGCAGGCTGCCGCCGGCGTTGGTCGACCTCAGAGCGAGGTGGTCGGCTTCGAGATGTGGCTTTTCGTGGAGCGCGCAGGCGTCTGTCCACGTTTGTTTAGACAGGGCCACGTGGGATGCGGGCTCCGCCTGGGAGCAAGACACATGTCTTCCGTGCTTCCGACGGGGCTCTGACTTGGACCTCGATGCTCGCACATCCCCCGCTGGATGGCCTCCCTGACGGTGGCGAGTGGAGGGCTGTTTGTAGCAGGGAATGGCCGTGGCGTGTCCATCTGTAGATCCTATGGAAACGCCCCTTCCCCAGCCTCGTGACTTCTCTGGAGGTGGCCCAGTAAGGAGAAGGGTGAGGGGAGAAAGTCCACAGCGAGCCCCTGGATGTCTGCATGCCTGGTTCTGACCAGGATTTTGCTGAGTGGCATGAAAACAAAGCGTTCCTCTTGTCACCTACCAGGAAGGTATCATGGCCTGAGCCTCCGCAAGGAGACTGTATAGACCAGTGGTCAGCAAACCGCGGCTCATGAGCCACATGTGGCTCTTTGGCCCCTTGAGGGTGGCTCTTCCACAAAATACCACGGCCTGGGCGAGTCTATTTTGAAGAAGTGGCGTTAGAAGAAGTTTAAGTTTAAAAAATGTGGCTCTCAAAAGCAATTTCAATCGTCGTACTGTTGATATTTGGCTCTGTTGACTAATGAGTTTGCCGACCACTGGTATAGACAAAGAGAAGGTGGGACAGGTCCAATGCCAGAAGATAGGACTCTCCTGATTCAGGAAGCTCGGTATCTTTGTGAGGGACGGAGCCACACAAATGTCGATGTATGACGCAGGTTGCTTGTAAGCAGATAGTCTTGAGCCACCGTGTGAACATACGGTGATGAATGATGAATCAGAGCACAGATACTAGAATGCCTGGCGTTGGTCGGGCCGTGAACTCTGAGTGGTTGGTGGAGAGCTGCCCTTCAGGGAGGAGGCTCCAGCGCATGTTGGGGGTGTCCTACAGTGCATGGAAGGTCCAGGACCTGGAGTTCTAGATTTCCGAGGTAAAACGGCTTCACCCTGTCAGGGAAGCTCAGGAGCCTGCAGATCTTCTGGTTGGCTGCATGGACAGGCGGTCGCCCGTGGCCGTCTGGTCTATCTAGACACACGCATTGCCTGTCCGCCTAGGGAAAGACTCCAACGTGTGCCGCTTAGGGGAGGAGTGTCACATGGTTCGTTACATGTTTGGGAAGCGTGATATAAGGGAAAATATGTTCTTAGAATTTCAGCCAGCTCTCCCCCTGTAAACACGACACAGAACCTTCATTAGAAAGGGCAGCCACATGTTATCCACTTCACACTTCACTGAACATGTCAAAACAACACAATGGTCTGGGTAGGTCTTTCCCCAAACTTAGGAAAAAATTTAAGTCACGGCATCTGGCTAAGGCAAGGAATAGTACAGGAGTGTGTGGTCTTTCGCTGACTGCCAAAGACTCCCTAACCAAATCAGGACTCCTTTTTTTAAGTTTTTCTTTCAACAAAGTCAAGACCAGGTGTCCTCAGAAGCTGGGCTAAAACAGTCACAGGGCTTATCTGTGACTGTGCTCCTTTCTGGAGACTCAGTTTACCTGTTGTCTGTTTCAGAAACTGTCCGGGCAGAAGATAAGTCCCGTTCTGCGGATGTTCGGGCAGTCCATGTCAGGAGGCATTGACATGGATGGGAACGGCTATCCCGGTAAGCGATTTCCCTTAAGGCAGATGAGATACACGAAGGAAAAATACATGAGGTAGCGTGGTTACGTCTCTGTAGGATTAAGAAAATTCGCACCACTAGCAGGGGGTGTTTGGCCTGGTGTTTGATTTTAAGGTGAAAATGTGGAAGTCTTGGGTTGTTTTTACATATATTTTTTATGTATTTCAGAGAGGAAGAGAGAGGGAGAGAGAGAGAGAAATATCCATGGTGACAGAGAATCATTGAATGGCTGCCTCTTGCACGACCCCCAGTGGTCGAGTCCACAACGTGGGCATGTACCCTGACTGGGAATTGAACCATGACCTCCTGGTTCATAGATCAATGCTCAACCACTGAGCCTTGCCAGCTGGGCACTTTTTTTTTTTTTTAATGTTCTACTCTGAAGAGTGGAAGCAGCAGGTGAGTGGATTTTACAGTGAATTCTGTGGCTGCCAGTCTTTCTCATGAAGAAAAAAACAAACATGTCTCCATTAAAAATGATAGATAGTGAAACCTTATGTTTTCCTTGATACTATTTTTTTAAATATATTTTTATTTATTTTAGAGAGAGATGAAGGGTGAGAGAGAGGAGAGAGAGAAACATTGGTGTGAGAGAGAAACATTGATCGGTTGCCTCCTGCTCTCAGCCCGACCTGGGATCAGATCCGCAACCTGTATGTGCCCTGACCGGGAATCGAACAAGTGACCTCTTGGTACACAGGATGACACTCAAGCACTGAGTCACACCGGCCAGGGCTTCCTTGATATTATTTAATCACTAGAGGCCCAGAGCATGATTGAATCATGCACGGGTAGGGTCCCCTACACGCTTTCGCTTTCGATCACGGGGGAGCTGGGTGCCTGTCCGCTGGTGCACCAGGCCTTTCAGAAGCCTCCAGCGCGGCGGAGGCTTCTGAAAGGCCTGGTGCCTGAGCGGACAGGCACCCAGCTCCCACGCTTTTGATGGTCTGCGGTGGGACATGAGCTCGCTGCCCCAGAGGCCCCTTCTGTGCCACAGCACAGCCATGGCGCAGACGCTGAGCTCGAGCCGCTGCTGGCGACGCGAGCTCAGCATCCCACCGGCCCAATCGGCCACCCCGGCCACCCCGAGTCCCGCCCCCCCCGTGCCTCCTGGCCAATCGCGGGCATAGCGAAGGTACGGTCAATTTGCATATTTGTCTATTATTAGGTAGGATAGTCAGAATTTACTTACTCTCGAGAGGGAAAAAGGAACTGAGTACCATCCCTCCCCCTGCATGAAAATTATTGAAAGATTCTGAGCAAAAAGAAAACTGCTGACGAACAGAGCAGACCTTCCCCCGTTCAGGCTGGCTGGCTGGCTGGCTGGTCTTCAGAGTCAATGCCTTGCGGTGGTTGAAGCTAATGGAATAAAAATGTAGGATTTTCAGACCCCAGTCCCAAGGGATACCTGATTCAGGTGTTTGAAGGGGGTGGAGAGGGATGAGGTAAGGAAACAAAGATCAGAATTTTAACAATGCAAAGTCATCGTGGAATTCAGGAAAAAAATGTCCCTGAAACGATAGGTCATCCTGCTATCTATCTAAAGAAGATGTTTCTTCCCCCCCGAGAGTGCCTTAGGAGGACCTGGGGAAAGGAATGAAATCCTGCAGGAGGGGCCGAATGCTGTAGTTTCTTACAGGGTTTTGAGCATCCCTCATAGCATTACAGAGCCAGGAGCATTGGGAATAGGAAAGGGTCAGCGTGGACGTTGTTGTCCCCATAGATCCTCATGGGTTGACTTCAGTTTGAGAGAGCAGTTCTTGTCCCTAGTAGTTTGTGGCCATCCCTAAATAATGCCTTACGATGGTTTAGCACATTAATATATGCAAAATGCTTCCACATGCAATGGGCATCTTACAATAACCCCAGTAGGTAGGTGGAGATGGGGGTGTCCTCCCCTCCCCCCACTTGACAGTCAAGGATACTGAGCCTCAGAGAACTGAAGGCACTGGCAGGGACCACACTGTGGTGGACGAGGACCTAGCCTGCTTCTCTATAAATGCGTGGTGAGCAGGTGTGTTAACGCTTCACGAGGAATCTGACTCTATCTTGCATTTTTTCATAAAAGGAATGGCCAATTGATCGGGTTCTTTTATTTTCAGATATTCAATCCATTTAAAAAGACGGTTGGAAAAATAACAAAATGAGCAAGCGTACCCAACTGCAAAAATTTCAGCAGAAGCACAGTTCACGGATTTGCCCTTTGTTCTTCCCCAGTGAGGGTGTTGGATAGACGTAGGGATTCAGACTCTTGGACTTAGGTGCTGGGTGCTGCGGAGGAGGAATGGGAACCCCAGGGCTGAGGGCTTACATTAGGCGCGAAGAAAGGCAGAGAGCTGTTGGGCGAGTGAATGCTTCCTAAATTAAAGTTATTTACAATAAACACTGCCAGCTAATACTTGTGTTTTGGTGTGTAGTTCACCAAGTATTTTCCGAATTAAATATCTAATTTCCTATATTATATTTAACACATATTTAAATACTTCATAAATATTACATTGGACACATTTAATATTATGTTTGACAAATATCGAATACATATTTTCTGAAAATGTTATCGGCTTTTGAAGAAGACGTGGGATAATGGTCTCTGTTGTTCAGACAAGGGCGCTGAGCGACTCTGGGGTGGCAGAGAGTGAGGGGGTCAGTGGAAATAAGTCACATGTTCCACAGAACTTGGGGCTTTCTCCAAGATCATGTGATTCCAGGTAGCCCTCTCTCTCACTCATGGATGCCCAAAAGAAATAGAATGTGGCCCACAGATGTAGTTTAGAATATTCTAGTAGCCACATAAAAGAACAGGTGAAATTAATTTCAATAATGTTTTATTTACCCAGTATAGCCAGTGTATTATCATTTTAACGTATACTCAATATGGAAATGAAGGAGGTGGCTGTTCTTTTGGACAAGGTCTTTGAAATCGGTCTGTATTTTACTCTCACAACACATCTCAGTGCGGACCAGCCACATTGCAAGGGCTCGACAGCCATTGGCTCGACAGTGATTGGCTGCCAGATGGGCCCGGGTGGCTCTGACTCTTACAGGACCATTCTGGAGCCCAGGGGCTGGCCGTCAGGGGCCTGGCCTCAAGGCCAGGCTCTGTTGCTTTGGGGTAGAGCGGATAGGCTTCAACAAGTTTCTAAATCTGCACATTTCTGGCTTTCAGATGTAACTATTGGAGCCTTCATGTCCGACAGCGTGGTTCTTCTAAGGTGAGATGTTCCCTTTTGCTTCTTGGATTACATTCTTCGTGGGTGAGGGGTGGGATTGGTGGGGGGGACCTGGGGGAGTCATTCACCATTAGTCGGCAATTCCCTCTGTCCCGCTCCTTGCAGGCGGAGGTGCTTAGTCTGTGGGAATGCTCCCTTTCTTTTAAAAAGTATTTTATTTTATTGACTTGAGAGTGAGAGAAACATTAGTTTGTCGTTCCACTTATTTTTGTTTTCATGGCAAAATGTGCCCTGACCAGGGATCGAGCCTGTAGCCTTGGTGTATTGGGAGGATGCTCTAACCCAGTGGTCGGTAAACTCATTTGTCAACAGAGCCAAATATCAACAGGACAACGATGGAAATTTCTTTGGAGAGCCAAGTTTTTTAAACTTAAACTTCTTCTAATGCCACTTCTTCAAAATAGACTCGCCCAGGCCGTGGTATTTTGTGGAAGAGCCACCCTCAAGGGGCCAAAGAGCTGCATGTGGCTCGCGAGCCGCAGTTTGCCGTCCACGGCTCTAACCAACTGAGCGACTCCCCCAGGGCCAATGCTACCTTTCTTGTTATTCTCTGTCCCAGGGTTTCCAGCTGGTGGGCCTGCAGTGGCTTACGGGTGTGAGGTGATAGCATCCCTGGAGCTCCTGGGCAGAGTCTGCGGCATCCTGGGCCACAGGGGTTTGCTTTTCGCCATGCACAACCCCTTTCATTCATGTGCTGTGCTCAACGATTGTTCCTGTAGGGGTGCTGTGACACTCGGGCCTGGGAAGCGCTGTCCTGTCCCATGTCTTCACTTCCCCCCCTGCATCCTCCCCCCGCTTACCTCGTCAGTCCCCACCCCCAGGGACCGGGAGGGAGCCTTCTGCCCGAGGGACAGCACGTCATTCCCTGGTGGCAGTGGAGCTGCGGGCCATGCGCTGGGGCCCAGGCAGCCTGCGTCTCCCCTACAGAGGCCCGTGGGCCGCCATCCCACCCGTGAACCATCTCCAAGCATGTCTGTCGGCATGAGTCAGAGGAGGCAGAGTTACACTTTGGAGTGGGAGCCAGCTCCTAGGTTTTGTTAATAACCGGATGGCAGAACGTCCTAAAATAGGCGAGTAGGGTCTCAGCACTGGAAGGGGTCCCAGGAGCCATGTGGTTCCCCACCCCAGGTCCCTCTCACGCTGCAGCGCCTTCAGCTTCTGAGGGTACAGTTAACCCCCGGGTCACCCCAAATACTTTGAAGAGGCAGAATCCCCCTGGGGCTGAGAGTGTGAACTCAGGGGCCTGGTGCTCTGGGTCCCAAGCCTGACTCTGCCTGCATGTGAGTCTGATGACCTCTTTCAGAGTCTCATCTGTTCGGCAAGGTGGTAGTACCGACCTCATAGGTTCTCATGAGAACTCCGAGAATTAGTGCATGTGAAATGCTTAGAACGGGGCCCGATCTCGGTGCTCAGTACATGCGAGCAATTCTGACATAAATTAGGTTCCATTTGCTTCCCTCTGAGTCTGCTTCTTGGTCCCCTGTCTCCTACGAAGCAGCCCCTCAATGTTGGAAGGTGCTAAGTGTGTCCTAGTCATGACCCCGCTGCTGGGCAAGGTGGGTAGACTGGGAGTTACCTCAGGGTTTGGTGGGACCAGAGAAGGGAGGGGGCCAGGAACCCCCACAAATGTGCGTGTCCTCACCGAGAGTCCTTGGGGTGCGGGCGAGGGGTGCCTTGGGCTGAGCTTGGAGAAAACCTTACTGACGTGGGTGGCTTCGGGGCAGGTTTGGCAGGCTAGCGTCGTCCCCAGCCGTTCAGGCTCTTTCTGTCCACCCATCGCTGCCCTTCCAGCAGCACTGACCCCGAGAGAGCCCAGGGCACCCTGCCTGGCTTCACTCTTCACCTGGACGTGAGCTAGACTGCCAGCCACCGGAAGGAATTCCAGCCACCAGCTTCCCCCAAAATAAAATCTCGGGAACACGTGCATGGCTGTCCTGAGGTGCCCCTCTGCTTTCATCTCCGAGGCTGGCCCCGGGCAGCCCAGCCTCCCGCCCACAGGAGGTCGGGCAGGGCCAGCTCTGCCCTCAGGAAGTTTGTTCTCTCCGATTAGCTGGGGAGGCCCGGTCCTGTGGCGGGACGATAGGCGGCTGGTGTGATGCCATGGAGGCAAAGGAAGTGATCAGAGAGGCCCATGAAAGATTTCTGGGCGCTGCCTGGTCCAAAAACAATACTTGGAGTTGGAACACAAAGGTTGGAGGGAACTGATGTTGGAGGGAGATGTGCCCGGGAAGGTCCTCGCAGGTCGTTTCAAAGGATTCTGTTTGAATAACTTTCATCATTCTGTCTGGCCCGCTCCCTTCTGTTTCCTGTTCACCTCGCCTTCTGCAAACCTCTGCCGTGAGAGGAGGAACCAGATGTCCCAGGTGGCCCCTGGGGTGATGGGAGGGGCTGGCTTTTCTTTTCTTTCTTTCTTTTTTTAAAATGAATTTTTATTAATTTCAGAGAAGAAGGGAGAGGGAGAGAGAGAGAAACATCAGTGATGAGAGAGAATCACTGATCAGCTGCCTCCTGCACGCCCCACACTGGGGATCCAGCCCACAATCCGGGCATGTGCCCCGACTGGGAATCGAACTGTGACCCACTGGTTCATAGGTCGACGCTCAACCACTGAGCCACGCTGGTGGGGCGCTGGCTTCTCTTTTGTGCGATGACTGGGACATATCCTGGGCAGGGCAGGGCTCCCCCGGGGTGCAGACCTGCTCTCCCTGGGACCTCTGTCTGTTTTGTGAAACTTTGGGCTTTCCTGTGGCTTGGAATCCCTTTTAAAATAACGGAGTACAGTTTTGCAGCCATTGAACAAGGGCTTTTGAACAGTTACTATCTTGAGACCAATCGGGGTGAATTCGCCAGGATCCCAGCCACTGGGGGCCTGCAGGCGGGTGGGGCAGGTTCGGAAAGAGCGACCTTCATTAGTACGTGAACACAGAGACCACAGCAGGGGTGGGCATCGACTGCCAGGGTTGCTAAGGACGGGAGGGGAACCCCTGAGCTGGCTGTGAAGGGTCTGGGAGGCTCTAGCGAGTGACCATGGGCATCCGTACAGACATCGTGTGCAGGAGAAGCTGTTATAGCTTCATCTTCCAAGGACGAGCCCAGAAGAACATTGGGAGGCCAGGATATTGGGTTTTTCTCAGGCACTGCTGTTGCCTGCCTCCCCCGAGTCCTGTAGCGGGGTTTGCTCCGGGAGCCCCACAGTTCCCCTGTGCTTGTCACACTGTTCCTCTCGACCCCGTCTCCTGGCCACGGTGGCCGCAGTGACATCCCCTGGCCCCATCTGTGCCACGTGTCCTCTGGCTCCCTCTTTCTCCGAGGTTTCCTTTCAGGCTTCCTTCCCTTAGAGCTGGTGTCGGTCCTCATCCCCATCTGTCTTGTCACCCTGGGCACTCTTTGAGGGGTCACTGTGCACAAGGAAGGTCATTGTTCTCGGGCCGCGAATGCCCCTCAATCTTGTTATGTCAGCCCTGTGCACAAAGGCCAGGGCCCCGTGGAGGTAAAGAGGTCTCTTTGTGAGGCCTGGCGGGGAGGAGAAGGTCAAGCCGCAGCTTAGGTGGTGAACGGCCCCTGAGCAGATGTTTGCCGGGAGAGCACAATGGGCTGATCCGCTCTGGGGAGTTGCATCGGGGATGCCCATCCACCCCGCACTGGGGGCGGGCCGTGTCCGTGCGAAGAGAGGGGATGTTTATTGGGTTTCACGGAGGCCAGGCGGGTTGGTCCCATCAGCTCTGAAGTGCTTTGCTGTTACCAGCTGGGACTCCTTTAGTCAAGGTCTTTCAGAAAAATGCTTAATGAATCGATGGGAGTCCCTGAACGGGGAGGTCTGGCCCACTGGTCGCGGGGGAAGCGGGGGCGGGGGGGGGGGTGTCCCGATTGTGCATCTGTTTCTCGAGTCCTGCCATCGGCTGTCCAACTCCTCACATATACTCATTTCTTCCTGATGAAATGGAACTCAGAACCCAATTGGTGACATTTTAACACCCGGTGGTCCGTTTATGGCTTCAACCAGATCTGTTTCGTTAACAGCCAACCTGCCTTTATTGTTGGGAAGCGAACCGTTCATTTATTAGGAAATAAACTGAAGAACCAGAGAAAAGTATTGACAGAGCATCCGGGCCCTTGTCTCTTGGACGATTTCACACGTTAAGTGCTGGGCTGAAGGCCTAGGGTTTGTCCCGTCCGTTTAGTTCTTGTCTGGTTCTGGCAGCTGCTGGTCCGCACGACTGAGTCACCTTCCTCTCTTGACCCGCAGGGCAAGACCGGTCATCACAGTGGACGTCTCCATCTTCCTCCCCGTCTCCATCAACATCACGGCGCCCCAGTGTCGCGACGGACAGCAGCCCGTGAACTGCCTGAATGTCACCGCCTGCTTTCGCTTCCGCGGCAGGCACGTGCCCGGAGAAATCGGTAATGAGCCACCGAGTCAGGGATGTTTCCGGGCTTCCCGCTGGCGGTGCCTCCCCCCGGGGTTTGCAGGCAGCAGGCCGTAGATCCCCCCAGTGTTCAGGAAAATGAACTAGAGCTCAGTCTTCCCAGGAAAGGGAGAAATGCAGAAATCTGCCCTGAAATGAGCGGGCAGTGGCATGATGGAAAGGTTGGGAAGGGTATGGGCAGCCGTTGTGGAAATGGATGGGCTGTCAGGTGGCTGTGTGAGTCCAGCTTCGGGCGGGGGTTCTGGAGTTGGGCATAGAAGGCAGCCCCCCTGGCTCTTCACCGTCGGGAAGGTCGGGTTTTCAGATGGAGGCAGGGTGGGGGGATGTCCAGGCCCCGGGCATCCTCCGCCCTCCTCCTAGCCCAGCAGACAGTGCTGCAGGCCAGCTCAGTGCCACGCCCAGACCTCCGATGATGAGCCTTCCCCATTCTCGTCGCTGGTGGCTGTGGAGGAGCCCTGGTGGTGGTGGTTTTGGCCACGAAGGCCTAGCACAGGAGAGTCTGCATATCCAGGGCTGGGATTGTCAGCGAAGGGCTGCCTCTGGGCTGTGCGATAAGGAGGCACCGGTGGGGAGCAAGGCCTCCGGGACAGCGGTCAGAGTGGTGTCTTCAGTGGTACCAACCTGCTGCCGCCTTGGGCCGCAGCACCCCCGGGGGCTGGTTTGGGAGCCACAGCAGTTGGTGTTATTGGCTTGTCTCTGGTTTCTTCTCCCCCTTGGGACCTGGTGGGGCTCACGCATATGCACAGGGAGGGGACTGCAGGGAAGGGACTCCACGCACCTCTTCCCTTTCCGCTTTAGCCATGGAAAACCACGGCTCCCACGTGGCCACGGGAGTATTCAGGGCCAGCTGATTAGCCACGCCCCCGGGGGCCGCTGTGGCTTCTGGCTGTACCATGGGGACTCTAGAGGGTCGCTGTAGGGGTGACTCTGCCCTGGCTCCGCGGGGAGGGTCCAGTCAGGAGGACAGAAACCGCAGCAGTTATTTTAACAAAGGGAGTGTAACGTTGGGGGTCAGTTCAGCAGGTCACAGAGGGCCGGGTAGTAACCGCAGGAAGCAGCCACGGCTTCTAGGTTTGCACCAGGTGGTGTCCCCAGATCGGATTAGAAATGCAAATTGTAACTGAATCAGACCCTCTGAGGGTGGGGCCCAGCAAGCCTCCAGGTGGCTTAGCTTTGAGCACCTCTGGTCACCTAGGGCCGTGGTCTGCAAACTGCGGCTCTCGAGCCACATGCGGCTCTTTGGCCCCTTGAGTGTGGCTCTTCCACAAAATACCACGTGCGGGTGCGCACGTACAGTGCGATTGACACTTCGTGGCCCATGCGCAGAAGTCTGTTTTCGGCTCTCCAAAGAAATTTCAATCGTTGTACTGTTGATATTTGGCTCTGTTGACTAATGAGTTTGCCTGTCACTGACTTAGGGGAACCAAGGGCAAAGGTTACGTTTGGGGGGACCACTCCCTTGGAGACCTGGAAGCTAGGAGAAGAGCCCCATGCAAAGCTAGGACCTAAAGCTTGGAGGAGGGGCTGCTAGCTGGTGCTGCTGGGGTTCCTGAGGGGGTGCAGGGAGCCTGGCTGTGGGGGAGAAACTGAAACTTGAATGAACGGCTGTCGGAGCCAGCTGCTGTGAAAAACTGATGAGGGGTTAAGCTGGTGGGGATGGAAAGCAGGCAGGACGGAGCGAGCCCCTTCTCCTTCCTCCAGACTTGCAGCCCCTGCGCCCCAGCTCTCCATCTTGGCAGAGCCACACAGAGGGCGACTGGCAAAGCGGAAATGAGTTTGCCCAGCCCCATCCCAGCACCGCAGAGGGAGAAGGATGGGTTTGGAGCTGAGAGGCAACAGCCTCCAAAAGCAGCACAGTGAGTGTCCAGTCCCGTGGAGATACTGAAGCGCCTGTTGGGTCCGTCAGTCAGCAGATCATTACTGAGTTCTTAACAGTGCCAGACGCGATGCTGGGTCCTGGGCACAGAGCGGCGAAGAGGCCAGGCAAAGGCCTGTCCTCATGGAGCTTGCAATTGAGGGCGGGGAGAGGCAGATGATTCAGACAGAAACAGCCGCTGCCGCTGCCTCTGGGTGTGTCTGAGCCCCTTTCGTGGCAGCCCCTTGGCTCAGTGTTGGGGGGCAGACACAGTACCGAACTCCAGCAGCCTCAAGAACGGGTTTACGGTGCATTGCATCGCGTGAGAGGTCTGCCCATCCCAAGTCTCATGAATCACTTCATTCTTGGTCTGGGGAGTGGCCCTGCCGTAAGTAAGGGTGGTGAATGCTTTGTCCCTGACCCCTGCTGGCCACACTGCAGCCTCCACCGGCCTGCCAGTCTCTGGGGGCCGAGAAGGAGCCAGCCTTTCTGGGCTGTGACCTGAGTCCTAGAGCAGAACCAGGGCGGGATGAGCCCTAAGTGGTTGTGTTTTGTGTTCTGATTCTGCATCCTGTGTTTCCATGGCGCCCAGTCAGCCGGGCAAAGCCACGAGCACGCAGGGGTGCCTGCCCTCCCTCTAGACCAGCAGCTGGGCCCCAGGGTCAGCCAAGCCAATGCAGAAATAGGGTTGAAACCAGGAGACTTGATCCCTCACCCTCCCTCTGGCTTTTGGGGTGCATTTGTCTTAGCTCCTTCCAAGTTCTCGAGGAGCATAGGGGGCGGTTGGTTAATGAGGCAAATCCGTGTGATATCAGGAATGGGATAACCTGGTGTGACAATCACCACTCATTCTTTGGTGGGTGGAGAAAACTTAGGAAAACTAGTGAAGCAGAAGTCCTTTCCTTTCCTCTCCTAGGAGACTCTAAGACAAGCATGTCAAACTCATGGCCCGCGGGCCACATGCCTCGTTTATTTGGCCTGTGTGAGCCTTTGAGTTTGACATGCTTGCTCTGACGGTACCTCAGAGTAACTTTAAGGAGAATGTATTGGTTGAATTTCACTGCTGAAATCATGTTCTGATGGAGCAAGGGAATGAACTCACTGGAGGAGACCGGAGCCAAGGTTGATGCAAGATAGCTGGCCCCCTCCTGGTCCAGGGGTGGGGGGGCCCTGGGGAACCAGCTGGGGGCAGGGGCAGGAGGCAGCTGGAAGGAGTACTTGGGGCTGATTAGCTTTGCCATCAACATGACATCATTGGACATGGCACGGACACAAGCTGCCAGGAGGCAAACCTGCAGACGTGACACGTGCTGTTGGGGAGGGTCCTAATCAGAACCAGCACCCTCACGGGGGTGGCTGGCTGGGCTGCCTGTAGCAGGGCACCCTCCCCCGGGGCCCCGCGCCCTAACCGAGCAGGCTGATTGGCTGCTTCTGCCACATCTCCTCCCCTTCTTCGGGGCTCCCTTTCAGACACACGTGGGGTGGGTGCTGTTGAAAACTACCAGCCACGCTCAGGCCGCTCCCAGACCTCCTCACTCAGGCTGGGTTTGCCATCATTGCGTCTCCTGGGGCTGCTTCCTTCTAGAAGAGAGAGTTTGATATGGAGGGAACTTCTTTCTGTGTAGTTTAAAACGTCAAAGTAAATTTTAAATCAAGGAGGAGCACTAAGTAGGCAATTCTTAAAGATGAAAAGCTCCCCAAATGATCGTGCTCGGGGAATTGGGTGATTCGGCCTGTCTGTGACTGTACACGGTAACATTTGAGAAGAGTCTGGCAGGTGAACGTGCCGCCATGCCCGTGAGCCGCCTCGAGCAGGGCGTGGCTGTGGTCCTTGACTCAGTCTCTAGTGACTAAGCTGCTTCTCCCATCCCTGGAGTCGCAAGAGGGATATACACTGAGTGGCCAGGTTATTATGATCTCTGAAGGCATAATAATCTGGCCACTCAGTGTATACATATATATATGGTAGAAGCCTGGTGCTTGAATTCGTGCATGGATGGGGTCCGGCCAGCTTGGCCAGGGGGAGGCGGCATGGGCAGTTGGCTGGCCTGCCTGCTGGTCGAACTCCTGGTTGTAGGGACAATTTGCATATTAGCCTTTTATTATATAAGATATACACTGAGTGGCCAGGTTATTATGATCTCTGAACGCATAATAATCTGGCCACTCAGTGTACACATGTATATATGTATATAAGGGGGAGGGGACATGGGCGGTTGGCTGGCCTGCCTGCTGGTCGAACTCCTGGTAGAGGGAACAATTTGCATATTAGCCTTATTACATAGGCTATACACTGAGTGGCCAGATTATCATGCGTTCAGAGATCATCATAATCTGGCCACTCAGTGTATGGCGTCCGCGATTCTGCAGTGAGATGGGGCTCTGAGGACCACAGCTGGTCTTTGTCAAGTACCCAGCACAGTGCTCGGCACGTGTTGAAAGCTGAGCTCACTCCCTTTCCCTGACTTGCCCCGTTTTAATTCGGATTCTCCCAGAAGTGGGGCCTGGAGTCGAGAATTCACGTGCACGTCCTCGATGCAGGAGATGACCCCAGGAAGCACCAGTAGGAAAGGGGGACAGTGAGACAGGAAGGGAAGGCAGCGGCGCCGGTCAGGGTTCTCCAGAGAAACAGAACACGAGGGTGTGTGGATCCAGAAGCAGAATGCCGCCTTTTTCGGGGGAACTTCAGTCTTTTTTTTTTTTTTGCTTTAGGTCTTCCACTGATTAGGTGAGGCCCACCCACGTTATGGAGGGTGATCTGCTTTATTCACTTGGTACTGATTTAAATGTTAATCTCATCTAAAAAAAAAAAAAAAAAAAACACAAAACACTTTCGCAGTGGCATCCAGGTTGGCGTTTGACCGGGTATATGGGTACTGTGGCCCAGTCGGGTGGACACATAAACCATCATCACAGCTGCCACATAGAAGGTGTGTGACGGAGCACGTCACCACCGTGGGCTGGAGGTGAATTCTGGGGGGAACCCAAGGGCTCCAGTGCCCAGAGCACCCCTCAGGGTAACCCCTCCCAAGGGATGAGGGAGCTGGGTCACGCAGTCCTGAGGGCTGCTCTGGGCACAGGAGCCCTTGCGTGCCTCCGGCCTGTCCTGCACCTGGGCAGAGCCACCAGAAAGCCCTCGGGAAAGGGGGTGCAGGTGCTGGCAAGTCAGGCTGGACAGCAGAGAAGCGGGAAAAGTCAAGAGGATGTGGGTGGGGCCCCTGCTATGATCCGCGCTGTTTTCCTGTGTTCGTTTCGGCCCAGGCTTTCTCTGAGCTCAGCCAGCTCGCTGCCGGCAAGATGGGTCAAAGCTGTGTTCTCTGCATGGTCGCCCTTCCCGAGGGAGGGTCGCCACAGCACTGTCCCCTGGGAGGAAGGCCAGGGCGGGGGCTGCCCAGAGACCCCGGTTGGCAGCTGCCACCCCCACAGTGGTTTGCCAAGGCCCCTGGCTCTTCTTCCATCGACGCCCACCTCCAGCTCCGATCTTGCTAAACAGAACTAGGAAACTCACTTCACTTACACGTATCCTTTCTCACTGTGGGGCTGTTGCTCAGAGCAGCGGTGACCAGTAAAAAGTAAATTGGCCAGAGTTCACTTTTAGGTCTTTGCGCCTGTTTTGGCTGTGCACTCAAAAAGGTGAGGTGTGTTTTTTGTCAGGCCCTATAAAAAAATGCACCCAGAACCCGGGTGGGAGGAGTAGCCCGCACGGCAGACTGGGGAGGTCTAGATTCCACCCTGAGGTGCATGGCTCTCTGGCCTGGAGCAAGTCATGTTCGCTTTTGGGGCCTCAACTCCTCATCTGAAAAATGAGGGTTTGGACTAGCTGGTCCCTAGGATTGCCCTAAACACTTGACATTCTACGCATGTACCCCATTTTCCGCTGTTGTCGGCAAGGGAGTCGGGGTGTAGCTCTTGCATAGGCTCCTGTGTGTTCTCTGCTGAAGTACTTTCCCACAGGCATTCTTTTCCTCTTAATAGTATCTCCCGGGATGATCGAGGTCCCAGGTCGCTCCGTGGAAATCGGCTATTGCTGCAATAAACAAGTTGGGGCAGACTGGCCCTTGCTGCCCAGGAATCCGCCAGCTTGGCATGGCAAGATGCCTGAGATGGCAGAGGCCCAGGAAAACCATTAAATGCATCAAAAGCATGCCCGGTGACAGCTGCCGAGTGCCAGCCCAGGTCACTCTCCTCTCTCCTGCTCCATGCCTCCCCTGGTGGCTGAGCCCTGTGTTGGGATTCAAAGCCAGAGCCATGCTGGGTGCCTGGCCTCCCAAACATCAGTGCCTGTGGGTGTGAGGGTGCCAGAGCCCAGCTTCGAAGAGGCTGGGGGGTGGGGCCAGGGCAGGGGCCGGGTTGTCTGCCTTCCCATTGCTCAGCAGTCTTGCATGGTCGCTTACGGACAGAAAGTTCCTTTTCTCTCACTTTACAAATGTCGTATCCCACAAAGCAGCTAAAATAGAGTGTTGCAAAGGGGCTGACCTCTGGAACGGGGTTCTTTGGTACAGACAAGCCATGAAATAGGCCTATTGATACTAATGCCATATTTACCTAATAAAACACATTGTCCTATATTTTCTAACAGACTCAAATAACAGAGGCAGAACCTTTTGAGTTCATCCAATGTGCATTCTTTATTGTGACCATTTTTTAAAAAGTCCCAGATTGTGCCCTAACCGGTTTGGCTCAGTGGCTAGAGCGTTGGCCTGCGGACTCTCAAGGGTCCCAGGTTCGATTCCAGTCAAGGGCATGTACCTTGGTTGCGGGCACATCCCCAGTGGGGGGTGTGCAGGAGGCAGCCGATTGACGTTTCTCTCTCATCAGTGTTTCTAACTCTCTCTCCCTCTCCCTTCCTCTCTGTAAAAAATCAATAAAGTATATTTAAAAAAAAAAAGTCCCAGATTGTGTCCTAGCAGGCTCTGCCAGCTGGCGTTACACACACAGGCGTAGGCGATGAGTTTTGCTCTGCGGGAGGGCACCTCCTACATGCCCCACGGTGGTCATGGTTTTGTTAACATGGGAGGCACTGTACCATGTGTGATGACCGCATGCAGCCGCCTGGGGAGAAAGCTTCAGACTGTGTGTGTGTGTGTGTGTGTGTGTGTGTGTGTGTGTGTGTGTGTGAGTTTCCGCGAGTGTCCGTTCTGTGAGGACGGGGGGTTTGGTCTGTGTGGTTCACCAATGCGCCCCCTGCACCCACACCGTGCCTGGCACACGGTCTGTACCCAGTGATGCACAACCCAGTGGACGGCGTGATTATAGAGCACGGCCTAACCTCTGCGATATGAGTGGGAAATGATTGGATACTTCCTCCCTCGTGTTGGGCATAGATCCCATTGCTTTGTAGAAGCCACTGCTCCAGGCAGCTGATCGTTGGAGCAGCTCCTCGTGCTATTCTGTGGGTTCGACACGCTGTCTGCCTTGCGGGACCCTGATCGCGTTGAGCGCAGCCGATGGTTGACGCGGGTCTCGGTGGCTCCGTTGATAGGTCATGAGGCTTAAATCGGGGAGAGCCAGGAAGTGTGATGCACAGAGGTCCAGTAGGAAGGCCGGGGCCCCCGGTCATCTCTGGATTCCGCCATGCTGAGAAGGTGTGGGCCCGGGCAGCAGGCCCCTGTGCAGTGGAGGGTTAGGGGTCTGAGATGCACTCGTGATCCCGTGAGGAGGAGCGCAGATGGCCTTGACCCTGTGTGTCTGTCCTCCCTGACATTTCGGCCTTCTTCATTGGCAGGCCTGAATTACATTCTGACGGCGGATGTGGCCAAAAAGGAGAAGAGCCAGCCGCCCCGGGTCTACTTTGTGCTGCTGGGAGAGACCGTGGGCCAGGTCTCGGAGAAGCTGCATCTGGTGCACATGGAGGAGACGTGCCATCACTACGTGGCGCACGTGAAGGTCAGTCCTGCTTTGCGTCCTCCGACTTGGAGGTCTGCCCACGTTCATGGGGAACTGTGGAAGCTGCTTTCATGGTGCACTGCGTATGCTCTGACTTCCGAAATCGTCACAAACAGGAGGACATTCCTTTCTTCTTGTTTTAACGTTTGAGTCTGGCAGCCCTTTGTTTATATTATCGTGCTGGCCTCGGTCCCCGAGGGGCGTTGTGGTGGGAGGGCCAGGAGACCAGTCACCCTCTCTGTCTTTGACTTGTTCTTTCGGGAGGTTTCTCTTCCTCTCCCCTCGAGGAGGCTCAGTAATCTGCTCAGAGGAGAGTCATAGAAGCACATGCTTCTGGGTCTGCAGTGATGCTGGATCGCACTGCACCTGATGCCTTCTCAGTGGTCCACTCCGTGTTAGCTCATCGTCATGGGTAAGGCGTTTTAAAACTGGTTGGACTAGATTTTTCTCCCTTGATTACTTTGTTTATTTTAAGAGTGCATTTCTTTGGCTTCTTTCCCCTCTCTAAATAAACGCTCAAATGCTTTTCTCCTCTTAAAATGGTTTGTTAAATACACTTTGCTGCTAATTCAGGAGGCCAGCCTTTGATTAGCTACAGAGTGGGCCCTGCGTCGGCAGGCGATGGCAGGGTGGGAATCTTGGTGGTGCCCAGTGCTAAGGAATGACCAGCCACTGACCCACAGGCAGAGGCAGAGAGCACAGGAGGTGGGAGTACCCCTGTGATCCAGGCCGCAGGGTAGGTGGAATGAATGTGGGCTTGGGAATCTCACAGACCCAGTTGGTGTCCAGTCGGATGAATACATTGACCTCTCTGTGTCTCAGTTTCTGCAACTCTAAAATGGGCACCCATAGCCCTGGCTGGTTTGGCTCAGTGGATAGAACATCAGCCTGCAGGTTGAAGGGTCCCAGGTTCCATTCCGGTCAAGGGCACATTCCCCGGGTTGCGGGCTCAATCCCCGGTGGGGGGCATGCAGGAGGTAGCTGATCAGTGATTCTCTCTCATCATTGATGTTTCTCTCTCTCTCCTTCTCCCTTCTTCTCTGAAATGAATAAAAATATATTTAAATAAATAAATAAAATGGGCACAGTAATACTTACCTTGCAAGGTGGTTGTAAGAATTAAACATGACGTGATGAATACACTTACAGAACCTTGCATGGAGCCTGAACACAGCAGATGCTCAGTAAGCATTCTTATCATTTGGTCGGGTTATATGTAATTGCCAATATTCTAACAGTCTTAACTTACAAAAATGGCAATTTCATGTAGTTTAACCTACTATTATTAGCCAGTGGCTTTCTGACGATCGCAAAAATAGTCCACAGATTAGGGATCAGTGTCATTCTATTATTGCCCTAAGTGCCAGAGCGGGAGAATAGCAGCTGCTTCTAGATGTTTCTGGGTTGTATATAGAGAAATGGGGCACACATCCATGGCACTTGGCCTGGCCCAGAGCCCACGAGTCCATGCCCCTGAGAGGCCTTTCATTGGGGCTGGATTACGTCTCCTGCCTGGACTCGTGCTGGGACCTGCCCAGACCCACTGCCCTAAGGACCGGGTGAAAGCCATTTATAAAACAGTTCATACCGCCCTTAAAAGCCCTCAGGATGGATGGCCCAGCAGCTGAAGGTAAGCATTATCATCATCTGGTTGGGCAAATGCAATAATAGAATGACACTTCACCCCTAACCTGTGGACTGTTTTTGCTGTCATCAGAAAGCCACTGGCTAATAATATTAGGTTACACTACATGAAGTGGCCTTTTTTGTACGTCAGGAAGACTGTTAGAATATTGGCAGTTACATACACTGAGTGGCCAGATTATTATGATCACTGAACGCATAATAATCTGGCCACTCAGTGTGTGTGTGTGTGTGTGTGTGTGTGTGTGTGTGTGTGTGTGTACATACACACACACACACACGTATATATATATACACACATATATATATATATATATATACACATACACTAGAGGCCCGTTGCGTAAATTCATGCATGGGTGGGGTCTGGCCAGCCTCTCCAGGGGGAGGGGACATGGGTGGTTGGCCAGCCGGCCTGCTGGTCAAACTCCTGGTCGAGGGGACAATTTGCATATTAGCCTTTTATTATATAGGATCTACACTGAGTGGCCAGATTATTATGCGTTCAGAGATCATCATTATCTGGCCACTCAGTGTATAGCTCAATCAAGTGATAATAATGCTTAGCACCTGCTGTGTCCAGGCTGCATGCAAGGTCCTTTAAGTGTATTCATCATGTCATGTTTAATTCTTGCAACCACCTTTCAAGGTAAGTATTACTGTGCCCATTTTAGAGATGCAGAAACTGAGACATAAGAGCAATCGGTTTATTCATCTGATGGCACACCAGCTGGCTCTGTGAGACTCCAAAGCCCACATTCACTTCATTTACCACATGGTCTGGATCACAGGGGTCCTTCCACCTCCCGTGCTCTCTGCCTCTGCCTGTGGGTCAGTGGCTGGTCATTCCTCGGCACTGGATACTCCTGGGAGCACACCCTTGCCTTTCACCCCCTGAATCCGCCCCCTCCCCCGAGGCATGGTACCTATATACCCTTCTCTCTGCTAAGGCCCCTTCCAAGGGCCCCTTCTTTTGCCTCTGTAACTTCTCTCCTGAGCCCGTTTCTTCCCCGCTCACTTCTACCTCTGTGACTTCCTAAATAAGTTTTCTCTTATAAAATAAATAAGTTAATAAAACAGTTCAGGCTCCCGTTAAGCCAACCAGCCACCTGCCCCTCTAGGTCTTACTTTGCATTAGCTTGGGGGAGCGAGGCTGCCCAGCACAAGCTCACAGTCTCACATGGCCTGGTCTTAGGTACTTGTGCTTGGTCTCTCCGTACTTCCTAGAGTCGGGGCATCTTCCTGGAGGCGGGCCATCTTCCCTGGGACTTCCTCCTGCTGGGTCTCCCTCACATGCTTTCCTTCAGGGCTCTAGTGTAGGGCTTCTTTGCTTTGGCTGAGAGATAGGGCCGCACAGAGCTTGCAAGGCCTCTGCAGAGTGCCCTCGGGGAACAGTGACCCTGAGGTGAGGGCCAGAGGCAGCCCCCCAGGGTTCCCCGGGAAAGAGCAGGGCGGCCCGAGGCCTTCGTCCTGCCACTCCCTGATAGCCAGGGCAGCCAGATTTAGCAAATACAACTAGAGGGTTTCTGGGTAAACCTGAGATTCAGATAAACAACAAATAATTTGTTTAGTGTAAGTACATCCCATATAGTGCCTGTGATATACCTCTATCGAAATGTACTTGTTGAAATAGTCATGTACTACAATGCCCAGTACCAGTCATGTACCCAGTACCAGTACAGTCATGTACCCAGTACTAGTACAGTAATAATCATGTACCCAGTACCAGTACAGGATGCCCAGGACCACACAGGGAATAAAGTCACTAATATTGTAGTGACTGTGTAGAGTCCAAGGTGGGCACTGGCAACATCAGGGGAAACACTTTGCCAAGTATAGGATTGTCGAACCATCCCCTTGGAACTCAGACAAAATGGTGCTGAATGTAAACTGTAGCTGAAAAATAAACCGAAAAAGGCTAAAATTTAATAAAATGCATTTGTTGTTTATCTGAATTCAGATTTAACTGGGCGTCCTGTTGGAGGCGCACCCTATCCATCGTCCCCCTCCCCCGCCGCCCATGTCACACTTCTCCGTTCAGTGCAAACGTGGCTGATGAGAGGAGAGAGTGAGAGTTGGTCATAGAGCGTGGAGGCTGAGGCTAGAACTCGGGTACAGAGCTGGCATAGACCTTCATGTGATTGTCTGGGTCACGGTAGGGAACAGCAGTGAACTTGGACCTGGCGAAATGCAGATATAGTTATTGCTTATTGCTTGACCATTTTCTCATGCAGGGAGTGGGGGGGGGGGGGGGGCGGTGGCTACATCACAAACGCATAAGTCTGAGGCGTTGACGGTTCAAGGCAGCATCCTTGTTAAGCAGCACTCAAGATGTCTGATAATTTATCGCCACAAGGAGAGGTGTGTGAGTGTGTGTGTGTGTGTGTGTGTGTGTGTGTGTGTGTGTGTGTGTGTGTGTTTCTACTGGGTATTGTCTGGGTCCTAACAGAGGACCCTGGTCATGGCCAAGTAAGCCAGTGAGGGTGAGCGCTAATGAGCTGGCTGGCTGGCTGCGGTGCGGCCCAGCTGGCCTGGCCTGTCGTCTCTCCAGATGTGGGGAAACAGCTGTGGAGGCCAGGGCACTTGTGGGGCCGAGACAGGCAGCAGGGCTGGGGGGAGGATCACCGCCTGGCTGCCTCTGGGAGCGAGGCCTGGGAGCTGGTTGTCACAGCCTGAGAGCAGCCTTTGCCTCAAGTGGAGCCTGTCAGAGGGTCGAACAGACAGCGGAGGAAGATAAATAAAAGCGCTCTGGCTTATCGCACACCATATGGCCGGCAGACAGTGAGGCAGGCCGGGCCGGGCGGGCGTGTTTTGTTTAGGCTATCTTTAGGTTCTTTTTTCTTTTTTTCTTTAAGCCTATTCCAATCTTTTTCCCCCTTCCTCCTCTCCCTGGTTTTTATGCCTTATATGGTGATAAGGATCTCCATCCTAGAGGACTGCCTGGGCTGACACCTGCTTCCAGGCGCACAGCGTGGCCCGTGTTTTGTTCTGTTCCTGCCCCCAGTGGGGCCTCCAGGACATAGTATAGGATTTGTGATGAGCCCCTTCCTCCTGTGGCTGCCAGGTCCATTCTCAGGGTCCTCCTGGGGTCATCAGCGCTGAGGCCCGTCCAGTTGCTTCCTGGCCCTCTCTGCCGCACAGTCCACATGCCTCAGTTTTCCTCCTCTCCTCCCCCCAAACCAGCCCAGTTTGGGGGACAGGCCCCTTCTGGTGAAGGGGGCTGGAAACCTCTGTGAATCCTCATGGTCAACAGGCCACACACCTCCCATCAGCCTCAAGGCTTTCTCTATCACTTGGCCTCAGTTTACCTTCCTAGCCTCATCCTCTGAATCACATGTGCCCTGGGCTCTGGTCCAGGTGAACGGACCCTTTCCTCCGGGGACATGCCCTGTGCTTCCTGCCTTGGTTCTGGGGCTCACCCCAGCGTCTCTGGCTCTTCAGTCATCAGAGAGCCAGTGTTTTTGTTTTTGATATGTTTGTATTGATTTCAGAGAGAGGAAGAGAGAGAGAGATAGAAACATCCATGAGAGAGAAACATCAATCAGCTGCCCCCTGCATGCCCCCTACTGGGGATCGAGCCTGCAGCCCTGGCATGTGCCCTGGCTGGGAATGGAACCGCGACCTCCTGTTGCATGGGACAATGCTCAACCAACTGAGCCACACCGGTCATGTTTTTTCTTTAAATCAGCTGACTTCCAGCCTCAAATAAAGTAATTTAAAACAGAAACGCTGTGCCCCCCTGTAAGCAGAAAACCAATTACCGCATGCCAAAATAGAAAGTAACTGTAAAAATAAATACGTCGAAGACACAACAACGTCATTGAATTCTAACTGGATTTCACTGTTTGCCAAGTGTCTGAAGAAGCAGCCTGCTCTCGTGTTAGGAGGGGCGGTTATGGAGTGCTAGGGAAGCACGGAGGACAATTGGCACCGCTCTGGAACTTTCTCCCTGGTGCAGTCAGAGGACTCCAGGGAAATCACTTTCCAACATGGCAGCCCTTTTGTAGAGCAGTGCCCGAGGGCCGTGGAAACCAGGCCCTGAGCCCCGTTTGGGAAGCCCTAAGTCCCGACATGCTCGGCTGCGGTTGGCTGTGCCTCACCCTCCTGCCTGCTGAAGGTCGATCTATTCTTCAAGGCTCAGTCAGTCCACAGGTCTTCAGCGTCCTCCACCAGCCACTGTCCTTGGTGATGCCACTGTAACCGGACAGTCAATGGTCAGTGCTGCTTGTCACTACTTGAGCCAGTTAAGCAGAGACAGGGTTGAATTATATGAGGGTTTATTCCAATCCTGCTGGCAGCATGGAAGAGCAGCGGGTCATCCACAAAAGTCTTCTCTGCACCCCACCATAAGCCAGCTGCTTATATTGGGGCAGAAGGACAGAGATTATATGGGGAGTAGGCAAAGCATAGGCCAAGTGGGCAGTTTACAGATCTGGAGATTTGCACAGGCCTGCAGGTGTGCAAAGTCTGGGGTCTTTTAAGGGCTAGTGATGTGCAAAGGGCTGGCGGCTATGGTTTCTGCAACAGGTTGTTAATCTTTCCATGATAACAGATAGCTCCCTGATGGGGAGGATGGGCTGCATTTCCAGGTGAGCTCCCAGCCCCATGTGCAACTCCCAGCTAGGTTAGAATGTGCCTTCTTTAATCAGAACAAAACAATCCCGGTTCACAGAGCAGGATTGATATTTCTTACAATTATAGCTGGTCCCCAGTATTCTATTTCTGCCCCATATCACCACTGTATGCTTCCTGTCTTCTCAGAGCTGCCCGACCCCTGCTTTGAGAAAGAAAGGTCAGCACAAAATAAATGCTTGTCAAACTGAAACTTGTTGGCAGGACTAATTGGGTCAGCTGGCGTGTGGTGTCACAGGCAGCATCCGATCGGGGCGGGGCCTGCTCAGGTCTCTGTGGACCTACAGCTGGGAAGCGATGGCATGAGATGATGGAGCAGAGAGTTGTGGATGCATGGCCCATGCTGAAGAATACATACAAGTGTCTTGTCATGACTGTATCGTTTTCCGGCCCAGAGGTATTTAGCTGGGTGCTAGCTGCGCTCCATCCCGGAGACCTGCACAACACCCGAGAAAGCCATCCCTTTGTGAGGTCAGGCACTTATGTCTCACGGGCCAACTGGGAGCCTCCTCGGGAGCCAGGAAACCAGGGGAATAGTATTGAGTCTATACAGGGACCAGGCCAGGCCAGGCCCAGCGCAGGGTCAGTTGCATCATTCCCAACTGTGAGGATGAGTGACACCCTATCTAGAGGCCTTCAGCAACCTTTGGTGAGCAAAACCACGCGCCAGCCACTGTGAAGGGAGCCGATCACAAGGATGAATGCAAAAGGGAAGAAAAGCCACTCCAGGGTCGGCAAGGGACTGGGAAAGCTCAGCGGCTCTCTGAGTAGCTGCAGATGTCCCCAAGGCCGTGCTTTCCTGTGGCGGGAGGAATTTTTCAAGGGAGCTTGAACCCGAAGTTACTACAGCTGCTTTGTCACTTGTGGGGGCAGATGGCCATCCTGGTGTGGCGAAGGGCAGGGCATCACACTGGCCACCATGTCTTATGATGAGAACTTTGAAGACTTACTCTCTTAGCAACTTTCAAATATATAACACGTGGTGTGCATGGCTTCCCCAGGACTTACTTTATAACTGTACCTTTTGACCACTTTTATCCATCTTCCTGGTCCCCTCCTCTGACAATCCTCAATTTGTTCTCTTTATTTATGAGTTTGGTTTGGCTTTTTTTTTTTTTTTTTTTTTTTTTTTTTTTTAGATTTCATATATACGTGAGATCATAGAGTGTCTTTCTTCGTCTGACTTATTTCACTTATCGTAAATGCAACTTTAATAATGGCCATGGTTAACCACAGACTCATAAACCCTCTGAAAATTCAACAGTTGGCTCCTACAAGCCAGCTACAGTGAGCTCCCCCCACAGTAACCATGGTGTCTGTTGTGTTTGTTGCTAAGTTGCTCCTATCACTCAAGTCATGCCTTCCACACTAAGATGTTTTGATTAGCAGAGCCCTTTTCTTCTTGTTTCCTGTGGCTTTTTGAGTTGACAAAGAATAGGAAAGTAAGTCTGCCAGGTCAGTTTCACCACCAGGCCGTAGCTTTAATATCTGCACGTTTGGTTCAGGGGCACTCTGTATTTTGACTGAAATTATTAGATGGTTTAATAGTTTCCATTTAAAATAATGAAAACTATTTTTTAAAAATCCATCAAACCCTGCTGGTGTGGTTTGGTGGTTGAGCGTCGACCTAAGAACCAGGAGGTCACGGTTCGATTCCCCATCAGGGCACATGCCCAGGTTGCAGGCTCAGTCCCCAGTAGCGGGTGTGCATGAGGCAACTGAGCAATGATTCTCTCTCATCATTGATTTTTTTTTTTTCAAAAAGCATCATTTTATTAGCGAAATTCTGGAATCTGGCTCAGCGATAATAAAACAGTTCCTATCATGGAATATCATTGATGTTTCTATCTCTCTCTCCCTCTCTGAAATCAATAAATATATATTTTTAAAAATAAAAATAAAAATTGATCAAGCTCACTATTCCTCATCCCTCATACATGTTGAGGCTCTGTTCAGCAGCCCTCTACACCCCAAAGAGTAATGAAGAGCTGATTGTTGAGCTGGATGGAGGAGGGGAGGGGTCTGGTGAAGGGAACTGTTTGAACCCCGGGAGCCTCCTCAACTCTTGCGACTGAATCTGGCCCAGTGCTGATCTGTGCAGGACGGACTGGCAGGGTACTGCCGGGCACCCCCCTCCTGGATGACCTCTGATTTTAAGAATGGGGAGTTTTCTGGTTGTAGGGAGTGGGGTGGCAGAAAGGGTTCTCTCACTGATAGCCAGGGACGCCCCCACAGAGAAGAGACCCCCCCCTTCCAAGTAGCAGGTGGTTGGCCCCATGTCATGAGAGTTGGAATAGTGGTGGACAAAGAAGAAAAATCGATCCATGTGTGTCCTAGAAGTTTTGTGTGAAAGAGGGTAACATAAAAACTTTAATATCTGCACGTTCTTTTTATAAAAGCATTAGGGCCCAGCTGGTGTAGCTCAGTGGTTGCGCATCACCTGGTCAGGGCACATGCCCGGGTTGAGGGCTTAATCCCCTATGGGGAGTATGCAGGAGACAGCCCATCAATGATGTTTCTCTCTCATCGATGTTTCCATCTCTCTATTCCTCTCCCTTCCTCTCCCTCTAAAAATCAATAAAAACATATTTAAAAATAAAATAAATGCATTAGGGCTGTGTATAGAACAAGAAAATCCGTAGTAACATAACAGTGATAATAGCTCTGTCACTGATCATTTACTATGTGGTTTTCTATGCACATTTAGTCATTCTAAGAACCCAGTGACATTATTATTATACATAAAACGATATTTATTATAATTACATATATACCTATAGAGTAAAATAAAACCCCATTATAGAGTTGAGGAATCTCAGACTGTGAGCCTTTAATGTACTCAAGGCCTCACGGCTGATCAGCAGCAAAGTCGTGGGTTTGAATCCCATCTGGCACCTTAATAGTTTTGCTCCTGGAACAGATTACGTACGTAATCTTAGCGCCAAGCCCGCAGGAAAGGATGGTCACTGTAATTACCATGCACACGTCGGTCTGAGGGCCTGAGGACGGGGAAGCCCTGACTCTGGGAGGTCTGCCTTCAGGCCAATTGATCCTGGGTTTCCCATGTCAGTCCGAGAACTGGACTCACAGCTGCTGCCACGTGTGTTGTATCTGATGTGCCCTGTGGCTAGAGGGAAGCTCAGGTATGGGTTTGTGAGCCCCGGGCCAGGGAGGGGCAGGGGGCGTGGAGTTTCTCTTTTCCTCCTCTTTGGTCTTTTCTGTCAGTCTTTGGCCTCAAACATTTTAAAAAATAAACGTCATTTAATCCTTGTTTGAGGAACTCGAAGTCTGGTTCATGCATGCTGCCCACCAGCACGAGTCGAGTACCCGTACATGGCGGGTGCAGGGAGAGGAAGACCAGGGCCCGCCTCTGAGAAGCTCAGGTTGTTTCACGCCTGCATTGGGGGCCCTGGCCAGTTTCCAGCTTGCCCCTCGCACCTCACGCTTCTCTGTTTTCAGTTCACTTCTACACGCATCACTGATGTAGTGGCCCATGTCCAGGCGTGCCTGGGACAGGCCTGGTTTACACCTGTTGACCCAGCAGAGCCATTAATAGTTACCCTTTCACTCTCAACGCGTTCCCCTTTAGATGGCAAATTATGGGTGCCACTGCATTTATTGAGCGCCCACTGTGTGCCAGATGCTGTGCTGATCCCTGGGGAAATGGCGAGCAGTAAGACACGCTGGTCTCTTGGCCTCTGTTCTGAAAGCCATGGGTTGGCCGGTCAGGCAGCCCCGTGCCTTCAGACTCCTTGCTTTTGCTCTTGTTGCTCCCTCCCCACTAGCTTCACCCCGTGCAAACCTTACTTCCCTCTCCAGTAAGACAGCCCACCACCCTGATTCCTCTCCCCGCTTCCTCCTTTCACCCCACCCCCACCTCCAGGTGGGCTCTGGGCCTTCTTTCCACCTGTGTTGCTTGGTGTCTGTCAGCTCGAGGCATCATGACAAAGTACTGCACATCCTGGTGGCTGAAACGACAGATTTCGTTCTCACAGTTCTGGAGGCTACAAGTCCAAGGTCAAGGTGTCGGCAGGTTTGGTTTCTTCTCCTTGGCTTGCAGATGGCTGCTTGCTCCTTGCGTCCTCCTGGGGTCTTCCCTGTGTGCTTGCCTGTATCCACATCTCCTGTTCTTATAAGGGCACCCCTCACATTGGATTGGGGCCCACCCTGAGGAACCCATTTTAAATAAATTGCCTCCTAATTTCCCTGCCTTTAAGTGCAGTTCCATTCTGAGGTTCTGGGGTTTAGGACTTCCACATAGGAATTTGGGGAGGACCCGAATCAGCTTTTCACACTCTGGAGCTTGCTTTGTGTCTCTCCTGTGCGATTATCAGCTCTTGTAGGGCAGGCAGCTTACGACATTTGGTTCTGTCACCCTGGGCCATGCCTAATAAGGAATAGGGCCGCCGAAACGCTTGTCAAGTGATTGATGAGGTTCCAGTGTCATTTCTCCCTCACCGTCCATTTCAAAGGATGAGTACAGTTACTGGACTGAACTTCAAAGGAGATTTTTGTTTCCTGAGGTAATGATCAAATGTTTCTGATCCTGGAAAGATGTTTGTGGATGAGACCATAGAAACACACACGCGTGCACTCACACACGCACACAGCATAACCATTTCTGGGGTCATTTGAAAAATAAGGAATTGCTTTCTGGCTAATCTCTCCCTTTGGGTATAGATGTAATGCAGGGAAAAGGCAAAGTCCAGATATTTACCCCATAGCATCCGTGTGGGGATGCAAATGAGACCTGTTTAGAAAGTGCTAAGCTCAGCACAGTGGAAAATATGCAAACATATGAGAATCCTCCCTAAGTCCACGGTGCTGGAGTTTCCAGGCAGGTGTCTCCCCACTCTTTTTAGCCCTTTGTGGTTTTGCTTATTATTTGTTTAAAACCCCCAAATCCGCCAGACGGCGATTGTGGAGTCGCATGGACACTGTGTCTCACGTGCCTTCCCAGATTGCTGAACCCGCTTTGGAAGGAATGAAGGAAGGCCGGCCCGGACACTTGCAGGAAACGGTTCAAGGCTATAGCATCTTTAAAAAGCCACACAGAGCAGTTGGCCCGTGTGCAGTCAGCTCTGTGGCTCGCCGGGATGCCTGGCGGCAGGAAGTTGATTCAGTTGGCGGGGACCCCTTCCTTCTGTCCAGGAAGAGGAGGTGTCCCTGTGTGGAAACTCTAGAGCATCCCTGTCCAATAGAAACGTAACGTAGGCCACAGAGGCCATCGTAAATTTTGTAGTTGCTACCTTGAAAATGTTAAACCAGGAAAATTAATTTGAATGGGATATAGTATTCAACCCAATATATGCAAAATATTACCATTTCAACATGGAATCCACATACATATTATTCATGAGATATTTGTGTGCTTTTTTTGCACTGGGTCTTTGGAACTCGATGGGTCTTTTAGCCACATTTGACGTGCTCACTAGGCACACGTGGGTAGTGGCTACCCTATCGGGCAATGCTGGTCTAGAGTCAAACCTCCTGGTCACCTTGGGGGACCTTGGGATTGCTGCAGGGGCCGGAGCGTGAATTTGTATGTGCAAACACATTCCCTGAACCAACTCAGAGTCAAAGTACAGCTTCTGCCACCTGAGGCTCCGAGAAACATGTTCACATTAGGAAGGCTGCCTTCATGCTTAGATTAGGAAGCATGCTTCCGAAGTGTCTCCCCGGAGCCCAGGGGTCCATAAACGTGGTGCGGAGGGTGTGCAAACTCTTTTGACCTTTCAGAAAGCCTTGCGGGGGTCCCAGCGATTGCCCCCCAGCTGCTGACAACATCCGCGTCATTGCTTTCCGCATGGGTTAGGACAGCTTGGGGAGCCTGTGCTGTCAGACTTCTGCTTAGGTTTTGATGACATTATAGGGATTCCTGGGATCATGCTGGAGGGGGTGGGACTGCGAGAGTGGGTGCAGAAGGGCTTGGGGCTGGAGAGGCCCGCGTGTCTGGTGTCTGTGTTCCTCACCCATGGACGTAGGTACTGACCTTCCCTGGACTCATTAGTCAACCCTGTTAGCACGCAGAGGCTTGGAGGGCACCAAGGTGGAGGAAGAAGTGAGCACTGTTAATGGTTAAGGGCTTCCTGTGTTGAAGTCAGGGCTAAGCATTTCCTCGGTGCCACAAACAATGCTCTCCACCTGGTGGGATGGCGGGAAATGCAACTTTGCCCCCCTTCCTTCAGCGCCTCTGCCTACAGCTGCTCTGCTGGGGGAGGGGGTGCTCCCTGTTCTCGAGCAGAGAGCCATGCATAGGGCACTGGGGGTCACTACCTGGCATGGGAGGGAGCCATTGTGTTTGGCAGCCCAGCTGGCATTGGAGGTACAGATAACCTGAAAGTCCTTCCGGTACTGTACCAGAATCCATCCCCTGTAATCACACCCCTCCTAGTCCTGCCCTGAGCAGCCACAGGCATCTGTCTGTTCATGCTCCCAGCCCCCCACTTCCTGTTTCCTCCCAGGCTCCGAGGGGCCCACTTCCCTTGGGTCTCCAGTTTGTTGTTCCATTAGCCAGATACCCTCACTCTTTGTTTTTATCCCTTTCTTCCTCTGTATCTGAACTTTTAGCCACGCCCTCCCCAAAGGTCAGGGAAAATAAAGGGGAAGAAATTCAAGCCAGCCCATTTTTGCTCCTTGTCAACACCAGTGTGGGAAGAGGCCTGCAGCAGAGGGTTAAATGCAAGTGTTAATTCCTTCCTGTTGGCCAGTTCCCCCAGGCTGGCTGAGGAAATCCTACCACCTGGACCCACGGCTGGCTGACTCTTCCACAGTGTGTGGGTCTGGCTTCAACACTGGTGTTTATCCGTGGGACTCTCCAGAAATTGATACTTAACTCCTCTTTCATCCTGTACTTGCCCCGGGCTTGATGTCCTTCTTCCCATCTGCTTGGTAAGAGAAATGTTAGCATAATAGCAGATAGTACCCTTACGCCATCAGTTCATGGGCCCGAAAGTACCATGTGCTTAGGTTACAACCAAGGTAGTACTGGCAAGAAATAGACATGTATTCCAAGAGGTTGGGTTACTTTTATTAATGACAAACCCATAAAGAGCTCCTAGGAGGTGGTCAGTTACACATTTGGCATCAGGGACTGCATCGTTTCTCGCCATATCCCCAGCACGAAGGCAGAGTAATTGACATTGACTAATTGCTTAATAAATGTTCACTGAATGTTGGAAGAAGCTGGACTATGTCCAAGCTGAACATATGCCCAAGGTATTCTATTAGACGTTTATAATGTCAGCTTTTGCATTAAGTTGGTGATCCATTTTGAGTTAATTTGTGTGTTGTCCAAGGTATTATAGACCAGATGTGAATAAAAATAGCCTGTTTGATTGTAATTGCAAGTAAATGAATACCCGTCCGTTCACATGGCCCGATAGCATGGAAAATGGTCATCTGAGAGCTCCTACATTGGAAGGTTGGCTTCAGGAAGAGCAGAGCCAGCAACTCCCCGCCTCCCCATGCCGAATATGGGGTTGTCATAACTCAGTCTTGGACTGAAACAGTGTATTTTCAATCAGTACAGGTGGTGTGTGTCAGCAGTAACGCACGGGCTGATCATCTTCTTGGAACGGTCTTTGGTGACACCAGATCTCTGTTGAAATCACATCCATATCATCAAGAATATTATCCTTTATACTAGCATTTCCCAAAGTGTTTTCCCTCTCTCCCGCATGGGATGGTAGCAGGTTCCATGTCAAGAACAAAACAAAGTTCTATATTCACATAACTTTGGGAAAATACTGCACTTAACACTGGGCAGGTTGACCTGAACTTTAGAAGCCAGTGGACACAAGGGTTACCCAAACGTCCTTGACCACAGAAAGCCTTTTTCTCCTGAAGTTTAGGCAATAGTGCTACAAGGTGGATGAGTTCTCTCTAAATAATTTGACTGTACACCCTCCTATTCCTTGTCTCCTAATTCACTCAGATATTCTCCTTTAGCATCGCATTTCAATCATGGAACAACTGAGTGTTACTTCACATCTAGAGATTTTTCTCCAGGTTCTCCTCATCCGTAAGACCTATTTAAAGGGATGGTGGACCCTAATCCCCATCTCTAAGGTTCCCGCCCCCCTTTATAGACCTCCATCAGTCCTGTGGTGATTTAATTGTTTTGTTATATTTTTAGTGGCCTCCCACACTGGGGAGGACTTTCTGAAAGCCCATATCTCATGCTAAAGTTAGCTGGACTTTCAGCAGGCTTGATTGATTGCTGGCCTTAATGGAAGAAAATGTGATCCTCTCTCCTCCTCCCATCATTAAATGATTACTGATTTATGACCACTGGATAAGTGGGAGTCTTTTTTTAAATACTTGCCCCTTTGCCTCAACAGGCATCTGTTGCATGCCCAGGAATGCAAACGCCATGCAGGCCTGGGGACTGATGCTTCACTGAAGGGCCCTGGAGCCCCAAACAAAATTCCCAGGCCTGGCTCTCCAGCCACACCCATCCCTACCCAGACTCAATGAGGAGAAAGGGGCTAAAAGAAGTCCAGGATTAACGGACATTCCAAAACACCCTAGAGAGGAGTAGAAATGGGCGTTGGGATTCAAAGCATAAGTGAAGTTAAAGGGTTTGAACAAAACAGGTTGGACGTTGGACTTCTGAAAACCCGTGAGTGTGACTGCTGACCCAGGGGTCAGTGGTTCCCCTGCAGTGAGCCATTAGATAAGCGAGGACCAGACTGGAGTGCGACTGGCACCTCCGCACTAACGGGCCGGAAGCACGTCTCCTGCCTCCTGGGTTCTGTGGAATGGGCACAGCATGGATGGCAGTGAGGAGTAACGGGGATGACTTGTGCAGGGCGCCCCAGAGGGTCCTTAGCACATAGCTGGTGCTCCTTATGGATCCACTGACTTTCCCTTCCCTGGTTTCCTGGTGAGCCTGAGTGTTACCTTGGCTGCTGGTCAAAGGCTGGGTTGGCTAATACAGGTAGGGGCATGCCTCATGATAAACTGACCAGACAGCCCTGGTCTCAAGACAGGTGGAAAGCAGTGGGTGAGAGGACAAGGCCATGGACGTGATGGAATTTGCCATCTCTCTTAGTACTTATCTATAATAATAAAAGCGTAATATGCCAATTAGATCAGACGTCCTTCCGGATGACCTTCCAGATGAAGCTGGGCTGTGAGGGCCAAGTCCCTTGCACGAATTTCATGCATTGGGCCTCTAGTATAGATGATAAAACCCTCCGAGTAATCTCCCTGTGTCCATGCCCAAATCATTCCATTGTGGTACATACCCGCTGGGCAGTCACCTTGGCTCCCATATTTATCTTTCTCTGTCTTTCATATATATAAATATAAATTTAAAAAATTTTTCTATTTTGAAATAGTTTCATTCATAAGCAGTTGCCAAAATGGTGTGGAAATTTCTCAGGTACCTTTTACCCAATGATAACATTACATATCTTTAGTAGATTATCAAAACTAGAAAACTGACATGGATAAAATGCCATATATTTTCTTAAAGAGTGGAAGACCTGGAGTCTATTAATTTTTAGCACCATTATTTGAGTCTCCTACTTTAGCTCCACTTGGGTGAGCTAAGTGCTGGGGACCATCAGCTGGATTAGCCACAGTCCTCAGCACAGCTTGGCCACAAGGGAGAGAGCTCTGGACCTGACGGGTTGGTTCATCACCCGTGTGCGTATAGCTGACCCACCTTGTACTTTGGAATTGGCTGTCTCATGAGGGAGTCAGTCTTCCATCACCAGAGATAATCAAGCACAAACCTTACGGTCCCTGTCCCCAGTACCGAGAGGGAGCTTGGACCACGTGTCCCTTCAGTGTCTAACTCCTTGAAAATCCTGTGATTCTCTTATTTGCTTTGGCAGAGTTTGCAGCGAACACCGATTAGACTGTGAATCAAGTGATACTCCATGCTGATCATTTTCCTGGGCTCTGGCCTACTTAGTTCATGTGAATTAAATCTTGGTGCTCTGAATACCAAGTGTTGTTCTAGGCCTCGGAGTGCAAAGATGAATAAGACAGTGGGAATACAAGGCAACAGCTAGTGGGGAAGTTGCATGCAAATAGGCAACTATCTATAATAATAAAAGGGAAATATGCTAATTAGACCGGATGTCTTCCGGATGTCATTCTGGATGTCCTTCCTGATGAAGCCGAGGCTGGAGGGATGCCAGCCTGGGTCCTGGAGAGAAGCCAGCCTGGGTCCCTGGTGCCTGCCGGAGGCTGGCGGAGAAAAGCCCGGATGCCGGGTGCCAGAGGGAAGCTGTTGCCGGCACCCGGGGAAAGGAAGGCCTACTCTTGCACGAATTTTCGTGCATCTGGCCTCTAGTCTATAATAATAAAAGCATAATATGCTAATTAGGCCAGACAACCTTCCAGACGAAGCCGCGGCGGCAGGGGCTGTGACAGCAGTGGCGGCGGAGGCCGAGCCCCGTGCACGAATTACATGCATCAGGCCTCTAGTAATATAAATAAGTGCCATAATGCATGCAGGTACAAAGTGCTGAGAGACTCAGAAGAAGTGGTTAGTTTTATAAATATCTCTAAGACCAGGAGGGTGCAAGTTTGAGAAAGGAGCTGGACCACAGAAGATGGGTTGGGGTTTGCAGAATTGACGAGGAATTGGGGGTGTCATCAGGGAAGCAAAGACATTATAGGGAGAGGAAATACCACATGCAAAGGTCCTCTGTATGTATGGGAGTTGTTGAGAAACTTTGCTTTAACAGATTGTAGGTTCCAGGGGGACAGAGAAGTGGCTGAGCATGAAGCCAGATTAGATTTGGCCTCCAATTTATGGTGATGACGAAATGTTGGTACTACTGAGAGCTGCTTTGAGAATTTGTATTGAGTCATGCCAGTGGGAGGTTTTAAACTAACTTGCAGTTGTGAGAAACCAGCGCCCCAAAGTGGGGTTAGTCAGCAGTTTTGCCATATCCCAAAGCAGCTGCCTTGATTCCCCCCGAGTTCCAGCATTTCTTCCCTGGGCTTGGCCACCCCTGGCCTTGGCTGACCTCCTTCTCCAGGGTACAGCAAAGGCCCAACAGGATGCACCTCTCAAGTGCTTGGCAGCTTTTTCTGGACAGCTTTCGAGTCCCGTGGACTATTCTGGCTGTTGCTATTCTTGCACGTTAAGTGTTCAAAGGATTCACAAACTCGACCTCGGCTGGGTGGGACCCTGGGGACAGGAGTGGGGGAATGCTGCAGCTGTGAATTGCAGTGAGCAGTTTCCCCAAACAAGATTGTTTTACAAGTTTCTTCTGAGCCACCTAGAGGCCTTGTCTTCCTAGAAGTGCATAGGTTTGGGTCGCTTCTATCAGATGGTCCCCTTCTTCATTCTGATGCCCCTTGGTAACATCTGTCAGACTCACGTGAGGATATTTCATTAGGAGTCTAATAAAAACACACCCGTGAGGTTCCCGGAAGAGGGGCCTCTGCCTCTGTAGTGAGCTGGGTGAGGACCACTGGGAACTTTTGTACCTTTTCCCCAAGACAGACTTTGACATTGGAGAGCTTCCTTCAGTTTCTGAAAAGATGTTCTTATTTTAGTTCTTTTTCTTTTTACTTGCAGAAGGGAAATAAAAATGGAATGGGACAACTGCAGAGAGTAGAGAGATGAGATAACATTAGGAAAATATAGGCCAGAAGTAGCGCTGGATGCGAGCCCGAGTCATGAGAACCCACAGATGAGAGGTGGACAGAAATAGGATTCAACTAAGGGCTCACATGGAGCTGTTTGTCTTGGATGCTAGGAATGGACCATCAGCAGCAACGGGCCTTTGTCTGTTAGGCCTGTCACTCTTCAAGACCCTAAGAAACTGGGGCTCCCCGGGCCAGAAACAGGATCCACTTTTTCTGAGAAGGACATGTAGACTTTGGGATGATACTGTTTTGAAGGTTTTATTTTATAGTATCAATAGAGTAAAAGCTCTTCCCTTCACTTGAACGTTGAACCACTGTAGCCAGTGATCACTTCATCAAACTTGATTTATAAATAAGCATTTGTCAGTTTGATTGCAAGAATTTACTGAACCTTTGTCAAACGAATAGACTATCCCTACAGATGTGATCACTGAAAACAGAAGAACAAGCCCAGGGAAGAGACCCTGGGGAAGGCTGGGTGATGGGAATCATCTCCTCAGAGGCGCTTGCTAAGGGTGGAAGGGGACACATAGTAGTACTGAGTGCCCAGAGCGGCTGCTCCCTGGCCAGAGGTCGACCCAGGGCGGGCGGTCAACTGGAGGCAGCGTTTCCCACACGTGAGTTGTCTAAGAGATTGGGAAAGTGCACAACATCTGAGCTGTGCTTAGGGGAGTCTCACAAGACTCCATCTGTGTTGCCCATGGTCCAATGAATGAAAGGCTGATTGATCAAGAGCAAGACAATCAGACCAGAAGGCTGAGCTCATCCCATCAGCCCACCCAGCCAAGGCCAAGGGGCACTGGGTATGAAGTGATCAGGTGGCTAGGAGCACTGCCTGGACATTAGCCAGGGGTGACTCAGACCACGTGAACCAGAGTCCGCTGGTGGTCCTGTCATTCAGGTCCGTGGCTCTCATTTGCGAAGAGTGGTTCTGAGATTTTATCGGGTGTCAGAATCAGCTGGAGGACTTGTTTCTGATTCAGCGGGCCTGAGGTGGAAGCCTGGACCACTTCCTGGAGATAGTGATGCTGCTGGTGCTGGGGCTACACTCTGAGGTGCATTGGTCTGGACTGCACAGGAGGTCTGGCCCTTGGGAGGGAATCTGCTTTCTATTTCCTTGGGCATCAGGAAGCCAAGTAGAAACCTGGGGCTGGAAGATGATGTGACAGGGACAGCCCTGTCTGTCCCGGTCACTGCTCACCATCTGAGGATCCATTATTCTTGATTTCCTTCTCTCCTTCCACTTGTCCTTTAGTCTTAGAAATTCAAAAGGGCGGCTTATGACACCATAAATGGTGTCATTTTTTAAGGAAAGAAGAGAACTGAACTGCTTGCTGCATGGCAACTGGGCTGGAGAGAATCGTGTGGTTATTTTTATAAATTATTTTGGTAGTCCGTTGAGTTCTGTCTCAGAATTTTGCCAGGACCTGAGCCACCCAACGTGGCCCATGGACGTTCAGCTGGAACCCCCTGGGTCCCACTTGCTCTGTAAACAGGTCCTTGGGCTCCGAGGATGGGAACATGTAATTCACGCCCCAAAGCAGCTGTAGGTGGAACAGAAAACATTTCTCTGCCGGGTTCTGATGCAAGTCCTTTTCCCTTTTCCCTTGTGTTCCTTCAAGGGAGCTTGAGTGGCAGAATATGATTAAGAGCACCTTGTAACTTCCCAATAATTAGATAGGAAACGAACTGAATGTGAGTTCATATTTTACCCTCAAGGACATTTTGGGGAAGCTCAGTGCAGCGGTTAGGAGGGTGGCCCTGCTTCAGAGCGCCCGGGTTTAACTTCGGTTTTGTACTTCATCACTGTGAAAAGTGAGCGCTCTGGGCGTCAGTTTCCTCCCCTATAAAATTGAAGTAACCCTCGAACCTATCTAATAGGTGTGCTGTAAGGACTAAAGAAGGTAACTAAGTGATGGCATGCAATTAGGATTGCACTTACAGAAAGAGTCAACACATTTTATTCCTGTGAGCCTTGAGTCATCGAAAGGCCTGTAATGCATGCTGTTTGTATGTGTGCACTTGTAGGAATGGAATATTTCATTTTCCTACCAAGATTATGTTTTGTAGATGCTACCAATGCGTTCTAGAGGAAAGCAGGTGGAGGGAGGAAAAATGGGACAGTGATACATCTTCAGAGTTTTACCTGCTGCTACCTTCATCACCTCCTCTCATTCTGCTGTTCCAATGGCCCTTAATAGGCATTATGCAGTCATGAAAGTCATGTGTCTAAAATGAAGATGTATATGATATGGATGAGACCTCGCATGTGAAGTTCATAATAATGCCTCACACTTCAGACCTTTTAAAGGGTCTTTGTATGCTGTCTCATTTCATCCTTACTATGACCAGGTTCTGTTAATCCCGTTTTACAATTCATACAGTTCACACTTCAGAGATGTGATTGGTCCAGGGTCCACCCACATCTCCTGCATCTGGGACCACCCTCTTCCCAGTGTGTGTAACACCTGGCTGATTTGTCACTTAGGGTCCTCAGTCAAATTTGTGATTCTGTTCACGGAAGGTCAATGTCCCAGTTACTCTTGCCCAAAAGGCCCTTGAAATTATTTGGTCTGGCCCTGCCAAGGCATTAGGGCTGAGTTAATTAAATGCTTGATCAAATATAGCAGGTTAATTTTTAAGTTGATCATTTTATTTAGCCCGCGAGTGATGTTATAAATATCCAAATGGCCCTTGGCAGATAAAAGGTTCCCTAGCCCTGCTCAATAGCAAACCACCCCAAAACTTGGGGGTATAGAGCAACCATTTAACTTTGCTCATAGATTCTGCGGGTCATTCAGGCTGGACACTGAGGGGTGGGATATTCCATGATGTTTGGGGGCTCAGCTGGGAAGATGCATGGGCTGGGGCTGGTATCCTCTGGGTTATCTTCCCTCACAGGTCTGGCAGATGCCTTGCTGGGCAGGGGCCTCAGATGGGCTTATGGCCAGAACACCTACCTGTGGCCTCTCAACAAGTACTCTTGGTGTGGGCTGATCTGGGTTTCCATCCAATGTGGCCACGGTGTTCTTAGCGAGAGTCTCGAGAGAGCAGAATGGAAATGCGTGGCATTTTTACAACCTACCCTTCAAGTCACAGGACATCTCTTCTGGTGTTCAAAGTAGTCACAGACTATTCAAGTTCAAGGGGAAGGCACATAATCTTGCCACTCAGTGGGCGGAGCATCAAGGTTCATTATAGAAAAGCAGACGACTTCAAGGACGGAAATACATTTTCACATTGAAAGTAGAGACTGTGAGCTGATGTGTTCTAGGCATATTGAACTACAGGTGAAGCTCCCGAGTGGAGGGTCGGGTCAGTTTGGACAAGGTGGGGAGTGGAGGAAGGAAGGGCATGCTGGGTCATCATTTGCCTCATGACCATTTGTTCAGATTAATCCGGGCCGGGCTTCTGGACATGGGAAACCCAGGACTCTGCAGTCTAGTCTCATCCTGCTGGAAACTTGACCTTGCTGAAGACCATTTTAAGATTTATTTATATGTAGCACAGGACCTACAAGTTCCATTTGCTATTTTTAAAAAAAGTGAAAAGTTCATCTCAGTCAGCGTCCTGTCTTGCTTATATTTCAGTCAGATGGGAAGGAAAAAATCAGCACCAGGAGAAGATGGCTTGTAAACGTTTATTTTCCATTTATGTGAAGTTTATTTTTGGTCCTGGTATTCTTCATGGGGTAGGTATTTCTTTTAAGACTGTTAATAGTGTGTTTCCTCTTCATTTGCCACTCCCCACCAAAATCAGCTCTCTCTTATTTTTGAATCATCTTTGTGCCCTCAGAACATCTCACTTTAAATAATGGTTGGAGAGGCTCCACGTTAAGCAGAGAGTGAAATCGTATTGCTTTTTGACCTTTGGGTGAGGATCAAGTGTGGTGTAATAAAATATCGGTCCCTTGAGCCACCTTTGCTGATTTTTTCCTATTATTCTTTCCTGTTATTCCATATTCATCCAGCTCTTGCAGCCAAGAATTGTTACATTAAGATCCAATCTTGAAATTAAAACTCAGGGTTTTAACCAATAAACCGTAAAGCCATTGAACTCCCACTGGGATGTGGTTACCTTTTCCTAAACTTCCTGAGTTGTCTCCTCGTTGCCTCGGAGTTGATTTCTTACTGAGCCTCTGGAAAGAGCCCTGCCGTTTCCCATCAGAGAGGGGACTGTTAACTGTGCAGACCCCGCTGGCTCACGGCTCGCAGCTGCATTCCTTCACGCACAGGGAACGCTCTCAGTGGGCTCCACTCGCCCTTCTTGGTAGCGCAGGTCAGAGGTCACATTGGCGCTTGAGCCCACATTGGCATTGGAGCCCCCGCAGACCTCTGGCCTGGACTTAGAGATCCTTCTGGAGCAGGAGCATTCCCCGACTCTTCCAGAGGATCTGGCCCTGGAATTGCCTTCCAGGGTCTTTTTAAGTTAAAAAAAATAATATATATATATATATATATATATATATATATATATATATATATACACACACACACACACACACACACACACACATACATATACATATATATATGTATATATATATATATATTTTTTTATTGATTTCAGAGAGGAAGGGAGAGGTAGAGAGAGAGGTAGAAACATCAATGATGAGAGAGCATCACTGATCGGCTGCCTCCTGCACACCCCACACTGGGGATCCAGCCCGCAACCCAGACATGTGCCCTGACTGGGAATTAAACCCATGACCTTCTGGTTCATAGGTCAACACTCAACCACTGAGCCACAGCAGCAGGGCACACCAGTGGGTTCGTCATTGAGTTGAGGGGCCGGGTGCTCATTTTGGACTATCTGAAAAAGCTGTCTCAACAAACAAAACTTGGAGTCAAGTAGAGGGACTCTTTTGGAACCAGTGATTCTCAGAAGTGAGGACAGGGAAGCTGTGTCCTTGGGAAGGCTCAGTGCCCAGCAGCCGGAGCCCGGGACCCTCAGGTGGCTTTCTTGTCCTCAAGGACCTCATCCTCCTGGGAGGACACAGCTGACTGCGACAAGGTGTGATGGGGCCTTCTCCGGCAGGGCACTCAGGCTGGGGAGGCCGAGAGGAGAAAAGGATGAACTTGGCCTTGGTCCGGAGCAGCCTCTTAATGCCTGTTAATAGAAACACGCATAACCCTCCTGCAGTACATGTCTTGTGGATGGCGACTCTGGGTGTTTTCGTTTGTTTGTTTTCCTTTAGTGAGAGAACAGTCTTTGGATGAAGAGGGTCCACCCAAGTGCCAAGATGTTCATTAGGTCTGGGAGATTTTGGTCACAACGGTGTGAGGACGGTCAGGAGACGTTCTTCTCAGGCCCATGTTCCATCGGGGAGGGTCCTGCTGGAGACGCTGAGGTGGGAAGACCGGAAGGGGAAGAGGTCATGGAGCAGGGCAGGAGTGCTCATGGAGGTTCCAGCCCAGCACGGGAGTCCCAGCCACAATTGTTACTATTTTTTTAAGTAAAGAAGAAATTACAAAATCAAGTCAGTGTGCTCATTCCGCAACAGAGCGCGCTGCTGAGCTGGAGCTCGGACTCCGGGTTCCACCCCTGCCCCTCAAGTTCACATCCTAGGGGCCGTCGGGTCCCTGGCTCTGTACTGGTGACATGGGAAAAGCAGAGAGGCGAGGGTCACATCCAGAGAGGTCGCTTATACTTCCTGCAGTGCCACCTGATACACTGACCCATGGGGGAGGTGACCAGTCCAGTGGGCGCATGTGGCTGAGCCCTTACCCTTGCTTTCCATTCCGTCCTTGGGTAGGAAGCCCTCGGGCCTCAGTTAATTGTTCTAGTTTTCTGGAGTGTGAAAGGCTGGAGTCCATGTCCTGGCTGCACATTAAGTGACTATAATCGTAAAAACCAAGCAGTGACTTTGCCTTCATCTGAGCCAAGGGTAGTGCCCGTGCCCTCGTGGCTGACAGTTGGGAGAGCAGCAGGCCTTTAGTGTCCTCGGGGGAGGGAGGGAAGGGTGAACCATAGAGGCTCATAGAGGGGGACTGCACGAAGCCCCGGGACCAGCCGTGGAGCCGTCTGCCTTGATTATATCCTCCTAATGGTTCCCCCCCACCCACCCCCCGCCACCCTGCCTGCGATCATTTCCTTTCTGGTGTATCCTTCAAAGGCATAAGGGAGAGGCATAGATGATGCCTGGAAAGGTGAAGTTCAGTTCTGTTTTTAATTAGGCTGTAGGACACGAGGAGCAACGAATAAAGCTTCCATCTCTACATCTACCTCGCAGCTTTGTAACCGCTTTCTGAGCGTGACAGCGAGTGAGCAGAATGTGAAATCTGAGTAGCTTTGTGGGAACACGACACGTTTCTATTTATTTACTTATTTATTTATTTATTTATTTTTAAGTGTACTCTTTTTTTTTTAATATGTTTTTACTGATTTGAGAGAGAGAGAGAGAGAGAGACATCAATGATGAGAGAGAATCATTGATGGGCTGCCCCCTGCACGTTCCCAGAGGGGACTGAGCTTGCAACCCCGGCATGTGCTCTTAACCGGAATTGAACCTGGGACCCTTCAGGCCGCAGGCCGACGCTCTATCCACTGAGCCAAACCGGCTAGGACAACATGTTTCTATTTAATCGCGAGTGTCACTCGGAGAATAAGTTGAGCCATCAGTATTATCTTGTGCTGTCATCTTTATGTTGTATTGGAAAAATCTGGGATTCTTTTTGCCTGGGTCATTATTTACTTTTTTAAAATAATGTAGTTTGGTTGGTTGTATTTTTTTTTTCTTTTTTTACTTTCCCTAATAAAAGTAATGTAGTCTTAAAGAATTCTTGCTATTTAATCTCAAGCCCAAACATGGTTTCTTGTGAGGAAAGGATATTTAATAAAGCTTGGTATTTTTAGTTCCAGAAAGAATTTTTTGTGTGTGGGGGGGGGGTGGGTAGGGAAGTAATGTGGAAAAACTGTTCAGTGATGGGAGACTCTGACTCCTGTTCCTTTTGCTCTTTAAAAGTGTGTTTGCTGTGGGGGGAAAAGGTTTCATTCTGGAACATTTAAGTGTACTGTTCAGGGTTGCTAAATTTTAATTCCTTGCTGGGAAATCCTGGGTGAGTTCATTTTATAAGGTGGTGTGTGTTTTACCTTTTGCACTCGGATGTCGAGTGTGACTCGCCACGGTTAGCATTAGAATAAAGGAATCGAGAAAAAAGCAAGCGAGTGCAAAGGGTTAAGAGCCAGCGTGGGGAAGGGGTGGGGAAGCTCACCTCCTTCAGGAGGGACTGGATGACTTGCTACTTTTTGGTGGAAACTAGAAAGGCCAGTCTACTTGGGATGGATTTGCGAAGAGGCAGCTGCCCCTCTTGCAGCTTGGCGTGGCGGACCTTAGGGAGTGCTTGCTTCTCACCCTCCTTCCCCACGGTGGCCCCTGGACTTCTGCAGCCCTTTACTTGGGCTGCCAGTTCAGACGAGAGAGACTCACCGGCCAGCCCTCCAGGCTCTAGCCCACACTCTCTTTCAGATTTGGATGGGGTCAGGGATTTTGTTTGGCGTCCTTTTGGCGAGAAAGAGAGGGAGAAGGAGGGAGAGGAATGTATGTCTCATTATGGTGGGAGGGAAAAAGGAAGGGGAGAAGGAAGGCCGTAAGGTGTTTTCTCTCTACTGCTCTTGAGGGTCAGTCGTATGGAGCCTCGTACGAGTCATCTAGAGCAGTGGTCGGCAAACTGCGGCTCGCGAGCCGCGGTTTGCTGCTCTGTTGACTAATGAGTTTGCTGACCACTGCTAAGGCATTACCCTTACCCAGAAGTTTTGACTTCAGGTTAAAGACATTAGTACATTATTAAAATGTTTTTTAAGTGTTTTTCCCTAGCAGTGGTCGGCAAACTCATTAGTCAACAGAGCAACAAACCACGGCCTCGCGAGCCACAGTTTGCCGACCACTGATCCAGGGGGAGCGAGCAGAATCCAGGAGGAGAAGAAGTCCATTTCAGGCGGTTTGTAGCTGATGAGTGGAGTTAGATCCTGTTGAGAAGGTCAGAAGAGTTGTCCCCGCCTGTTGGCTCCTCCCTCGCCATGTAGTATCCCATCCTTCCCAAGAGAGGTCCTGAAGACCTCCGATATCTGGGCATGGCCTCCCCAGCGGCCCTGTAAACCCAGGGAAGCGCTCTCATCAGCCTGTCCTTCTCTTGAGTCCTCTGCTCACGGCTCCTTGATGCCACCCTTCTTTTAGGCCAGACCAAATTGCATGGAGCAGACAATCCAAAGAATACGTTTGTAAGACGCAAGTTCAGGACTGGTTTGGTGGCTTCAAGGTCATGAAGGATCCAGGATCCTCTTCACTCTTTGTTCCAGCATCCTCCAAACACGGCTTCTGTCCTCACAGCTACCTCATGAGCCAGTAGGGCTGTTGGAGCTCCAGCCATCACACCCAATTCCAGATGGGAAACAGGAGGGTGCAAGAAGAGTGCATCTCCGCTAAGTGGCCTCCCTTTCCAGAGCTTTCCTGGGAGCCTCACGTGGTGGTTTCTGCTTACATCCTATTGACCTTCCTCTAGGGGGGATTGGATAATGTTGCCCTTTAGCGAGACGCAGTGCAGGCTGGAATAAAATCACAGTTCAGTTAACAGGGAAAAGAGGAGACTGGATGTTGGCCAGGCAAATAGTCTCTGCCACGGTCTAGCGCACGTGAAGTACCTTAGCGTATTCTGCCAAGCATTCCAGCCATTCGTGTCATCTCTCGCCCTCTTATCAGACCCTCCGCTGTTTGGGAGCCCTGGTCGAGCCCCCTTGTGGGTATTTGTACCGTTGGTAGGTACCCCCCGCCAGGGGCGTGTGTGGTGGGTTCTCAGCCCATCTTTGTTGACTTGAATCAGATGCAGCACCTCCCCCGCCCCCCGCCTCCCCATGGATCTACAGTTCATACGAAATCACTTATGAACACTTTTTTAGAAGTAGCTTCTTCCCTGAGGGCTTTTGCACAATTATCAGCTTAATACCTCATTATGATAAAGGTGCTAATAATGATCAATACTGGGGGGACATCTCGGCCGTGAAAAATTGTCAGTCTTAGGAAATAGGGAGTTAACACTGTCTGATTCCAGATGTTAGAGAAACAAGAAGCAAGGGTTTCCCCACTGATCCGTATTAATAGGCTGATCCGGAGAAATCTTTATTAAAAAAAAATGCCCCCTTTGACCGTCTCCTTTGCGTCTGCAGGAACAGTGCAGGAAGAGGGGAGTTGGCTGAGAAAACTCAGGTCAGCGCTGGAGATTTGTAAAAGGGCAGGGAATCCTTCTGAAAATCTAGTGACGTGAGTTGGTGTTCCAGCACATCGGACACACGAAGTGGATGGAAAGCTCAGCATGGCTGTGAGGGAAGGACTTTCCTTTCGCTCTCGGGGCGGGAAGGAAACTCTGAGTGTGCCGGACGGGACATCTCCCTTGGAACGTGTGTGTGGTGAGCCCTCACCACGTGACCGGCTGATTCACTTTGTCTGCGAGGTCCCGGGGGAGGTGACGTAACCAGGGGCTGCAGCTTCTAGGAAGGGGGGACCTCATTGTTGGCCCAACCCTCTGGCACAGGAGATGGAGCAGAGTTTTGGCCAAAAGTAGATGAAGTTTTGTAGCTAGGTTTTTGTAATTCTGTACTAGATGTTGGCCATAGCATCTCTTTCCCCCTGTTCCTCATTTTCTCTTCTCTTCTTCCCTTCCTTCTCTTTCTCTCTCTTACCGATGCTTTTTATTTTAGTTGTGTGTGGCCGTTCTGCTCTCCCCAAATCAACTCAGGGCTGAACTTGGGGAATGCATGAACCAGAAACCATAGGTGCTGCCTGCCATAATTCTCTTCTAGAGGGTGGTTGACGTGAGCTAAGAGGTCAAGTGGAAAGCGTGCCCTTTGATGTCTGAAAGACACAGGTGTCGATTCTAGCCCCACCAGTATTGGCTGTGTGACTTGGGGCAAGTTACTTCACCTCTCTGAGTCTCTTGAATCTCATCTGCAAACGGAGGTTAATTCCTACTTCAAAGGGTTGTTGAGAAGGTCGAGCGAAGTCATGTATGAAGGGAAGCCCAGGGAGGTAGGCGAAGACCAGGTTGTGCTGGGCAGGGCAGTGCAGGGGATGGTAGGTGTTGGCAAACGGTCGCTCTGGCTCTGCGGAGAGAGTGGATGAGGGCAGGGGAAACAGGAGTGGAAGCGCACAGCCCCGCTAGGAGGCCAGAGCTGAGCGGCGGGCAAGGGGCCTGGACAAGTTCTGTCCCGGTGGGGCCAGAAGGAGGAGCAGAAGGGTCTGGGATCTGTTTGGAGAGAAAGACAGTAGGAATAGCTCAATTCTTCCATGTGGGAAAGGGAGGGCAAGAGCAGTCAAGCAGGAGTCCTAGGTTGGGGGGAGGGGATGCCTGTCATAGAGCCTGGCAGAGGACTGTGCACTGGGGGCGACACCCACAAAATGTCGGTTGGATGGCCGGGCTCATGAGCATCTGGAGGAGAGACGCGTGCATGTTTCTGGGCATTGGGCCGTGTGGATGGTGAATACGGTGGGATAGGCCAACGTCCACTCTGGTTTGAAGCTGCTGTGCTCTGACCACCCACCGGGGAGATGGTTGCTTCTAGGATCAAGTTGGGCAGCATTGAGCACGGGCCGGAAAGGGACCAGCCTCTGAAATCTTTAGGGACCCGTCACATTCACCTTGATGCCACCTGAGGTGACACCGGTGCCCTCCCTGCAGCTATCTGCGCTAACACGGAGTCAGCACAGAGTGAAACACACCAGATCTGGATCCGGAATGGGCTCTGGAATCTGAGCACCGTCCTCAAAACCTGGGTGCTCTAGTGGTATGATGTTACCGGGGGGGTCAGGGCCCCTCCCCTGTTATTTATCTCTCAGGGGGCACGGGGTTCCTGGAAATCACGGGTTTGAGCCACTTTGAGAAACACGGTCCAAGGGGGGGAGGTGTTCCAGATGACACTCTGGTTCTCTTCTTTCCACTGTTTTTGGGAAGGAAATCAGTTCGGTGGCAGCGTTTCCTCTTCCTGTTCATAATCAGACTCCGGGGCCAATCAGAGGCAGGCAGCCCCCCTCTGAGGAGCCAGAAACCCCTCACGTGTTTTACGCGTGTCTCCCTAAAAGAATGAGCATACCCGCAAGCAAGTACACACAGCGAGGACTTCGTACCTACGGAGCGATTGTCCCGGAGTTCGAGTTCAGATAAAAGGCTCTGGCAAATCTGTAAAGAATATTTCAGAGAGAGAAAGAGAGACAGAATTTATAGGCTCTAAAAATAGCGGCTGGAGTGCAGCTGTGTTTGGCTTGTCCAGGAACCTGTTGAGTCGAGACAGGCAGGGGATTTCATTTCTCCGGCCCTGAGGTCACTTGTCTTGTTTGCGAAGGGGCAGCAAACATTTCCAAATAGGGATGGGTTTTTAAGGGGAGGAAGGTGGCTGAATATATATGGTATTTCTTGTTTTCTTCTCTACCTCTTCCTTCGTCACTCCAAACTTCCCCTTCAGCTAAGGAGGGAGAGGCTGGTTCTCAGGAGAGTCAGTGGGGGCCGCCTGGGTGGCCGAATTTCCAAGGGCATCGGTGATGGCGTGTTGATGGCACATGTGATGACGGCTGGTCCGAGGAGTGGCGCTGGCGGCCTCATTGTTTATTGGCTTCCGCACAAACCCGCTCAGTTGAAGAAGTAAGCCCATTGTTGAAGGAAGAATGGTGTGACTTCTCCAAGACGGATTGGCTGGTTCCTGGACCTTCCTCATCCCATTTCTGGGCAATGACAGTGGTGTCATCCTGTCCCACAGTCCCCCAAAAGAAGGCGTCTGACCCACCCCTGGCCTAGGCCATCCTCAGGCTTCTATCCTGAACAGCGTGACAAATGTCAGCACCCCCCAACAAACATTAGGGGATGTCAGCATCCCCCAACAAACATTGAAGGGCACGGTGCTTGGTGTCCTCATGGTCACCAAGCACCCTGCCCTTCAATGTTTGTTGAAACTTTGGCTGAAATAAGTTGTATTTCGGTGGAGTGCCCGAAGGGTGTATCGATCCTTTGTTCCGAGGCCAGAGGTTGAAAGCTGCTGACCTGCAGCCTGGATCCTGCTCCGGTCGTGTTTTCCTTGCCCTGTAGTGTTGACCTATACATGTGCCGTTATTTAAAAGTGGGATATTTCATTTATAACCCCTGATTTCTGGATTCTCATGGCATGCTCTAGGACAGCGGTCACCAACCTTTTAGACCTCACAGACCACTGCTGCTCTCGGACATGTCCTGGGTTTAGATGACGTCTTCTGTGAGTGGGGTCCCGAAAGGTGGTTCTCCTATGGGTGATCATGAGAAACAGCCATTGCTATTTCTTTGAGGATAGTAAGAAAAGGGTTACATTAGTTGTATGTTGGGCGCCTACCAACACCTGTATGTGCATTGAACAGCACCCTGTAAGCATTAACTGTTGTTATCATCATCCTCACCATCTTCATTCTCGTCGTCGTCGTCATCAGCATCATCAGCACATCATGGTGGTTTTTTGGTGAGGATTCTCTTGAGAACATTGCTCACTGTATAACCCAGAGTCTTATGGGGCCGAGGGAAGACATGTCTAGCTGATCTCAGTTCCAGGAAATGGTTGTCCTTCTGCGGAGTTACTGGCTCATCCGCACCTTACTCCTGCTCTGAATCGTGCCTGTCTTTGCCTTCGCTGCTGGGAAGCTCGGAGGTAACTTGCACCTCATGTCTAGCAGGAGGACAGGACGTTGTGGCATGCATCTGGTTTATTGACTCCTTGGCTTCATAGGCCATCATTTCTCAAGGCTCGGCTTTTCTCACGGCTCGGCTTTTCTCACTTGCTTATGTTATTTGGGGATTTTTGTGAGCATCCTTAAATCCTGTTGGAGCAAGGCTAGGCATACTTTTTTTTAAAAAAAAATCATCAAAGCATCCGTTCCTCTGAGAGAGGGTTTATGTTCTCACTTCCAATAAGCTGCCATATCAGGGTGGCCGCACGACTGAGCCCACCTTCCTCTGGCTTTTAGTTGGGTCCAGTCAGACCACTGGAAAGAAGTTGGTGTGGCTGAGACCCACCCTCTGCAGAGGCCGGAGCTCCCTCCGGGCGCCCAGTTCTGTTAACCTCGGGGTTCTAGGAACTTCAGACCTGGGCGAGTGAGAGCTCCCTGCTGTTGCTAGCCCTCGAGTGCTTTCCCACGGGGTTCTCCCTTTTACACCTGCCCGCTCTCTTATAAATTGTCTCTTCAGGGAACTCCTCTTCTGCGTGTTTGCAAGAGCCATCTCCTCCTGGCCAGGACCCTCCCGATGCATTAGGTGCTCAGTAAATGAATGATTAAGAGCATCAGGGCTTCCTGGTTTCCCTCTTGTCTGGCCATGACACCACGAACGGGTCCCTGAATTCTTCTCCCTGAAAGCCCCATGAGATTTCAGATCAGGGCAGCCTCCCCATCCCCCCTCCCATATCCCCCCCCCCGCCCCCACCCGTACTGTCCAGCCGCCATCCCCTCTCCGAAGAACTGGGCAGAGGAAATTCATCAGTGAATTCAGAAGATAAGGTTCCTTTCTTCCTCTGAGGCTTTTTGGCATGCCCTGTGGGATAATTAGGGATTCTTTCAAGTTCAACATTTTCTCCATAAATTGTGGAGGTTTTCTTTCCCAGATGTACCATATCACGTTCCAAGAAGGGAATGTAGAGAATGTCTGTGGCCAAAGAAGTCTCAACATACGGAGACTATATGTAAAACCTACCAGTAGGAGTTCGAGAGGGGTAATTAACACCACCGTGCCTGGCTTGATAGAGGAATGAGTTTCATTTTCTTAAGCAGGGGAAATAAAGGCCCCCAATTTTCCAAACGAGTTGGAGAACAATGGGAGTATTTCCCAAACTTCCCTGATCAAGATAGTGTGTTGTTAAAAAATTCAGATTTCCAGTGATTCTGGGCCTGGGGTGGGGCCTAGAGATTTGTTTTCAACATGCATCTGGGTGAGTCATATTAACCAAATGTGGGAGACACTGGGCCTGGCTAATGACCCTCCCAGGTTTTGGTCTGTTGACTAAAGGAAAAAATCCGATGATGGTGATGATGATGATGATGATGATATGACATTTAAAAATCACGGTCCAGTTTGCCAAGATTTTATATATATTCTCCTTAACCACGTAGATCCCTTCAGGACTCGTTCTTGCCTAATAAGGCCTGCACCAACATATTTTACAGAATTGAATGGAAACCATGGTACCAGCAGGTTTTTATTAAATAGTCTAATGCCGTGGTCAGCAAACAGTGGCTCGCGAGCCACATGCGGCTCTTTGGCCCCTTGAGTGTGGCTTTTCCACAAAATACCACGGCCTGGGCGAGTCTCTTTTGAAGAAATCGCGTTAGAAGAAGTTTAACTGTAAAAAATCTGGCTCTCCAAAGAAATTTCAATCGTTGTGCTGTTGATATTTGGCTCTGTTGACTAATGAGTGTGCCGACCACTGTTCTAATTGATACCAGAAGCAAAGATACAGCAATTATATCATGTTATACAAATGAAAGCTGCATGCAAACAGCCTTCAGTCCACCCTTCGAGAACCATAGCATGACTTCCTGATAAGATCTTTCAGCCTCACCCTGTGCCTGGATCCTGCAGGAGGAGTTTCTAGAAAGCTCTGCAGAGGGCTTTCCTGCAGACAGACATCCCTCTGGAGAGGAGCACAGGTGTTTCCCCCTCACAAGGACATGCCGGGCTGGTGTGTAGGTTAGGAAGGCTCCCTTCAGGAATGCCATTCGGGTGTCTGTGACAGTTCTGTAGAGGGCCGTACCTACGGAACGCAGAGGCACTCGCATCCCAGATGACTTCACAGCCTTTGGTATCAAGTGCATCACGATAGTACCCTGAGATTTGGGGGGAGGGGGATTTCTAACTGTCAATGATTACATTGGGGGGGGGACCATCATGTTTTTACTTTAAACCAGAGAGCCTGGGCTGCCTGTTAATTACCGCTCATCTGGTTATTTTTTCTGTGACCCACTGAAGAAAAAATTTCTCACTGGCAAAGCACCGAGTATTGACAGTTCCATTTTTCTGTCGCCCCCACGCATGCTGTTTGTAACAGTTACCCCCATCACTTCCTTTTCATCCACACCCTTTCTTCTGCCTTTTGCAAAATCTGTGGCCGCATTGAATGGAGGGTTGGAGGGTTGGGGAACTGTGGTGCCCATGTGTTTTAGTGTTGGCGTATTTCCCTCATTCATGGTGATACCTTGGATTGAAGCTGATTTATCGGCCTCCCTGGTTTAGCATATATTGCATTGTATATATGGAAAAATAACGTGATGTCTGTTTTCTCATTCTGCATAGCAATGACTGAGACTTGAGCCTCAATTAATTGAGCCAATAATTGTGATATTAAAAGTGGTCTGTATGTCCAAGGGCCATGAACCCTGAACTGTGCATCATCTAGAACTGAGCTTGTGACCGTTTGCACATGACCTCCCAACATATGCCTTAGAGGAATAAGTCCTAACTCCAGTAGCGAATTCCAAGCTTGTGGTTATTATTTTTCTTTCTGAAAGACAAAGGGAGTTTTATGCCCTAGTATTTGAGGTTTAGTTCAAGGGCAGTGTTGGATGAATCGTTATTAGGTAGGGAGTTTTGTGAATACTGGGTAGTTTATAATACCCTTTAATGAACCCAACCAAGAATCTACCCACCTGTCTACCATCCATCTGTGCATCTGTCTGTCTATCCATTTATCAATTCGCCCATCCACTCATGTCAACATTTACTAATTCCTATATGGTGCCTGGCACTGTGTCTACATAATGAAGCATCATTTATTGAAAACCTGTTGCCAGGCAGTCTCCAATGCTCAGAGTATCTTTGTGAGGTAAGGACCATATCCCCCATGTCATTTTATACAGACGAGCCAGCTAGTAAGTCTCAGCGCTGGGTCTGGAGCCCTGTTCCCTGGTGCCCCAGCCAGTGTCCTGTTCTCATCTTACAAAGTAAGCCTGCCCCTTGCATGCAGTTTCTGAGGGCTGAGCTTTTCCAAACACCGTCCTAGCTGCATTCTGGGTGCGAGGACCTGAGGCTGCACCTGAATGGGTGCCTGTAGCTTATATGGGCTCTGCTGCAGAGATGTGATTTCAGAACACAGTTTGTGCAAAGCTGTCAGCTTTGGGGACCGCCTTGGGGGTGCATATCTCAGCAGAACCCCTGACCAGCTTTGTGATGCTTTTCAACTCCTGGAGACTCAATTTCCTCATCTGGAAATTGGGGATCCAAGGGAATCTTGAAGATTCCGGTGAGAATGAAACATTCGTAGAAATCTACACACTGGATATGGCTTAGCCCATAGTTAGCACTCAGTGAATTACAGCTATTGCTCTCCAAGAGCCCTGGGCTGAGAAGGGGTTGTCATCCATCCTTCCTGGAAGAAAAGACAGAGTTGATAGGGGAAGGGGCTTTGGTCATGCCACGGTGGGCTGTCATTTTAAATAGGGCAGTCCAGACAGGCCTTATGAGAGGACATTCGAGCAACGACTTGAAGAAGGTGAGGAAAGAGCCATGTGGAGAGATCTGGGGGAAGAGCATTCCAGGAGGTGGGAGCAGCCAGTGCAAAGACCCTGAGGCAGACGTGCTTGTTGCTCCAGGGACAGCCTGGAGGCCGGTTGTGGCTGGAGCAGAATGAGAGTGTGTGAGTGCATGCCTGTGCAAGCGTGCATGCCTGTGCGAGCGTGCATGCCTGTGCAAGCGTGCATGCCTGTGCGAGCATGCACACTAGAGATTAGGTCAGAGGAGTGCCAGGGCCAGATTGTATAGGGCCTTAAGGACCACTGAAAGATGTGGCTCTTATTCTGAGTGAGATGGGCCATTGCAGGGTATGGGGAGGGAGGGAGAGGGACATAACCTTCAGCAGCACCTCCCCATGACCCCAGCCCCCAGGCTGACTCTGTATTGTCATTCTGCACTCCCAAAGCTCCCCCACCTCCTGTTCCAGGCTCACTACTTCCTGTCCATGTTGCATGCCCCTCTCCATCCCCAGCCACAACGCCCCAGGTCCCATTCCCTCAGGATGCCTGACTCTAGCCTGCAATCTGATGCATTGTCCTCTGGAGCCCCTTTAAAATAGGAGTGACACTGCTGGTGGGAATTCAGGCATGGGGTGGGTTGTGGGGCTCAGGAGGGCTGTGTGGCCACCCTTCTTTGGCTGGGCTCTCCCCACTCCCCACGGAACCTGGCATCGGTGCCCAGACCATGCCGGGCCCCGGTCTCCTGGCTGGCTTTATCTGGTGAGCAGCAATAGAAGACGGGAAGAAGAGATTGCAGGGCTGGGTGGAGGGCGATGCAGCTGGGTGAGGGTGTGTGTTTTAGGAGCCAGCGGGGAGCAGGGCTGGGTTCTGGTTTCTAACCAGTTCCCAGTTGGAGCTGTCCTCTGGGGTTTCAGGCTCCGACTGAAGAAGTATTGTTCCAACGGATGGTGCCGTGGAGCCCAAACATTCAGCCACGGCCACGCCAGCCCTCGCTCTGCTTGGAACAGGGGCACAGACATCGGTCCAGACACCTTCCAAGAGTGTCTGCCCTGCCCTTGGCATCGGCCCCGACAGCCTCGCCAGGGGGCTGGAAGGCTCTCCTGGGACCGGTGCCAAGGTGCAGATGTCCCCCTTTGCTGCTCCCAGCAGTGTGTGTGTGGGGGGGGGGGGGGGGGGGGGGCGCGCGGGCTGGGTCAGAGGGTTTCCTACTGAGTCAGAGCCCCCTACTGATAGGTACCCCTCCCGCCCCGACTCTGAATAAATGCAGAGAAGCCTGTAGCTCTCCTCCCGGGAGAACTCTGCCAGTGGAAACGCCAGCTCCCTTTGCACAGCCCGTGGGCTGGCAGGGTGGCTCAGACTGAGGGAGTCCTCGCCTTGCGGCCTGTTCTGTTCCGCCTCCCCACCCCCCACCCCGCCCCCGCCCTGCAGAGGGGGGCCCTGCCCACAGCAGAGTCTGCCTTCCACTGGGCAGCCCAGCTCACCCCCCTGCCCCTGACCTCAGTGCCCCAGGTTTGGGGGGGGGGGGGGTAAACAGAGGCCCTGGGCTTTAGGGATAATCTCTGTGATCAGGGAAAGATCCATTTTTCTTCATTTTGCTCCCCACCTCCCTTTCATCACATCTGTGTGAAAATGAAAACTATTGTTTATTTAAAAGGGCCATTTGCCTAATGCCCCTGGAATTTATTTGCTGGAGCGTTTTCCATCTTCACATTTAGTTCAGACCTTGGCCGCAGCCACGAGGTTATGTAACCTGGGATGGAATGAATCCCTTGGCATCTGGGGACCCGCACCCTTAGCCGTTTCTGGGAGGACGTGAGTCCCCCCCACCCATATTCAAGTTGCTTCTGTTAGCAGCTGGAGTGAGGACCTCCCTGGGCCGCCTCCCCCTCCTCAGCTGTGACCCACCCTCCTTGTGTATAAAGCCCAGGCCCTCCGATCAGCAAAAAACCTGAGCATCGCTGCCTGAGCCTTGGCGGGATTTGGGAACTGTTTCTGGCATGTTCCTTCCTGAGTCGCCTTTGGAATCTGTCTCCACACTCCTGGCAGTCCCCAGCCCAAGATGCCTCGATTTCTGCTCTGCAGCCGGGTCTGGGTCTAAATGGAGATACTTAGGGGACAAGGGAAGGGGTGTTGTCCTGGGTTCTCAGGGGCTGGAAGTTTAACCCGAATATGAATTTTTTTAAAAAATATTTTTAATTGACTTTTCGAGAGAAAGGGAGGGAGAGGGAAAGAGAGAGAGAAACATCAATGTGAGAGCAATACATGGATCGGCTGCCTCCTGCACACCCCCAGCCGGGGATCAAGCCTGCAACCTGGGCGTGCGCCCTGATAGGAATCGAACCAGCAACCTCTCAGTGCAGGGATGATGCCCAACAACTGAGCCACACCAGCCAGGGCAGGATTCTGAATTTTATTTTATTTTTATTTTTATATATTTTTTAAATATGTTTTTTATTGTTGATAGTATTCCAGATATCTCCCATTTCCCCCCCAGGATTCTGAATTTTAAAGCGGCAACAACAGAGAGTGGGATGTGGAACCCTGAACTTAGCGTAGTTGTGAAGAGGCCCAGTCCCGGAGGATGGGGGTGGCGTGAGGAGGGGGTGCAGCCTCACCTTCCCTGCCACACCCCCATCTTGGGAGATGGTAGGAAACCATTCTTTCCCCCAACCTCTGTCTCTCTCCCTGCTGTGGCCTGGGACGGTCCCTTCACACCGTTTCTCTGCTTACATGTGCTCATTAACCCCCATGAAGAACAGGCAGCCCTGTGAATGCATGTTGGTCAGCCGAGTGCTGACTGCTGTAACAGACCCTCGATTTTTGAGTGACTTAACCCACTAGACGTTGGTTCATCGCTCATGCATCGGACACAGAAGTGTGTTCCTCGGCTTCTTCCATGTGGTGGCTCTGCCATCCCTCAGGGTCTCCAGGTCTCTGCTTCCTGGGGGCGGGAGGAGAAATTGCAGTGGAGGAGGCAAACCCACTTCTTAGCCACTCTGGCCTAGGAGTGACCTGCATCCCTCCCCTCGCTGTCTGTTGGTGAGAACAGTCACATGGCCACCGCTGGCCTTGCAGGGGAACGTGGTCCCAGGCTGGGAGCCCCCGCAGTGGTAAGTCCACGTGGATCACTGGTAGGAGATGGAGAGAAGGGACGCGCTGGAGAGATGCTGAGGAGGTGGAATCAGCTTAGTGAGTGAGTGAGCATATGTGGGGCAGTGAAGGGAAGTCTAGAGGCCGAGGTTACCCCCCTCACCCCATCCTCAGATTTCTAGTTTGGACAACAGGGTGGCTGGTGGTGCCACCCAAGGAAGTGAAGTCCGCAGGAGGAGGGGCAGAGGCTGAGGGGAATGGTTTCTGCTGTCACCTGCCCGGCACACAGTAGGTGCTGTGGGAATGTTTTGTGATAGCAAGAATTAGGTCAAACAGTAGTGAGTGAACCTGAGTCCTTCTGCCCACCCACTGAGATCTGATAGAGAGAAAAATGGGTAGCTATGTTCACAGCCTGAAACCATAGCACGTGATGGGATCAGACCAATCAGTTTGCAAGTACAAAGCTAATAATAAGACTGTTGTGGGGGAAGGGGACATAATTAGTAATCCTGAGAGGACACTGCCCCAGGCAGCCAGCCCTATTCAAGGTGAAGGCCACCACCTGACTCAGGTGAGGAGGAATGCCTGCCTGCTGGTGCCACCCCCACTTCCTCTGCTCTCCTGTGCCGCAGCTCTTTGCTGTAGGGATGTGGTACCAAGAGGGTCTGAGAGCTGGCATTACTTGGGCATCTGGCCGGGCATAGGCAAGCAGGCTGCCCCCTCCATCCCTCATCTGACAGAGAGGGAGAGCTGACCCAGGGCCAAGTCCTGGATGCAGCTGCGGGCCACTTTGCCACTGGGCTGGTCCAGACTGCGGCTGCCACCCGTGGGACCAAGAGCCATCTGAGCTCTGAGTCAGTAGAGGTCACTGGAGCAGGGATGTGGGGAGGCTTTGCAGGTGAGGTTGAGATAGGGGCTTGGCCCCTTTCCTGTCTACAATGTCAGACTGGCAGACTTCTCTTCTGCCTTTATATCAGGAGTGAGGGCTGGGAGGGCCCACATCCCTGCCCAGGGGGAACCTGGGCAGTGAGGGGAGAGTTCATGGTGCAATTTCTAGCTGACTTGTCCCTTTGCTCTCAACAAACTCCCTGATCTTTCCACAGTGCCAGGCTTTGTTGTCTCCCTGCAAAGGTTGTTTCAGTTGCCATTTGACTGTGTTATTCTTACACTTGAATGCAATGATCTACCCGTGTTTTCTGAGCACCTGCTGAATTGAATGTTGAGTACTCTAAGGAAACAAAGATAGCTACGGATTAGTCATTAGTCAGTGATTGAGATACCAGAGGCTGCAGGAGTAAGCTGAGGAATGACTCTCCCCGAAAAGGCTGTAATGGTGTGAAATTCCATGTTCCTCCAGCAGTACCCCAGGGCAAGACCACTCAGGGGCCTACAGGCATTGGGGGGTGTTTCCTGAGGTGCAGGCTATGCGAGGTTTTAGGAAGGGGAGGTCCTTGGAGCCCATGGAGAAGGGGTGAGGAACAGGTGAGACCAAGGTTTTTGGGGTCAGGAGGAACAAGCAGGCTGGAATCAGATTTAAAGTTTAATTTAAAACTGGTTACTGACCTAACTGGTTTGGCTCAGTGGATAGAGCGTCGGCCTACGGACTGAAAGATCCCAGGTTCGATTCCGGTCAAGGGCATGTACCTTGGTTGCGGGCACATCCCCAGTAGGAGGTGTGCAGGAGGCAACTGATTGATGTTTCTCTCTCATCGATGTTTCTAACTCTCTCTCCCTCTCCCTTCCTCTCTCTGTAAAAAATCAATAAAATATATTTAAAAACAAACAAACAACAACAAAAAAACTGATTACTGCCCTGTAAGGCAACAAAATGGAAACTTTCAGGGATATCTTTCGGCCAGACAGAAACCATTCTCCGATGGTCAGTGATCCACAAGTTAGCATCTGGCTTTCACTAGTCTGGGCCCCATTCAAGAACAAATAATAAAGAAGGCAATGATGTCTTCTCCTAGGGAACCACGTGACCGTGAGGTGGCCCACTGTTTGGCATTGGGAAGGACAGACATGGGTGTAGGACATTGGAAAGTCAGCGTGTGAGCATTGGAAAGGTGCCCAAAATCTGTGCCTTATTCAAACTTGGGACGATTTGGACATGAGGAGAGGGAGCCAGTTAGGAAGAGACAGGCAACCGATTTCCAGTCAGGCCTGGGATGCTGGTAGGAGCTGGTAACTCGGAGGCCTGAGTTTTGGGTGGTGGAGGGATGCAGACCCCAGAGGGCCTCAGGCCGCACAAGGGGACAGGCTCATCCCCCTTCCCCCCTCCCTCCCCTTCCCCGGAGCAGGCTTGGCAGCCGGCCTGTGGCCAGTTTCCCCATCAGGCCTACAGTAAGTACCTTGGCAACCCAAGGGCCAAGCCGGTGGAAGAGGAAGATAGCGAGAAAGGGCCATAGAAGCAAGAAGTGCGGATGTCAGGAATTCTGATGGCGTGCGACCAGATTGGAGTCTGAAAACTGCACAGAAAAAACAATCAAATGAAAAGCAAACGGCCCAGAGTTGAGAAACATGTTCTGTTGTCCAGAGCGCACGGGGGATGGCATTAAAGCGTGAGCGCCGCCAGGCAAATCCAGCTGCTAGATCTTTCCATTTCGGTAATCGGAGGTGGCACGGGGAATGCTGGTAGGAACAGAGTTGGACGCAGACCCCCTTGGCCACACTTGGATTTTCCCGTGTGTTTGGACAGCTTGTTCAGTCTGCATCTCCATTCCATTCCATTCCTGGCGTGGGGTTTGTTCTGTCAGCGAGATGGCTACCGGGTGACTTCCTGCCACCCATTTTTCAAGAGTGTTCTCTCCGACCCTGTGGGTGGCAGGGGAAGGCAGTCGGGCCCTCGGCCAGGACTTCCTGCCTTGCCGGGTGCAGACTGTCCTGTGCCCAGGCCCGAGAGGCCACCCGAAGCTCATCCATGTGTCCCTCCACAGCAGGAACGTAGAACCCCTGTTTTCCGGTTACAGATTTTTTTTCTCCTCCCATTCACTCATTGATTCATGTGGTCAGTCAGTGAGCATGTATTGAGCACCCACCACGGGCTAGCATTGTGCATGATGCTGCGGATACAGTAATGGGGAGAAGCAGACATGGTCCTGGCCCTCCCGAAGGTTCCACTAACGCTGCGAATCAGTGTCCCATTCCGGCTGTGACCACGCCTTGAAGAAAGGTGTTGCTATTAATGTGTAGCTGGATGTTTGCATGTGACATCCTCTCGTCCGCTTCCACTGGTCCCCAGGAGGTTGCAGGTCTTTCCAAAGCCTTGGTTGGGATGCTCAGCTACCTATAAAGACTTTGGAAGAGAAAGGCTCCGCTCACTGACCTTGGGGGTACAAAGGGATTGCCATCTGAGGCCCAGGCACTGACACTGGCGAGAGGAGGCTATGGAGAAGGCTGGTGGTGCGGTGCTTTCTCCCCTGAGCCCTTGGAGAAGAGATGTCTCCCCTCAGGCCGAGGGAAAGGAGGGGACCCTCAGAGAGCTTGCCCTGGGCTTCTCCAGAGTCTCAGGCACACAGGTGAGTGTTGGACATGCAGCTTCGAGAGGAGTTCGTGGAGCCCAGATTTCTAGTTTGCAGAACAGGGTGGCTGGGGGTGCCCCCCAAGGAAATGACGTCTGCAGGAAGAGGGGCAGATGTTACATAACAGATATTAATTGTGGCGTGTAATGAGCGCATTGTTCACAAATGTGGGGTTGCGGCTTGTTCACAGAGCTGGGAGTCACCTGGCTGCTGGCCATGGCTGGGGTGACGGTGGCAGCTCGGCTCTGTTCTACGTGAATCTCATCCTCCAGCGGGCCAGCCCGGGGAACATTCTCAGGGGATGGAAGAGGCGTGGGAAAGCAGGATCTGGGCTATCGGTGCAGTCACTCTGCCACAGCCAGACATGGGCCTGAGTCCCGTCTGTAGCACTCACTGGTCCTGTGACCTTCAGTGAGTTCTCTTACACTTTGTGCCTGAATGTCTTGATCTGTAAAATGGGCCTAAGAAAATCGATCTCAGTGGTCAGAGAGGATTAAATAACAGCAAGAATGTCTCCTTTCCTCTGTACCATCATGAGGGGATAAATAGTTCTGCCTATGGCACAAGTAGAGAAGAAAGAGAGACTGTTGAAAGATGAAAAGGAGTTCAAAGGGAGGGAAGGGAATTCTAGGCTGAAGAAATAGCGTGTACAAAGGCATGGAGGTGAGACAGCGCAAAGGCTCTGGGAATGAGGAGTTAAGAGGGTGTGCGGAAAGGTGGGCTGAAGTCTCTCTCTGCTCTAGGGGTGTGGTGCCAGGGAGTTTTAATCTTATTCTGCTGGCAATGGGGAGCCATGGGAGATTCTGGAGGAAAAGGAGTGATTTCTTTCATTCAACAAGCATTTCTTTGGCACCTGTCATGAGCAACACATTCTTTTAGGTGTAGGGGATATAGCAGTCATGAACCACAGTCTAATGGGCGGGTCAGGCAGGGCGGGCAGGAAGATCTTGGTTACAGAATGAGACCAGAGAGAGAGCCTGGTTGGCCAGGAGGAGTACCAGCTCTGAGATAGCTGTTACTGTATGGGGGTTTGTCCCTCGCCCACAAGCAGAGAGCCTGCTCTTAGGCCCCAATTGTGTGAAGCCCCCCTGCTTACTAACTTCATTTTTCATGACCAGTATGGTGAGAAGGCAGAGATGAGTTGAGACTGATGGGCAGCAGGAATGGCAGAAGTGTGTATGAGCATGGCATACTGTATGGGTTAGCTCTTGCTGAGTAACAAACCTCCCCCAAATTTAATGGCTTAAAGCAATAGCCATTTACTACTGTCCGAGAGTCTCTAGGTCAGCCGGGCAGTTCTGCTGATCTGGGCCAGGCTTGGCTAATCTTGGCGGGGCTCACTCATGTGTTAGAGTTCAACCTGCAGGTCAGCTGGGGGCCTGGTTCACTCAAGTGTCTTGGACTTGCCTGGGGTAACCAGGGTAACTGGGCCACTGTCTGTCATCCTCCAGCAGACTAGCACAGTGGTTGGGAAAGGTTCCAAGAATGAGAGTGGAGGCGGGCAAGGCCCTTTGAGGTCTGAGCCCGGAAGTGGCGGAGTGTCATTTCCGGTGCCTTCTGTTGGCCAAAGTAAATTCAGGGGATGGGGAAATAGACTCTGCCTGTAAATGGAAGGAGCCATCATGTCATCTTTTCAGGACACACGTGTAGGGAGAGGTGGAACGTCGTGGCCATGTGCCGTGGGCAGAGCATGTGGGCTCTGGAGTCACATGGGGCTGTCAGCCCAGGATTCTCCACTTATCCACGATCCTCATCCATGAAATGGGGGCGTGATAATATCTAAGTCAAAAGATCATTTTGAGGATTAGATAATGCTGTATGCGTAATGAATAGTAAATGCTCAGTAAAAAATAGCATTAGGTATTTTGAACTTTCCTCATAACGGATTCTATATCCTCATTTTATTATTACTATAATAATTTTTTCGGTTGGAAACTATAGACTCTGTAGGTTTGCCCTTCCCTGAGGCGGGGGGGCGGGGATTGTTGCCTATGTTGTGGTGGTACACTGTGAACTTGGGAGTTCATATTTGAAAAGCAACGAGGGGTGAATATTCACCTGCCCTGGAAATCTGGAAGGTTAGATCGGGGGAGAAAGCGGGGCTCTCATCTGTGCTGGAGACTCTGTGAAATAACGCTTTCAGGTCAACAGAATTGCATTTCATTCAGCCTTGTTCAAGACTTCCTTAACATCCTAACATTGTAAACACAGTAACTCTAATCATTTATTCATGTGGTCAATAAAAGCAAGCACTTGATCTATGCTAGACTCTGTGCAGGGTGCCAGGGACACCAAGGCAGGAGGCCTTAGGGCAGCCCGCCGGTACTGAAGGCTGTCGGTTCGTTGTCTGCCCAGAAGGCTCTGAGGACCGCACGGCCTCTGTGTTGTAGATTCTCAGGCTAGGACTTCCGGACCCTTCACAGCGTGGTCTCAGTGTGTGCTGCCATGCTGGTCTCCCTCTGTGGTTCCTGTGCTGCACTCAAGTCCAGGCGGACTCCTCCCCGTGTCCTCTCCGTGCCCTGTGCTTTGGCGTTCTCCCCAACAGACCAGAGCAGGAATGGACGCCACATGGCAGGGTCGGTGGTAGGGAGCAGCCAGGCTGAGCAGGATGCCTGGGCTGGTTATAGGGGTCCTGAACCAGCACATGGCTGGGCTCTGAGGGGTCCTGAGTCCATAGGTTGGACACTGTTACCTCCATCTCAAGAGGCCTTTACTGATGCTCTCCTAACCTTCGTAAGTTGCTGTGATCAGCCACTCCTCAGGGTCCACTCTAAAGTGGTCTGTGGACCAGTCTGACCCCTCTAAAGAGCTCCATGGATAGAAACACAGTCTTCCTCTCCTGCCTACAACATCCTCCCATTGACAGCACACCCTGTCCTGGGAATTGCCCAGGCAATGACAGACCCCTTCCCGTCACAGACCCATCTACACATACCTCTGAAGGCTGGGCGGCTGCCTCCCTGCCCCATCCTCTTCTCACAGAGCCCACAATTATTGGAGGAGACGAGTAGGATACAGCACAGTACAAATGCTAGTTCAGTCAGTGACATCGGAAGCTGAAGTTGTCCGCAGGCACTACTCATGTGGCTGTGGAAGGGTGACCTTAAGGGTGGCTTACCCCGGACCCGTGATGGGGCTCAGGGATTCCTCTCCTTCCCGTCACGGCCCTCTAAGATGCACCAGCGACTCTGTGAGATTCCAGCTCCCTTCCCCGCAGAGCTCCTAGCCTTGTTGGAGGCAAAGGAGAGCATGGTTCCTTTCTTTCTGCCATGACTCTGTCTTCCCTCAGAGGCCTCCGTTTTCCCTCCGTGGCATTGTTGCTGAGCAGAACAGCTTTTTTTGTTGTTTTGTTAATCCTCACCCAAGGATATTTTTCCATTGATTTTTAGAGAGAGTAGAAGGGATAGAGAGAGGGGGAGGGAAAGGGAAAGGCACACCACACACCGAGGATAGAACCTGCAACCCAGGCACACCACACACCCAGGATAGAACCTGCAACCCAGGCAAGTGTCCTTGACTGAGAATCAAACCCACGACCCTTGGGTACGCGGGCCGACACCCTAACCACTAGCCAAACTGGCCAGGGTGAGCAGAACAGCTTTGAACCAGGCCTTAACTGCTCCATGGGGGTCCAGGGCGGAAGGGCGGGTGCAGTGTGAATGGAAACAGAACAGCCCTGTGAAAAAGAAAGCTCCCTCAGCCCGCAGGAATGCAGCGGCCATGAGGACAGGTCGTAAGCCCTGGAGGAGCAAAGGTCCCCTTGTCAGCCAATCAGGTGTTGCTCCCAGAAAGCAGCAAAGGGAAGTGGCGATGAGCTATCAACATCGGAATCCACTTTTTAGCACTTCACGAGCGTGAGTCTCCTTGGTGACTCCCAGCAGCAGCGGAATCCTGTGGTAGCTTCCACAGGATCCAGCAGCTACTTCCACGGAGGAATGTTCCCAAGGTCGCCAGGTAGATGCTGATCATGTCCAGACCCCGAGGCTTCTGCTCACCGTCAGCATGAGCAATGCTAGGCTTCTCTCTGACAGGAAGCAGGCATGAGCTCCATCCGCACAGGCTTGAGCAAGATTCTCACCACATATCAGGCTTGCATGTCTTCCTTTAAGCAGAATCTTAAAGTCAAAATTGATGGCTTTATTTTTCTAAAAAAAAAAAAATCCCAAGGTACTGTGTTTGTTTTTTAAAAAAAAGAAACAATACAACTTTGTTCTTTTATCCCATTAATTTATTCAGCTAACATTAATTGTGGATTTCATATGAACTTTTTAAAAAACAAAGACAACTGTTTAGCACCAGTAAGAAACAGATGGTCTAGGAAATACAAAAACAAGCAAAAAATTATTCTCATTTGTAATTAAGGAAACATAAAACAATGAAATAGCATTTTCATGCATAATATTGGGGGGAAAAACATCCTAAAGATTAACAATTTTAAATGGTGAAAATAGGGAAAAGTTATTTGCATTTAGCAGTGATGGTAGCGACATTTGCCTTCCCATCAGATGTCTTCATTCATGTCCTTGGACTTACCTCCACTGTTTTATATCTTCTCTATAGGAATATTTGCACACATGTTCAAAGTAAGTGTTTTTACTACAGTGTTGTTTATGATGGTAGAACATTGAAACCACCTAAATGTTCACAAATAGGGGGACTGTTAGAGGAGCTGTAATGGAGGAATATTACGGAATCCAGTATGCACCCGGTAAGCAGAGTGAGGTGGTCCTATTTGTACCAACATAGAAAGCGCTCAGAGATCCTACTTTAAAATCGAGGGAAAGCGAAATGAAGAAAGCAGTGTGGGGGATGCTATGACACAGCCCGCAGCTCAGGTCTTCCTCCAAAAGTGAGGGACCTCTTCCTCCAGCTGAGGCCTTCCGCTGTCATCTCACATTGTGCATCACCTTCAGTTGACCTTGTCCAAGATCACGCTTTTTCTGGAACAGCCTGCATCCAATGGCCTATCGCAGTGGTCGGCAAACTCATTAGCCAACAGAGCCAAATATCAACAGTACAACAATTAAAATTTCTTTTGAGAGCCAAATTTTTAAACTTCTCCTAACGCCACTTCTTCAAAATAGACTTGCCCAGGCCGTGGTATTTTGTGGAAGAGCCACACTCAAGGGCCCAAAGAGCCGCATTTGGCTCGCGAGCTGCAGTTTGCTGACCACAGGCCTGTCCTCACAGAGGAATAAAGGCCTGGGCCTCTTGGCCCAACTTGGACCACCCTTGCAAGGCCATTCCATCTTTTGAACTCTCGATTAATAATAATAATTAATATCTAATAATTAATGATTTATCATTTATAATTTCTTGAGTAATTAACAGATTTGGCTAAGCCTTCACTGAGACCACATCACAGCTCAACTTCTCCAGCTCCCAGTCTGCTTCTGTCCCTTCTCCACAAGTGTTTGTCCCAAGGGCACTCCCCAGTTATCCTCAGACTCGCTACTCACCATCTCAGAGTTGGCTTCCCCAGACCCAGCCTGCGACAGTCAAGTTGTAGAACTGTAGACTTAGTCGATACCATTTATATTAAAACAACCCTCAGAATGCTACCTATAGACATACTTTGAAGACATTGCGGGTTCAGTTCCAGACCACCACAATCAAGGGAGGCTCCATACAACAAAGTATGCCTGTATTCCTTTATAGATGTATGTGTATAAAATACATATTAACCTTTTGCACTCGCATGTTGAGATTAAAATTACTCTTTGAATGTATCAATAATTTGAAATATAAAAAAAATCCAAATAAATAAGTTTGTATGAAAAGAAACTCCAGTTTTTTATTCTATTGCCGCGCTTTGTAAAATCTGGGGTATTTAAAAAATTAAATCCTGAGTAGAATAAAGGAATCGAGAAAAAAGCAAGCGAGTGCAAAGGGTTAAAGACCTGGAAGGCTGGTGATAGTGACCCGGGATGGGGAGGGAAATGAGAAGGGCAAGGAAAATAGCTGATCGTATAGAACAAGAATCTATGCTTTGAGTGGAATCATTGAGTAATTACTACACACACGTGTGCTCACACACATCCTCACACACATGGGAATCTGTGAAGGAAGCCCAGGGGAGAAGCAATGGCATTTGAAGATTGTCTTACAGGGTAAATCGGAGTTCCTTCAAGGATTATACACTTCTTCCCAAACCTTTTGGATAAGTCGGGAGTTTTAATCTAGGATTCTCACTTCCTACCTCTATTGTTTTTCCTGATATTTTATTCTAAAAGATTTCAAACAGAAAAATGTAAAGGTTTTCACAGAGAATGCCCATATATGGTTGGCCCTTAAAACAACACAGGTTGGAAATGTGTGGGTCCTCTTACATGCGGAGTTTCTTCAATAATAACATTTTTTTTCAAAATACTGTAACTGTATTTTCTCTTAGGATTTCACTAGCTTTTTTCCCCGCAGCCGCCTAGGGTGGAGGGATCAGCACCCCAAACTCCCATGTTGTTCAAGGGTCAGCTGCACTCATCACTTTGATTCTGCAATTAACCTTTCACCACATTCGCTTTATCACACATCCATCATCTTTTTGGTAAAAATATAGTTCAAAGTTAGTTCCTGGCTCTCTTGAAAATGCTATCTTCTTTCATTAGATGAAGAATTTTGTATGAAGATTGAGATTCTTTTTTTTATTTGCATTCTTTCATTTATGCTTATTAAACCAGGCATGCTTTTCTCGTTTTGCTCGTATCTTGGCCATTTCCAAGTGAGGTCAGTTACAGAGTCGATGGATTCAAGCTGTCATTGTAAATAACGTTTCTCTTTTAGCAGCGGCGGTTTGTACTAGTATTTTCGGAGACCTTGCTTGACGTTGGGTGTTCAGTGCGCATTATCTCATTTAAGCAAAACCAACGCTCTGTGTCACGGTACCACCATTACAGTCACTTTGCCGAGGAGGAAACTGAGGCCTCGAGGGTACATAACATGTGCCAGTCCACACAGCCATTTCTTTTGGCAGAGCCGGGACGAAGGTTCATGTTACTTCGAAGGCTGTCATTTCAGCCCTTCTCTGGGGTCCTCCTGTGAGGGTGAAACACGCATACCCATCTTAAAATTTCCCCGTGGGTCACCCACTTCCCATGGTGCTGTGTCTCACTGCGGACCGCGATGCGATTCTCTGGACGCAGTCAAAGGCGCTAAAGCCCTCTCCATGTTGACCCAGCCTTTCAGTCCCCTCACCCCTGCGCGGAGAATCATATATTCCAGGCACTCAGTATCTCTGAGGATCTGGGCCTCGTTAAGTGGGGTTTGTGTTGCTCAGTATTTCCCCCACCGAGTGCCAAGCTCCAGTTATGCGATCATAGTGGAAAGTGATGTGTGATGTTGCCTGAACATTAAGGCATTAACTGGAGCTTTTCTAAGCTTTCTTCTAGGAAACGCCGGTGATTCTCTTACCTGACAAGGGACCATGTGGCAGGAGATTGTGCCTCACCAGATGCGTGGAGATGGCTCTCCTTCACCCAGTGTGCCAGGCACCCTGGGGCGCATGTCCCTGCACCTGTCTCCTCCGCCAAGGGAGGAAACTGAGGCTCAGAGAGGCTGTATTCCTTATCCAAGGTATCACAGGTTGAAGGGTTCAAACCTGGGGTTTCCGATCACCACCCCACGCTGCCATTATTTTATCTTGTTGGGATGGGGCAGGGCAACAAGGGAGCTCAGTGCCGGGTAAAAGGATCGGGAACATACCCGATTTGAAGTGGGTCTGAGCCACGTCCTAACTGCTTCGGTTTCCTTAGGTTTGGGCTGGAACTGAAAAGCAGGCCACCTGTTTTGCTAGGAAACGGACAGAGGATATAGATGGGCAAACATTTCTAACAGAAAGGAAACCGCCCTGGCCAGTGCTGCTCAGTGGTTAGAGCATGCACATGGGTTGGGTTGCAGGTTCAATCCCCGGCCCCAGTTGGGGTGTGAACAGGAGGCAACCAATTGATGTGTCTCTCTCACATCGATGTCTCTCTCTCTCTCTCTCTCTCTCTCTCTCTCTCTCCCCCCCCTACCTTTTATTCCCTACCCCCTTCAACTTGTTGGGAAAATATCCTGAGGTGAGGATTAGCGAAAGAAAGAAAGGAAACTGGTTGGTTTTAAGAAAATTTTACGGTTCTTCCCTGGCCCCCCTCTCCCAGATCACACCCCACCTGCTGCACTTCTTTCCGAAGCATCTGGAGTCACTAACTTGTCTGAGATTTCAGGGAGAAGGTGACAGCCGGGTGTAGATAACAATGAGGCTTAGAGGATGTTAAGTCAACGCTGAGGAGTTGGATCTCCCATTTAGTCCGGCGATCTTTCCTAGTTTGCTCCATTTCCTGCCGCTTGTTGCTAAACTCGGTGATGGAGGCAGAGCGTTTCCCTCCTCCGGGGAACCCTAGAAGCGGATTTATTGAAAGCGAGGCCTTATCTCGTGGTGTATTTCGAAAGGAACTCATGGAGCTCCGTGCCATTTCCTACCCTGTGTACCTGGACGGGAGCAAAAATGGGCCCCTTGTGAGAATCAGCAGCACGAGCAAGACGTTTAGGAAAAACCTTGTTTATAGAAGCACATGTTTGGCCAGCGCCTTCCCACACTGTGGGCTTTGTGTGGCTCTGGGGAGCCGCGCAGGGATCCCGGGACTGCAGCTCTGCCCAGCCTTAATTGCAGTTCACCGCTCCCCAATACCTCCTCCCTCTCCTCTGCTCACCGTGGACAGCCACCTGGCACATGTAGCTTTTGGCAGATGTGCTTGGTACAGCCCAGGGTTTCTGGCCCCACCCCTTTGAAACCATGGAAGGAGAGTTCTCTGCAGAAAGTCGAGGGCAGTCGGGCGGAGGTCTCGGATGTTCGGAGAGGTCTCCTGGTCCTGCCTGCGACCGCGCCGAGGCCCATCGGCAGGGCGTGAGAAAGCTGCGGTCTCCCTCCAGTTCATTCATTGAATCGGCTCATTGACGGAGTCATTTTCTGGCCTGGGCTTTCAGGGCCCGGTGAAATAGATGCGATTGCTCCTCACTGAGATTATTGTCTGATAGGAGTGCTAGAAAGTAAGCATGGATTAGCTCAACAGTAGACACTGACTGTTCTAGGTGCCACAACGGGGACCAGGGTCAGCCATGCTGAGTGTTGGGGGAAAAGCATTGGAGGCAGAGGGAACAGCAAAGGTGGTGGCCTGGAGGCAGGAATGGGTGTTCAGAGGGGATCCAGGGGCCAGCATGGTTGGAGTGTGGGGGACGAGGGAGAGGGTGGGAGGCGGTGCCGGTGGCGATGTCTACACAGCCAGTTCCCGAGGGTCCTGGAGGCCACGCTCAGTGAGTGGGCTCAGTTAGATGAGCAGGGATGGCCAAAACCGGTTTGGCTCAGTGGGTAGAGCGTCAGCCTGCGGACTGAAAGGTCCCAGGTTCGATTCCGGTCAAGGGCATGTACCTTGGTTGCGGGCACGTCCCCAGTGGGGGGTGTGCAGGAGGCAGCTGATCGATGTTTCTCTCTCATCGATGTTTCTAGCTCTCTATCCCTCTACCTTCCTCTCTGTAAAAAATCAATAAAATATATTTAAAATGAAATAAAATAAATAAATAGATGAGCAGGGAGAGGCTGACGAGGGTTTTGATCAGGCGGGGGGGGGAGGTGGATCTGCTTGTGTTTTCAGGACATTACCTGGCTCTTGCATGGAGAATGGGCAGGAGAACAAGCAGGGAGCCAGAGAGGAGGCTCGTGCGGCAGGTCAGGCATGCCATCGCCGTGCTTCCCCCGGAGCCGGGGTGAACTCCAGTTCTGCCTCCGCCACCTGGTTACCGTGCAGTGCGGGGCAGCTCTCCGCATGTCTCTGGCGTTCACCCCTGATAACTAGGGGTAAGTACTTTCTCATGTGGTTTCTGGAAGGAATAAGCCTTCATAAAGGCCTCTATAAACCTGGACCATATGCTTATCTGCGCTATACTATGATTCATATCGAAAGGAGGCGGACCTCTGCAAAGCTGGAAAAATCGCTCAGCTGCCCAACGTGAGCAACAGTTTACTGCAGGCGGAGGCTCAAAGGCTGCTTTTGTTTCTCGACTGCCATCAGCGTCTCTCTAAGGGAGGGCGACCCGTTACAAAGCCCATGGCGCGGTCACTTGTATGTAGTCATTGACTGCGGTAATAACTTGGAATGGTTGAGCCTTTTTTTTTTAGCTTTATATCGCTGGTCACCAAGTGTGGGTGACATATGAGTGTGCTAAAGTGTGTAGGTATGACGTGCTGCGCATGTGAGATACCTGATGGGGGCCCCTTAAACCTCCCCAGAGTCACACCCCCACTGATGGAGGACCACATGCTTTTAGCGCCCAATTAGCGCTGATGGACCATCACTACCCCCTAGTCCAGTGGGTTGCTATGTCCTTCTCCCGCCCCCCAAGAACCTCAGCGTTCTTGGGGTAAAGTCACAGAGTACTTATTTTGGCTTTGAACACAGCAAGTCTGTTTTTTCATCACGAGTCTGGGCCATTCGGAATCCTTACGTTACAAGGAAATATCCTGTTTCAAATGCTATGTCCTCTTATGGCCGCGAGCAGATGCTGAGATTTGCTGCCCTGTCATCCATACGGGTCCCGGGGTTCCCAGAGAGACCCATTTAAAAAGGTTTGCTGGGAGGCCCTCAGCGGTGGGGATGGTCTCCGCGTGCCCTTCTCAGCACCGTGGCTGCTGGCTGAGCGCTCGAGACGTGGCCGAAGAACTGAACTGTAGATCACATTGTACTTAATGCATTGAAATCTAGATAGCCACGTGTGGCTAGTGGCGACTGTGCTGGGGTAGCTCTCGTGTCTCCTGCGTTTGGGGACTCCTGTGGCACATGCTTGTTGTGGGACAGTTACAAGGATCGCATTAACAGCTCAGTATTTCAGCACTGTCTGTGCGGTGAGATTCAAGTGACGTTGAAGAGGGGTCGTTGAGAAGCACAGAGCCCTGCCCCGACCTCCAACCTTCTCCTGCTTGGTCTCTGCATCCCCAGCTGTGGCTGCGAAGGACGGCCAGTCCGGGGAGGACATTTGTTTAATATTGTCCCGAGCAGCATAGACGCTTGAAAGTCAGTGGTTTTGGGGCACGTGCCCACTTCTTGGCCTGTGTGAGAGATTTCTGGGGGCTGATGACCACAGTGTGGGAGCCATAACAGCAGCAAGGCCAACTGAACGCCGCCGCCCCCCCCCCCCCCCCCCCCGTGTGTGCCCACATCCTTAGGAACATGAGTGTTTTCAGGAGCCTTGGCAGCTGAGGGGTGGATGGGTGAGCTAGCCGTGCTCTCCTGGACCAGGAAACCCCTGGATTCATGGGCAGCCATCAGGTAGCTCAGCTGTCCAGAGAGGGAGCCCTTGAGGGTTGCTCTGGGGCAGATGGGGAAACAGCGTTAGGACAAAAAATTGGCCCAACATTGTTCTTTTCAATCTGCAGGAGAGGAAGGGAAGACTGGTGGGGGAAGACCCCCAAGCTTGATGGTAGGCGGGGTGTTCATTGTGAATGGCATCGATTCTCGCCAATTCTGGAATTCGATGTCTGGGCAAATTAAGACATCAGCATTCAGCCTAAGGGTGACTGATTTATATTCTACATAGCAACAGACATGTGAAAGATAACAGATGGATGTTCTGTGGAGAGCAACTCTGTTTTATATTTTTTATTTTTTTGGTGGTGGGTTTTTGTTTTTGTTTTTTTCATGTTTTAGATTTAGAATATAATTTTTTCAGGAAAGAAAGGGCTTACAAATGTCTGGTGCCATCCATCATAGTAATGAGGTCTGCAGAGCCCATGGAATCCCATAGAAACAGCATCATGGCCCAGGAACAGCCCGGTCCTGGGAGCGATGTCAGGGAGGCTGGGGCCCCGGCAGGCGTGGTCCTGCGAAAGGGCTGCTGCTGCTTTTGTCAACATGCAGGTTTCCCAGGGCCCGGTTTTAATTTGGAGCTCGGCCTGTGTTCGCCATTGGTGGTCACTCCCGAGAGCTGTTTTCCTTCCTGCTGGGGTGGCCCGGCATGAGGACGCCGAGCAGGGCTCTCCAGTTGCAGGTAATTATACGGGTTGCAGCCGCGGCTTTTTCTACTTGTCACGTCTTTGTTCACACCCGGTGTTTGAGCGGATCTGCTTATAAACAGGTGGTTTGGGTGCGTAGGGGGAGGGTGACTTTGGGCACTTTATGGCTGTATTTCAGAATCTGCTTTTAAAGATTGTGGCCACATTTCCCTTGACTGGGGAGCCTCGGTCATTTATGTTTCCCTTTGCAGTCTAAGAAGTGTTATTAGCTTCCCCACGGAAAACGTTCAGATCAAAGAGATCATAAATGCAGCACGCACGCTGTTTCAAGAACATACAAGGCAGCTCTTTCTATTAACAGAAAGGGTTTGGGACAATGTCTTTGAAAGAAAACACCAAAAAGTGTTAACTATATTTGCTTTTTCTTGTGTGTGTGTGTGTGTGTGTGTGTGTGTGTGTGTGTGTGTGTGTGTGTGTGTTTTTAACTGATTATATGGAATACGTGTAATGCAAATAGGCTGAGATTTAGTGGAAAATGGATCAACCAACTAAGACTTACAGAACAAACAAGCAAAGCCTTTTCATCACGTTGGCTCTCCTATGTCACAGATGTGGTACATGGACTCCAGAGAATTCACGGAGCTGTGCGAATCATGTAGACATGTTTGTCTTCAGAGCCCCAGATAATCCATCGGTACTTACAAATCCTTTTATTTTATTTTTTAAAATTTTTATTGATTTCAGAGAGGAAGGGAGAGGGAGAGAGAGATAGGAACATCAATGATGAGAGAGACTCATTGATTGGCTGCCTCCTGTACACCCCAAACTGGGATTGAGCCCGAAACATAGGCATGTGCCCTGACTGGGAATCGGACCATGACCTCCTGGTTCATAGGTCGATGCTCAGCCACTGATTACTATAGCTTTGTAGTACAGTTTGAAATTGGCAAGTGTGATATCTCTTTGTTCTTTCTCAAGATTGCTTTGGCTATTCAGGGTCTTTTGTGACTCCATAGAAATTTCAAGATTGTTTTCCATGTTTTTGAAAATGCTGTTGGAATTTTGATAGAGATTACATTGACACTATAGGTGGATTTGGGTAGTATGGACATTTTAACAATATTCATTCTTCCAACCCGTGAATACAGGATATTTCCTTTTATGTCTTCCTCAATTTTTTCATCAATATCTTATAGATCTTTCACCTCCTAGGTTAAATTTATTTCTAAGTATTTTATTGGGTTTTTTTTAATGCTGTTTTAAATGGTATTATTTTCTTTATTTCTTTTTCAGATAGATTTCAAATTCTTTAGGGCAGGGCTGTTTAATCTTATGTTTACCCAAAGGAAGATGATTTTTATCTTTCTCTAAATTGTTTCATTAAAACTCATAGTCATCTTAAATTCGTACATGGTTTCCATTTAATGGCCAGGTGGGAAAGGAAATAAGGCTGACCCAAAATAGAAGAGGGAGCAATGAGAAGGAGATACGATGCACCTTCTTTTTATTATCTCCTTGCAAAGGTTCCAGAAATGTAATGATAGTTCAGAGCATTCTGCTATGATTCCTGACAAGTTTAACAGTCTCTTGGGATCGTATTAGTCAACTCTGACATGGTACATATACAGAATTAATCTGTCAAAACCTGAGTTTCACCACTTGGGGGAAAATAATACCTATGGTGAGATTACACCAGATCATCTATAAAAAATCACGTGGCCCGGTCCTGAGAATTGATGACGGATCAATGTTAGTTGAATTCAGATGCGATGGGCAGCAATGCTGAAGAGACCAAAATGAAAGTAGAGCCAATGTTACAAACGTTTCCCACCACTAAGAACCCAGTGTCTGTCTCCTTTTATTGGGTTAGGATCCCACAGTTCCCAGTAAACCCCAAAGCTCCAGCTATGAGGTATAATAAATGCAGTTTATTATGTGGTCTAATAAGGTTTTTGTGGATAGGTATGACATTGTTTCTTTTGAGCTTAGAGGTGTTTAAAATAGCCAGCGGCAAGAAGGAGGGAAGATTTGGAAGGAAACTCAGTAAATAGGTGTGAGATATATATATACATTGAGAGGAAGTAATGGTAGAGCTAAGAAATAATGCTTTAGATAAATGTTCAGTAATATGCTTATATGTTTGTTGTGTTCTAACTGTGGGGGGTAGGATTGGTGTGTCCAATAAAGTCGCCCATTCTTGCCGAAACCGGTTTGGCTCAGTGGATAGAGCGTCGGTCTGCGGACTAAAAGGTCCCAGGTTCGATTCCGGTCAAGGGCATGTACATTGGTTGCGGGCACATCCCCGGTGGGGGGTGTGCAGGAGGCAGCTGGTCGATGTATCTCTCTCATCAATGTTTCTAGCTCTCTATCCCTCTCCCTTTCTCTCTGTGAAAAATCAATAAAACATATTAAAAAAAAAAAAAGTCGCCCATTCTTAAAAAGGATGATTTCAAGTTCACCAAAGTCTTCCTTTTTGGATGATTGTCCATTTCAGTGCATGTACATCTCAGTAAATGAGTGTCTACTCTGTCCCATTAACTGTGCTAAAGGCTGGCTTCTGCCCCCAAAAAGTTCAGTCAAGTTTGGTGGTGGTGATATGTCAACCAGTAAATGCCATGTGTTGCTTTAGATCTCAGAAGGATAAGGAACAGTGGGGACAGGCAGAGTAAGCTATAACTGAGGGAATCAAGAAAGGATGAGCTGAAAGAAAAGAGATTCAACTATAAAGAACTAGAGGCCCAGTGCATGATTGAATCATGCACGGGTAGGGTCCCCTACACGCTTTCGCTTTCGATCACAGGGGGAGCTGGGTGCCTGTCCGCTGGTGCACCAGGCCTTTCAGAAGCCTCCGCCACGCCGGAGGTTTCTGAAAGGCCTGGTGCCGGAGCGGACAGGCACCCAGCTCCCACGCTTTCGCTTTCGATCTCTGGTGCACTAGGCCTTTCAGAAGACTCCAGCGCGGTGGAGGCTTCTGAAAGGCCTGGTGCCTGAGCGGAAAGGCCTGGTGCCTGAGCGGACAGGCACCCAGCTACCCCACTTTTGATGGTCCGCGGTGAGACGCGAGCTCGCTGCCCCAGAGGCCCCTTCTGTGCCGCAGCACAGCCATGGCACAGACGCTGAGCTCACACCGCCACTGGCGACGCGAGCTCAGCGTCCCGCCGGCCCAATCGGCCACCCCGGCCACCCCAAGTCCTGCCCCCCCGCGCCTCCTGGCTAATCGTGGGCATAGCGAAGGTACGGTCAATTTGCATATTTGTCTATTATTAGGTAGGATGCCTGCATGTGGGGGGGAGGGGGAAGGGTATCAAGTAAGATGAGGACGGAGAGAGGGTATCCATTGGATCTAATAACACAGCAGCTGTTGGTGACCTTGTCTAAACCAATGGGAACCGAGTGGCAGGCAGGAGAATGGAAGAGACCAAAGAGTGAACAAGTTTTGACGCAAGTCACTGGAATTTTAATGACCTTGTGTTATTACTGCTTTGAGGGGAGCTCCGTTCTTCACTTGCTGAGCAGCAAATCATTCACAGCAATTGCACTGGTTTATTTCGTCCCCAAGCTGAGCCTCCAGGCCCACTGTGGATTGAGTAACTTGCAAATCTTGTGGGGTTGGTATTTGGACTCCCTTCTTTATTTCAGTCACGGTTCAGGATTTTCACACACCACCAAGGTCTAGGGCAAGCGTCTCAGCTTTCTAGATAGCCGCTCAGGGCTCGTGAAGCCGCAGGCCTGCCCCAGGAAGGTCAGGGTTCTCTCTGTGAAAGGAGTGAACTCTACATGAGCCCAGTCTCTCTATCCTCGCCCTCCTAAGGCCTCACACAGGGAAACAGATGCTTTCATATAGCTGTCGGCACCGAAGCAGCGTAGCTCGACCCCGGCCCAAAGCATCTATCCAGGCCCAAATTCTTAAAACCCCAGTGGCTCTGGGGTGATTTTGAGCCCAGGCCTTGAGCCTGTCACAAAATGTAATGGATGGTATATTTTTAACTGCTGAGACCAGTGAGTTCATACAACCGATGAAGACTGAAACAACATAATGATCCTTTTTGAAGTTTTTGAAGCGTCTCTCGAAGCATTTCAAAAACCGCAGGCTGGCCCGTCTCGTCGTATCATTTACCATTAAGACGCGTTCTTGACCGCTTTTGCACATGGGCCGCCTTGGCAGTTGAGAGAAACCTCTGGGCCCCTTCTCAGAATGTTTCTGAGCAGCATCACGGTAAAATACACAAAATTACACAGAAACCAGGCATCCTGAAATTTGGCTCCCAAAACGTTCAAAGCAAAACCCACATTTGTGATAGCGGAACACACCTGCTTTTTACTAATGCATTGAGTAACGAGATCTAGAATTTTGAAGTACTGAGGAACGTACACCGTATTTCAAGGACTCTACCACTACGATGTGAAAATCTCACAGATTTCTGCTGATGATGGCGTCACAGGTATTTCTAGTAGTTCCGCGCTTGCTGCCTACATTTACAATGAACGGAAATACTAACTTTCAGCTAGAGATTGATGAAAGTAATACTTTTTTTTTTTTTCTCTCCATCCAAATCTTCAGACCCCCCGAACTCCAGGTTCATGACCTCTGGTTTAAGATACAATTTTGATTGAAAGTAGGAAAAAACAAAACAAAACACGGGAGAGGCTATCGTTGATGCGACGGATCATCGACCCTTTGGGGTTGAGTAGCTCATTATCGGGTTTGTGGTAGCCCAAGTCCAGCCCATCCTCTCGGCGCCCCATCCTGTGTCAGACTCGGGCCCTCGTGTGCTAGATGCAGAGGTGTTTTGCAAGCGGCTCTGAAAAAAGCAAGAAGGAAAAGGTTTTGCTTGAGGAGGCCGGGGCTGATGTGTCTGTAATCCGCCCCTGAGCCCGAAGACTTGTTCCTGGGGTGCTGGCTCTGTTGTTTCTGGAAATAAATAAAGGAAGGACAGAGTAACCGGGAGGTGAAAGTAATGGAGAGCCATGGCCAACATGCTCGTCTGCGTGTAATCCTCAACATGTCCCCAGTACTGACGTGGACCTGCTTGTATGGTGGTCACACACAAGCTGTGGGTGGTCCCTGGCACTTTATCTGGCTTTTCTCACTCCTTTAAGGGTACTGCAACCAGCACGGTCAGCGTGGAATTTATTACGCGGTATCCTGCATCCGCTCCCCCACAAGCAGAATCTGGAGGTGGGGATTTCTGCCAGGGATTTCCTGGGGGAGCGGTGGCAGGAGGGAGGGGAGCGGAGTGGGGCGGGGAAAATGCTGAGTCAGGAGGTGGTCTCAGGAACCCTCCAGCCTCAGCCTGGTCCCAGAGGGGAGCTCTGGGGCTGACGCACCGCAGAGCTTAGCCACGCAGAGGCCCGGGGCTGGGCTGTCGGACCCCGGCATCGGCCAGCTGGGGAGCCGGGCATGTATTTGTTTTCTCTACTACTGTACGAAACATTGCAAATTTGGCAGCTTAAAGCAACACACACTTATTACCGCACAGTGTCTGTGGGCCGGGAGTCTGGACACAGCCCAACGAGGTCCCCTGCTCATAGCCTGAAAGCTACGATCCAGGTGTCAGCCGGGTCTCACTGAGGCCTAGGGTCTTCTTCTAGGCTCAGGCGGTTGGTGTGGAAGTCATGTCTTCGCAGTTCTAGGGCCCATGGTGGCTTGCTGCTTCAAGGTCAACAGGAGCGTGTCTCTCATGCATCAAATCCCTTAGCTTAGAGAAGACTAAGCCCCCTCTTCCTGAGTAGGCCCACCCAGATAACACCTCTTTGGACAAACTCAAATTCAACTGATGGGGGACCTTATTTACATCTGCAAAATCCCTTCAGTATTGCCATCTGATGGAACATAATCACAGGAGTGACATCCATCATATGCACAGTCCTTCCCACACGCAAGGGTAGGGGATGGATTATACAAGGGCATGAGCCATGGGGGCTCATCTTCGATTTCTGCCCATCACAGGGCATCACCTGGCAGGCATCTCTGGAGGAGATGGCTGCCATCGGCCAAGGGCAGCCCCCCGAGAAAGTTGTAGGTGGGGGCTGTTAGTAGCCAAAGCCTGGAGCAGCTAGGGGAGGGATGCCCCAGCGGGTAAAGGGCATCTGGGCAGGGCACTGAGACTGCTACAGATGGGCACCTCCTGATAGCAATCGCTTTAAAAATAGAGGTCAAAGCAGATGTGGAATAAGCTGCCCTGAGAGTCTGATTTGTGCCCCTCGTGCCGCTGTGATCTCAGTTTGGTGGTAGACATGGGCCCAAGGGCAGCTCATTACACAGTACTCCACGCACTCAGTGCTGGTCACGCAAATCAGTCTGAGCAGGAGGGATTGTTGCCTACAAACCAGCGTCCCCTGGAAGCTCTGGGGGCCTGAGAGGGTCACTTCTGAGGCCATTTGCATCTCTCCCCTGCTGCCTTCTCCGCCACATTCCCTTCCCAGCGGGAGGGTGGGATTCCCAGGATCCACAGGGCTGTGGGAGACATCCCTCCTCACCTGGTTCAAAGACTTCCCTGGCTACAGCTTCCCTCGCTGATCCCTGCTGCATGCTCACTCCTTCATGGAGTCCAGGGGTGTAGAGGGGAGAGGGAAGCTGGCTCTGTGACCTTGGGGAGTGTCTTCACCTCTTTGGCTCTCAGTGTTTTCACCTCTATCGCGAAAGCTTTCCAGATGGCCACAGGGGAGTCCCTGGGCATGCCAGAGGGTTTGGGTTAGATGTTGAGCAAGTGGGGACTCTCTCTCCCACTTCCAAGGGCATGTTTTATTTATATGGTGTATGTATATGTAAGTGTGAATTTCTGCTATGACGATGTTTGGTTTCACTTTGTTACTGTGTGAGGTCAGGTTCCCTGGATGCGGAACTTGAGACAGGGATTCACTTGCACAGGATTGAGGGGTGCTCTCAGGAGACGGGAATGAGGGGAGCAAGAAGCAGGGAGGAGCTGAGCAAGGGTGGTGTCTTAGCCAGGGCCAGCCTCAGCCGGAGCCCACGGGAAGCTCTGGAGCATGAAGTGCACGACAGGGTTGTCCCACCTTGAGGCAAGGGGCACCCATTTGTACCCCACACCAGTCAGTCATAGCCACTAGGGAGGGGTGAAGGGGCATAAAGCCTCCTGAGTGACGTGGCTCCCATTTAACCAAGGACAGTTTTCTGTAGAAGGGGCAGTGGGGAGCTGATGACAGCTGACAGGCTGCTGGGGGACGGGTGTACCAGCTCCATCAAGGTCCTGTCCTCCCTTCCCATCCCCAGGAGTCCTTCAGATCACCTCTGGGGTTCTTAGCCCAAAGTTGACTTTAGAAGTTCATGACAGCCCCGATTGCCCACTGAGTGAAAGGGCCTTCACCTGGTTTCTGAGGTCCTGTGCCCTGGTGCCAGCCTGCCTTCCTGCCCTGCCCCTAACCCTGTGATCTTGTCCCAAAGACCCTTGTCAGGTGGGGGTGGGGTGATGATGATGATGATGATGACGTTGATAAGGATGATGCAGCTAACTTTCCTGTGTACTGGGAGCTCTCCAAGGTGCTTGACATCTGTCCTTTCTCATCTTCACAACAGTCACACTAGATTGATTCTGTCCGCCCATCCTCAATCTGAGAAAGCAGGTTCCAAGAGAGTAAGTGACCAACGTCACACGGTTTCTAAGAGATGCATCTGGGATGCCGTCAGACCTAGGACTGTCTGATGTCGAAGTTCTTGATCCCCACCTTGTCTGTTGCCCCCAGTCTTCAGACAAACAGTTGTCTGTTCACCTCGGCCCTCATTCCACCCCCACACCAGCCTGCTGAACTTCCAGTTGTTCTCCCAGGGCCGCCTGCTGTCCGGGGACTTGACACTCCACTCCTAGCCCCGTCTGGGTCAGAAGCAATTCCCTCTCATCAAGGTCCCTCAGTTCTTGAATGGGCACCTCTGCATCTTCTTGCTCACACCCTCCTGCCTGCACCTCTCCCTTCTCTTTGCTTCTCTTTGCCTACATGATGCCTGGCACAGGCTCGCAGCAATCGAGTATTGGCTGAAGGCAACCCAGGTGAAGTTCCTCTGGAGGGTCAACCACCTCTCACCCCCCCATACACACACCAGGATGCTGGGCCCTCACCTGAGTGCTGTGTGCTGTGTCCTGGCCGCTGCTGCCACATGCCCCTCTTGCAGATAAGAGGGTACTCAGAATTGTCTACAAGACACGGGGAGCGCAAGGCAGGGCTGAGATCCGGCCCCGCAGCCAGTTACCACTAGCTCACCCACACGAGCCCCGCATTTCCTCACTTCCCACGTTGCTCACAATGGAATGGCGGGGTTTGGGGGAGGAGTTCAGGGTGGGGAACATTCTCACAGTAAAGGTATTCTCCGATGCTAAGATGTAGCCCAGCTTCAGAGACTTTTTTATTTTTTTAAGTTTATTGGGATGACATTGGTTAATGCAATTACATAGGTTTCAAGGGTACAATTCCATGACACATCATCTGAATGTTACGTTGGGTACACGCCAGCTTTCCTGGTTGTTCTGCGAGCGTAGATCTTCAGTGTTGTTCTCTCCGTACTAGAAATGCAGACTCCTCAGTTTGCTCTTAACAAATCTTCAAACTTATGAGAATTTTAAATGCGTCTGTAACATCTTAACCGCCATTCTAATCACTCTGGTAATAGAGAGAAAGGAAAAGGCATGCCACTTCTGAAGATTTCTCGTTTTTAGGCGTTCCAGCAAGGTGGTCGTAGGCAGAAATAGAGTTGGGTGTGGAGAGCAGAGAAATAGTGAGCAATGATACAGGATGGAAGGGACACACACACACAAAAATCACGTTTGGAAAAAGAAAATATACTGAGGCCTCTTTTTAAAAAAAAAAAAAAAACAACACTTAGAGGTGTGTGTGTGTGTGTGTGTGTGTGTGTGTGTGTGTGTGTGTCTCCAAACCAACCATCTGGCTTAATGCTAGTGGCTTATTTGCTGACCTTCTGTGTTATTTGCCAATTTAAAGTGAGGCCAGCCCTTCCTGTTTGCATTTCGTTCCCACTGCAGCTGCTTAGTTAGCTCACGAAGATGAAAACCCTTCGTTTCTTGGAGGAGAGCGGCGGGGAGGCAGGTTCTCGTTCACGTGGCGGTCGGGGCCCACGGCGCTCGGTTGCTGCCTAGTGAGGGTTGCGCAGTGAGGGTTGGCATCTAGTCTTTCTGGGCGTTTCCCTCAAACAGCCATGCAGCGCTCCCTGGGGCCAGGCGGAGGGGCCTGGTGATTTGATGCTGTTCCTACCCTCCTGGGAAGGTTCGCTGGTTCCACAAGGTACAGGAGACAAAAGGCTTGTCCTGATTCTGACAAATGCCCAGATGCCCCAGGGTCACGGGGCAGAGTGTCCCTTCCTCCAGATGGGGGGCACCCACCTGTCACGGGCCTCGCCTGCTGGACTTGCTGTCTGCGTTACTTCTGCTTCCTCTTTAGAGCACGGTCATTCAGGAGAAGGAAAAGCTGGAAGGGCTCTCTCTCCGTGAAGGAATGGGGTTCCCAGGACAGTGCCCAGGCCTCTCCCTGAGCTGAGGAAGGGGGAGGGCGTGGTCCAAAGGGGGGCAAAGCCTGAACGATGGGTGGACCAGCTCGAGGGACAGGCAGAAGATTCCCAGAGCCAGGCCGGGGAAGGGTGCCCCTGCACATGGGGCGGGGAAGTGCTTCCCTGGGAGAGAAAAGGGTGCAGGGATTTCAGGTCCAAATCTGTGTGTTCGCGGACATTTCTCATGGCTTTAGAGTTTGGAGACAGGAAGGAAACAAAGCTCATGGAAACAAAGCTCAGCCTGCCCACATCTAAACTCACCCGTTCCTTCTCCAGGCGCCCCATGGTGCTGAGTGACACCAGTGTGTCAGCTCACCCACGCGGAACCGGGGACTCGCCTTCATAACTCTTTTGCATCCCCCACATTCAGGTACCAACTCCTACCATCTACTCCTCCCAAAACTCCTCTCCTCCCTCCTGTTTTCTCCACCCCCACTGCTGTGTCCTGGCTCAGGCCCTCGTGATCTGTCCCCTGAACCCCAGTGGCAGCCTCCTCCCTAGCCTGTGTGTCCCCAGGCCTGCCCCATCTCCCTATTTCCCTGCTATAGCCAGAGGGATCTTTCTAGAACACAGCCTCCTCCAGTTTGCTTCCTGGCCTCCCTGCCTCCAGTCCCAGCCCTCTCACTCCAGGACACTAGAGAGGTTTCTTCCTAGCACAGCCTCCAACATCACCTGGGCCCCCTCCAGGCTCTCTCTCCATTTTAGGGTGAGGTCACCCCAACAGGTGACTCCAGCCTCTGTGTCCCCCGAGATTGGTCTCTGCTTCAGCCTCCTCTCCCCTCACTCCTGCCCACAAGCCCCACTTTCCCCGCTTTGGGGACCACATGCAAGCTCCTGGACACTCCAGGCCACTTCTACCCTGCGAGGCCCTCCTACGCCCTCCTGTCTGCTCTCTAATAGCCTCCTGTCTTATAACCAACCCCAGGACACCTCCCCAAGGAAGCCTGCCAACCCTCCATCCAGGGGTCCCTCATTTGTGTCCCCAAAGCCGCCCGCCCCTGCCCTTGTGCATGTGGCGCTGGATTGTCACCGCTCGCCTGTTTCTCCTGAAAGCCCTCCGTCTCTGTGTCCCTCGGGCCCCGCCCGCTACCTGGCATCAAGTGAGCACCCCATGAACTTCCCGTGGAGCAGATGTGAGGTTCCCTGTACAACCTCAGCCGCCGCAGACCCCGCCCCCAGCTGCGTGTTCTGCGGGTGGGCCCTGCAGTTTGCAAACCAGGAGATCCCGTGGCCTCTCAGGCTGCGGGGACGTGGGTGTTCGCCCTTAGAAGTGTCCGTTTGTAGTGGTGATTTCTCTTTTTTTCTAGCAGTAAAACTTCAGCAATTACGGTCTGTGCCAGAACCCCAAGCTCCTTCTCTCCCCTCGGGAGTTCCCCCGCTTAATTGCAGTGCCGGGCCCGGGGAAGCTGCCCTTCCCGAAACGGGGAGGAAACCACGAGCGGTGGCCGCTGCTTTTCCCTGGGAGCTGGGCGGTGGGCTGTCCTCTGGGGCGTTGGCTTGGTCCTAATTGCTGCCCCCACTTCGCCTCCGCCCAGGGCCCCGTGCGGTTTGGAACCCTCCTGCCCAGAGCTGCTGGGACGTGTAATAAGAAGCTGTTTTTGAGACTCTTAGTTAAAACAGGTTCCTGAGATCAGAGCCAGAGCCAGCCTCCCAGCCCCTCGTGTCAGAGCACATTCCAGATGAGCCGGGCCCGCCTGGGGTCTCCCTCCGCGGCTGGCGTGGCGGCATGTTTAGAAACAGCCCTCGCTTCAAGCCGTTTCTGAGTTGTCATTTATATACATTCATGCTTGTGTGCGCAGCCTTCCCCGCGCAAACCCCCTTCCGCAGGCCCTTAAGGAAACGGGTAGTTTTTAAGGGCGATGTTAGAAACTAGAGTGGTTGGGTCATTTTAAAATAATATTCTGTGGACTTCAAGGAAAGTAGTGTTTGTTTTGTTTTTGTTGCTAATCCTCACCCGAGGATATTTTTTCCATTGATTTTTTTTTTTTTTTTTGAGCGTGCAAGGGAGGGAGGGGCATAGAGAGAAACATGGATGTGAGAGAAACACATGGGTTGCTTGCCTCCCACACGCACCCCGACCGAGGTGGGGAGTCGAACCTGCAACCCAGGTACATACCCTTGCCCGGGAATCAAACCTGCAACCCTCTGGTGGGTGGGCGGCACTCTAACCACTGAGCCACACCAGCTGGGGCAAGTTGTTTAGCTTCCGGTTTTAAGAATCAGTCCGGTTCCCCCACTTACTAGCTTCAGGATGAAGCCCCTGAGCCTCTGTTTCATCATCTAGAAAATGGGAGCAGTCATCGCCCAGCTCAGGGTTGTGCAGACTAAGGAGGAAGGGGCCCTGGTCCAGGCTCTGGAATACATTTGGGAGCCAGGAAATGTTAAGTTACCTCCGTCTACCACCCCCAAATTCAACCTCTCTCCCCGAGAATAGCAACATCACAACAGACTTATTTTAACATGAAGGATTTATATGCAAACCCATACAATAGTCCACCTTAAAGAAACACGAAAACATGTACTTGTAAAGACATGAAGATTGCACTTACTCGTTATTCTGCTATTCTCACACGGTGACCGTCTGTACCTTCTGCTTAGCGCAGCCAGCAGCCAGAGGGGATCTGGACCCCAAGTGTGTGTGTTGCTCCGGGAGAGGACATGGGAGCAAAGATCTGTTCCTAACATCTGAAGTTCAGGAGAATCTTCTGGAAACAGTTTATCCAAAGCCCCTCCCCCACCCCCACCCCGAGAGGTCCTATATTTTATTTTGCTGAATAATTGCTTTTCTGAACACAAATATACATCATCTGATGGTCACCCCGGAGTCATCCGGGCCCCTTTGCCCTGTTCCCCACACCCCCCAGCTCAGCAGCCACAGGTGTGGCTGCCTCTGTCTCCCCTCCCACCACCCTGGCTCTGACCCATCTCCTGAGCTGCTGCCCGAGGCTCTACTCTGCCCTCCTGTGCCTCCCAGTGTGCTCTACTCAACACCCGCACCCCAAGGAACACTGGGGAAGTCCACGACCCAATAGACTTGGGGCCACCCTACTCTTTCTCAGAGGCAATTGCAGTAAAAACAGAACAGCCCTGCCAGCGTGGCTCTGGTCGAGCGTCAAACTGTGAACCAAGAGGTCACGGTTCAATTCCCGGTCAGGGCACACGCCAGGTTGCAGGCTCGATTCCCAGTGTGAGGCGTGCGAGAGGCAGCCGATCAATGATTCTCTCTCATCATTGATGTTTCTACCCCTCTCTCCCTCTCCCTTCCTCTCTGAAATCAATAAAAATCAAAACAGAAAGAAAGAACAAACAAAACAATAAAAACCCTCTTTAACTTCGGTGAAGCTGGTGACCCCCCCAACTTAGTTGATCACAGACCCTTTGTTTACCTCCCTCCTGGGCACTGAGGGCCAGAGGTCCCATCCAGGGAGGTGTTTGTGAGAGGGCTGCCACCCATCGGCTTGTTGAAGCAGCTGAGCCCAGATGTTTGGAGGGTAAGGATGTCCGCAGGGATGTGCTGAGCGCCGCTGAGCAGGGGCTGGCGCAGCTCTAGGTGCTGACACGGAACCACCTCCGGGATTCGTGCTCAGCTAAGAGAGCAAAGTACAGCGTGTGCTGAGCTACCAACTGTCCACATTTGCTCAGACCGACCGACCGGACGAATACCCCAAACCTGGCAGGCTCGTCTGCCTGGGAGAGGGGCGCTGGGTGTTGGGGCGGGGTGGGAGCAAACGCCTCACTGTGCGCCTCCTGGAATCTTGAGAGCTTTGTGTCCTGTTGAAGCATAGCCCTGATCTGTTCCGTGGTCGCACAGAGAGCAATAGGAAGTCCTTGGCCCTGGGGCTGCCTCCATCTGCCCGCCCAGCTCCTCTCACACCCTCAGTGGGCCACTCCCCACCCCCCCTCCACCCCCGTCTCTCCAGTGAGTGACAAGTAATGGGGACTCAGCTTGTTGGTGCCACTGCTCAGACCTGCTCTGCTCCACCCGGGCGCCTGCCTCCCACAGAGCATCCTGGTCCAGAAAGGACTCCCTACCCTTTCCTCCTCCTCGGACTCTAACTTGGGAGCCTGGGGGCCCCCAGTCCCTGGGAGACAGGGACACCTTGTACAGAAAGGCCAGGTACTCGAGGGTTGAACAGATGTGATTCAAAACCCCTATTAGCCTTGGGCCCTGGGCACTTAGCCTTGAGCCTTTATTTTCCTTGTATTGTACCATGGAGGATGATGAGCCCTAGCTTACAGGGTTCGGGCGTGTCGCTCATCTCTCTGGAACACCCAGCACCGTGCTTGGCATCTCACAGGTGTCCACTCTATGTCTGCTTTCCTCCCTTCCCTTCCTCTGCTTTCCTTACGTGACTATCAACCTAGCGTTCCCTTGGGTCCTTAAGTCCTTGGGTTCCCAGAACACAAGGCCCAACGTCAGGCTTTTCTTCCAGCTCCACTGAGGACTAGCTCTGCGCAGATTCCATACTTATCTCAACTCAGAGGAGCTGTGATCAGCCAGACAGCAGGGACGCGAGGGGTGAGCGCTGCAGGGCGCGGGCAGATGCTCCCCGCTCACCCCGCCCGCTTCAGGGATGTTTGGAAGATGAGTACGGTAATGCCTTTCCATGTGCTAAAGGGACGGTGACTGAGCGCCATGCGAGGTAGAGTGGAGGAGCCCCTGCTCGTTAGCAGAGTGACCCTGGACAAGACCTGAATTGTTCTGGGCCGCAGTGACCTCATCAAAAATGCGAAGACAGTGAAATCCCTCCTCACCGCGGCGGCGGTGAGGGTCACAAGGGGCAGGCCCCGTGGACGGTCTTTGTAAACCGTGAAACGCTCCGCCAATGTCAGCTGGGCGAGCCGCTCACGCGTGCGTGTGTTTCCTGTTGCAGCGGAGGGTGCAGGACGTCATCAGCCCCATCGTGTTCGAAGCCGCCTACAGCCTGGGGCAGCATGTGACCGGAGAGGAGGAGCGGGAACTGCCGGCTCTGACCCCCGTGCTCCGCTGGAAGAAGGGACAAAAGATCGCCCAGAAGAACCAGGTCAGAACCTTAAAGCCCACCGCTGGGACCCCCGGGGGCAGGTCTATGTGGCAGGGGTCACGGCCCTGACCAAGGCCAAGGCACACCCCCTTCTCTGGGCCTCCCTTTCCTGATCTGCAGAAGGAGGAAATTTATGATTTGGGGTGTTGCTTCTCACAACCACGTGGTTGAAACACATTGAGGCTCTTCTCAGGCAATTAGGAAATTATGATCCCTTAGAGGTCATGAGCTGACCCCCTTGGCCCCTGACTAAACTGTTTTCAGAGCTTAGATGGGCACATTGTAGGTACTTAATTAGTGTTTTACTGGTGAGGGAGTGAGTGAGGGTAGAAGCGGGAACCTCATCTTGCTAGAATTGGTGGTTGGATTAAAAATGCCCAACCCGGGTGTCTCTGAGAGCCAGAGCCCATGAGGGCAGGTGGGTCACCCACCCCGTGTGATGCTCGTCGGATTCCAGGATGTTCTGTTGGGTGGAGGAGCTTCGGAGTGGTGTGGCGTGCTGGCCATGCCAGGCCACACGAGGCCGGATGAGCCTGTGAGCTCACTGCGCGCACCAGTACTGGCCTGCCTGCCCTGAGCCATCTGAGATGTGCAGGGCTGAGTACTGATCCAGAAACATGCAAGGACTCGGTGATGCCAAGCTTGTTTTAAATCTTCTTTTAACACCCAACATCGCCTCCAGCCCCTTTGTCCTGGGGAACGTCAGACAAAACTGTCTTTGGGGCTAAACCAGACTCCTGCGCAGGGTGGGGGCAAAGCTGTGGAACCACCCGCCGGCCCACCCTCCACGGTTCTTCTGACTGCTCTGAGCTTGTGGGAAAGCACACAACCAGTGGCCCACACTTTGCATATTAGATTTGTAAACAGAACCACAGAGAGGCGTTTGGGGTTCGAGATGTCGGTTCGGATGTTCAATTAAGTGGTGATTTTTTTAAAGGCATCTTATTTTTCTCCCAATGTCTCTCCCATGTCGTCTTGGGTTGGGTTCCCAGAAAACAGAGCCCAAGACGGATTGGGGAGCACCTGTTCTAGTGAGGCTGTGATCTTGGGAGGAAGAGTGAGGAAATGAGGGACGGGGAAGGGACTGAGTGAGGATGTGGCTTCAGCTCAAGTCTAGCCTTGGCCCGAGGTGGGAAACTCTGGAGCGTACATTACACTAGAGCTGTCCCCTGCTTGAGGGAAGGGGCTGGCCTTCGGTACCCCTGTTAGTCAGCCACTGGCTGGCCGCCCATGGGGGTGGTGGCGGGGTGGAACCCTCCTTGAAGGAGACCCCCCCAGCTGAGGACAAGGCTCTGGAGAAGCATGCAGATGGGAGCAACTTGCTGCCCACACTCACATCCGCTGGGGGGCGGGAGGCGGGGGGCAGCAGCTGGGAAGGGAACTGGGCGGGGCTCACAGTGCCCACCACCCGTACACACACAGCCTGTTGGCGACACCACCCTTTTGAATACTTGTTTTGAGTTCAAACATGAACCTCTTTCAAAACACAAGAGCCCTGAAAATGGCCAGTATGTCCTGCTCGTCACTGATACTGGGGCAGCTTCTGGGAGAGTGAGGGGAGAGACCGGGAGGACACTGGGGCTTAGGTGGGAGGTGGGGCAGAGTCGGGGTGAAAGAGAGGCATGAAGAAGGCGAGGAGAAGAGGAGAGGAAAACAAGACAACGAGGCAGGGCAGGAAGCTGATGACTTCACCTTGACCAAGGTATAGAGCTTGGTGTCACCTCCAACAGGAAGTCAGAGTTAATTTCTAGGTAACTAGTCCCTAGTCCTAGTAGTACTCTGCTCTCTAAGGTGGAATCTCACTGGCCTAATAACCCTGTGTTACAGGAGTGGCCCAAACTCAGGGGAATCATTCGGAGGGTCCAGGGTGCTTGTTACGTCTCTGAAATGACCCCAATGAGGTGCCGTCTACTCTGTCCAGCATCTTGCTCCCCTGGGCGATCCTTCCCCCAGGGAACCCAGCTCTCATTCGCCAGATCCCTTAGTGGCTCGGAGCAGGCCTTCTTCAGTGAAGAGCATCTCACAGCCTCTCCCGGCATCTTTGGAGTCAGGCATCCTCATCAAAGCCGGGGACAGAGACAGATCAGTATGAAAATGGTATTCTTAGTCACTTCTGGCGCAAGATGGTCGACCAGGCATAGGTATTTATGTCCGTGCTTTCTGAGACCCGTTAGGATGAGTGTGAATGAGTGAATCCGAACAGGAAGGTGAAGGAATACTGCAGGGGGAGGAGCATCGGTCAGTGAGAAAGTCGGTCATTTTTTAGTGAGTAAAGAAGCTGGGAGCGTGTCGGTGGGTGAACCTTGCACCACACCAGAGAGGCGGGATGCCTATCTACCCACCCATGCACCCAGCGAGGCTGCAGCCACGGCCAGGCCAGCAGGCACAGAGCGTGGATGGGGCTGAAAACAGGAAAGGGCTGTTGAGTGAAGGTTGGTATGTGGAAGGGTTGACTTTCCACCCCTCCCCTTGCCCTACATGCAGAATAGCAGCAACCAGGCCTTTTCTTCTCTCAAGAACTGAATAAACTGCCCAGCCGGAGTGGCTCAGTTGGTTGAGCGTTATCCCACGCACTGAAAGGTTGCCGGTTTGATTCCCCGTCAGGGCCAGGGCACATACCTGGGTTGCAGGTTTGTTCCCTGGTTAGGGAGTGTACGGAAGGCAATTGATCAATCTTACCCCCCTTCCCTCCCCGACCCCCGCTTCCCTTTCTCTCCTTCTCCCTTCCTCTCTCTAAGCATGCCCTTGGGTGGGGATTTAACTAAAAAAAAATAAAAATAAAAGAACTGAATAAACTGCTTGTGAGATAGTGTGGTTTTCCAGAGGATAAGCCTTACTCTGGCATTTCTCCAAATGCATGAGCTAGCTTCCGCTCCCACCATCCACCCAAACACTCCCACAGAGTTTCCAATCATCCCTGTTACCTGTTCTTAAATATGAATGAACAACCAAGGAAACCTGAGATTAGGTAGGGGGCTGGGGGGAATGTTATGTGAAAGAAATAAACCTGCAGAATAACAGATTAGAAGGAAATAAACTATTTAGGGAATAGAAGTGATTATACAAAATTTAAAACCAACCTAAATGCTATGTCATACACATAAAGAGATTTAAGAATATAGTCTATCCATTATAAAATGGTTGAAATTCTATTTTTTCTTAAAAGGAAGAACCAGAGAAAAAGGAAAGAGTTCTTGAAAATGAATAATATGGTTGCAGAGCTGAAAATGTAGTAGAAGGATTAGAAGACAATGGTTATTGGATGGAATGCAAATGTCACTAAATTTGACTGTATAGAGCCATGGTCGGCAAACTGCGGCTCGCGAGCCACATGCGGCTCTTGAACCCCTTGAGTGTGGCTCTTCCACAGAATACCACGGCCTGGGCGAGTCTATTTTGAAGAAGTGGCGTTAGAAGAAATTTAAGTTTAAAAAATGTGGCTCTCAAAAGAAATTTCAATCATTGTACTGTTGATATTTGGCTCTGTTGACTGATGAGTTTGCCGACCACTGGTATAGAGGTAAAATTAGAACTACAGAAGTCCTCTCAATATCTTAATGTTCTAAATGGGTGAGCCAAGAGATAGTATAAAACTTGGTGAAACAAGAGATAGTTGTTTATTACTTAAAATTGCAGAGGTCACCAGCAGAGCAGTGCTGCTTAAAGTGCGGTCACTTGGGATCTTCTGAGAAATGAATGTTCTCGGGTCCCACCCCAGACCCATTGGATTAGATGTTGGTGGGTGTGTCCCAGCAATCTGCGTTTTAACAAGCTGAGCAGGTAATTCTGCTGCAGTCATAGTGGAGAATCACTGCAGTGGAGGCACTAAGGGTAATGATTTGCCTGTTAAAATTAGGAAAGGTGGCTGGGAGGGTCCACTGTGTAAGTGAGATAACTTGTTGTCTATCCTGGCAGGAATTCTCTCCGATAATGTCTAAATCCGATGAATCAAGAAGTGGTAGTACCCAAATAATTTTTAGAGATAAGGACATAATCACCAAATGAAACACAAAGTGGACATGGATAATACTGGTTGACCCTGGAGAGCAGGACTCAATAGGGAGGGGTAACGGGGGGGGGGAGGTCATTATTTTTGTTTTAACCATGCGATTCTTTGGTTAAAATTAAAATGCAAGGAAAATCCTGGGAAGATTGTGCGGGAGCCTGAGAAAAATTGTGGGAGAGTGAGCCTTGCTTCTTCTCCTTTTCCTGATGAATGCTTTTGTTTAAGATAATTTAATGACCTTCCTCCATGTGTCTTCCAGATGTTGGCTCAGTTGGAGGGGAAGAGAGATTCTGAGAGGGAGAGCGAGGCCCAGCCCAGGAAGCAGAGCTGATTTTTACCCTCTGCAATACCTGTGTGATCGCTCCGCAAAGAGCGCCTCACCTCTCTCCTTAGAGCTTTCTAAGTCACGTGGCCAGATAACGCTAGGACTTAAATGCCTTACCTTCTTCCACTAAAAGGTGTCGAGTCCATGTTGGGTTGTGGCATGGAGTGGATTAAGTCTTGGCGGTCCTGTAGAGTCAGGGTCTGCCCCAAGTGCTGGTCTCAGAGTTTTGCTGCCTCCCCAAGATGGTAAACAGAGGGGAATGGCCAGACAATCATGTAAGGACTCTTGACTCAACTGACTATTATCCACTCGCACCTGAGGGCCTATAGGGAGATTCTCAAAGATGGGAAGGACTCTATCATGTACCCTTCTTGAGAAAACTACTCAAAGAAGCCCTTGAACAGACCGAAAAGGAGTCCAGGAAGGAATACACTCAGCAGGCAAGACCTCCGCTGGTGTGGGTTTCCCAGGAGCCTGAGGAGGAGCCCTCCCCGAGCCGGGGAGCTGGCTTCTAGGGCGTCGAGGGCTTGAAGGGCTCAACGGCAGAATTCCAGCTGGTCAGGAAGAAGGTATTGGGCTGTCATTCACTTATTTGCCACTAACTCCTCTCCCAACCCTCTTGCTGTATCTCTCACAGACTGTTTTTGAAAGGAACTGCCGTTCCGAGGACTGTGCCGCTGACCTGCAACTTCAGGGTCAATTGTTGCTGTCCAGGTAAGTCAGTGCTCCTTTCGCAAAATTGTTCTGGAAGGTTCCTTTGTCTTGACTCCAGGCCCAAAGCCTCAGTGTGCAGATTCCCGCCCCATCTAAGAGGATAAATAGAGGTGGTGGGTTGCAATGGTATTTTGTGGTTTTTAAAAAATGTATCTTATACAATAGTTTTAGCAACAGCTATTATTTGGGGGGGGAGGGGGAATTTGGTTTTTGTTTGCAATTCCACAAATCTCACAATTTAGCCTATATTTCTAATTTCTGTGAGTACTTATGTTTGTATGTGTGTGTGGCGGGGGGGGAGTATTTTATGTTTACTCGCTGTATTAAATTGAACCATATGAAGTTGCCAATATTTAACTGTTTGATTGGACCGATCATTATATAAAGGTTCTTTCCCCCCCCCCCCCCCCCCCACACTTGGCAGTGGCGTCTGCTTTAACAACAATCAGTGGTTCTGTGGCAGGAGGGGGCCAGGTTGTCCTGGTCCAAGTGAGCAGCCAGTCTCTGTTGTTTCGGGGTTTCCTCCCACAGTCCCACAGTCCCCCAGGCTAGAGGTGAACCGCACACAGCCTCCCACTTCCTCTTCTCCAGCCCTGCATTTCAGACTTGTCCGAGGATGAAGGCGCTGGCCCTGGATCCCTTAGCCACACTTCAGAGAATGGTTTCCTTTCCAGACAGTTCCTTCTGAAAGATTGTTTTAGCCTTGGGGCCAGAAAGCCCTTCCCTATGATTTATGACCATTTCTCAAAAATCACCATCCGCTTTGATAGTTGTTCTCTGAAATGCCGTCCTGCGTCCTTTATTTGAATCTGTGAGAGTTAAGTGTGGATGGAATGAAATATCCCCTCGTGAACCAGTGAATATACCAGGACACTTATGATGATAAATGTATTATTCATCAAAGGAAAGAAATACTGAGGTTCTTTTCCTTTTGTTTGCATTTATTGGGCGAAAGGTGATGTAATCCCCCAACACACACACACACACACACACACACACAAATACTCCTCCGAACCGCTTAAATATTAATTAGCATTTCTTTGACTTAAGACAAGAGTGATAGATTAAAGTACTTCATGCTTTGCCAAACTTAGACAATTACTTCAACCTGATGAAGCGGGTCTTGGAAATTTTTAACATTAGTAAGAAGGACCTCCTGGGATTATTAAAGAAACCAAATCTAAAGAAGCTTTCATAAATTATCAGGTCATTACTTTTAGTTTTAAATAGGTCTTCCAAAAAGTGTTTTAGGGGAAAAGTAACAGGAAACAAAATATGGGGGTTTGTTTTGTTTTGGGGCAGACTGTGAATGTTGGACATTTAGTTTGGATTATAGAGACGTTCCTGTGGTGGGGGAAGGCTCACTTGTTCCAAGGTACAATTTTAGGTTAGGAAAGTCTGGATGTTCTTGCTGCCCAGTAATGGGTGATCAAATCTCTCTCTATTGAATTATGTTTTTCATATATTAAGATGTAAGACCCAAGGCTGGTGATCGGTAAGTTACCTTATGCCTAAAGCTGCCTCCACTTCCACAGCTCTGCCTCTTCAGAGTGCTGGTTCGAGCCAGTTCTGCTCTGTGGGTCCAGTCATCAATAATGTATCCGCTAGCTACAGCCACAACATATGCTGCATAACAAACTACCTCAAACCTCAGTGGTTTGAAACAGCAATCACTTATTCTCAAGGTTCTGCAGGTCAGCTGAGGGTTGGCTGGATTCAGCTGGATCTTGGCTGACGTGCTCATGCATCTGCGGTTCAGCAGACGGTGGGTTGACCTCAGCCAGACACAGGTGACCCAGGTCAGCTCTGCTTCATGTGTCTTTCATTGTCCTGTTGGAACCAGTGGGCTAGCCTGGGCTTATTCTTCTCCTGACATGGCAACGGTGCTGGAGAGCAAGCAGAAACATCCCACACCTCTGGAGACCTGGGCTCAGAACTGTGCATCATTACCTCAACCTTACCCTAATGGTCACCACGAGTCCATGGCCAAACCCGAAGTCACGGGACAGGAAAGTACGCTCTGACCCTTTAGTGAGAGGAACTGAAGAGGCACACAGCCAAGGGCACAAGAACAGAAGGGATGGAGAATTGGGACCAGTAATGCTATCTGCCCTACCATGTAAGGAAACCTGGGTGATGGTGGCACCACCTGCTCAGTGCTTCAGAGAGATAAATGGGTCATTACAGGGCCATGGAGCAGCTTCCAAGAAGAGGAATTAAGGGGAATGAGGAGGAGCCAGGCATTCTGGGGAAAGAGGGAGAGGGAGAGAGGAAGGCAGGGAAGAAGAAGAGACGGAGGGAGAAGGAGAGAGAAGAGAGAGGATAGAGAGAGGGAGAGAGGGAGAGAATGAGCGGATGGTATGAATCATGTGGTCCTCTGTTCCACTCAGTGAAAGTATGTTCCAGCTGGAGTTCGGAGTCAGCTACTCTCTCCATCCATCTTAGTTCCTACATCCCTGGCTCAGGTCCACAGCGTGGCCTTTGTCTCGATGCAGGAGCGTCCTGGGTGGGGCTGAACTTATGAGAGATGTTCTGTTGATCTCCACCATGGTGCCTCCCCGAGGGCCATTTGGACACGCTTTTTGCCTTTCGTGCTGTCTTTAGAACCTAGCTCTCCAGTTAGCTGTGACTCACTGTACTGAAACGTTGAAGCAACGTTGATCGGCGGCAACTGGCAACGGAGAAGATCCCCCCCAATGAGTGGTAGATGACGCAGTACAAGGTATTGTGGCTGGAAGCAGCCAAGGTCCCACCAGACTGAGAAGCCGTTGTCTTGGGAAGACCGAGGGGAAGACACCCCTGAGTGACTGGGTGACCAGAAGGCCCGGAATCGAGCCAGGAAGGGCTCTCTGTGACTGGGACTCGTGGATGTTTTTATTTTTCTCTCCAGAGAGCATGAATTCTGGCTTGCCTGTTGTCTCCTAAAGCAATCACCTCTTTAATTAAAAGTTCACAATCGTTAATGATCTGCAGTCCAGTTCCAAAACACGCCATATCCAAAAATGTCCAGGAATAGGGATGAAGCTGTACAAACAGTTTCTATTAAGCAGGACTGAAATTTCCATTTGTAAAATGATGCAGCGACGTTTTGTTTTGTCTGTCTGAATACTCGCAGCTCCTAAGAATGCATCACATGTGATTAGGTTAAAGAAAAAGAAATATAGACTATGGCAGTGGAGCTTTAAAAAAAATTTTTTTTGATGCCTCCCATAGGAGACCAGTGAAACGTTTCAGTGCCTTCTGGCTAGCCAACTCCAATAATGAAAGCACTCTTAGGGGAGGCGAAAAGACACGGTAGAATATTTATGACGTTAGAAGAACCATCTAGCGGCCACATATAACGGTCCTGTGGCTATAGCCTTACTAATGCTATTATCGCCGTCAGGGTGGGGGCGTCGAGTGAGTTTCCCAGAACCCTTGCCTGGTAGTTGGGTAGCTTTGTCCACAAAAGACCGGCCTTGGAGAGGAGAATTACTGCACCCAGAGAGCTCTTCAGAGTTTGAAACAAATTGTTCTCCGTCTCAAAAGTGGCACAGTGGCCCGAATCACTGACTGCACCGTGTGGGGTAGAAGTAAAGTTGCCTTGTTTTATGAAGGGGAAGAGACCCCTCTTTACTGAGCACCTGCATGCTCTAGGGTACCCTATAGAGTCCTCAGTATCCATAAACACCCTGTAGTGTCTTACCAGCTGTGCAGCCTTGGGCAAGCTGCTTAATGTCTCTGGGCCTCTGTTTCCTCATCTGTAGAGTGGGAGAAATAAGAGCAGCCCCTTATAAAGTGATTGTATTTCATAAATCAAAAGATATTTAAGTGCTTCCAAACATGCTTGGCATATAGCAGGTACTCAGTAGATGAGAGCTAACATCATTTCATTTAAGCCTCTCAACAACACAGGGTAGGCCAGATTACTTGCTCCAGGTGGGTGGGGGGGGGGGTGGTGGAATTAAAGCTGGAAATGCCCATCTCGCCATTGCTGTTGGGGTCTGATATCAGCTGGTTCTAGACCAGAAGTACCAAGGCTGGCGGCCTTGGGGGACAAGTCCTCCCCTGTGTGAGTAGCCTCAGTTCAGAGGGGAGGTTGATGGCTTTCATCCACCCCCCATTCATGATCCCTGATGTGCTGTCCGACCTGTGGGGACCTGCTCAATGGCTTTTCTCTCTGGAGATGTTGGCCACCAGTCCTATCCTGTTAATGGCAGTCCCTGCAGGAATCATTGCATTCTGAATACATGTAGGTTGAATTTTCCTCTCCTTGGAGGGTCTCAGATTTGACCATGTGCTCGTGGGCTGTCATATTAAGAGTTTCCTTGGTCAGTCGGCATGGCTCAGTGGTTGAGCATCGACCTATGAACAAGGAGGTCACGGTTCCATTCCCAGTCGGGGCATAATGCCTGGGTTTCGGGCTTGATCCCCAGTGTGGGGTGTGCAGGAAGCAGCCGATCAATGACTCGCTCTCATTGATGTTACTATCTCTCTCCCTCTCCCTTCATCTCTGAAATCAATAAAAAATTATTATTATTATTGAAAGAAAGAAGGAAGGTGAGAGGGAACTGATCAGAAACCTGGAAAACTTTGGCCCTTGCCAGAACATTAGCCATGTGATTTATTTATTTCTTCATTTCTTCACTTTCTGTTCCAGAACTGGAGGGGGAGCCGGGGGGAAGCAAAAGAAGTTTGTTGATTGGGGGCAGCTGGCTTTTGCAATTGCTGCTCCACCCACTTTCTCAAAGAATCTCAGTTGATGAGTTTATTCTGGAATTTCCAACAAGAGTGTTATATCACCTTCTGACACCAAGACTTTCTCCCACGAACTTCCTGGGAATGCTTTCTCCCCTCGTGTTGCCAAACAGCTAACACGCTCCCACTGTCTGCATCTTGTTCCTTTTCCCCTTCCTTACCAGGCATAGCCACGGATTGCCCGCATGCCAAAGGGAATTTGGCTTGAGAGCAAACCCAGGAGCCAAGTACGGGGCTGGGAGCTCTGTCCCGTTTTCCTGAGGACAGCCGATGAGGGGTGTGTCCACAGGGCATCGGAGGCAGACAGGATGAGACCTCTGACCCCTCCGTCATCCTGGGAGGGACCTGGGTGGAGCTGGGCCACACAGCTGTGTTTCTTTGGAGCCCTGGCCCCAGCTCCGCCCGGGGATGAGCACAAATGCTGGCTCTGTGGCTCTGAGCCACCCGTCCATTGTCCTACAGAGGAACTCAGGCAGGACGAACCAGGCCCAGCTCACAGGCTCCGCGTGGCTGGTTGGTGGTTTTTGCACATGCACTTGGGGCCGTGGCATTTCAGGTGCAGAGCAGGGCGCTGACAGGCAGGGGTTGGGGTCCCTTATCTGAGGTCAGCAAGGAAGTTAAATGGCAGTGGCCGGAAAAACACCTGCCGGGAGGTTCCTGAGTCCCAGCCCAATGTTCCAGCCATTGGACCCCTGGTCTCTGTCTTTAAATAGCCGTGGCAGCCCTGGCTGGAGTGGTTCAGTGGTTGGGCATCATCCCGTGCACCAAAAGGCTGCCGGTTGGATTCTTGGTCAGGTCACATGCCTGGGTTGCGGGCTCTATCCCCATAGAAGGTGTGTAGGAAGCCGCCGATCAATGTCTTACTTTCACATCAATGTTTCTCTCCCTTTTCCCTTCCTCTCTCTCTAAAAATCAACAAAAAAAATCTTTAGAAACAAAGAAATAAATAGCCGTGGCAGCTTGGGGAACCTGGCCTGTCTCTCGCTCCCACTGTGACATGCTGCCGTCCCATTTAGGAAATTCCTTCCTATCTCAGGGATGACCTGATGTCCTGAACGGCCTACCAGCCTCAACGTGAGGCTGCGGACAGTGAGCTGTTACCATGGGAACTGACTTTTTTCCCTTAGGGAAGTCACTTCATTTTCAAGGCCTCATCCCCCTACTCTCCCCCCACTTCACCCCCCCCCCCCCACACACACACACACACACACACACACACACGCACGCACACACACACACACGCACACACACGCACGAGCCTCAGAAAGCTATCCCAACCAATTCTGGGTTTCAAGGATGGCCCTCCTATTGTTGAGCAGACACTGATGGAAATTTTCCATCTGGATGGTGAGAGGACGAGGAATCCATGGAGGACCATGGAAGGCAGGCTGAGCAGTAACCATGGCAACCAGAGAGGATGCTGGGAACGTGCTCCTACCTGGCCTTCCTCCCAAGCGACCTGGGATGTCTGGGTCTACCTCCTGGGTAAAATTTTATTTGGTAGTATTTTCCTTGGCTTCCAAATACAGCCAACCATTGGAGGGCTTATGGGTAAGCCCCCCTCCAGCAGGGTCAGAAGGAGATGGCCGCTGTTTCCCGTCTCACTGGAGGTTCGGCCTAAGATCGGGCCTATCCAGAGAGAGCAGCGACTCGGTTCCTCGGTGCTGTCAGCTGGAGAGCAGGCGGGAAGCCACGGGCTGCGTCTTTGCTAAGATTCTCACAGTTTATTCTGCGTGGCTGGGTTGTTGGTCTCTTGCCATTAACACTAGACTCACCCGTCCCACCAGAGACTTAGTTACTGTAAGAAAGCCAAATTCCGAAGATGCACCGTGGTTTTGTTTCCGGAGGTAAACATTCCTCCACACCAATCCTTTCTCGTGGGCACGCACACCCTCCCGTTAGCTTCTCTCCCCCGTGTGCTCCGAGCCGCCTGACGTCACCTCGGGCGGTTGGACAGCGACCCTGCTCTCTTCCCAGATGAAAAGCCCAGGACAGCTGTGGCTGAGCAGGGAGGGTCCTTTTGCTTTGTCCCCAGTGGTCCCTCCCCGCTGAGCCAAAGGTGACAGACTCGGGAATACCATGAACTGCCTGCAGGTCACAGTCCATTGCTGTTGCCCTGAGAGGGAGGACCATGTAAGGAACTCCTAGATATTAAGAGCCTTCTCCACTGACTCCATTCCAGGTGATCTTTCGCTTTTTTAAACACATTTTTATTGGTTTCAGAGAGGAAGGGAGAGGGAGAGAGAGACACACACACACATCAATGATGAGAGAGAATCATTGAGCAGCTGCCGCCTGCACGCGCCCGACTGGGGATCGAACCTGCAACCCGGGCATGTGCCCTTGACCGGAATCGAACCGGGGACTCTTCAGTCCTCAGGTCGATGCTGTATCCACTGAGCCAAACCGGCTAGGGCCATTCCAGGTGATCTTGACCCAACAATGACGAGGCTGGGTGGGTGCTGCTGCTGCCACGCCCGGCTCCCGTGGCTGTGCAGGAGCCACGTGCCCAGCTGTGTTAAGTGTTGGCTGCTAAGGGCTCACAGCGGCCCCACCTCTGGTCTGGAGAATGGCCCTCAGCTCACGGGAGCCCTCCTGCCTGGGAGATTACACCCGTCCCCGGCAGCCCTCAGCCAGTGACTGGCCGATCAGGGCGCCAAAAGCCAGCCCCCTTGTGTCCGTGCGGGTAATTCCTTGCAGTGGCTTGTGCTGCAGAGCCCTGGTGGGAATCAGGCCGAGCAGACTCTGCGGAGACCACAGACTTGAGCAGCACTTCCCCGCCCCACTGCTTACCTCGGCCCCTGCTCCTCACAACATCTCCCCATCACCCACCCGAATCCTTGTCACAAGGGACAGCAGGGGGGCGGGCAGCCTCGTGAGGGATGCCTTTCACTGCAGTGCCCTCCCGCTGCAACCGAGAGCCGGTCCAGTCCTCAGGGCATCAGGGAGCACGTGATGCTCATGCGAAGAATCAGCCTTCCTGGCCAGGGCTGTGGGCTCTTTTTTGAGACTGTTTTCTGTGATGATGAGACTTGAACAAGAGGCGAATGCCACTGTTTCAGTCCACAGTTGTGTTTCTTTAAGAAAAAAAAGAAGACAACATTTAAAACCTCTTTTTTTTTTCTGGTGTGGAAAACACAAACATTGTACCCTCCTAAGCCAAGAAGGAGAAGATTCTCATTCTCGTACCTGCCCGGCCAGCGTCCCCAGTTTTGAAGCTGGCTCGCTGCTGGTCCAGGGACAGGGGAGTTGAGATGAATGAAATCAGAGCACTTGCAAACATCTCACACACCTTGCGGAAGTGCTGTTCTTCCCTTTTCCTCCTGGTGTGAGGCTGAGCGTGCTGTCCCTCCCTCGCCCTCCGTCACGTGGCCTGTCCTTCCCATCATTGCACAGTCCCTCACCTTCCCCGAGGAGAGAGGTCCTTCCTGGGTCTCTGTCCCCTGGTGGTCTGTGCATATAGAACTCATGGGGTCTGTGAACTTGGATCGGAAAACAGTCGCATCCTTATTTGCATTGACTTCAGATTGGAACCTAGCATTTTATTCCGCTATAAATGTAGACAGCAACACGTAGGGATGTTAGCAGGACCTGTGACTTTCAGTCACGGAAATCACTGATATTTTCATATCGACTTGCCGTATGACAGAGATTTCTGAATATCACTTACATTCATCCCGACTTCACAGTTACAGTGGTTTTTAGATCTGCCGCCCCATCTTATTGGTCAGTGCTAGTTAAAAAATAGCACATATTGCTACACCACACATGTAACAATACAATTATCATTGTATTTTCGGTGATTGGTTTCTTTGCCACCCTGTTTTTCAACGTGTGCATTTAAAAGCAATACTTTGAGAAGGGCCCCTTCACTTTACTGGACTGCGAAGAGTATCTGGTGGCACAAAACACAGGTTAAGAACCCCTGTTTTAGAAGTTTTCCCTGAGTGTGGGGAAAGATACACATTGGGGAAACAGATGTTTCGCTCCGCCTGCTGGAGTCAACGAAAGATTTCTGCCGTGACGTTCAGAACTGAGACTTCGTAAGAAGGCTGTTGTCACGTTTTCCTGCCTCGGTGGCTCCCAGTGTCCACAGCACACTGATCAGGAAATGACCATTTATTTCTTGTTCTGGGCTTATTATTCACTAAAGACACGGGTAACTGCTCATCTGAGCTTTGATGAGCTCAAGAAAACGAGAGCTTCAGGCCCGAAGCAGAGACACGGGGCCACGTGGTGAACGTGGCACCACTTGATGGGCCCCTTCGTGGTGGTTTGAGGTTTCGCGTGTGGCGTGTACGTCCTTGTTTCTACCTTCACGGCCTCCAGACCCAGGCGGAAAGAGCTCCTCCCCCGTGGCCCCTGTGGCTGCTCACCTCACAGGAGAAAACAGGCCCAGATCCAGGGAGGCTTGTCAGCTCAGTACATTTTATTGTCTGTGACCATGTCGGTCCCCCATTTGATTGTGGAGCTGGAATTAGGGTCGGGGGACCACGGGGCCATGCTCATTTGGTTCTCTTGAGTGGCCTGGCCTCCCGGGGTCTGGGAGGTGCACATCCCCCCACCCTTGCATTGTGAGTGCATAGCGGCCCCCGTGGAGCAGGCGGCTCATGTGTGACATCGGGTGGCACCGTGCCACTGCTGGGTCAAGCCATGCATCACCGCACACCATCCCTGTCTCATGACGTCAGGCCTCTGCGCGGCCCACAGATCCAGGGAATTCCTCCGCCGCCCCGAGTCTTCTTCGCCTTTAATCCAGTTGTTACAGTGAGTGAACCTCGCTGATTTGTTCCAGATGTCCTAAGATTTAGTGATTCCGGAAACTACTCCTAAAGTAAAGGCTGATGAGGATTGGAATGCCTCTGTTCGCTGGGAACCAGCGATTCTTTTCACAGGGAAACAGATGGGGCAGGAGGCAGGAGCCTGCGCTGCCTGGAGGGGCAGGGAGGGCTCTCTGGCTCCTCGTGTGCCCCAACGGAGGAGGACGGCCTCTGAGCGAGGACTGGTTCTGTCCCTGGACGAGTTAGTTAGTAAATGAGCCAGGGCTGGGGCCAGATGAATGCGAGTGACGTCAGCGAGGCTATTGGGCGTATTACTTTTTTAAAGTAACATACGTTCATTATCTGAGTGTTGCTCGGGAAACCACTATTTTGGCTCGGATCGCCTTCGTAAATGCTTTTCTCTCCTGGTGATTATAAAACTGGCCCAGGTGGGTACATAGGAGGGCAATAGAGGCATTTCTGGCTCCGTGGATGTGGTTTTCCAACCAGAAGTCCAGGCCCAGGCATCGTTTCCCTGCCCCGCTGTAAACCTTAATGGACATGCCTTCCAGAGGTGCCTGGGGATTCCTATCTGGAGTTAATAACCGTGTGTTGCATGATTCGAAGGGGTTTATAAAGCATGGTGAGAGGTGAAACCCCTCTCCAACGGCAGGGCTTTATAACCCACTGTTGGAAAAGATTAAAACCTACATCCATGGACACATAGAGTCCAATTAGTGGCTGAGGCAGTATTTAAGGGTATGAACAATATGAATATTAAAGCATATTTAAAACAAAAGCAGAACTCAATTAATGAAAATGTTGCTATTTAGATTTTTTTTAAGGGTATTGGAAAGTAGACAAGTACCCAGTAGATGCTGGTGGAGGTCTGGGACAAGCCGTGTAAGCCCATCAACCCAAGCGTCCAGCTCAAGTCCGGCCAGTCGTGGGGGAGGGGGTTGCCAGGGAAACCAAAGGCAGGAGGGCAGGCTGAGCAGAGGCAGAGGGAGGGTGGGAACACCTGAGAAGCAAGCTAGTCCAGATGTGGCGCTGAGCGTTGAAGGAAGTGAAACGTACTGCAGGGCGTGGGGTGAGAGGATCCTGAGCGAGTCAGCGTGAGGGACACGGGATGGTGTAGAGCAGGCGGCTCAGGGCGGAGGCTGTCAACCACAGGGGCTGCTGTCGCCCTGCGTTTACATGGGGCCGTCAGGATAACCACACACAAGGCTGAGCGCTGGGCAGAAGGAACAACTGCCATCTCTCTGGAGTCTATTAAAAGCTAAACTAAGATTAGATTTCATTGTTTATGTATATTTAGCATCACACCTTTTGGTGCAATATCCTGTTTGGATATCTTTTGGTGCTTTTTTTAAACCAAAAATGTTTTCATTAAAAACAAAACAAAACAAAAAAACAGAAGGGATATCTTTTTTTTTGCCACAATAACTAAAACCTTGTAAATCAGGAGACTTTAGTGATTTTTTTTTTTATAGCAGTGAAAATGGGTATTTGGATTCTAAATAATGTATCAGGAAGATCTATGGAAATGTAAAGGAATAGGCAGTTACTAGCTGAAATGAGCCAGAAACACAAAACAGTTTCCCATCCCTGTAGGAAAGAGACATTTCGGAGCTTATTCTGGAACATTCCATGAGAGCTGACTCCTTTGTAGTCTCCAGCTGGACTTTAAGGTTCCCTTGTCCAGAGTTCTGTCACAGGAGAGTGACTGTGTCTTGCGGAGGAGGAGAGCCTCTCCAGCTAATTACAAACTGAGAGACGGGGGCTGAGAATCTGAAAACACGGTGCTAACACTCATGTATGATACTCATGTGTAACACGCACATATGACTCTCACCTGTGACACTCACGTGTGCAGAATTGGGTGAGGGCATTCGCCCTGGCATCTTGCCTCTAAAGGCTGGTATCGGCAGCTGCATTCTTTGGAGGTGTAGGAATGCTGCGGCTTTGAGAAGGGGTCTTTGTATTGTTGGTCTAGAGCCGTGGTCGGCAAACTGCGGCTTGCGAGCCACATGCGGCTCTTTGGCCCCTTGAGTGTGGCTCTTCCACAAAATACCACGGCCTGGCGAGTCTATTTTGAAGAAGTTTAAGAAGAAGTTTAAGTTGAAAAAATTTGGCTCTCAAAAGAAATGTCAATCGTTGTACTGTTGATATTTGGCTCTGTTGACTAATGAGTTTGCCGACCACTGGTCTAGAGCACTTATTTTCTGTAAAGAGGAGTTCGCTGTGTCAGTGGGGAGAGGCCTCGAGTCTGGCTCTTGGAATGCAGATGCTCCTGTTAGGACTCCAGGGGGCTTTGGGGCAACTGTCATATGCAAGCAATGGGCTTGATTGCACAAGCTTCGAGCCCGGGGAGATGAACAGAGGCTGTGGAGTAAACTCTGTAACATTAGAGGTATTGACAGCTGCCTTCCTAGGTTGGGAAGTCGAGGGCAGTTCCTTACTGAGTGCATATCCTTCAGAGATGGGCTCAGAGATTGTGTTCGCTGCCATCCACTGCTTCTTGAATTTATCCCTGATCATTCTCTCTAAAATGGATTGCATGGTAGAAGCTCGATATATGTACCCCTCAGATTCAACAAGGGCACTGTCTCGTGTCCTACCTTGTGGTGCCCTGGTTTAGAGCAGGGATAACATTTAGAATGATTAACAACCTTCTCATAGCCTGGGCATACCTGCCTTTTAAGAGCTCTTGGCAGCCATGCACAACCAGGACAGTGCCCCTGTGTGACCCTCTGGCTGTCAGCCCTGGGTCAGGGGTGTGTTTGGTTGCCCACACCGACGCATGGCAGGACCACGAGGCCCGCGCGGGCTGGAACCATCGGTAGACATGGAGACTGTGGCACCTGGGAAGGATCTTTCTGACAGTTGCTAAAGAAGGGAAGTGACCAGGATGTGGCTCACAAGGGGTGGTGGGGTGTCTCCGGGGCCTTGGGCCCCCTCCAGACATTTAGCGATCACAGGACTCACTGTGCTGATCTGCCAGCCACAGGCCTCCCTGGCTGGCTCCTTCTACCGTTCATCAAGCTGCATCTCCCATTCATAGGACCCCACAGCGGGCACGGTCAGCGCTGTCTGTGTCCCTTCTACCCTGTGTTCAGGCCCGGTGCCTAGCTCCAGTAACTGCCTCTCCGGCTGCCCTGCCCACCAGCCAGAGGTGCTGGGAACAATGCCCTCCCTTCCCCACAGCAGCCCTCAACCAATGACTGCAGGCCGCACATAAATGCCTCCCTCACCAGTGAGGCTTATTTGCACAGTGTACCACTTTGGGCATCAGATTTTGGTGAAACTCAAAATTACTTTGTGGGGAAGACAAGAACACATGTGGTACGCTTTTTCTTTTGTGACATTTCACAATATTCATTACTGCATGTCACAAGCAAGTGAGTTGGCAAGGTGAAACATTACCAATTTTATTTTTACCCAAATTTGTTTTATTTTCCCCCGACCTCTCCTTTGCAAGTAACATGAGCAAACATGTATCATCAAAGATTAATCACAAATCAAACATATTGTATTGTTAAAAGCAAAATACATAGAATTTGCTGAGAGTCTTGGAGAGTCCTGACCAGTGGAAACATACTGTAAACCACATATGCAATTTAAAATTTTCTGGTGGCCACATTGAAACATTAAAGTGAAACTTGTAAAACAAATTTTTATAGATAGCAAAATAACGTAGCAAAAATATCAGGTAAACATGTAATTAATATTAAAACAATGATTGAGATATTTTTTACATCCTTTCTTGTTTTAGTGTGCTAAGCCTTAGAAAGCTGATGTGCATTTCACACTTAATGCAGACCTACCACACTTCACGCGCTCAAAGCCATAGGTGACCAGTGGCCACCATATTGGGCAGCCCGGGCTTAGAACTGGAACGTGTACTTCAGCGTAGTCACCCAATAAGTGAGGGCGCTGAGATCATTGTGCACCAGTTGCATCAGTCATTGGCTGAGGGCTGCTAGGGGGCTGTCAGGAGCTTGATTCTTTGGCACTTTGCTGGCCTGCAGAGCAAAGACCTTCAGCAAAAGATGGGGATGGAATGGCAGCCTGTGCAGACTACAAGTGATAAGACCCCAGGGGACAGGAGTAGAACCACCCATAGTCTACTACATTTTATAATACCTTCACTTTAGTGCCTTGTTATTTATTAACAAACTAGAGGCCCAGTGCATGAAAATTCATGCACTGGAGCAGGGTCCCTCAGCCTGGCCTGCCCCTTCTCACAGTCCGGGAGCCCTCAGGGGCGGGAGGTGACCTGGCAATCAGGGGAAGGTGATGCCCCCATCACACTGCTGCCACTGCTGGCAGCGCAAGCCTCCACCGGCCCTGGTTACCTGAACCTCGGGTGGCCCTGGGCGGCTGAGCAGCCAACATCTGAGGCTTGCCTGTACCTCAGGCCAGCCCTGGGCGGCTGGGGGGCTGAGGAGACTGGGGGACTCCGGAGGCAGGTGCGTGGTGTGGCCGGACCCACCTGGGGGCAGGCCCAGCCGTGCCATGTGCCTGCTGCCCCGGTGGGACTGAGGGGACTGGGCTCTGCCATCTTATGGCTATAAGTGCCGCCATATTTGAGGGTGTGGTAGCAATTATCATATTCCCTCCTTATTGGCTGTGGGCACCGCCATCTTTGTGATCAATTAGTATATCACTTTGTGGTCAATTAGTATATCCCCTCTTTATTAGATAGGGTTACTTTCAGCACACCTGACAATGTTGACTCAAGATAACATGGTTAAGTTCACTGGCCTAGAGCAGTGGTCGGCAAACTCATTAGTCAACAGAGCCAAATATCAACAGTACAACAATTGAAATTTCTTTTGAGAGCCAAATTTTTTAAACTTCTTCTAACACCACTTCTTCAAAATAGACTCGCCCAGGCCGTGGTATTTTGTGGAAGAGCCACACTCAAGGGGCCAAAGAGCCGCATGTGGCTCGCGAGCCGCAGTTTGCCGACCATGGGGCTAGAGGCTCAACCCAAAACTCTGACGTCCGAAGTCCATGGGAATCTGGATGCATTCTGCGTAACCTGCTGGCCTCCCATTGATCTTACTGCTAAGGAAGTCCTTTTCCTGCTGCTTTCCACGTTATTTCTGAGTCACCTCCATTCATTTATCTGTTGTTGATTGTTTCCTCTGCCTGGAATGTACTTCCTGTTTCTCTGCTCCTCATTCTTTAAGATGTGGCTCAAGCCCTGGCTGGTGTTGCTCAGCCTATGGACCGGAGTGTCTTGGGGTTTGATTCCCAGTCAAGGGCATGTAACTAGGTTGCAGGTTCAATCCCCTACCCCAGCTGGGGTTTATGCAGGAGGCAACCAATCAAAGTGTCTCTCTCACATCCATCTCTCTCCTCTCATTCTCTCTCTCCCCCCTTCTTCCCTCCCTTCTACTCTCTCTTAAAATCAATGGAAAGAATACTGTCTGGTGAGGATTAACAACAACAACAAAAGATGTGGCTCAATTTCTACGTCTCTCGGGAACTTCTTAGGGGAACTTCATCTACAGTGATTTCTTCCCTCTCCTGTGGCTCAATTCCTACGTCTCTCGGGAACTTCTTAGGGGAACTTCATCTACAGTGATTTCTTCCCTTTCTCCTGCACCTTGTCCTGCACCTGTTCTTCAGCATGACTTGTGTTCACTTTGTGGTGTATTTCCTTCATGTTGTAATCAGTTTATTTGGTATTTTGTGTTCCTGGCCCTCATAGGAAGACATCAGATGAGCAACTGTGGTTTTATGGAGTTTTTCGTGTTTGTAAGTTTAAGCTCTTGTAGTGGAAAAACTGATCGTTATCAACAAAGCACTGAGGAGATTGCCCAACAGAGGTGCTGAAGGGATCTGGAACCATCCTGAGCGCCTCCACCAACTTCAAGGACAGTTGACAAGAGGAAGAGGAAGCGCCTCAGATAGCTTTTATAAAGAGATGACGTCTTCCAATATTCTAAATATTTTAAATGCTAAGAAGACGAACACAATTTCATTTCTCATCTTAATATGCCCAGTGGTTGGCAAACTCATTAGTCAACAGAGCCAAACATCAACAGTACAACGATTGAAATTTCTTTTGAGAGCCAAATTTTTTCAACTTAAACTTCTTCTAATGCCACATCTCCAAAACAGACTCGCCCAGGCTGTGGTATTTTGTGGAAGAGCCACACTCAAGGGGCCAAAGAGCCGCATGTGGCTTGCGAGCCGCAGTTTGCCGACCACGGGTATAGCCACATAAGCTTTATGTGAATTTTATACAGTTTTGTCGCATTTTCCTGTATTTTAGGAACAGAGGGAGGAACGCTGGACCAGGAGTTTGGAGGTCTATCTGGCTTTGCCACCATCTGCTGAGCAGCCATGGGAAAGTGGTTAACTCCTTAGCCTTTATCTGTGAAGTGATGGATCCAGTGGGCTGCCATCCAGCTGCCAAATTCCATTTCTGATTTTATGTCTGCCCACTTTTAAGACTAGGAAGCACTGTTTATGGTTTTCACATTGCAGTGGCTATCATTGATGTCGTGGCTTTTCTGACACATTGCTGAGGATATCTGTGATTTGTGGGATGCTGAATCCTTCCTCAGGAAGGCTGCCCCCAATTTTGACATTTCTCAATTTTGACATTACACGCCCTTTACTGGAATCAAACCCAGGACCCTTCCGTCCATAGGCTGATCCGAGCCAAACCAGCCAGGACCACAATGTTCTTTTTACTATGATTTCCATGAATGGAAAACCTAGTGATTGTGTGTGTGTGTGTGTGTGTGTGTGTGTGTGTGTGTGTGTGTATACAATCAATCTTAGCAACATTTTTATTGACAGGGCTATCATCCCATTAATTGTAGGACTCATAATATGCCTCCTTAGTAATACCTTGCCTAAAACCTTCCGATACACCTCCCCTCCCCCCACTGCCCCTGCAGAATCTCTTCTTTGTGGCCTCATAGCATAAAGGCTGTCATAGGGATGCTTCCTCTTCTCTCTGGTCAGCACTTAGCACATGTTAATATCATGTCTTACATGTTTGCCTCCTCCACTAGACAGTGAACTCTTTGAGATCTGGAAACTGTATCCCTGGTACCTAAGTTGGGAAGGTAGTTTTTATTTTTATTTTAGGTAATGGATGGATGGATGAATAAATGACTAGAAAAAGAAAGGAGGGAGCAAGGAAGGGTGGGAGGATGGAAGGAAGAAGGCAGGAAGGAAAAATGGATGAATTCGGCTGCCTTGTATGATTCTCCTAGTTGTCATGATCAAATATAGTTGTAGTTGACAAGTGTAATATCATCAATAATAATAATGATATGGCAAGAAGATTTTAAAACTAGAAATATAGTTGACCAGAATGCACTTGGTTAACTTCTGAATTTACATCTATTGCTCAGGCTAGTTTAAAACTAGCAGCAAAAGGAAATAAAAGTATTTTATTTTATGGAAGGTAGGATTTAACCACAGATTATTTAAATAAGGTCCGTTTTAATATTTCTAAGACTTATATTTCTAAGACTTAAGGAAGATAAAAAATGATCCAATGGAAAATCATTTTTAAATACCATTAAGCTACTTTAGTTTTTAAACCCTTAGCATCTTCACAAAAAAATTACCTGAATAAAATTCTCTCCATGGTGGTAGAATTTAGTTTAGTGGCCTTCGTGGTTCAGCATATGATTGATATGGGAATGTATTGCATGTTCCCAACAAGGAACTTCGAGGGGTACGCACTCTTAATGGGAGGGGGTGAGTGAGGGCACTGAACAAATTCTACAGTGACCCTCAGGCGTCACACATCCGCCAAGATGGTGGCAGTCACAGCTGACATTGGGAATACTGGGTGGATGGTGCCAAAGCCAACATATTCAAAACCAGCTGCTATGAGATGTATTAGGAAAGTTATAGTTGTTATTTTTTATAACAAAGGAGCAATGTGTTTCCACTGGCCCCAGATGTGTAAGATAAGCTTTCTAGCAACTACAGTTGGTTCTCATGTTGACTATTAATAATGCTGTTCTTATCACAGCACATCGGGGTGGTAGGTGTTCAGAGTAATATGACCCGCTTCAAAGACTGCACAAGCAAATTAAAATTAATGGGAGATTTTTTTTCCGGGAATACAATTTCTTGAAAATTAGGAAGATTGTTCTTTACTGGATAAGTAAGCACCAGGGAGAATGTTTGGCATTCCCGGTGCCTGGTTGTTTTACTCTTTCAACAGTCCTGTCAGAGGTTGGTCTTCAAGAAGTCCTGTTCTTTTCCGATGTCATGAAAAGATATTTCTTGCCAAAGCCCTTCCCGACCGAGATGGAATTGATGTAAGAGCTGCAGCTCAGACAGCCTTCCTGCCCATGGAAGTTTGGCACTAACTTCAGCTCAGCCCCCAGATAGCTGCGTTTCCCTCTGTGTGTTGGTGGGGGTTCGCGGGTAGCGGGGACAGCTCAGCTTCTTCCTCCGAAAAATGCCAAGGTTGAGCTGATGATCTTCTTGTGGGGATGGTGTGCGTGTTCATTCTTTCATTGCACAAGGGTTTGTTGAGCTCCTACAGAGTGCCAGGCACAACTCTGTCACTGGGGGTTCAGTGATGAGCAAAACCAGACAGGGACCCTTGCCCCCCCGGTGCTTAGATCCTAATGGGAGAGAGACAGCTCTTAACCAAACATCCGCACAGGTCATTGGTTGGTGCTGTGAAGGACGTTCGAGCACATGGGGCAGGAAGCGGTCCTAACAGGGAGATTTATTTCGTCAGGAGGGAGATCCGAAAGGGCCTCCTGGGCGTGGCAGGTGAGGGGCTGGAGAACATGGGCTGCGATGGCAAGGAATGGGCTTTGAAGGCCTAGGAGGCACGAGTTCTAAGCCAGCACAGCCCCTTGGCCAGTCACCTTATCTCTCTGCATCTCAATTTCCTCGTCTCTAAAAATGGAACTAACATCAGGAACCTTTCATGGTGTCGTCAGGTTTCAGAAGGATGACATGTTTGAAAGTACCCAGCACCCAGGCAAATTACATTTCATTTCTAAGAATAGCTTTGGAAACAGAGATGTTCTGTTTTATACTTGGGTTTCTAGCTGTGGAGAAGGAGTGACGCAGCTTTGAGACCTCCTTTTTAAAAAGTCTGAGTTCACCGTCTGCCCTGGAAGGTGCCTGGCTTCCCTCAATCACGGAGCCATGTTTGAGTCACTTGACTTTGAGACCCCAGGGATGACCTTGCTGCCTGATCAAGTGACCGAGGTCTACGCGTTGGGGCTGGCAGGAGGTTAGACGTTGTGGCCTGATCCCTTGCCATGTGTACATGAGGAAAGTGGCTGACCATGAACAGTAAAACTGGAATAAGGAGGCCGCCCCCTGCCCCCCGGTCCGTGCTTTTTTGTAGTGTCTCTGTTTAAGATTCCATTTGGAAACTGTGGAGATTCTCTGAGGCCACTGAGCTACTTGTGAGTGCTTATGCAATTCCTTCTCGAGATAAAGCAAGGTTAGCGCTCTCTCTGTCATAACTCCTCCAGGCCTGAAGATTACTCCTTCAATCTTACAAAAGCAAACACGAGGACAGAAATAACCCATCATTTGTTTAAAATTAAAGTGGCCAACAATAATAAATAATTGCCACATAGCTTGAGGTCAGGGTCGTAATTTATTGGAGGCCATTCAAGAATTCGAAACTTTCCTCTAAGTCAATTTTTCACATCTTGTTTGGATCCTTAGTCTTGCTTCCAAAAAAACATGACCATCAGGTCTCTCCATGCACATGTTATTCTTGTTGACGTTCCAGGCACGCAGGAAAGTGAGGTCCCCTCTTTTTGGATGAGTAATGAGGATTCCTCCCCCCAACATCTGTATTTCAAAGTATTTTAGCCTACTGAGATTTTGGATAGTTCTCTTGTCTTTCATGTTCTACTAGCTATCTCAGTGGTTGCAAACAACAACAAACATGTGCTGGCTGATTTAAACAGAGAAGGAGCCCTAGCCAGTGTGGCCCAGTTGATTGAGCGTCATCCCATGCACCAAAAGGACACCGGTTCAATTTCCGGTCAGGGCACTTGCATGGGTTGCCGGCTTAATCCCCAATAGGGGGCATACAGGAGGCAGCCAATCGATGTTTCACATCAGTGTTTCTCTCTCTCTTCCTCTTTCTCTAAAATCAATAAAAACGTATTTTATAAAGAAAACAGAAAAGGAGTTTGTTGGAAGGGTAAGAGGCTGGTTCAGAGCTAAGCCAGGAAGGCTGGAGAACCATCATTACCGGAAACAAAGGAGGCAAGCCTGAGCTCAGGATGCCACTTCAGGGCTCTCAATCCTCCGTGGTCACCTCAGAGGTTTCGAAGGGCTCTGGTGCCTTTGGGAAACTCAAAATCCATGAGTTAGGAGCTTCTCTTCACCATTCTGAGGCCACTTGACCATCCTGAGATCACATGACTGAACTTAAGTGCTCACACTTGAGCAACCAACTCTAACCCTTTCTTCTGATGTGCCCCTCCCACTTATCTTGAGACACCACAGGAAGGTGTCAGGATGTGGGGTAGCCAAAAATATCAACTGTCCATTACACAAACCCTCATATGCTTAACCACATCTTCCATTAACTGGTTAGCCAAGCCGAGATTGGCCATCCATGTGAGTTTATCTTGTCCAAAGCTCACATCACATAATAATCATCAATCTCATGTACAACAACGTTGTCATCCTCCTCCTCACTGTCATTCTCCTCCCAATCATGCTCATCCCCAGCATCATCCCATTGGTAGTCCGCTCACTCCCACTCTCCTGGGCTGCCATTTCCCTCCTCCTTCCTACCCCTCAAATGTTCCCCCCTCATCCTCATTCTCCCCCTTCCCAGTCATTGACTCAGCTTTATTTCACTGCAAAATGGAAGCAATCGTAAGGGAATCTTGTCTTGTTTCTAACAGCCATCTATTAATGCATCTGTGCCATATGGACCTCTTTCTCACTTCATACCAGCTGAGGCCAGCCCCGCCCACCATTTATTCAAAACCATCCAGCAATTGTCCCCTGTCATGTCATCATTAATTATTCTCTCTCTAATAGATCCTTCCAATTACCATGTAAATATACTATGATAATTTCCATCTTAATCCCCCTTTTGTAGAAAAAGTCCTCCAAATAGTTGACTGTACTCACTGTTTCCGTTTATTCTCTTCCTACAGATCTTCCAATTCCAATTCAAGCTTTCATCCCAATCACTCCACTTAAGTCACTTAACAAGATCACCAATGACCTCTGAATGGCAAATTCCAATGGCCAGTTCTAATTCATGTTTTTACCTCTCTGCCACGTTTGACAAAATTGATTACTCCCTCCTTGAAACACATCTTCTGTGGCCAGTTTGACAACCTCTCACTTGGTTTCTCTCCTATCTCCCTCGCCACTCTTTTTCAGTCTCCTTTGCTGGCTCCTCTTCATCTTCAACTCCTACATATGACACCTCTTCTCTACCTACACAGGTTCCCTGGTGATCATAGCTAATCCATCCCAAGTGTATACCTCCAGCCCAGACTCCTCCTTCAACTCCAGACTTGGGCATCCAACTATCTCAACATCTCTTCTTAAAAATCCAATCAGTATTTAGATTTTCTTTGCTAAACCTTCTATACCCACAGCCTTTCTCCTGTCAATAAATGACAACTCTTCCCTTTTAGTTGTTGAATCTAAAATCTTTGTAGCCATCCTTGACTCTCCTGTTAAGATCCCTAACACCCCTCATCCATCCATGAGCAAAACCTGTTGGCATATCCTTTGAAACATATCCAGAATATGACTTCTCACTACCTCAGCTTCTATCGCCATGATCTGCTGTGTCATTTTCTCACACCTGAGTTATTGCAAGAGCTCCCTAAGCAGGCTTCCTTATTCCCTCTGACCACTCCCTCCACAGACAGTTCTCATTATGGGTAGTGCGAGCCTTTAAACATGGAGGTCATCACACTGGTCCTCCCCTCAGAACTCTGCAAGGGCTCCATCTCAGTCAAACCCAGATCCTTCTGGTGGCCCAGTGATGCCCTATGTGATCTGCTTGCCCCTAATGCCTTCGCCTCTCTAAACCCATTTCCTCCCACTCTCCCCCTCGCTCACCCCTCTTTGCCACACTGGCCTCCTTGCCAGCCTTGGAACATTCCAGGCACAACTTTCCCTTGGCTAGTCCCCAGGTATCTTTGTATCTTGCTCCCTTTCTTCCTTTAGTTTTGTACTGAGAGGTCACCTTATCAGTGAGGCTTCTGTGTGTTTGCTTCTTTGTGTCTGTGTTTTTTGTCTCTCTGAAGCTACAAGAAGGCAAGAACACTTGTAGAATAGTAATGATGGGCAGGTAGGAGATGCTCAAAAAATATTTTAATGAATTAATGTCTGATTGGATTCCATGTCTAGGTTATTAAATGTCTTGTAACTTTCCAAGTTGGATGTACAAGACTTTGTGTGAGCCCCAGCCCAGCCCAGTGAGATAGGCAGGACAGAACCCTCATGGGCTTCGATGAAGAAACCAAGGCTCATGGGATCTGATCGCCCAAGGATGCATGGCTGCTTCATGGGGTGCCTGGGACTTGCAGTTGTGATCCTAGTGGAGTTCCTGCCCCTCCTCCCACAACCTCCCCACAATGGGTCATGTTTTATTATTGAAAACTGAAAGTTTCAGGGTATTCATGGCTGTTCCTTTTTCATTGCAGCATTGATGAGAAAACCCCATATCTGGCTTTGGGGGCTGTGAAGAATATCTCCATAAACATCTCCATCTCCAACCTCGGCGATGATGCCTATGATGCCAACGTGTCCTTCAATGTTTCCCGGGAGCTCTTCTTCATCAACATGTGGCAGAAGGTAAGGAGGGCACCCCAAAAGAGAGCCTTCGGTCCATCTAGTGCATCTCCTGGCTTGCGTCATAGCTCAAAAGGTGCAGTGATTGTGCAAAGACTATTTTGTTATGTGGAGTATCCTTTGGGACTGTTAGAATATTTTTCCGTCTGGACTTAGAAAGTGTGTTGGTCCTGCCAGAGAAGAAACTATACAAATACCTACAGAGTGACGGGGCGGAATCGATGTCCTCCATTGTCTTCCCTTGTGGAACCCTGTCCATACAGTTTTATGTCTGGCTTCTTCTCTGCGATGACATGGTCACTGTCTCCCGCACGCGCATGTTCCAGAGAGTTCGTGTTAGGCCAGTAGTTGCGAAAAACAAGATAAGAGATGAGGACGGATAGCAGCTCAGCATGCTTGTTATCTGCCCTTGATGTTTTCATTAGAGGGTCATGTTCATCAGCCTACACTTTGGCGCATTTATTTATTCCTGGCATATCTGAGTGAACTGAGGAAATTAAATTATTTCCATGAATTGAGTGAACTTCTAAGAGTGGATTAATTTATTTGAATGGATTGGAGTTTAAGTAGCATGACTCAGAAAGGAAAGAGGAGCTGGGATTCTCGCCTGTTTTATCCTTCAGTGTTTCCTTCAATGGATCATCTTTGGAGAGAAAGAACAGGCCTTCTTGGCGGGCCACCGGAGAACGGGTGGATTTAAAAAGACCTCACCCCACCCTGTGGTTGCTCTAACTGTTGACAGCGGTTCCGATGGGAATTTTTGCAGCGTTCCATAGTGTTTGCAGCCTTGAACTGCAGTGCCTTGATCTCTGTGTTAAAATGGAACCAAAATCACTTTCTAAGGAAAACCTTCGCCCTACCCACAGATGAGTGCTGGGTGCCCCTTCAAACTTTATTTCTGCTCAGGCACATGTCCTGCCAGACTCAGTAGTTCTGACAGGATTGTGCAGATCTTGCCCAGCGTAGGGGGCAACTGAAGCATTTAGAGCCATCTAGAATGGCAGCGCTCCACGAACTTTCCCAGGGACCATCTCAAACTCTCCGCCGCTTAATAGGTTCAGGAGCTCCAGGGTTGGGGGAGGCCCCAGAAAGAATCAAGAAGGACTGCGGGAAGGGCGTGCTTTCCACTCACTTTCTGCACCCTAAGAATTGTCCTTGGTTGAGCCTCTGCCCTGACAAGAGAGAACCAAGTACCTGGAGGGTTTCAGGGTCTCTGGTTACACACAGAATCCCGAAAGCAGTATTTTACAGTAAATACATAATTTGAAAGATTAAGAATAAGCTTCTAATGTCCATTATGCCATAAAAATGAAAGAAGAGACTTAATCTCGTCACTCCTCCTGCTTCGAATTCTTCAGAATGGAGTCCAGAGTCCTCAGCTGTTCAAAGTGGGAGTAGCGGGGGGGGCATGCTGAGCCTGGGCCTTCCTACTCTCCTCCCCCACAGCCTCACTGTTCACCATCCCCCACATACACACTGGAATCCAGGCGGAATTGAGTGCAGAAGTTGGCCTTGCCCTGGGCTCTGCCTTCAAACCTCAGCTCAGGTGTCACCGAGGCAGGTGCCTCCATGGACTGCACAGGTGATGGGGGTGGATGTCTGGGTGGATGGATATCCCTCTTGTCCGAAGTCCCAAAACAACTGGGAGCCCAGGCCTCCGAGATGTCCGGTCTTCTCCATCATCACACAGTTAGTGGCATCTGAGTTTCTGAGCCTGAACAAAAGATACCCCTGGGGCTGAAACCAGTTTGGCTCAGTGGATAGAGCATCGGTCTGCAGACTGAAAGGTCCCAGGTTCGATTCCGGTCAAGGGCATGTACCTTGGTTGCAGGCACATCCCCGGTAGGGGGTGTGCAGGAGGCAGCTGGTCGATGTTTCTCTCTCATCGATGTTTCTGGCTCTTGCCCTCTCCCTTCCTCTCTGTAAAAAATCAATAAAAATATATATTTTTTAAAAAGATACCCCTGGGATGGGTTTTTCTAGCCTAACACGGGCTGCTTTCGTAGATGCGTGCTGGTACATTCCTGTAGCGGAGGCTGCTGATAGAAGCCTGGTGCGCACATAAATGAGCGTCCGCTGACTCGCCTCTGGCCTGTACCACGCTAACTTGAAAACACTCCATAAAATAGGACTTAATTTGTCAGTGGCTACCCGGCTGGTTGATTGGCTGGCTGGTGTGTGCTGTCTGGCTGAAGCACAGCATGTAATGGTCACCTAATGGTCTCCTGCGGAGCAATGAAAGGGGGCTCCGAGGGGCGGGGGCGTACAGTTAAAAGGGAGAAGAGGAGACAAGAAAGAAAACGGTTTGGAGCCAGAGCATCACACAACTCCAGGGTCACATTCACGCTGGGTTCTATGTGAGGGACACCCCAGACCACACGCCGCAGAATATAATGTGAATGGGGGCCCTGGAGCTGTACAGACAGGTGGCCCTGGGATGGAGATTCGGTCAAGGTTAATTTCTAGCTGTGGTGCCTGTTGGCACAAACGGCTTTGGTTCCTGTTGCCTCTGTGAAATGGAGTGGGTTGATTTGGACAGCCGTGATTAAGTACCTGCTAAGGGCCAGGCAGGCACCCGCTGTTAGGAGACACAAGGATGGGTGAGATCTGGTCCTCGCTCCCAGGGAGCTCCCAGCCTGGTGAGTGAAAGGCATGTCGGCAAGCAGTTGGAGCATAAGATGCCAGTTGCTCGACAGAGGTGCTGAGGAGTTGCTTTGAAGCACGGACGTGACCAGGTGAAGCGAGTTGTCACTGCGAGTGCTAGTCTTGGATTGGACAAAACCCTGCGATCAAGGCTTACAAAGGATGGATGGGTCTCTGAAAAGTTGGTGTCCACATTCAGAGCTAAGGTGGGTGGGTGGGGTGGGTCCCCTCGATCTGGGTGGTGAAGGAGCGAGCCGGGCTGGTACAGGGGTGAGAGGGCAGAGGAGAGCAAAGGAGGAGAGGCAAGAGAAAGCCAGCAGTATGGAAAGAGGCTGCCCATGAGGGACAGAGGGCCAGTAACGCTCCTAGTGGGGGTGACCTCAGGGTGTTATAGGAAGGCTGATGCCTGCTCTTCTGTGCTGAAGTTGCTTATCATAGATGCGTGCTGGTTCTCTGGAAAGCCTCCTTTGACCAAGGGAGAGAGAAACTCAAAGCAGGGGCTGGGTTCATGAGTGCATCTCCATGGTATTGACTGTTATGATGCACATGGACATGGACAGTGTAAGCTTCTGGTCAGTGCAAGAGAGCTCTCAGCTGACGTCTGGGTGCAAAGGAGACGTAGCAGCTTGCCCTGGGGTTACAGAGGAGACCGTGCTGGGGAGAAGGGAGAGCTGGGATAGACTTTCTGAATGAGGCTCTTCTCTGCGGTGTGAGTGCTCTCTTGGTTTGGGTCTCCCAGCTGCTGACCTTGAAGCAAAGAATTGAGGGCCATTAGCTTATTAGGGAGGTGCAGCAAACACTGGTAGGGAGCCAGAGAAGGGACACAGGCAGGTGGAGGCAGCTAATGAACAGGGTGCTGTTTCCCGGCCGGCGTGGCTCAGTGGTTGAGCATCAACCTATGAACCAGGAGGTCACGGTTCGATTCCTGGTCAGGGCACATGCCTGGGTTGCAAATTCCAAGTGTGGGGCATGCAGGAGGCAGCCGATCAATGATTCTCTTTCATCATTTATGTTTCTGTCTGTCTCTCCCTCTCCCTTCCTCTCTGAAATCAATAAAAATATGTTTAAAAAAATAAAAAGAATAGTTTTTAAAAAAAGAGGTTGCTGTTAAACCAGCGACTGCAATGCGCAATGGGGCCTAATCCCTAAGGGCACACCTGGGAAACAGAGCAAAATACCAACCTCAGGGGTGAGGGAGCTGGGGGATTGACACCCCCTCCCAAAGCCTCAGTGCTCAAGGCCTGCTAGAGGGGTGCACTCCCCACTGCTCTGTCCTCTAATGTGCATGTGCGAAGCAGCCTACACATTCTGGAAAGCGCCCTCAGGTGCGGAGACGCAGACACTGGCTGTTGGCCCCGGGCTGGAGCGACGGGCAAGGTGAGAGGCATCTGAGCAGGCTCTCCAGCGTCCGCTGGAAATGCCCACCGCGTTCATAGCACCTCCAACGTGAGCACCTCACTTTCTGGGCTTCCAGGAGTTGTAAATTGGCCTCATAGAACTTCACTGAGGTTCTAACGTGAGAAGGCAGGTGTTACACATTGGAGAAGAGGCCACCTGTGGGACATTGGGCCGCAGTGAAGAACAGCAAAAGGGAGGTCTCCAGCCTCATCTAGCTCTCGGCACAGTCCGTGGTAGCCAGGTCGGCGTGTCAAGGCCAGTGCTGCCAGACTTCCCTTTTTTTTTTCAATAAAATTCAGAAGTCCACATTTTTATGTGAACTCTCATGACTTTGGCAGCTAATTAAAATGTTCTTTGAACAATTGTATGGGCCAAACAAAACACGTCCATGGGCTACATCCAGCCCATAGGCCACCAATTTGTGACCTCCGGCTTAGCTGTTTTCCATATGTCCCAGCCCCATTCTCTTGCCTGCCCATGCATCACATGCGTCTGTATTTCTGGTGAACCTGGTCTGTCTGCAGCCTTGGATGTCTGTATGTCACGTCCATCCCTGGATGACAGAGAGACTGGCCCCAATAGATTGGAATCTGAGGGCGTCAGGTGTGGGTGTGTTTTGGGGGGAGGGAGGTGATCAGAGAGGGTGAACCCCAAAATGCCTATGGAATCTTGGACGCTAATGATGTTTTGAAAGCTATTGTCAGGCTGGAATGTGTGTGCTTCGTGGTGATTGCGAGAAGCTGCTAAGCTGGCGTTTGTATTCTAGACGTTCTTAGAGGAGAAGTGACATGCCAGCAGCCAAGGTGGGGCAGAGGGAACGTGAGCCTCTGGCTGCTCCCAGATGCAGAGGTGGGACTCCAGCTTGGTTTCTTGCAGTTAGTGCGACCGCAGGCCAAAGGCTTTCTCTCTGCGCCTCAGTTTCTTTCTCTGTAAAGTGGGATGTGCTAGGACAGTGGTTGGCAAACTCATTAGTCAACACAGCCAAATATCAACAGGACAATGATTGAAATTTCTTTTGAGAGCCAAATTTTTTAAACTTAAACTTTTTCTAATGCCACTTCTTCAAAATAGACTCACCCAAGCCGTGGTATTTTGTGGAAGAGCCACACTCAAGGGGCCAAAGAGCCGCATGTGGCTCGTGAGCCGCAGTTTGCCGACCACAGGGCTAGGGTTAAATGAGGCCTCCACCCAACTCCTTGTGCACATTTGCACATGCTGTATAATTCATTCATTTACTCAGAAAGCATATATCAATCACCTACTTCAGACCAAGATTAAATGCTGAGGGGGAGGAGGATAAGGAGCAAGGATATAAGACAAAGCATGTAAGCCAGAGGGCATTGACTCTTCCTTTCAAATCAGAAATCAAGACCTGTAATCCTAGAAGAAAAGACCTATCGTCTTAACAAAGATTGCATGTGTGTGCACATGCATTTATACTGTCAAAAATAGCGATAGTGCTAAAGTGAACATATTTTTACATTTAACAAATTGCCTTTATTTTAAAAAATAAAATTGCATGAAAATTAATGTAAACTTAGTAAATACATGTCAGTTAAATCAATGTTTGTGTTCGCTTTTGTTTTAATTAGGCTTGTTGAATTTTTTTCGCATTTACTTTTTGCTGAAATAGTAGAATATTTGTTTTGGGGATGTTGGCTTTTTAAAACCCAAGATATATCATTGTTTGAACATGTGACACATGCAATAAATGCTGTCAGAGGTTAGAGAATGGCAAACTCCAAACACCGAGGCAGGGCACGCGGTCCTGGTCTTGAAGATTGGGCCGAGGGACACCAGCCCAGAAGTCTGCAGGAGCGTGGCAGGCCCAGTGAGCCTGGTGGGCAGTGCTGGGCCATCTCTGTTTCGACTGAGGGTCTGGACTGAGGAAACAGAAGGGCAGAGTCTGGAGGCACCCCAAGGAAGAGCAAAGGGAGAGGGAACAGGCGAGAGAGGTCAGGAGGTGAGCTTCGTCCGGGGATTGCTGGAGGGAAGAGGCCGCTGAGGAGGAGGCCTGGTCATTCACTTGACAGCTTTCAAGTTAGTGCTCAGCTGCCACTGGCTGGAAGTCACTGACTCGGGCTGATGAGTTGTTGCATGGCCTTCTCACCTCCTTGAGAGACAGAGAGGGAGGGATGGGCTCTGTGTCCTCTGTCCTTTCCATTTCTCCCACCACAGGACCTCCTGGGGGCGGTGTGAGAGTGTTGGGAGCTGCGTGAGGAAAGCTCAGGTTGCTCCTCCTGAGGAGTGAGTGCTCTGAGATCCTGGGCCTCCACGTTGGCTTCGGGGATGGACACGCAGCAGGGCAGCCTTAGCCGCTTTTAAGTGGCTTCTTCTTGATGACAAGAGGCCGCGGGGGCTTGTAAGTTTGTTTTTCTTGCAAAGGGATCCTTCCCGTCTGCATCTACCTTGACCACGGAAAGGGCAGGACCCTCCTCTCTTCTCACTTTCAAAGCGCGTCGCCCAACATGGTGCTGGGCGATCAGCCGGATCCGCTTCCAACCTGGGCGGAGCGGGAGAGAGAGCCGCAGACGCGTGTGTCTCCCTGTGTGTGGTGGGGAGTGCCCGGGCCTGTTCTCAGACAGAACATTCCATCCAGAAGCAGCATCCGTACATAGGAACAAAGTGAATCCTACTCAGTGGGGTCGGCAGGTCACACCCTGCACATCAGAAGGGTTCGCTCCCAAGGGGGCGCGCACACACACACACACACACACACACACACACACACACACCCCACCCTCACCCCCCCACCCTGGTGATTGAGTCAGCAGGTTTCCCAGGGCCTGGGCTCGCTGGGCCACCTCTCTCATTCACGGCAGGAACTGGTTCTCATTGTGCTCTGCTTTCTCCGGTGGCTCTCTGTCAAGTTAATGGTAGCCCCGAGTCAAATGCAACCCTTAGAAGTTTACAGTCCTCTCCGCAGGGCCATTAAGATGATGAATGAACTTGCTGCTCGCCCTTGTAACAGAGCCCTGAGGGTGGATATCGATACTCAGCAAATAATAAGTCCCTTCCGCCCCTTTCCTGTTTTTAATCCAGTGCCCCGAGCCCCCCTGGTGACTTTACCTTGAACTTCCTGCCTGATGCCAGGCAGAAAAACCTCACCTGGCTTCCAGCCCATCTGAGCCTCTGTCGGAGCAGAGCGGCCAGCTCTTTCTCTCGCACAGTTGCTCTTCCCGTCCGGCCTGTCAAAGGTGAATCCCACATCCCCTGGGAGCCCTAGGCATTTCTGAGTTGTTTCTGCTGGCCACGGCCTTCCTCCTCCAGAGGATCAGGGTCTGTGGCGGGGACTGCCGACGCCAGCCACGCCAGGTTTTCAAGTTCCTCACCTGGATTACCTGTGGCCATTGGATTAGCATTCTCGGGCCCTGCAGTGGGAGAGGTCCTAACCCAGAGTGGAACTGTGCCCCAGGGAAAAGGGCGGGGCGCTTCCCGTGGCGGCCGGCAGGGAGGGAGTGGGGGGGGGACCCCAGGTGTCCGTTGGAAGCCACAGCGTGGCCCGTGTTCCGCCACGGGGCTCAGTTTTCACATATATGAAAAGCTTCGTTTGTGTATTCACTGCGTCGGGAAGGAGGGCTCCATTTCGCTTCAGCAATGTCAACAGAGTTGTCGCCTCGACAAGGATCCATTAAGAGGGACGTTTCCCAGAGCTGCAGGCTCTCTGGTGGGGGAGCCCAGAGCACATGTGTGAAACCTCCGGGTAGTTTTTTCGAAGGAACTGCAAAACAGCAGTTTCACGATTTCCTCTTCGGAGGGGAGAAGGGGAGTCCTGGATTTTTGAATCGTTTTTCATAAAGCACACCTCTTAAAAAGAAAGCCATGAAAATGGTCTGCTAAGCTAAGGCACGAAAACAGATCAAGAAGTATTGGGGTGTCTTGGGCCGGGTTTCCCTGGAGCCGATCCTGAGACGAGGGTTCGGGCCAGGTGGTTTGTGAAGGATGTGCCCCCAGGAGACAGGTAGGGATGGGGCGGCAGGACAGGGCAGGGTGCGGCCGCAGGCACAGGACCATAGAGGGAGGCCCCAGCCTGGTCCTGCCAGGGGAGCTCTAACTTGCACACCTCAGTGTCGCCCCATCTCAGGCCTGGAAGCTGGGCGCTCTGTTCTCTCACAGGGGCCACTTCCAGGGGAATAAATGTCCCAGGAATGTTCCACCCTCTGAGCGCGAGGTGTGGACAGAGGGGCTGTGCTAGCTTGAGGGAGGCCTCTGGAGAATGTCGCTCTTGGAAGCAAATGCCAACTGCAGGCAGAGAGAGGACATAGGAAGGGGGTCCACAGGGGCCTGGGGGGACCGTTGAAAGTGTTTGCTACGGTACAGTTACTACCAGCTGGTTTCCTTTGTGTGCTGAAGGGTCTGTTGCAGTGGTCGGCAAACTCATTAGTCAACAGAGCCAAATATCAACAGTACAACGATTGACATTTCTTTTGAGAGCCAAATTTTTTAAACTTCAACTTCTTCTAACGCCACTTCTTCAAAATAGACTCGCCCAGGCCGTAGTATTTTGTGGAAGAGCCACCCTCAGGGGGCCAAAGAGCCGCATGTGGCTCGGGAGCTGCAGTTTGCCGACCACGGGTCTATTGCAAGCATATTTTTTAAATATATTTTTAATGATTTCAGAGAGGAAGGGAGAAGGAGGGAGAGAGAGAAACATCAGTGATGAGAGAGAATCATTGATCGGCTGCCTTCTACACACCCCACACTGGGGATCGAGCCCACAAGCAGGGCATATGCCCTGACCGGGAATCGAACCATGACCTCCTGGTTCATAGGTCAGTACTCAACCACTGAGCCACACCGGCTGGGCCAAGATCTTTGAGCTCTTGAGGCGTCTGTGTGATACTCTCAGTGTCGGAGGCACACAGGTATTTCTGCCAACATATGATTAGGGAAGCAGACGCATCAGTGCCCATGGAATTTCACAGAGAACATGAATGCATAGCTGCGGTCCATTACAACAGCTCGCCAGTGCTGTCCTTTCATCCCTTTGAAGTAGGATTTACAAGTCGTCAAGGTTTCTTTAGCCCCTGCTGCCTGCCGGCCGCTGGCATTGTTCTCACCCAGGCACCTGAGGACAGCTAGCCAGCCTGCCCTGGTCTCCTAAGGAAGTGCATTAAGCAGCTGATTTTTAAAATCAGTTAGGAATGTGTTTGGCTGCAAGTGACGGAAAAGCCAGCTGTTAGCAGCTGATCATAATGAGATTTTGACTCCTCTTTTGGGACAATAAATCTAGAATTGGGCATTTTGAGACTGGTGAGCAAGTGCATGATGCCATCAGGAGCCCTGTCCCTTCTGTCTCTCCACTCAGCCTTTCTTCACCCATGATGCTTCTTGGTTTGCACGTCCAGGGCTGCAGCTGCATTCAGGTAGCAAGAAAGATGAGGACCAGGCTAGCCCCGTTAAAGAGCTTTCCTGAAGCTCCATGCAGCATGTTTCGTGCCAGAACCATGCCACAGGTCCCTGCCTCAGGGCCTTTGCGCTGTCTCTTCCCCGAGATATGCATGTGACCCACTTCCTCAAGTCCTTCCTGTCTCAGCTCTAATGTCACCTGATTAGAAATACACACCCTGGCCAGTTTTGCTCAGTGGATAGAGCATCGGCCTGCAGACTGAGGGGTCCCAGGTTTGATTCCGGTCAAGGGCATGTACCTTGGTTGCGGGCACATCCCCAGTCGGGGGTGTGCAGGAGGCAGCTTATTGATCTTTCTCTCTCATCCATGTTTCTAATTCTCTATCCCTCTCCCTTCCTCTCTGTAAAAAAATAAATAGAATATATTTTTTTAAAAAAGAAATATACTACTGTTCCAAACACTCCCATCTCATTTCTTTACCCTGATTTTCTTCACAAAACTTAGTAGGATCTGACATACTATTTGTTGCTGACTGTCTTGGTCCCCCCACAGGACTTTAGGCCCATATAATATGGAATGACTTTTTATTCCCTGATTCATCCCTAATCCCTGCAGCAGCGCCTGGAATGTAATCAGATCTCAATGTAATTGAATGAACAAATGGATGAAGGATGAACATACAGATAAACGATAATTCTATCATTCAAGGTCCTTTATGGTTACTGTGTCAGTAGCATTACATTTTAGTAATGCACTGGTAGTTTTAAAATGCTGCATACTGATTTCTTATCTCCCTGGAGAGGCAAACCACCAGGAATGGGAAAAGTGGAGAGATGCTACCCCCACCTGGTGATGGAGTCTTGCTGTGTAGGCTCAGTCCTGCCCTGAGGAGGGGGTGCAGTCCTTTGGTGCTGAAATTCACCACTGAGGGGTCAGCTTTGGGTCTGTGACTTTTAGGGGTGTCAGTTGATGGGCCAGGCCATGCCCACAGAGTTCCTTGAATTCCTTCCACATTTGAAGCCAGCTGCTGCTTCCTGCCAGAGCGTCCTCTGTCCGCGTGGTGTCTGCAGTGGCCCTAGGATTGCAGCTGGAATTGTGTCACCTACGGGTGCCTCCTGGGCCAAGCATTTTCCGTGATGAAAGCTCGGCCTTTCGTCATGCAGCCCAGCCCTCCTCTGCACAGAGACGTGACAAGAGACCGAAGGACCCAAAGACGGAGCAGATGTTGGCCCTGCCCCTAGGGCGCACACAGCAGAGCCTCGCCTTCCACCAGTTTCCAGATGTTGGGACAGGAGGAGGTCCTGGTGCTGCCCTGCCTGGGAGAAGATGTGGCACAAAGACCTGCTATGATCCCACAGCCTAGCGATAACCACTAGGAAATGTTGGCATAAGTTTGTCCCAATTTTCTTCTGGTATTTTTTACTTACTTATTGTATGTGTTTGAATACTCCGAAGGGAAAGGTGGAGTGTTTTAGGCATGTCATACCAGAAATAGTAACCCCTGTGGCATTTATCCCCAACTGGTTCTTTGTCTTTGAACTTTATTTGTGATATTTTACCCAACAGAAGTCTTTAACTCAGTCAGATTCATCCATCTATTATTCCTTTTTGCATAGGTGGTCTGACTTTGGTGTTGGCTTAGAAATTTCTCCCCATCTCTAGATATCTACCCAAATATTTATCAATAATTCATAGTTTCTTTTTTTTTTTTTTCAATCTTTGAATTTTCAATCCATTTTTGGTGGAATGTACTCTGGTATAAGGAAAAATTGTCGCGATCCAAGTCTGTATTTCCAAACAGCCAGATGTCTCCAGAAGATTTGTTAAACACCCTATTACCCACCCGTACCACCACTGACTTGGCAAGGTACCATCTTCCTTATAGTCTGAATTTCTGTTTGCATTTGGATCTGTTTCTGGGTTTCTCTGTTCTGTCTCCTGATCTGTCAACCTCAGTGTCATACCTTGAACTTGAATTGCTGAAGCTTTATGTGACAGTTTAATATCTGGAAGAAATTTCTCCCTTAGTGACCAACTTTTCCTGCCTAGTGTCCCATGTCTGTTCTTTCAAATAAACCATCCTTTCAAGGTCAGAAACATTCCATTGCAATGTGATTGGAATTATTTTACACATGTACTTTCATTTTGGAGTAACATATACACATATTTCAGTGTTGTGGGTTTTTTGTTTAAGAATCTGTAGTCTGTCCATTTTTCTTCTCTATAGAAGAGTATCGTTGTTTCCTCCACTTAGAACCAGCATATTCTGGTTATTCCTGCATCCTTGCTGCTGTAAATGGGGTCCTTTTCCATTATATTTTATAGCTGGATATTATGTGTATATTAAAAAAGCTTTCAAGTTTGGTATAAGTTTAACTGGTGACTTTCCTGAACTTATACCTTAGTTTTTCAGTTCTTTTAAACTAGGCCTTTTTTTTTTTTTTAGGTAGAAGTCCTATCATATTAAAACTTCACTTCTTGCCCTAGCCCAGTGGTCGGCAAACCGCGGCTCGCGAACCACATGCAGCTCTTTGACCCCTTGAGTGTGGCTCTTCCACAAAATACCACGGCCTGGGCGAGTCTATTTTGAAGAAGTGGCGTTAGAAAAAAGTTTTAAGTTTAAAAAATTTGGCTCTCAAAAGAAATTTCAATCGCTGTACTGCTGATATTTGGCTCTGTTGACTAATGAGTTTGCCGACCACTGCCCTAGCCGGTTTGACTCCGTGGATAGAGCATCTGCCTGCAGACTGAAGGGTCCCAGGTTCAGTTCCTGCCAAGGGCACGTACTTTGGTTGCAGGCTCCTCCCCAGGCCGGGCCCTGGTCCGGGTGCATGCGGAAGGCAACCAATCAATGTGTTTCTTTCACATTGATGTTTCTCTCTGTCTTTTCCTCTCTCTTCTCATTCTAAAAATCAATGGGAAAATATTCTCGGGTGAGGGTTAAAAACAAACAAACAAAAACAACACTTCACTCCTCCCAGAGTAGTTCTCTGCCTCCCACTTTAAGGTGATGTGAACAGTGGCAGGCGTAGTGGACACTCTTCTGTTCTCCACTGCAATGGAGTATGATGGTGGCTGTAGACCCGAGTTCCATATCTTATTAATCATGTTAAGGAAGTGCATTAGCATGATGGATGCTGACATCTCGTCAAACATGCTCTCGGTCTATTTATAAGATCCTTTCCGATCTGAAGAGCTTTTAGGCATGAAAAGGAATGGTCACCTCTATTCGCATTAGGTCTAATATCCAGTTCATTTATTTACAAATATTCACACAGTACTTGTCTAACTTCTACATTAAAAATAGGACTATAAGAGCTTTACATTGAACCCTATTAAATTGATACTGTTGTAGGTTAGAGATAGTTGAATTGTAGATGGTTCAACCTGATAGACTTTCCCCCTTAGCTTCGCACACCAGCTAAATCAATTGAGTTTTCTCAGACTCTCTTAAATGCTTTGATACCTTAAAAAGCAAACCCATGATTCACTGATCAGTAGGCTAACACTAAACACCAATTGCACTAAACACGGGCTGCTATCAGAGATTTAAGTTTCTTTGTTATCTCCCGTCTGATTCTTTTTTTGACTTTGGTTCTGATTTCTTCCTGGAGCTACACGTGGGCTGACTTTCCCAGAAGAGTTAGAGTTACCTCCTCAAGCCGGAGGCACGGACCAGGGTGCCTGTGGGAGAGACTCAGCCCCAGGGACATGAGGACCCTACTCTAGTCCGTTCTCCAGGTGGCCGATGTAGCCAACAGTGTTGGTATTCCACCCTGATCCCTCCAGCTGCACACACATCCCAGTTTGCTTTTCACACCCAGCATCTGTGACTTGTTTTTGGAGGACTGACCTCGGGCTACTGGAGCCACTTTACCTGTAACTGAAGAACTACAGGGCCCCACCCTGGGCTGCCCTTGTCCGATCACAGGTATAGATGTGTGAAAGTGAGCATCCCTGGTTAGGACAGTTCTGGGTGTAACACACTCCGGAGCTCCCCTGTGGGAACAGGTGAGTCCACCCTCTGTAGGTTTCGGCCTGAGCCCACGTCCTGGCCTCATGTCCTCCCAAGCGCTAGCCTGCTTGCCCCGCTCGCTCACTGGTCTCTCTGGGAGCATATTGTTTATGCATCTTTTCATCTCAAGTCCTCATCTCTGGGTCTGCTCCTGGGTACCCGGACCTAAACCAGGCAGGCCTCCTTTTCCATAAATGGGCTTTGTTATTACAGCAGAAACATCCCAAATTACTGACCCATCGGGTAGGTTTTGATTTGTGTGTTTGTGTGTGTGTGTGACCACAATCTTTTCCCTCAAATGACCCTGTTTGGAGTACTTTACCCTTTGTAACACAACCTACTATAAATCTACTTTGTGAGTATTTGTTCTGAGTGATTTCGTCCTGAATGAGGCCCAGTCCAATTCAGTTCATTCAAAAGGGTTTGATCCACTGGGACACTGATATGACAGCTTTTCAAAATTAGCTAATAAAACTTAAACTCTTGCCATATTAAGCTATTCATATTGCTTTTATTGATTGATTGATTGATTGATTTTACTTTTTAATAAAACCAGTTCTATTTTAAAAGCTACAACCTCTCCTTGGTCATCGTGTACCATTCTTTTAGTATGTTGCTGGATTCAGTTTGCTAATATTTTACCTCGTGTTGTTGTGTCGATGTTTATAAGCAAGATTTGTCTGTCGTTTTCTTTCTTGTGGTCTTGGTCAGGTTGGTGCCAGGCTTTTGCTAGTATTTGCCAACAACAAGCAGAAAGCTTACATTCTTTCTCTGGACCCTGGAAATCACACGGCGTGATCGCAGCGGAGGGCAGCAGCAGCTACCCCCTTACAGGAGCGCTTGCCAGGCTCTGTGCTCAGTACTTAACTTTTGCCAACGCATTTAACCCTCACGGCGATCCAGTGAGGTGTGTCCAATGATGACCTCAGTTTTCCTGGTGAGGAAACCAAGACTTCTCGAGGTTAAGGAAGAGCCGCAGCTGGTTAAGTGCCGGAGCGGGGACTCGGGCGCATACAGGCCGACTGCAGTGCACTCTCGGCCATCTCCTTTGCATAGAGAGGCTTAGTTCCGTGTCTGATGTGGTGTGCTGGCTGCCCACGTGGCTCTGTGGCTGCTCCCCTCGGCAGTGCCAGGTGCTTCATGAATTGGATCTTTCTCATTCCATCAGGACCTGTGTTTCTGTGCAGGAGGCAGTGGGCAAGGAAGCACTGATGAATGTTCAGGGACAGCTGCAGTTTGTCCAAACAAGGCTCTCTTCAGTATCCCCAGGACCCTGGCACGCAGAACAAGCTCCCCTCCACCCCTCGCGGAGCGCGCCCCCCTGCGGTGCCTGCGTGTCTCCACGCTGGATCCTGGAAAGCTTGGCAGCAGCCTCACCCCGGGGGTTTCCTCTCTGGAATGAATTTGTCCCCAAGTGAACTCAGAAGGAAGATCACACGTGAAAGCCTCGTCCTCACATGGGGTTGGGACGGTGGGGTAGCACAGTCCTCCCTGTTTTGACATTTACCTGGACGGCTGGAAGAGAAAATGCTGGTGGCTTTGTGGCACAATGGGTCTGAAGCTCTTATAGACACTGAGGGAAGCAGTAGGTTGTCGAATGATTGATGATATCAAGTACCTCCTGGAATCCTGTGACGTGTTCGCATTTCCTGGTGTACTGTGTGCAATGGGGTGAGCTGGGTTGTAGAAACAGCTGCAGTTTCTATGGGATAAAAGCTCTTAACGTTGTCTTGTGTTACTCTAAGTAAGTCAAAGGCAAGTCTATCCACAAGAGACTGAATGAATAACATGAGCCCCGCACTTGCGTGATTTAGAAATGGGCATTGGAGAGATGACCGTTAATGTATATCCTTACGGTCTAAAGCAGTGGTCGGCAAACTCATTAGTCAACAGAGCGGCAAACTGATCTAAAGGAATTCTAAGTTTGCCGACCACTGATCTAAAGGAATTCTCCTCCTCGGTGTACTGAGCATACAAATGGAGAAGTGGGTGCTGGGAATGGCATACTAGTAAATGTCTCCATCATGAGCAGGATCACAAAGCCATTCATTCACTCGGCAAATAGAAGTTGTGTGTTTAACATGTATCGGGCATAGGAGATACACGAGCGGACAGACATAGGCCCTGCCCTCAATCTGCTCACAGTCCACCGGGGAAATAGGCGTCTGAAGAACTCTTCATGACACTCATGGTAGCTGTGGTAAGTGGAGCACCCTTGGGTGCCTTGAAGATTTTCTTCAGGGGCCAGGGGAGGTTTTCCGGAAAAGCAAAGATGCTGGGAAGGCCAGTGTGAGGGAGTGAGGGTGCGAGAGGAGAGGCCTGAATGAGGCTGAGGAGCTAGGCAGAGCCAGATGACACAGGCCTCGGGACCCACAGGGAGATGTCGATGCACAAACAAGGTGAGATGGTGTGTGTGTGTGTGTGTGTGTGTGTGTGTGTGTGTGTGTGTGTGTGTGTGTGTGTGTGTGTGTTGCAACTTCAGTTTGGCCTTGATGTTGGAGCCTCCGAATATGTTTACAAAATGCTATAGAAATGTTTATGTACTTATTTATTATGAGGTTCTGGGCTAACAATTAAGTCTGGGGAATAGAGGGCATACGTTTATCATTTCCTCTTACTTTAGAAAACGCTCCTCTCCTTCCCCCCCAGAAAAGCTTTCCTTAATGAAAATAGAAACTTTTTCATTGAGGCCGGAATTGTCATCCTAAACCAACCATTTACACAGTGGGTCACTCCTGGTGGTCGTTAGCCAGTTGATGGGTCCAAGCTTTAAAGACTTTTAAGTTCTTAGTTTACTGATCCTCTCATGAAAAATGTGCACAGTCGCCACAGGTAAAGTCCCTGGAGAGCCTTGACTCCTCCCATCACCCCACCCCCAGCTCACTTGGTGCAGCACCAGCGTTGGTGGCCTTTGCCGACCCCTGACCTTCACCCTGTTCTTGAGTTCCTTTCTCTGTTTCCTTGAGGCCGTCTTCTCACACAGGCCATGTCTTGCAAGTCTATGTTTGCTTCATCTTTCTTTGCATAACCTGAGAAATCATCCATCTTGCAAGCCGGATGTCTTGCCGCCACCGCAGTGGTTTCTGAATCCGACACAAAGGTGGCCTCTGGTGTGGTCTTACAGATTGTGGCTAGTTGTCCCTGAATTTCTGTCTTGGGTACTGCCGCCGTCCCAGGGTGAAGCACGTCAATGACCCTCTGTTTCCGCTGAAGTCATCTGTTGGTCATGAACTTCCTGGTCCCGAGAGTTACTGGGTCATTCATGATGGCAGCCGATTTTCAAGCAACCGGGGAGGTAAAAAAAAGTCCATGCTTTAAATCTGAACCTTGTCCTTGGAGGACAGAAGCTACGGCTATAAAAGACCTAACAGGTGACATTTTACAGATGGGACAAACCCCTAGAAAAGGGAATCGTCTGTTGAAAGTCACCAGGCCAAGTGGCCTATCAATGTGGGGGTCCCTGTTAAGAAAACCAAATCTAGGTTCTGAATAATTCCTCCTTTCTTCAGCTTCTCTGAAAGCGTAGCCCGGTGCAGGGGGCCACTGAGACGCCCGGCTCGTTTCCCAGCTCAGGGTTACGACGTGTGTTCCGTGAAACACCCACCCTGCCTGCTCTCGGCGTGGGCTCTCGGCCCGTTTCGGCATGCAGTATTAGTTTTGGCTTCGGGAAGGAGGTTTCTTTGGCTTGGCTGGAAGTATACAGCAACCATTTTATTTCGCTTGCGCCTCCCGAATTAATTGGGCAACGAGAGGAAAGAGTCCGCATACCGAGCAGCCGGGCCTGGTCAAAGGCACGATTCACGGCGCTTTCTAGGACCCGGCTTGCTCTTCTCGGAAGGAGGAGTGTCGAAGCGGGGCCCGGCCCGATGGGGGACTGTTCCTTTCCTGAAGTCACCCCCCCCCCCCATCCTCTCCCTGACTTACCGATGGAGGCAGCCGACAATGAAAAGGTGGACGGAGGGTCCGGCAGTCTCCATGGGATGGGCTTGCCGCTGGGGGTGGAGTGGAAATGTTGGGCGGAAGTAAGACTGGAGGAGGTTTGGTTCTGCAGAGCAGGAACCCAGGCAGGTTAATTTCTTACGCTCTCGCTCTCTCCTCCCCCTGCACACACAGCGGCCCGTCTAGCAGGGCCATTGGTCCTTGAGAACCTCACCTGCTAGCCCTTTGGGCTGCCAGGATGCCCCTTCCCATGAGCTCCCTCTGAAATCTCCCTCTCAGCCCAGTTGGACTGTTGCGCTTTTAGTTTCCCCCAAAGGGGTGTCTTGCAGGCCATGCCTTTGCCTGAGGTTTGCTGCCATTTGCAAAGCCTGAAAGGAGGGTGTGATGCAGGTGGCTTACCGGAGCCAGGTCCCAGGAAGGAGGGGGGAAAGCCAGCTCGAGGGTGTGTTTCTGAGGTCCCTGCCACTAGTGCCTGGACCTTTCCAGAAGCATATGGAATAAAAGACACCCAGAAAGCCCTCGCCTCCCCGACAGGAGACCGGAGCATTTCTTCACCAGCTCCCATTTGCAGTTGAATGGGGTGCCCAGGGAACTGTCTGCCATGCCCGGTGGAAATCAGAGTTAGGCCAGGAGGAAGTGGTACAGGGCATCTGTGGCGTATGCCCAGCCCCAGCCCAGGCTCCTGCAACCTGACTTCAGCCTTAAGTGCTTTCTGCCATTGGAGTGACAGCCTCAGTGAGCTCTTCTCCCGGCCACACCCGTTACTGAGATTCTCCCTAAGCGCCAGGGGGTTCAGTCTGCATTCAAAGACTAGGTGAGCAAAGAAGAGTTTACATTCTGGAGGGAGGTGGCTGGGGGTTCGAATCTACACCTTGGTTCTTTCTGCTCGCTACTCTTGACACTGGGTATAAGTGAGGGGAAAATGTAAATGTGAAAAATGTCTGAAAAGTGATGACATTGAGTCTATACTGTGCAGAGACCTTATTTGAAGCTAAACCAACAAACTCCGGATTTGAAGAAAGGTAAATAAGGGATTGGTTACTTTCATCACACGTTCCTTGTGTTTACGAAAGGATTAATACTGAAAATGTTTAAAACATCTCAACAGAGGTCAGTACAATTCAAATAAAACGTTCAATGTGCTTCAACCGTTTGTAAATATTTAGTTAAGGAACCGTTTCTCCAAGGAGCTGCTTTCCGTGTGAGTGGGGCCTCTGTGAGCGGCCGCACCTTCGGCAGGTGAGGGGACCACGGATGAAGGAGCTCATGGGACACCTTCCTTGTTCTGATTATGTGTGTGTTCCTCTTATGCATCTTTCTCTTCGCAGTACCCACGATTGCTCCAAAGGCTAGGGCCGTGGTCGGCAAACTGCGGCTCGCGAGCCACATGCGGCTTCTTTGGCCCCTTGAGTGTGGCTCTTCCACAAAATACCACGGCCTGGGCGAGTCTATTTTGAAGAAGTGGCGTTAGAAGAAGTTGAAGTTTAAAAAATTGGGCTCTCAAAAGAAATTTCAATCGTTGTCCTGTTGATATTTGGCTCTGTTGACTCATGAGTTTGCCGACCACTGGGCCCAAGTGGATGGCCATTTTTTTGTCATTCATCTCTGCATTGGCATGTTTTCCCGTGTTCAGAAGGTCATCCCTCAGCCCCCAGGGTACACAAGTATGAACTGCATGGAGCCTCTGTCAGGGTTTCTTGCACATTCCCCGTCTCCCCAGGCCCCGGCTTCCCCCCTCTCTAGTAGATGGGCTCAGTCACGTGGTCTTGCCAACCAGGGCCTCAGAACATCTGTGCTCCTGTTCACAGTTACCCTCTTACTCTTTCTCTCTGATTGTGGTCTGTTTTCACCTGTGCACGTCAGCTCTCCCTCTCCTTGGGGTTTAACCAGCAAAGAAGAGTCAACCTGAGCTTCTTAAAAAGTGGAGTGCGGACAGGCTGGGGCTTTGCTTGACAGGGGGTGGGGGGATGTGACAGCATCGTCATGGCTACTCCTTCCTTCCTGAGTGCTTCCTACTGGCGAGATGGGGCTTAGGTCACGCCCACGTGCCCTCCCTTACTCTTCACAAGTCTGTGTCCATTACTGTAACAAACTGTCCCCTGATGCAGTGGCTTAATACAACAACTGTTGAGTATTGCTCCTGACTCTAGGAGGAGTTTTTCAGCTGTGGGCCTCCTCGGCTGCCCTTGGCTGACCTCGCTCAGGCGTCGGTGGTTAGCTGGCAGGTCAGCTGGGGCCCAGCTGCTGTCTGGGGCAGAGGTAGCAGCAGTGGTTCTCATCCTCCAGCAGGCCAGCCCAGGCCCCCGTGGCTCCGGCAGGATTTCAGGAGAGCACATAGAAGTTTCAAGGCCTCTTGAGATGAGAGTTGAGAACAGGCACAGCATCATTTCTGCTGCATTCTGTGGAGCAAGTCACAGGTCCTGCCCAGATTCAAGGTGGAAAAATGAAATCTGCCTTGTGATGGGAGGCAAAGTCAAACTGCAAAGAGGTGTGGACACAGGGAGGGAGGGAGAATGTACTGGGAACAGCATTATCTTCCCTCTACATCCTGAATTTGAAGATCCTACAGGGAGGAAGAGGAGCACACTACATAGGCACCTCCAACAGGTTGCTTGAGTGTCCTCACAACATGGCGGCTGACTTTCCCCGCGTGAACCAGCCAAGAGAGCGAGAACTAGGCAGAGGCTCACCTGTTTCTGGCCTTCTCTGGAAGTCACAGAGCATCACTTCTGCCACACTTCACTAAGTCTGGCCCACATTCAAGGGGAGGGGGGCTAGCCCCCACCTTTTGAAGGGAGGAGTGTCAAATAATGTGTGGCCATAGTTGACAGCCACAGTAGCTACTCAGGATGGATGTTGCAGACTTATGAGTTAGGGACTGTGTGTAAGTGCCTGCCACAGTACTTGGCACTTGTTAAAATCAGGAAGAATCTCTTGGCCCTCCGAGGTCCAGCAGCAGCATTGGCAAACGTTCGGTAGCCTGAGCACCCCTTCCAGACATGGGTGAATGCAGTCCCCTTCACAATTGAGGGCCGAGGAAATCAGATCTGCTCTGAGGCTTCTTCAGACACAAGGGGTCCAGGTGGCCAAAGTGTCACCTCAGTTTGGGTTGGACTTCCATGCGTATCCTCCTAAAACCTCCTGATGAGAAACTCCAAGCCCCCGTTGGTGCTTGGAGCCATCGTGGCTGCATCCCCCTCCCCCTCAGGGGAACTGGGCCCCAGAACAGAGGCCTGTCCGGGGGCTGTTCCCGGCCCGCCTGGTGCGAGGTTCTTTCACGGACTTTTATGTAATGTGCTTCTCAGAACGCCGGGAGACTGTGGTGTTTGTATCTTTCTTGATTTGTATCAGATTTGATTGCTTTTGGTGGCAGGCACTGGAGAACTCAACCCAAATTGGCAAGGGTGAAAAGGGAATCTCACTTAATCGTTTTGCAGACTGGACAAACCCAGGGTTGGCTTTGGCCACGGCTTGCCGTTGGGCCCTAGGACGTTGTCAGGGAGTCAGCTCCATCTGTCAGCTTCTCCTTCTTGTTCTGGCTTCGTTCTCAGACAGGCTGTCCCCTCAGGGTTGCAGAATGGCTGTCTGTCATCTCATTTCACGGAAGCCCTTGCAAAAGTGTCACTGAGCCTCGTTGGTCTAACTGGCTGAAGCCTGGGTCCCAGGCCCCACCTCCCAGGGGACAGTCTGGTGGAGTGCCATCCTCAGGCTGAGAGTGGGGAGGAGATGCCCCCCCCACACACAGGGATTTGTGGTGGTGGCGGGTCATCGGAGATCTGGTAGATGTGGGTGACAAGAAACAAAGGTCCTCTGTGGCATTGTTATCCCTGAGGCAGGAACTGGGCTCCGAGCAGGCGGGCAGCGAGGCCAGCGTCACGGCTGACAGGAGTGAGGAGCCCTGGGCTCCACTCTGCCTGCCCTGCTCACGGTGATGATGGCAAAGGTTGTGCCCACCCAGCCTGACTTCTGAGAGCCCAGTGGCCATGGTAAGTGGCCACTTAAAGCTCCGGGACGTGGCCAGTGGCTCTGGAAGTGACTAGCGGTAGTGGCATGGGATGATGCCCGCTGGCCGGAGGAGACAGAATTTCTAGTTAGGAAAACCCCTTCTCAGAAACACTGAGAAGACTCAGCCCCAGGTAACAGAAATGAGGGGAGCTTGGGTTGAGTCAAAGTTCAAGTGACATTTCCTTTCCCCTCTTCATGCTGCCTTGTTGTAAGATTTAAACCCAGAATTCTTTTCCCGGTGTCATTGGTCAGCAGTTAAAAATTCACCCAAGCCGAAACCGGTTTGGCTCAGTAGATAGAGCGTCGGCCTGCGGACTGAAAGGTCCCAGGTTCGATTCCGGTCAAGGGCATGTACCTTGGTTGCGGGCAAATCCCCAGTAGGGGTTGTGCAAGAGGCAGCTAATCGATGTTTCTAACTCTCTGTCCCTCTCTTTTCCTCTTTGTAAAAAATCAATAAAATATATATATTTTTTTAAATTCACCTTGAAGCCCTGGCGGTGCTGCTCAGCGGTTAGAGCGTCGGCCCATGCACCGGACGGTTTGATTCCCAGTCAAGGGCATGTACCTGGGTTGCAGGTTAGAGCCTCGGCCTCGGTCGGGGCATGTGCGGAAGGCAACCAATCATTGTATCTCCCTCAAATCGATGTTTCTCTCTCCCCCTACCCTCCCTCCTTCCCTTTCACTTTCTCAAAGCAATGGAGAGAATATCCTTGCATGAGGATTAAAAAAAAAAAAAAATTCAGCGTGGCCGGTGTGGCTCAGTGGTTGAGCATCAACCCAGGAATCAAGAGGTCACTGGTTCGATTCCCGGTCAGGACACATGCCCGGGTTGCAGGCTCCATCCCCTGTGGCAGGCATGCAGGAGGCAGCCGACCGATGATGTCTCTCTCTCATCAATGTTTCTATCTCTATATGCCTCTCCCTTCCTCTCTCTCTAAAAAAATCAATTTAAAAAAAAAAAAAAGCTTCATCTGCTGAAGAGATGCAGAATTGGTGCTCACCACAGAGAGGCCTCTCTCCTCCACAGCCCCCCTTCTAGAAGGTTCTAACTGAAGGGACGGCCTTTGGTCTCCAAATACAAAGGAGGGGATAGAGCCACAGAAGGAGGCGGGAGGAGGGCCTCAAATTAAGAAGACAAGAAACAAGCTCCCTCGCCAGACATGCAGAAAGCGAGCTATGAGACCGAGATTGTTGGCACCAGGGAGGGGGAGCGGGGGCTTCCACACCCCCTCGTGAGGTCATTGATCGGGGCAGGAAGTCTGAACCCCGCGCCAAAGCAAACTCGCTGCTCTTCGTGAAAAGCCCGTTGAGCGTCCTTCACAAAGGAGCAGCTGCCCGGGAGGCGGTGGGCGCGCTGGCTGCCAGCGAGGGCCTCCTGCCGCTTCGGGCCACTCCGCTGTGGACACACTTCTGTCTCTGTCTGTCGGGGCTCAGTGCACACCGTGGGTCCTCAGGCAGATGAGGCGCCGTCTGCGTGTCCTATTTCTGGTTGGAAACCCACCCAGACCAGAGTGTCTGTGACCGGGATTTACCATGTGAAGCGTCACCTTCCCTGCAGGGGCCCCACCCGGGACACAGGCCTCCCTCTGCAGCCTGCCCGCCCGGGTGTGTCTGAAGCAGGATGCCCGCCAGCCAGGTCATCACAGGGCCGCAGCGCTGGGGAGAGGTAGTGGGGGGACGGTGGGGCCAAACGGGCCTGGGTTTGATCCCACGTCAGCCACTGGAGAGCCCGGAGCCTCACTTCCCTCATCTGTGAAATAGGGATTGGGAGACTCAGCTCAGGACTGAATGGCGCTTCAAGAGCCAGACGTGAGAAGGCACCCTGGACACGTTCGTCCATCCCCTCCTCCCCCTGCCGTTCCTCCTCAGCATGTCCTCAGCACAGCGCCGCTATAAAGTGTTTAGAGGGGTGTGGGAGGCAGCGTGGAGGAAGGTGACGTTGGGGTGTCACAGGGACAGTGGGTGGCCTGTGAAAGGCTCCCATAGGTCAGCACAGAGCCCTGCCGACTTCCCAGCATCCCTGGAAGGGGCCGCTCGGGTGGCCACTGGCGCAGCTGACGAAGTCCTCTCTCTGTAAGGCTGTCCTCCACCGTGGGTCCTGCCCGGGGACTGTGTTCTGAGCATCTAGATCAGCGCCCCTCCAAGTGTGGTCTCCTGACACCAGCATCCACATCGCCCGCGACCCGATTACAAGGGCACACTCACGGCCCCTCCCACACCTCTGACTCTGACGCCCTGGGGGGGGGGAGTCCCAGCGCTGTGCGGTTCACGGACCTCCAGCCGGCTCTGGGCACGGCCGAGTGGCCGAGTTTGGGAACCGCTGAGCCAGTGGCAGGTTATGGCAGAGCGAGGGAAAGACGGCCTACTGTGCAGCGCTCACCCTGAAGGCCCCTCTGCAGACTGGCGTCTGTGCGGCAGTGTGGGCCCTGGGGATAGACTGCCAGCCGTGAGTTCCAGCTCTACCGTGGAGCTGCCGTGTGCCCTTCACCCTTGTGGGCAGGTGACCTCACACTATCTCCTAGTACAGTGGTCAGCAAACTGCGGCTCACGAGCCACATGCGGCTCTTTGGTCCCTTGAGTGTGGCTCTTCCACAAAATACCACGGCCTGGGCGAGTCTGTTTTGAAGAAGTGGCGTTAGAAGAAGTTTAACCTTTTGCACTCGGATGTCGAGTGTGACTCAACACGGTTAGCATTAGAATAAAGGAATCGAGAAAAAAGCAAGCGAGTGCAAAAGGTTAAGTTTAAAAAACTTGGCTCTCAAAAGAAATTTCAGTCGTTGTACTGTTGATATTTGGCTCTGTTGACTAATGAGTTTGCCGACCACTGGCCTAGGAGCATGCATCGGTTCCCCCTAACGAAGTCTTAGAGCGGTGCCTGCCACGTGGTCAGAGTTCACCGCACGTAGTAGCTCTGCCCTCTGTTTTCAGGCAGCCCGACGAGGTGACGGCCTTATTTGGGGGTGACTGGGAACAGCCTAAGGATTTGCCAGCAACTCTGGGGGGCAGAGCAAAGGAAATGCTGGAGAAGTCGCTGTGTGGAGCCTGACAGCAACAGCCACCACCACGGCCGCCACCACAGTAACTCAGTCCGTGGAGCAAGGCTGTGGGGCGGGAATTCGTCTGTGTGTTCACAGGGAGGGACCTGGTAAGTGATGGAACCAAGATCTGAACCCAAGTCAGTTTGAAAAAAAACACTGTGCAGTGAGTCACAAGCCAGGACGCCTCCCGGGTCTAGGGCCTCCCCTGGGAAGCTCTGCAGAGAGGACAGTGGCTTCGACCTTTGTTCGGAGCCCCTGCCTGGAGCCTGGCGTGGACCGTGCGGGTGGCGACTCCCCAAAGTGGACCGAGAGGAAACGCTTAGGAACGATAATTAAATGAGCCCGGGCTGGAGAGGCCCTGAAGTGGATGAAAATCAGTATGTCAGTCACGGACGGCTGCACAGCCCGCTAGCTGCATCCTTAGTGCTGGGGTGGAGTTCTTTGTTTCAGAAGATCCAGGTTTGCTTGGAAGGGGCAGTGTCCGGAAGCAGCTCCGCCCCGCATGGCATCAGCGAGGATGAGAGGTTCTGTTTGCTCAAACCTGGAATTCTCCTGCCAAGGCCAAGGCCGAGGCCCAGTCGGCATCCCCCTAGCTGAGGCACAGAGAGAGGAGGGCAGCTGGGTGTTTCTCTGATGGTGTCTTCCCAGTCTCAGTCTGAGCTTCCTAGAATGAAAGCCTGAGAGAGACATTATGTAACAGGGGCCACGGGGAAGGAGGCAAGGAAAGGGGTGATGTCAGCCAGAGTCCTCAGTGCGGGGAGAAGGTGGGTACCTCTGGCACAACTCAATATATAGGCACAACCTCAGAGTGTCCCAGTCAGGGACAAGGGAGTTTGACTACTGGTTCCCCCAAGGCAGTGGTCAGCAAACTCATTAGTCAACAGAGCCAAATATCAACAGTACAACGATTGACATTTCTTTTGAGAGCCAAATTTTTTAAACTTCAACTTCTTCTAACGCCACTTCTTCAAAATGGACTTGTCCAGGCCGTGGTATTTTGTGGAAGAGCCACACTCAAGGGGCCAAAGAGCCGCATGTGGCTCGAGAGCCGAAGTTTGCCGACCATGGCCCCAAGGAGATATGATTTCGCATGCTCTTCCACCCCTCAGGTTCACCCACAGAGAGGGTTCCGGCAGCCCAGGGGCCTCCTCCAGCAGGAGACACAGGTGCTGGTGGCTGGGAAGTCAGCGTGCAGGGCAGGCCGTGGGTGGTGGAGAGAGCCAGGGGACGTGGCGGGGCCACCAGCTCAGTGTGCCCATCCTCCCCTCGCCCTGCTGAGCGGGAAATGGCAGGCGTCAGTCCAGCCACGTGAAGCAAAGCTAAAAACCAGTTGGGTGCGGGGTGGGGGGTGGAGGCAGAAAAAGTGGAGGGGATTAAGAAGTGCAAACTTCCTGTTATAAATAAGTCATGGGGATATAATGTAATGTACAGCACAGGGAATAGTCTATAAAATTGTTAAAAAAACTCACAAGCCCAGCCGGCGTGGGTGGCTCAGTGGTTGAGCGTCAACCTATGAACCAGGAGGTCACGGTTCGATTCCCGGTCAGGGCACATGCCTGGATTACGGGCTCAATCCCCATTGTGGGGCATGCAGAGGCAGCCGATCAATGATCCCCTCTCATCACTGATGTTTCTATCTCTCTCCCTCTCCCTTCCTCTCTGAAATTAATTTAAAAAAAAAATATTAAAATCACACACACACACACACAAAAACAACAACATGTGGAAACAAGAGAAGTGGAAACACACTCAAAGGGAGAAAAAGAAAATGAACAGCAATGTCCTGTGAGGGAGAGACACCTAGAAAATGACAGATGGAGACACAGAAACTGCTGACCAATTGATTACTTCTGCAGGGTCGGGGCCTGGGAAGTAATAAATCAGTCCGTTCTCCCCCCCGCAACTGAGCCAGCGGCTGACACAATCATAAATCCGGTATATTCCAGCGAGTTCCGAGCAAACAGACGGGGCTTAGGCAATCTTATGGACCTGAAGCTTTTTGTAAAGAACCAAGAAGAAAAAAATCACACAGTTTTCACAAACCACTCTCTCGCAAGATTGAACTTAACACCTCACTGTTCAAGCAGCCAAAGGCAACTCTTGGTGCATGTAAGTCGTTTTCAACAACGGGCCAGTTCGCGGAAAATGCTGGCACCGAATATGCAGAAAACCAAGGGTAATCCCAGAGCGCCGAGCCCGTCTCCCTGGACTCTTCTTGAAAACGCACAAGGGACACATGCCTTTAGCCTGTAGTTGCCTCCGTGGGTCCTTCGGGATCGAGGGCTGCGAGGCTGACTTGCAGCAGTGCCAGTTGTATGCTGATCCCCAGGGTCTCGGTGTCGGGCTGTCGCTTGCTGTGTGCGCAGTCTGAGGGTCCTGGGCACCAGCCGGTGCTCCCTGTCTGTCCTCCTCATGCTCAGCTTCCGAAAAGCTTGAGCCCTCGCTGGGACATGTTTCTCTGTTAGGTCAGCTACAAGGCAATTACTCGATGCCTGGTATTTAACAGAAGGGCTTGCTTAGGACAGGGAGATGCCAGACGTCTGGGCCTGGCCCATGAGATTCGTGCAGGAGTATCTGTTGCATAAAATAATAACAGCACAACTCCTGCGCTCGCCACAGGGACCGTGCTCAGCCTTTCGGTCGGCTAGATACCGATCTGCATGAGAGGACCTTCAGCTGGATCTTGCCATGTCACGAATGGTATTTTTGTTGTTGTCATTAGTCATCATTTTTGATCTAGGAATTCGAATGATGCAGTCAGTTTCCCCACCAAAGTCGGCAGCGGTGTGACTCTCTGGTACATCACTCACTCTGTCCAGTCCTAGATCTCATCATTTAAAGAACTTGGCGAATTTTTTAACCAATGAAAAGGAAAGGTGACACATTAGTGATGCTCAGGAGTTGTGAAATAACTCACAGCCGGGAGGCCGGTGGGAAGCCAGGCCTCTCTCGTAAAGGGACGTGGGTTCCAACCATTCGCGCGCCTCGCCCACACACTGATCACACAGGCGTGTACGTACAGGAGTCCTGCTTCAAGCAGCCTGGTCCTCCCTCTCCCAGGCTGGGAACACCCCCTTGGAGACAGCAGGGACTCTCTAGAAAGGCATGTGGCCCATTGAGGCTGCTCAATAAATAATTATTAACCAGGGGAAGGAACAAAGGAATGTAATGCGTAACAGAAAACATACGTGTCTCATACATAAGAAGTATTCCATGGAAGCTGTTTCCCATTTTGAGGCAAAATAAGAAACACTTGCCGAATGGATGGATGCGCTTCCTCCACGGCAGCAGGAGGGGCGCCCACGCTGGAGCTGGCCCTGCTCCCCGGAGTCCACCTCTCTGTCCCTGCCCCGGGCATGGTGGGCAGGCACAGTCTGCAGGCTCCAGTCGGAGACTCAAAGGCCGGGAGAGGCATAGTGACAGATATTCTGACCTCACCAAAGTTAGGACCCCAGGAAGGCACTGCTTGTACCCTCTGGGTCTTAATCTCTTTATTTTTTTAAATATATTTTTATTGATTTCAGAGAGGAAAGGAGAGGGAGGGAGAGAGAGAGAAACATCAATGATGAGCCCTAGCTGGTTTTGCTCAGTGGATAGAGCACTGGCCTGTGGACTGAAGGGTCCCAGGTTCAATTCCGGTCAAGGGCACATGCCTGGGTTGCGGACTTGATCCCCAGTATGGGGCATGCAGGAGGCAGCCAATCAATGATTCTCTCTCATCATTGATGTTTCCATCTCTCTCTCCCTCTCCCTTCCTCTCTGAAATCAATAAAAATACATTTTTAAAAAAAGAAACATCAATTGATCAGCTGCCTCCTGTACGCCCCCACTCCACTGGGGATCGAGCCTCCCATCCAGGCATGTGCCCTGACCGGGAATTGAACCATGATCTCTTAGTTCATAGGTCAACGCTCAACCTCTGAGCCACACCAGCCTGGCTCAGTCTCTTAGTCTCCAAAACGGCAGTGACTGTTCTGCCCCTTTGGGACCTGTGCACCAAAGGCTGGTGCAGAACACCTGCCGCAGGTGATGCAACAGCCACCTTTCCTGGCCCAGCTTCTGCCCTGAGGATGGAGGACGGAGCACGCGATGTGCTCCTTGAGTCAGGATGTTAACTCAGCCTAACATTGAAGGGTTCCTAACTTGGGAACCACCCAGGGCGCTTTCAGCAAATGCTGGCCCGAGCCGTGTGCTTTGATTCAGTGGGTCCACCATGGGGCTTCCATCTGGGTCTTTTTAACAAAACTCCCCGCAGAGCCACCGTAGTCCTCCCAGCACCATTATACAAATTGGAGCGAAGGGCCCCCTCTGGTGGTCCGGAGCCTTTTGCCAGGTGCCGGGCTTGGCTAGAGCTGCCGGGGGCTGGATTGGTTTCAGCCCCTTCTCCCCCTCAGCCAGGCCTCCTGCAGGGAACAGCCTGCAAAGCTGTGCAAGGCATCCCTGGCTCCCGGGGGCGGGGGGGGGGGGGGGGGGGGGAGTGCTCATCAGAGTCCTCGAAGGGTCTTCGTTGTTCATAACCTTCAAGGCTTTGGGGCAAAAATGAACAAAGGACAACAGATCCTCCAATCACGTCATCTCACTCAACATTTCGTTATCTCGTTGATGAGAGTTTAGGAACTGAACTCTTATTTAATATCAATTAGCCTGTGTTGCAACAGGTTTTAGTTTTACGTTGTCGCTTTAAGTGGATGACATTACGTGAGGACTTGCCTGGTGTGGGGAGAGTCACCTGGGCAGCCTGTAGCACAGCGTGCGGGACAGCTGCGAGCAGGGCTTTCACCAGAGGCTGTCTTGGTGCTGGTCTGGGTGGGAGGAGGTGGCAGCAAGGAGAGAGAGAGGAGGGCGGGAGGGCGGGACTCTCCTAAAAGAGGACAGGGGTTCTTTAAGAAGAGTCCTGAGATGTGGGTGTGCCAACCGGAGAGAAGAGAGTGGAAGCAGCCACCCGCCGAGATGGGCACCGTGAGCCCACGGCATGCGCAGTGGAGACACGCTCCAGGCATGCTGCACCGGGAGAGGGGTCTTCCTCTGCAGCCGGGGTGGGGGGCTGGGGGGGTCCATCGGTAGCTGCCTCCAACCTCTGTTCTCAGTCCACAGCTTTGCCACCCGACTGCTTGTGCAGAGCGGGGAGAGGATGGGGAGGCTGCTGTCGATGCCCTGTGCTCCCTCCACCCTCCCTGGCGACCACCTGTGGCCGCTCCTCTAGGCGGAGGCCTGCCGGCGTCTCTGCCTGGGCCTTTCTTGAGTGCTTGGCTGCATTCAGGCACCGAGGGAATTGGAAGCCCTGGATAGTCGCTGTCCCCTGGATACCTCTCGGCCAAGGAGAGGCGGGCATTGAAGGGCAGTGCCCACCTTTCTCCCCTGTTAGCGGTGCACTTCCCCACTTCCTCAGGGAGGACCCCGAGGTCACCTTCCAGACAAACGGCATGCACCCCAATCCTCGTCCCAGAGTCTGTCTGCCCAGAGAAGGATCACATGAATGGACGGGTCCTCACCTCCAGAAAAGTCTGCCCTCACATAGACACTAGCCCTCAGGTGGCATCGGCAGGGGACATAGTTTCCTGAAGGGCGGAGGGCATGAAGGAGGTGGTCTCCATGGTTGACGTCAGGTTACCTGTGTGGGTGGGCTCGGCGATGGAGAGCAGCGCTTCTCAAGCGGTCATTTCACAGGGCTTCCCTGGAGCTCCTGTTAAAGTTCAGGTTCTGATTCAGCACGTGGCTCTGAGCATCTGCGTCGTTGCAAGCTCCCAGGTGGTGCTGATGCTACGGGTCCAAGGACCGAGCTTCAGTGACAACGGTAGCAAGACTGTTCACAAGTGGGTTATGTGTGGGCAGGGGCTGAGTGGGTTTGGAGATGGGATGGGCCTCTCCACTGTGAGGACACTTCTAGTATCGAGATTCCTGGCCAAGACGTTCATACCGGTCCCTCAGACTCTTGACTCCCACACAACCTTTGCGTCCAGACACCACTGGTAAAGTGTCCTTATGCCATGACTGTACATTCTTTCCAGTCATTTCAGGAGAAGTCCCCGCCTTACTCTCTTCAGTCCAGCCTGTAGGGCAAAGGAAAAGCGTGATGGAAAACCAGAATAATTGGATTCATGAGATGGAATTCAACTTTGGACTCTTAGTTTGTTGATCAAGAATTTGCAGGCTCTGGGGAATATATTCTCTTAGAAGAGAAGCCTTCTTTTTAAATCTAATAATAAGTTCGTTGCCTCCATGGAACAGGAGGCAGAGCTTCCCGGGTGAAGAGCCACTTTTCGGGCCTTAGAAGGAAGGCCTCTTCCCTTTGAGCTCTTTGGTTCGGGCTGGTTGGTTGGTTTTTATTTATTTGTTTGTGTCGATTCTCAAGTTCACATTCCTGTGGTCCCGAAGGGGGCGCACACCAGCACTTGGGAAAGTGATTCTATCTGGTTTATTTCACTTCGGGAAAATGAAAAGATGCGCTCTAAGCAGGGTTGAGGAAATGCACCAGGGAGAGGCGTGGTACAGGAATAAGACAGTTGATTCAAGTCGTTCCTACTTCGTATTGGTTTTTAAAGTATGAGATTATTTTCATCTATTTTCATCTTTTTTCATCTTTTTTCTAAGAGGCAAGAGGGCTGTTTGGGACAAGTCCCCTGTCCCCACTTGGATCAGACCCTTGATCTCCAGTGCCCCCCCAATGCCCCCGGCCTGTGGTTTAAAGTGCACTCTCTCAGAGGCATAGAAGCAGGGAACAGACTTTCGAACCTCAGTGGGAAGGTCGGGGGGAGGGGGGGTGTGGCTGGGTGGGAAGAGATCCACCAAAGAACTGGTGTGCATATATGCATGGACACAGACAATAGGGTAGTGAAGGCCTGCGGCTGGGGGGGGGGGGGGGGGGGGGGGGAAAGGGCTATAAGAGGTCCATGGGGGAGAAAGGGCGACATATGTAATACTTCCAACAATATAGATTTTAAAAAAATTAAATAACTAAAGTGCACTCTCTCACTTCTAATGCTTGGCTTTGGAGGGAAGTTTGTGTTAACAACTGTGTGGTTTCTCTCTCCCCAACGCTCATTTTCACCCTTCGCTTTTTCAAGCTTGGAAAGAACAAACCCAGGAGAGTCTGGGCCTTTGCCTCCAAATGGGGGTTTTGACAAACTTTAGAAAAAGCACCTGCTCCATAGCACTCTCTCTGCCCCACTCCTCCAAATCCCCCACGCGACTGGATCACCTCTGGTTCCCCGGGCTGTGCAGTTGCCAGCGCCTAACCGGCAGCAGGTCTGTAACCGCTGCCCAGTCTTGTGAGAGATGCCGGGCCACCAGCCATCCTTGGCATCTGTGCTAGAGTCACTGTGTGCTCCGGGTTCATGGGGTCTGTGCTACCCACCTGGTCAGTCTCACTTCTGCGGGTTCCAGGGGACCTGGTTGTTCCTTGTTTGGTGTTCCTCACCCCACAACCCCTCTGGCCCACTCTTTGAGTGCCAGATAGGAAACCCCGGGCAAGTGATACAACTTCTTTGAGTTCTGCTTCCCTTCCGAGTAGGGGCACATACAGCAGGCAACCGATCGATGTTTCTCTCTCACATCAATGTATGTTTCTCTCTCTCTCTCTCTCTCTCTCTCTCTCTCTCTCTCTCTCTCTCTCTCTCTCTCTCTCTCTCTCTCTCTCTCTCTCCCTCCCTCCCTCCCTCCCTCCCTCCCTCTCTCCCTCTCTCCCTTACTATCTCTCTAAAATCAATTTTTAAAAAAAACACATTTTTTTAAAAAGTTGCGACACTAATGCCAAAATTCCATGCTACGAGCTCATGTGCTTTTCCTCCCGGGTAGGACTTCGTGGGCCTTGTCCCAGAGGCCTCCCCTCTGAGCACACGACTGTTTATTCTGGTGAGTCTCGGGCTGACTCACCACTGAGTCGAGCCAATGAAGTTTCTCCTAGGAGTTAACTCATTGGGCCAAGGTATTGGGAGCCCCTGCTTACCTCTGACTCCTCAGTCGATTATGGAACCTGGCATACAATGCCACCAAAACTCAGCTGAAGTCTCTGTTAACTGACTTAACATGGAGGCATCTCTTACCAGCTCCCAGGGGCCACCTGGTGGGCCTCGGGGGGACGGGTCTTAGAGGAGCACCAGACTGCCACCCTGGCAGACAGACATGGGGTCATCGGGATCATCTTCAGTTTGACAAACACGTGTGGGAAGTGGAAAGTGGGAAATCAGATTTCAGACGCGCCCTGGCGCTGAGCATAAGCCCAGCACCAGACTTTGCTGCTCCCCAAAGAGCAGTGTGTTGGTGGTCAGATAAAGCCCTGCTCCACCGTGAAACCAAATGCTGTGTGATCGGGAGGCGGGAGCCCGAGAGCCACAGAGGCCCCCCAGCCTCATGATCTGGTCCTTCCTGCCAACCACCGCATGCTACACACTGGCCGCGCTCCTGGGGCCAGGACAGCCGAGGTATGTCTGGAAAAGAGAGGGGCTGTGCCAAGGCAAGCAGCTGCCATGCCAGGCAGACCAGCCAATGAGCTGCTTCCTGCAGCCCCTTCATCTGAATCCCTGATGAGCCAAGGCCCGATCATGTAATCCATGCAAACTCGGGGTCTCTTCAGGGACCAGCTCCATGCCAGGCGCTGAGACCACAGAGGTGCCCAAACCAAGCTTTCCGTTATTATGTCCTAAAAATGTTCATTGGGCCCAGCTGGCGTGACTCAGTGGTTGAGTGTCGACCAGTGAACCAGGAGGTCATGGTTCGGGGGCACGTGCCTGGGTTGCGGGCTCCATCCCCAGTGGGAGGCGTGCAGAAGGCAGCTGATCAATGATTCTCTCTCATCATTGATGTTTCTATCTCTTTCCCTCTCCCTTCCTCTCTGAAATCAATAAAAACATATTTAAGTAAATAAATAATAATGTTAATTGGTTTCCTGATCCTGAGTGTAACGTGTGTTGGTTAAAAACTGGAAAATATATATATATATATTTTTTAATTGAATCACTTATAATCTCCAGGAAGAAACCCTGATAGCGTTGTACAGCATTGGATGTCCTTGTTCGCCAAAGAAAAGCAGGACTGGGGAAAAGCTGGTTCTGTGACTCTTCTTAAAATAGGGTCCAAAATTGCATAGTAAAAGTTTTTAAAAGTTTTGATTGGAACTTTCCTTGAAAAATGAAACTAAAAATTATGAAGATAAGTTTATATTATCCTCCATTTAACAGCTTTTGTAACAGTGTGATTATAACTGTCAAGGGTATCTTCGACCCAAGGCAAGCGCTCACTTGCTTTATTAGGATCTTTAAAATGCCGGTGCACCATTTCTGAAACGAAAGAAGGCGTTGCGTGCTGGATGGGCAGCGTTTGGAGGTGAACATCCCTCCTATGTCATAAAGAAACGTTTTCTTGGCTTTATAGTTTGCCTTTTTTTAAGCGCCGTCACAAAAAGGTCTTCTTTACAATGGTATGGTTTGCCCAAGGGCTCCCTGGATACTTTTATTTAAATCCTCATCTTCTGAAGCAGCTTAGTGAGTTATCATCCGGGGGACTTGGTGGTTTCTCCAGCAGGTAACTGATCCATCGCTGCCAGATCCAGGTTTATCAATGGTCTCAGTGGTGGGAGCAGTTTTCCAACACGACCTTCATGGATTTCATGGAAGCCTGGGTCTTTTTCAGCGAGGGTGTCGTTTTATGCTGTGGTACATTTGCCCTGTATGTGAATTGGGTGATCAGGTGTCTACACTGGCTGGCAGGCAGGGTCAAAGGAGAGACAGCTCGTTCACTTGGCCCGCATTCCCCAGGGCTGAGAGCTGATAATCCGGAGTTTTGCAACAATGCTAAAGTCAAGTCCTCCAGGGACGTAGCAGGAACCAGAGCCAAGCAGAAGCCTGGTCCCTGGATCACCCCCATATACCTCCTGGTGGGCACCAGTTGCCTGGCAGAGGTAAGACGCAACCCCCAAAGGAACACTGTCCACAGATGTCGCCTAAAGCAGGGGACAGCTGAGTTCCATCACTTTTCCCAGAACTCATTTTTTTAAAGCTTCTCTGGGTCTCTGTGCCTACAGTGTGCCCGCCTGACTATCAGCGGGGCACGTGGCTCCTTCCTGACCCTGGTATTTAAGGTTATACCTGGGCCTGATCTGAAACCACACAAAGGGGGTGCAGAGGCTTCTTAGAGGCTAAGAGCTCCCCTGATGGACAATGAAGAAAATTTCCTCTTGGCTAGGATTGATTTAAAAGAGCGATCTGAGCAGGTGAGTGTCCCCTTCTGTCGCCTCTCCCCACCTGGTAGCAAATGCCCAGCGCATTCCAGTGGCTCTCATTCCCAAGCCGCGTCTGTAACAAGTATTCTCTGAGGTCAGACTCATCAGAGGCGGAACCTGAGATGGGGATTCCTGTGCCAATGATTTATTGGGGAAATGCTCTTGGGAGAAGAGGAATGAGGGGCGCAGGATGGGGCGGAGGGGGGAGCCAAAGGGGTCTGTGCGCTCGGCTGGTGTCTGCCTGACCAGTTCCGGTGAAACTCTGGGATCATGAGTTGCACAGCACAGCTGGTCCCACCTGGAGGCAGAGGGCGGCCTTTTGCACCGTGTCAGTCGTTAGGCTGCAGAATGCTTGTGGAGGAGGTTGTCATACCTCCCAGACAGAGCTGTAGTCGGAGAGCAGGGCTTAGAATGGAAAGAGCCTTTTGGTCAGGGCGGCTCCAGTAGCCACAGGAAGCTGGCCTGGCGCACAGGTGGCAGGAGGGTGCTCCCTGGCATCCAGTCTGGAGCATCATCCAGGAGCACGAGCCAGCCACTGAGCGCGCTCATTCCTAGAGATGTCTTTGCTTCTCGCTCTCTCTGCTTATCGCCACCAAGATTCATCCAGGATTTTGTAATTTCCATTAGACTGCGAGGAAGAGAGACTCGGACTAGTACAGTCGATGCTGGCTTAAATGTTATGTTCTCGTATTTTGGAATTAGCAGGCAGGAGGTCATTCAGCAGCTCTTGACTAATCCAGAGCCGTCTCGGGCAAAGCTAAGCAAACCGAGGTCCCGTCAAGTTCCAGCGTCAATCTTTGAAGGCACAGTCCCTCCTTCACACACATGCACACACTGAAGACATCTTCGGGGCAACACATGGTCAAGAGCAGACAGGCCTTCGACTTACATTGAAAACCTCTCTCCTGGCATGAAAGGCATTTCCAGTGAGTGCTTGAGCGTTACAAAAGGAGTTTGGAGGGGTTGAGTCATCATGTAATTTATATTTATGCCGGGACGCTCTTGAGAGTAATTACACCCAGATGACAGACATGAACCAGGACTGTCCCAGGGAAACCGAGAGCGAAGGTCACCCTGGGCTGGGCTTGCTGCCGCTGAGGCCCACAAGCCAATGAGCTAGAAGTTAGAGGAGCTTTTCGTTGGGCCAGTTGTGGGCACTTGCTTCTGGGGTGAGGAGTAGGAGGAAGAGGACGGTGACCAAAGGCCACCCACAGGGAACCAGTAGGACCCGTCTTTGGGACATGCAGGTCTTGAGACAACATTTGAGAAATTATTCTCTGGTTTTCCTTATGGAAATTGCCAACACACGTCCCCTAGGTTCCAAGGGCAGCCCCTCGCACTGCCGTGTAAATGTCTGCTTCTCTGCTGGGAGGACGTCCCCTTCTAGTCCCTGAGCTCTTCAAGTTCAGGGACTAACATCTGTCACCATCCTGGTAGCTGATGGGATGACTCAGCTCCCCAGGGATGCTCAGGGCCCATCCTGAACCCTGCACCGTAACCATGTTCTGTATGTGAACTCACCACCCCTAGCATTTGGGGGCCAAGGTGGGTGAAGAAAACCTTGGGGTAGGGCTGAGGAGCCATCTACACAGAGGTGTGGAAATGGTACCGGGTCAGGGTGTTTGTAGAATAGCAATGTATGTGCTCCGTGGGGCGGTGACAGGAAATATGGGTCCAGATGGGTTTTAAGCTCCACCCTGTTTGCAGTGGAGAGAGGCATGTTTTAAGAAGGCCCCTCAAGCAGCCGGTAGGATGGACCAAAGAAAGGAAAGCTCGTGGCAGTGGCTCCCAAGCACTGCGGGCAGGCTCACCCACGTTATCCCTTAGCGCTCATGGAGCGTGCTTTGCCCAGGCCCCACAGTCTCAGAATCTACTCAGTTGTCCACTCAGAGACAACTGGGATGCCGCCCAGGAATCTGTGTTTTTTAAGATGCTCCCAAACGGATTCCAACGCACAGGGTCCCGAGTCCGAGGGAGAAACACTCGCCAAGGTCCCTGAGAGCCAGTAGAAAACGTATAATCCCGGACATCGGTCATCTCCAAGATTGGATGCTAAAGGGATAGAGTTGCCTTTGCTATTTCTATGTCCTATTTTTCATTTCATTGTATTTTGGAGGGATTTTTGTTTTGTTGCTTTTTTTTTTTTTTTTGAGTCAAGTTTTATTGCTATTTAACAAAAAGACCAAATTATACAATTCATTAAGTGCCCAGCTCATGGAATTTCACAATGATCGCACCCCAGGATATTCCCAGCACCCAGGCAGCCTCCTCCACTGACTGCCTCCCCAGTTGCTATCTTGACTTCTAAGTCCATGGATTGGTTATCTTTTAGCATGTGTACTTTCTGTGTGTTTGATAATGTTCCTGATATGTAAGTATGGTAGTATATGTTTATAATTTACTAGTAGCCCATTGCAGGAAGATTCCTGCAATAGGGCTTCCTGCTGCGCTCTCCCCGACCCCGCCTGCTTCCCTTCCTTCTCCCCACCCCACCTGCTTGCTTCTCCGCAGCTCTGCTCCCTTCTACAGTGCTTGGCTTCTTTCTATGCTGTCTTGATATGCAAATTAACCACCATCTTGGTTGGGTTAGTTTGCATACTCGCCCTGATGGGCTGGTGGGTGTGGCTTGGGCATAGCGAAGGTGCGGTCAATTTGCATATTGCTCTTTTATTAGGTAGGATAACTGAATAGGCATATTATAGTAAGTGGTCACTTTTTTTCCCCCTGATTGGACACAATAGGAAATTTTCGTCGTACTTGTCTGAAGGACTGGAACAGCTGTCTGAGCTGAGGTGTGGGGTCTGGGAAATTGGAGCAGGAAGCACGGGCAGCATTTCAGAGCTGGATCCACAGGGATTGTTTCCTTTTGTCTGCCATTGTGTGGAACAGAGAAGGAGACAGGTTTTAGAATGACCTTGGGGAGGTCACATGGTCCCATTGAACTTCAGTGTCTCAGAACTTCTAGACCCTAAGCAAGTGCTAGCTCCGCCTTGTGCCTCCCCTTCTCCAAAATCTGCAAACATACCAACTCCCCTTGGAAGTCCTGATTGGCTGCAATGACCTGGAGAAGCCGGGGGCCAGAGAGGGTATGAAGAGCCTCCTGGCTGTCCTCTGACCTTGGTTGTAAACCATGTGTTCCGGTGGAAAAGTGGCTCCCTGTGCCCCTCCCCTGGTTCTCAGGCCACCACATGAAAAGTCCATGGCGGCTGGGATAACCTGTCCTTGCCCTTGACCCACCCGGGCAGGTTAGCAGGGGAGCTGTTCAGCCATCCTCACTTCTCTGGGCTGTAGAAAGAATCCCTGTGTTTTCGTGGGTGTCATTTTCTTAGAGTTTGACTTTCCTACACTAGCAAGGTCTTGAAAGGTGGGATTAGGGCATGGGCTTTGGAGAAAGGGGCCAGAAAGACAACGGGGCTGCCTTTTCATCCAAACCGTGGGAGGTGTCCAGCTCACATGTGGCCCCATCCCGTGTCCCAGGAGAGCACGGGGGTTCCGAGCCCACATGTTAGTGAAGAGTGGTTCTGTCCCCTGCACCTGTCTTCCCAGGGAACCAGCCGAAGGGTGGGCACCAGAGGAGGCCTGGGACTCGTGCTGGTCAGAGGCTCCTCGTCCCCCCACAGCCAACAGTGGCTGTTGTCTGGGAACTAAAGATGGACCGTGTCTGCCGAAGTCTCCATCTGCCTCCCCGAGGCCATGTCCACATCTGTCTTGGGCAGCCAGCCCATCTGTTGGTGTTTTTCTCTCTTTCAGGAGGAAATGGGCATTTCCTGTGAACTGCTGGAATCGGACTTCCTCAAATGCAGCGTGGGATTCCCTTTCATGAGGTCCAAGTCGAAGGTAAGGGGTGGAGTGGGGCACTTCCTTGGGAGAAGCCCCCAGACCCTCCCACTGGCCCCTGACTCCGGCCAGCTGCCTCCCCCGAGGTTTCCTCCTGCAGGAGCTGGGCTATGATAACCCTCTTGTCCATGGCAGTCTACTCCAGAGGGGCCATGGTCACATGGTCTTTCTCTTTGACCCTCATGACATGCCCCAAATGTGAGAGACACAGCATGGTCTGAGCAATTTGGCAGGCAGCATCTGGTTGGCCTCCTTGAAATGATTTTTTTTCTGGGACATTGCACGCCACTTTGAGTCCCAGAGGCAACATAGGAGACGATGTGGGCGGTCTGGCCTAGTGACCTACAGTCCTGACTCCCCTGGGCACTCACAGTTTTCTTAAGAGACTTCTTCAAATGCTTAAAGCATAAATAATTGTATTTTACTTCGATTTTTTAAGTAAAAGAAATGACAGCCATTTAGATATGTATAAGGAGCCGCATTTTCTAAGCTCAAGCAATACCAGGGCACAGCATATTCAGACATTCACGGGGCATTCTCACAGGTGCCATCCTTATAAGGAGATGCAGAGAGGCGTACATAGAAGATGCGATTTTTGGAGACAACACTAGAGTCTAAAAGACCAGGCCTGCCTTACGAAATGGAAGCTATTTTTTCTGCTATGATTTGAAGAAAAGGTCATCTTCCTTTGTCTACCTTTTCCCCCCTAGAATAAATGAGAGCTTGGTCCTTCTCTCCTGCCTATGTCATAGAATCAAATCATCTTAATTCCTAAGACTTTCTGGCCCCAGTACATGGTAGCTGTTTAAGAAACCAATTTTGGAAATGTTCTAGTGAGAAAGAAGATCTGCTCATTTCTTAAAAACCATTGAACCCATCAGCCTTATTGGAAGAACCTGCTCCAAAAGTCTGTGGCTCTTAACATCCACAATTGCTGAGCCTTTTTCTGGTTCTCTTTCTCAGCTGCCCACATGCATCTCAGGAGAAGGGAAACCTCAAGGTGGCTGGCCTTAGAAAAGGGGTTACTAGTAGCTGTCAGAATAGAGGCCAAGTTCTTTTAGATTCCAAGTTGGATGAGGAAGGAGTACCCTGAACTGTGGAAATCAATATAATGGTCCAGTGTCCAGTAGTAATGTATGTGGCACATCACACACCAATTTAATGGAAATCTATTGAGCAATAGCAAATAGACAATGGAAAGATTCTTCACAGTTGCCATTTTATTATGAAATTCAGCCTACATCCCAAATCAAACCTAAGGTGTGCCTTACTAGTTTTAGTCTAAAGATTATTTTTAAAGGAGAATTTATATCCCAGGCACAAGTAGACCCAGGATCACTTGCCATAAAGAGAAGATCATCATGAAAATGAAAACAAGGGGATATTGAAATCTGGGGCATTAGATGTTGTCAAAATTCATTAATTTTCAAAATACGGAACCAGCAGAAGTATGAATGTCGGAATATTGACTTTTTTTCCCTACGCGGGGATGCGCTGCCGTCCTCCCACATACAGAGGGTAAGACCTGTAGCAAGGATAAACGTAGAGTCGGGGATCGGGGGAAATTCCCTGGGAAAAGCTCAAGAAGTGACTAGGCAGGGACACGGGCTCCCTCTGTCCACAGCCTGGCTTGCCCTTCCTGGTCCCCCAGACCCTGTGGGTCATTGGGCTCCAGACCACCTGCCGAGCATCATGACTGCCCGGCCGGCTTACTCTGGTTAGCTGTGTCTCTGACCTTCTGTTCTCCCAGGCCTCCGTCTCTGATTTTGGCTTCTTGCCCAGATCTTTTGCTTCTCACCTCACCTTGGTGTCCAGTGTGTTCACATCTTCTGCCAGTTCTGACTCTTTGCTGGGATGAGACCCTTGACTTTCCTTTCTTTGTGTCGTCCAGCTTCGCTTCCTGTCCTGACCCCTGTAAGCTGACCAGTCCCACAGCAACAGAAATGTCTGTCTAGATAGGGATGTTCAGTGGCCACTGTAGATGATGGTCCAGTGTGACAGTCCAAGGTCCGGTCCTTTCAGGCAGCATTCAGTTCAGTAGATTCCAGTCTTGCAACGTTAGACTAGAGCCTAGAATTAGTCATCAAGGAACCTAACCATAAGGTACTAAATAAGTCATAGACTCTCAGAGCTTAAAGGAATTTAAGAATCATTTTGTCCACCCTCTTCTTTTTATTGAAATGCAAATAGGTTAAGTGTCTTGGCGATGATCACATGGTCAGTTTGTGATAGAGCCTGGTTCTCTAACCCCAATCCAAGGGTTCCTCCCACATTCCTACACATGCCTGATATATACGTGTGTGTGTGTGTGTGTGTGTGTGTGTGTGTATGTGTGTAGTGAAAAACATGTGCTTAGGGCAGTGTTCCCCAAATGACAGGGTGCTCACCACTGGAGGTACCTGAGATGATTTTAGGTGACATATGGACACAGCACTAAACAACATGGATTCTTACAGTGAGAAAGTTATTACCTTTACAACGCTTTTTCAATTCTGACCACATCCAGGATAAGGTCTACAATAGTGTGACATACCTTTAGCACCTCACTGTCACTTGTTTATCTCCCTCTTACCAAAATAGAACAGACCTGAGGCTCAGAGCCTTCAGCAGGCAACAAAAGTCAGCATGGCTTTGTTTTCATTACACCTATTTGATGACTACCTTCTTTTTATGGCAAGTGATCTTGGATTCCCATCTGTGATAGTGGTATACATTTTCCTTTTAAAATAGTCTTTAGACAAAGTGAGTGAGGCAATAAAAATATTAAGCAAATATCACAGGGGATACAGTATGCAGAGGTGGCCAAAAATTTGGAACATGGTGTGTGAGTGAAGTTTAGAAAGTCCTGGTTTAAGAGACAAACATATCACTTCCTAAAGAGAACCTCAGTTGTTGAAAAGGACCGTGTGCCTCTTGGCAGGGTGATTTTTACTGTTAAAGCTGTGTCTCAGGACCGACAATCAAAAAGATATGCATACAACCCTGGCCAGTGTGGCTCAGTTGGTTGAGCATTGCCCAGTGTACTGAAAGGTCACTGGTTCAATTCCCGGTCAGGGCACATACCCAAGTTGTGGGTTCAACCCCTGGTTGGGGTGGGTATGGGAAGCAACCGATCGCTGTTTCTCTCTTACATTGATGTTTCTCTCTCTCTAAAATAAATAAAAACATTAATAAAATACATGTGCATACAAATAAAGCTTGGGTTTCCAGGGGTCATAAGCGGGGAAGGTTGTAGCAAACCGTTTAATGTGGGATGCCTGCTGATGCCATGTCTCTTTCTTCTAGTATGAATTCAGTGTGATCTTCGATACAAGCCATCTGTCTGGAGAAGAAGAAGTTCTCAGCTTCATCATTACTGCTCAGAGGTAAGAGGGGTTTCAACTTCATTTTCCAAAGGCACGTGCTGCTGGAACCCAAAAAGACGGTGTTCTGGCCATGCTGCCAGGACGCCCAGGATGCTGAGGAGGAGGAGGAGATGGTTATGCGTGACAAAGCACCAAAGCGCTGGGGGAACCCGATCTCAGAGGGGGGGGGGGGTGCTTGTCTAGTTCTGCTTGCACAGCTACCCCGTCTCTCCCTGTCCTTGGAGGACATCTAGGAGGGTCCTGTGCATTCTCAGGTCACTCTTGGGTGATGCAAAGTCCTGCAGTCACTTCAAGTCTCCAAGCAAGTTCACAAATCCATAACAACAGTGTGGAGGGAAACTTGCCTTGGGGGCGCCCTCTTGCTCTTACTGGCCCTCTCCCCTTTTCCTGGGCCACTTCTGAGCCCTCCAGGCTCACAGCAGGGCTTGTGGGACAGGCCAGGCCTAGGTTCACAGGTGCTGTGAGCGCTCACAGGGCTCTGCAGGTGTTCAAAGCTAACTCTTACCCTTTGGAAAAGGGAAAACCCAGCTCAACCTCAGCCTGTAGGCGGCCAGAGATACCTTCCGCTTCTGCTGCTGAGTCTGCCCTCTGGGGCGCATTTTCACTCGGCAGACATCTATCAAGCAAATATTTACCAAATATTAAGCTACTGTTTACCAAATACAGCGCTAATAACTTACTAAATGCAAGAACACCTCCTTCTGTATAGCATGGGGAGACACCCTAGCATCGGTAGCTTAACTATTAAAGATCAGCTCTCCTAATTCTTTGAGTCACCAATGTTAAGGAAGCTGTATTATCTATTACATACACAGCAGAACATTTCCAGACTTTGGTGCCAATCTGGTCTGACTGCCCCCGAGGGCACCCACAGCCCTCCACTTCCTGCCGTGATGGAAAGCTCCTTATCTTGAAAGCTAGGATCCCCGCCTTCTTCCCGTCACCACCCTTTGAAGGCCTCTTGCCCACGTGTGGATTCAGGAGGACGCAATGTTGAGAGTAAACAGCTTCTCAAGAGCTCCCCTCTCAGCCGCCGCGCTTTGCCGGCCGCGGGGACGCATCCCCAGTCACACGCTTGCAGGATGACGGGAAGCCTTTTGATGTCTGGCCTCTTTATCTCAACTTTTCAACTCTGCTCCGTCCGGAGCAGTCCCCTGATGACAGGCGACACTGCTGGGCCTGAGCTGCCAGCGGCCACAGGTGGCTGGACACATGGCAGGGCAAGGGGCAGCGCTTCCAGCAGGAACTGATTCCGCTGACCTGGCAGGATGCTGGGGGAGGAGGGGCAGGCTGGGGGTTGCCACCCCATCCGTGCGTGCGGGCCTCCTGTCTGGTCTGCCCATAACAGTGATCCTCTGGCTTTCATTGCCCCCCCCCCCCCCCCCCGGGAAGGAAGGGCAAGGGAGTGAGGCACCTGCTGCTTTTGCAAACGGTGGTGGTTGCCCTCTGAGCGATGGGTGTCGCCCCATAGAGGGAAGACGGGTGAGGAGTCTGGGGTCAAGGTCGTGGAGCGCCATTGTTTCAGAACAATAGGAGAGAGGGGGAGAGGGGATGTGAGCGCTATTTAAGAAGTGTGGCATTCAGCACTTGCTGGATGGGAGAGGAAGGCAGTGGGGGAATGGCGGGGGGCAGGGGGGCGGGAATGTGTGATGGGAGAAGTGCGAGAACCTCAGCGGGTCTGGGAGACTCATATCCATCCTGGACGGTGAACTTGGCTTGCTGCCGGAGCCCCATATTCACACCATGTGATAGGAACAACCGTAAACTCCGGGTCCCGCGACATGCACCCAACAGCCATGCCTTTCACCAAGGCGCTCACTTCCCTGGAATAATAATCACGATTCATATTTGAGGTTTAATTAAATAGTAAAGGGGAACTAGGTCTTCTCTCGTCTTTTTCTGCCCTTCTTCCCGTTTCTCCTCCCCAAGCCCCCAACCCTCGTATCAGGCAAGGGACTCCCAGGGGGAAAGCCCTGCTTGTGAAAGAGTCGGGCTGCCCTGGTTTGCTGTGGGTCCCTGGGGCACGTTACCTAACCTCTCTGCACCTTACCTGTCCCAGGTGGGGAGTCCCTGGCGTAGCAGCTGCTGCTCCCTTGCCTTTGCCTTTCCAGGACGACCTCACAAGAATCCCAATCCCGTGTTTTCTCACCCTAAAGGGGATGCCTGTTTAAGGACACACTGTAGCCTCAAGTCCACAGCGGGAGCTCCCAACCATTGATGGTGACGGGTTGGTTGGGGCCCCTCTCCTGGGCTTGCCTGTCCATTGAAGAAGGGCGCCGCCTCCAGGTGGGAAACGGCTGTGAAGCCCGGCACATCCCTTCCTGGCTGCGGGGCCCTAACCTTGCTGGTCCGCTGTTCATGGAACAGGCACCCGTAGCAGTACTCAGGCTGCCAGTGCCCATCCATACCCCTCGGCACTCACCTGCTCCCGGCACCCGGCACCTGCATGAGGCTTCCTCTGTCCGGAGCCAACTCACCTGTGTGCACAGGGCAGGTGCCAGGGAGTTAATGGCCCCACTCCCCTCCCCCAGCAGCAGCAGGTCTCAGGAGTCCGTGCGGGACGAGGGCCCAGCTCCCATGCCCTGCGCTGGGAAGACTGCCTCCTGGAGTTCCCCAGCCAGACTGAGCCAGTTGCTCACAGCCCTCACTTCCTGGGTCACATGCCTTCATTGTCTTCCTCCCCTTCCTTGTCTCTCTTCTCCACTGGTATTTCCTGGGGGGGCAGCTCCCCAGGACATCTTTGTGAGGGGGAACACCACCGAGACCATAGTGTGTCCCCTGGGACTCCATACAGGGCCCAGAAACAGACCTGAGGATGAATCAGGCGCAGAGCAGCCCTGGGGGGGGAGGAGGGGGGAAGGGTGCAGACTGAGCTCTGATAGGGAGCACAGGAGACCTGGTGTTGACCGCGTTCACTCTGCTCTTCCCCCACAGCGGCAACACGGAGCGCTCCGAGTCCCTGCACGACAACACCCTCACTCTGATGGTGCCGCTGTTGCACGAAGTGGACACGTCCATCACGGGGTGAGTAGCCCAGGCCTGGGTGGCCAGACATGGAGGTGCTCTGCAAGGGACACGGTGCCTTTCTTGAATTTGCGTGTGTCGCCTGGAGTCAGTGGCTCTGCCACCTCCGGTCTCCCCAGCTCTGAGATGCAGGGTAAAGGCTCAGCGACAGGGACTCGGGCCCTCCTCCCTCCTCATTTCCCCCTCTTTCCCCACCGACCACCCACTTGGCAGGTAACACAAGAAGCTTGACGACAAGTTTAAGGCCCTTCATTTCTTTGAACGTCCTGTCCACCTTTATATACAAGTATCCCAGCATCCACCCCTCCAGAGCGCCTCATGGCAGCAGGCAGCATGATTCCTGGGATTAACATCTCAGCCAGAGGCTGCGGGGCCAGCCAGAGGCTGCAGCCAGAGCTGTCCCAATGCCTGGCTGGCTCACAGTGGCGCTGGCTTTGTGTCTCTGTTAACCCCTCCTCCAGAGCCCGCCCAATGCCTGCTGGTCTGGAGGGGGCAGGGGACCCTCAGGATGGGCTCACCCCCTGGCGGGGGTCGTCCAGCAATCTGTGCTGCTGGCATTGCTAGAAAGCCGGCCTGCGGCCCCAAAACAGCCCTGTCCGTTACCAGCCAAAGCCCAGGCCTGGGAAAGTGAGAACCCAGCTCCTGTTTTAGGCTTTGGGTAACCGAGCACATACCTCTTGGATGGTGGGGAAAGCATTTGCATAATCCGTCTGGATCAAATGAGAATCCACTGAACCCTGCTCCCAGTGCAAGCTGACCTTTCTGGAGGTTCAGAGTTTCCCTTTTTTCAGTTTTCAAGTGCTCTGGGCCCTGGTGGCCAGCAGTGGAAACGCGAACGCATCGCAGAAGGAGCCATCACCGCCATAGCGCACGCTGCCGGGGGCCCGGGCATGGGCAGGCCTGCGCTTCTGGCATTTTTCATCATGGGCTTCAGACTTGAGGCACTGGTGGAATATATCTGCTCATTAGCATGTAGATTTGCCTTGTTCACGGCTGTTTTTAACCATGTAGTTTATTTGCTTGTTTCGTCAGAGGCACAGTGAGAATGTGCCCTGAACTGAGACCTGTCCCTGGGGTCCACAGAGAGAACACTGGCTCCCTTGATCCTGTTGTCTGATCCTGCTGTCAGGCCCTGGGCGGCCTCGCTGGGAGGTGAACAGCCTCAGAGGAAGCCATCGGTTAAACAAGTTGGTCAACCTCTGATCTCTCCAGGAACACAAAACTGGGCGAGCACAGGAACCAGTCCTGCCATTTGATAATACTGGGACTGGCTACATTTTTAAAGGAATACACTTACGTTGAAAATAGATGCACTGCTGTCCATTTGGACTTGGTACCCCAAATCTTACACTGTTGGTCTTTAGACAAGTGAGCAGCTTCTAGAATCTCATCTAGAACCCAATATTGGTCTGGAAACTTGAGTGACTTTAGGCCTCGTCTCATCTCAGACATGTTGATGCGGGCAACATGGGAAGCATGCTACAAACGGAGCTTGCATTCTTCCTCACGTCTCACACAGCCCCTGAGAGAAATCGGAAGAAAAATGCGACCATCAAACAGACGCCACTCTTAAGGCCGAATTTCTAATAATTTTGAATAGTGTGACAAATTTAAATTTTTAAATGAATCTGTCAGAGGATGGAACTTAGGATGCCAAACCCGTAATTCACTTATGTTTATTTCCCAAAAGCTTGCCATGATCTTTCTCACTTTACAGAAAGTTTTTCAGTGACAAAAGAGAACATGAATAATTTTGTAATCCAGTTTTTTTAAAACCTGAAATCAGAACTACCAGAGCCTTCCTCATCATTTTAGAAATATAATCCCAGTACATATTTACATATGCAGCTTGTTGATTTGACCTAAGGTGAGAAGTCACTGTTGGAAACATCTGTTTAGAAAGCATATGTCTGGTTGTGTCCGTGAACAGGAGAGAGAAATACAGAAGGAGAGCAATTGCTGGAGACACTGGGGACAGCCAGGTTCCCGAGACAGATGGTTGGGTTCTCAGGACAGGGGTGACCTCGGGCGGCTTGACCACGGGTTGGGATAATGGATGTCGTGGTTTCCTCTTTCAGAATCATGTCTCCAACCTCCTTTGTGTACGGCGAGTCTGTGGCCGCGGCCAACTTCATTCAGCTGGAGGACCTGCTGTGTCACTTCCAGCCCCTCAACGTCACCCTTCAGGTACCCACCCTTGCAGACCAGCTCTGCCACGGGGACCCACGGGAGGGCCCCTGGGATGCATCCTCCGACAGGCAACGTGAGGGCCAGGCTATGTCCGGGAGACCCGTTCCCAGCCTGGTGGGCTGGAGTGTGGTGTGTGTGCGTAAGTGTTTTCTGTAAGCACACACAGAATTCCTGCCTTCCCTGGCTGGTGCTCTGCTATGTAGACCCCCTTGCTTTTCAACACCTGCAAGGAGAGGTGCGTGGTGACCACCAGGAGGCCTCCTGGTGCTGAGGCCCAGGCCAGCATCCCGGCCCACATGGCCCCAAAGGACCCTTTCAGTTCTCCATCGGTCTCCCCATTACGGACAGGGCAGCCTCGAGGATTTGCCTCATCCCCTTCCCCCTGGGTTCTCAGGGCCACTCGCTGTGGACTGGCCATCCAAGGGACAGCATTCCTTCTCTAAGCCAGGGGTGGGCAGACTTTCTGGAAAGGGCCAGAGGGCGAGTATTTTAGGCGGGGCAGGCCATGCCGTCTCTGGGGCAACTATTCTCAACTCCTGTAGCGCAAAAGCATCCCCGGGCGACGCAGACACAAAACCTTGGTGATGGACACGGAAATTTGAATTTTCTGTCATTTTCATATGTCATGAAATGTTACTCTTTTTTTTATACTCCCCCTCCCCCCCCAACCATTTAAACATGTAAAGCCATTCTTAGCTCGCAGGCTGTATGGAGACAGGTGGCAGGCCACCACGGGCCTGCAGGCCACGGGGTGCCCACCTGCTCTAAGGCACAGATCCTCAGGCCAGCCCTGTTCAACGGGAGACTCTGAATACAAAGCCAGAGGGGCCTCAGCATCATCCAGTCCGTCCTCCTCCACTGACGGACACAGGGACATGGAGGACAGGCTGCAGGGCCCAGAGCTGGGAGAGGCGGGGCCGAGGCCAGCACTGGCCGGGCATTGAGCAGACACCCCACCTCGCCCAGAGCTGTCCCCCGCCTCCTCTACGTCCTTCCCCCTGGAGAAGGTGGTTTCCTGGTCTGGCACTCATTCCTGTGGTCAAATAAACCTTTATTTTATTTACCTGTGGCTACTCATAGATGGACCAAGGGGATGACCGATAATGCCGGGGTGAGGGTCCAGAGAACGAGGCAGTAAAACGTTTGTGGGGGGCGCACAAACAATGGTCTTCCTCTCCCTGCAATGTCCTCCCAGGCGAGAGACCTCAGCAGCCAGGATGGATAGCACATGGCCCCTGCTCGGAGAGGATGCGCCTCCCAGCCAGCCAGGCCCAGCTGTCGCTCCCCAGGCCTGATCTATGGGGGAGGGAAGGATGGGGTCAGACCTGCTTTTGAGACCTTAGAGCGATTGCTGTGAACAGGACCTCTCTTTCCGACTTCCTGCTCAGAATTCATTTATTTTTCTCCATTGCTTTTTGTAATTGGATAGGGGAAAAGAAAAAGATAAAGACCAGGGGGAGTTATTTCATTTTCCTTAAGTCACTTTCATTTTAATTACTTAGCTACTCTTAAAGTTCTTAGGTGTCCTGCAGCAAAAGACACAGTCAAGAAAATTATTTAAAAGGGTTCACGCCCTGGCCGGTTTGGCTCAGTGGATAGAGCATCGGCCTGTAGACCAAAAGGTCTCGGGTTCGATTCCAGTCAAGGGCACGTACCTTGGTTGCAGGCTCCTCCCCGGCCCAGGCCCTAGTCAGCGCTCCTGCAGGAGGCAACCAATCGATGCATCTCTCTCACATCGATGTTTCTCTCTGTCTTCCCTTCTCTCTTCCACTCTCTCTAAAAATCAATGGAAAAATATCCTCAGGTGAAGATGAACAAAAAATAAAAATGTAAAAGGGTTCACATGGCACAGGCCATGGAATGTAGAGGAGGAAGCAATAGGGAATAGCAGTCACACAAAAGATACAAAAATGTTATCGTCCTCTTAAAAAAAAAAAAAAAAAATCTGAGGGCATGTGGTTGAGTCATGTTTCCCTGAAGGCATTTTTACAGGGATCTTAAAGTTTCGTGTTTCTAGACTTCCGACCTGATTTAGGAGACGAGCTAGAGAGCCGGGGCCCCTGGAGAAGTGATGGACATGCCCTTAGATAAACCTCGAGATTCCCAGTTGCCAGAGGAAGAATATGCCATTCTGTCAGGATTAAGGGCGCTGGCTGGGACTGTCAGAGGGGGGTGCATGTGTCATTGATCAGGAGGTTCTCTTGTGTTAGCAAAGCCGACAGTTTCCTTGAGCATTCTCTCACGGCCCATTTTCCAGCGTAATTGTCATTATTGTGACCATCTGCAGGAAGGCCACCGGCCATGCTGATGGTGCTGATGACCAAGAGGGGGAAGTAATGGGGGAGGGTGGGGTCAGGAGTGTGGACAAATCGCTTCTCTTTCCTTATTCTGGCGGCATCACTCCTGAAGGAGAACACAAGACCTTTTTTTTTTTTTTTTTTTTAAGACTTTTTAGATAAAGAGATGTTGCTGTGCCTTTTAAAAGCTATTATTCAGTGAGCTGCGCAATTGATTCAAGACTCCACTGCACATGCAGATGGAAGAAAAGCAGGCAGGCTAGTCTTAGGACTGGATCCTACATTTCACCCGGGCTACCTTAACAGAGACAGATAATTTGTTGACCAATGATAGGCTTTTTTTCTGTGTGGTTGTGTGTGTGTGTGTGTGTGTGTGTGTGTGTGTGTGTGTGTGTGTGTGTTTTAAAATCAAGAGTCGATTGATTCCCTTACCTGAAAAAATGATGGAAAATAATGCAGATGCTGCCCAAGAACGTTTGCAGAGAATGAAATGTGAAAATTTGTTAAAAATGAATGAATGTGGCAATCCAAGCTCTCAGTGAAGTAACGCCAATCAAACCAGTTTCTTCTTTCCTCCCCCACACAGGCTCTATCGGGAATCTCCCAGACAGGCCAGTAGGTTTCCTCTCCATTCTGTGCTCTCCAGTTTCACTTCAGATCGGTTATTTCAGTTGTGGTTGGATATTCCCCTTCCTTTTCTTGTGTCTTAGGGTTGTTGTTCTTGGTGAATTTTGTTCCTCTTGAATCAAGAGTTGGCAATGACAACTCATCTGCTCTATCATTTTTTTTTTTTTTTTTTTTTGGTCTGTTCTTTGAAGCAGAACCAACTATTGCAAAAAAAAAAAAAGTGAAGACACGGTTTTTTAAGGAGGAGCTGGCTGGAGCCGGATCCTGATACGTTCTGTCGTGTGTGCCATCTCCTGGCGCTGCCCTTCTGACCTCAACTTCAGAGGCGCCTGGAGCCCCTGAATTCTCTCTCCGGTCCCAGGCTGTGGAGTCACATTTCACTTCTTCCTTTCTCTTGCTCCTAACCCATCTTTTTTAAAAAAAAAATAATAATAATAATAACGTCTTATTGAGATATCATTCACATACCTTCAAGTTCGTCCATTTAAAGTGTACAATTCAGTGGTTTTTAGTACATTTGCAGAACTGGGCAACGATCACCCTAATCTAATTTTAGAACATGTCACCACCCCCCAAAAAGAATCTCCTTATCCCTCTATTAGTTTCCTGTTGCTGCTGTAACTAATGGCCTCAAACGGAGAGGCCTAAAACAACACACATTCATCTTAGAGTGCCGCGGCCCAGAAGTCCGCATGGGTCTCTCCGGGCTGAAATCTCGGTGTCAGCAGGGCCGCATGCTTTTCTGGAGGCTCCAGGGGAGAATCTGTTTTCCTACCTCTTCCAGCTTCTAGAGGCGGCCGCATTCTTTGGCGCAGGGTCCCCTTCATCTTCCAAGCCAGCGATGGCTGGTTGACTCCGTGGACGAAAAAAGGGCCACATGCTCACCTGCCTAACTCAGGGGAGGCCTGCGTGGTGGTCTTGCAAACTCAGAGACTTAAAGTCACCACAAAGGATGGCCTGAAATGTAAACTTTAACTAAAAGCAGTGATGGTGGGTAGTCACCAGTCCTAGGTAGTCCTAGGCCGGTATCTTCCAAGACAAAGGTCAGTCTTTACCTTAACTGAGCCGGTCTGTTGTCTTTTTGCATCTACGATAACATATCGTTGGAAAGTCAAAGTCATTTTCCTTTTTCCGGACCCCTCGAAGCACAGGCACCGCTCTGTGGAAACCACAGACCCCCTCATTGTTACTGAGTTAATCGTTGACTGTGAACTGTCCAGCACCCACCTGAGTAAAAGAAGTGTGTGTCTATCATGTCACTTTTTATCCAATCCCAGAGCTTTCCCGCTTTGCTTTCTCCCGCCTCCCTCATCTATCACCCATGGAGTCCATGTAACTCACATCTTCTCTTTTGACTGGAATGATTAATGCACTCGCTGGCTTTTTTCGATTCCTTTATTCTACTGCTAACCGTGTCGAGTCACACTCGACATCCGAGTGCAAAGGGTTAAAACAAAGTAAAAAACCGCCGTTCTCCGGAGCATTATCCCAGTATGTTGAGATTCTGCTTCCCGGCAATAATTGACAGTTTGGCTCAAATAAACTCATAAATTTCCGTACAGGTTTGAATGTTTCTTTACATTAACAAGTCCTTCTCACAACACGGCTCCCTGATTCTGACTCTGTTGCCTTCTTCTCTCTATAACAGGCGTCCCCAAGCTACGGCCCGCGGGCCACATGCGGGTGTTTTTGTCGTTTTGCTTTTTTACTTCAAAATAAGATATGTGAGTGTGCATAGGAATTTGTTCAGAGTTTTTTTTAAACTATAGTCCGGCCCTCCAACGGTCTGAGGGACAGTGAACTGGCCCCCTGTTTAAAAAGTTTGAGGACCCCTGCTCTATAAGGACCCATGTGATTACACTGCACCCACCTGGATAATCCAAGATAAGCTCTTTATTTCACAGGTTAGGACAGGGATGTCTTTGGTGGGTTGGGTGGGCATTCTGCTGCCTACCGCACTCCCCATCTCCCCTACACCCCAACCCTAGGACACCACTAATCGACTTTCTGCCTCTACACATCTACCCATCTTTTTTCTTCTCCTTCATATCCCATTTTCTCTTGAGTCTCATGTTCACCCTTTGCTCCGTCTCCTTTCTCTTATCGGTCTCTCTGTGGCTGCCACCTTTTCTCTCATTCCTCAGGAGATGATGGGCCGCTGGAGACAGAAAATAGGGAGGACGGTGCGGGGATGAGAGGGCTAACGTTTTACAGGACCAAATGCTGGGACAGGAAAGAGGCGCACAGATGTCATCGAGCAATATTAGCAAGTGATAACCTGCAAGTTATGGAGAAACCTAATCAGCTGGATAGTGTAGCAAAACAGCCCTTTCTGTAGGGGAGATCATTTGGTTTTAGGACAACCTATTTTGTCTTTGAGGGTCTCAGTTATCTCAAACTGAAAAACAAAAGGGGTTTGGCCAGATCCGTGGTTCTCAAAGTATGGTTCCTGGGAGCCGTGTTAGAAATGCAAATCCTTTAGCCCCTACACACACACACACACACACACACACACACACACACACACACACACACACAACCTGCTATGACCCTCCCCTCAATCTATGTTTTAACAAGCCCTACTGGTTACTCTAATATGCTAAAGTTTGGGAATCACTGAACTAGATTATGTCTGAATTCTATAATCTATGAGTAAATGTCTACATATATAAAAAGAAATCCTTTTTAGTAGGAAGAAGACAAGGACATTGAAATCTCCCATCATTTGATATTTCACTTTAAGTCATGAACTTCTAGATCCCAAACCCTAGAACCTCTGTGTATCCCTTCAAATAATTTCAGAGCGTATATTGCATGACATGAAATGAAGATCCTTACTTCCATTAACATATGCTGTGTGCGTCTCACACCCACAGGTCTATAACACTGGGCCAAGCACCCTTCCCGGGGCATCTGTCAGCATCTCTTTCCCTAATCGACTGTCACCTGGAGGCGCAGAGATGTTTCACATCCAGGAGGTGGTGGTGAGTTCTTCGTTTCACTGTTGCTTTCAGACTGGAACCAGCTCATTCCCGTTTTGTGTTCCACCCAAGGGCCCAGGAAGTTAACTCCTTCTAACCTTTGGAAACACCTGGAGAAGCCAGGAGACCTGTAACACCTGAATGTTTACATTGAGGCAGTGTGGTTCACGCCATCAGAAGACCTCTTTGGGGCAGAGGTCGGGGTTGAGTGTGGACCTGACTTCCGGGGTACACTTCACTGACTCAGGAAACCCCAGCAACCGTCTGCAGTCTTGACAATTGCCTGGATGCATTTCTCCGCAGGAAATGTCCACAGTGTTCATAAAGCTTCTCCGAGGGCTTCTCAGAGCATGAACATTGGTTTAGAAAACATAAGTGCAGGTTGAAACTCAAGCTGATGCAGAATATGCAAGTCTTCCTGATCCTGAGTCAACTCTGGGTGGTTTTGTCTCAAGAGAAGCCTGGTAACTAGTAGGAGGTCATTCCCACGGCCTCTTGACTTCCTTGGTTTCCAGGCCACCACGTTCCCTTGGTTTTGTCTTTCTCGCTGGCTTTTCTCATCTCCCCAACTTCTGCAGGGCCCAGCGTCTCCTTGTTTCTACACTCAGTCTCAGAGATCTCAGCCTGACCCGTGGCTGTATAGTCAGTCTGTGCCGGATTCAACAAATGCTTTGCACTCACTGTATGCCAAGCGCTGGCTTACTGTGGGGAACGAAACAGACAAAAACATCCTCATTTCCAGACCTCGTGTAGATTCGGGTGGAGAGAGAGAAAGAATACATAAATAAGACAGACATAGTGTATCATGCCCCCTGGTAAATGCTGTGGAGAAAAGTAGAGGAGGCAAGGACTCCTTGGGCGGGTCTCACTGAGACCTTCATTGGGGAGGGTTTGGCAGGGGGGACCAGGGCCATCTCAGGAGTTTGTAATGTGATATTTGCATATGAAGGCCCTGCCAAGTCAGTTTCCTGAGAATTCTCTCTCCTTGGTTTTAGCCCTATTTGGTTTCTCTCCTTGGAAATGCTGCCCCCACGCTAGCCCGGCACCCCCATGCTGCCCAGGCATAGTGTCCACGTTGGGCATCGAGAAGTCTGGGTGTGTGTGCTCATGGGCGCTCACTCTGAGGGAGCTTTCTGCCTCAAAGCAGATCGCTCAGTCCGCTGGCAACAGCAGTTGACAGGAACACCGATTTCCAAAGCTGGCTGGCTGTGGGGGCGCAGTTTGCATGAGAAACATCCTGGGTTTTATGACTTGGTTGTGCACGGAGGGTAATTGCAACAAGAAGTCTCCCCTGCAGCAGGCCTGCTGGAGGCCAAGATTTAACTTGTACATAAGCCAGGCCTGGCACTTTAAAGCAGCCCCGCAACTAACCCAAAGCAGAATCGAACAACTCACTCCCCCCGCCACCCCAGCATCTACTACTCTCCCCACTGGCGAACACATGTTCTTTTTTTCTCCTCCTTTAGATAACTCAGTTGTGTGTTGTTTTTTTTTTCCGGTAAAAATTCAAGGACTCGTCCTATCCCAAGTCATTGCTCATCCTGAGTGGGTGGTGCCTGTTATAAGAGGTCAAGGCTGAGGAACCCTCCCCAGGATGCAAAGTCCGTGGGTGAAGTGCATTCTTTTCCTCGATATCCTGTCACTTAAATGATGTCATGTAAAGTGAGCCATTCATAACACAGCTTACGCTGTAAGATGAGGGGATAAGAGAGGGAAGGGGGGGAAGGAAACCCCTCCCCGGCAGGAGACAGATTTCTGGCCCTGGGGTGGATTTGGGGATTATAGGATCTAACCCTGTGCCTTTGAACAGAATACAATCAGGACATCTCCCCAGGACAATGGATCTGTGTTTCCACCAAGTGCACTGCGCTGAGCCTTCCTGGTCCCACTGGAAGTGCATTTTCTATGACCACCCTCGATTCTCCACGCTCTAATTTCTCTGACCTTTTCTGAGCTAAAATGGGAAATGGTTGCCTAGCTCCCGCTGTGGAGTTGGGCTGTTACTTAGTCATTTTTCCCACTTTTCTTCCACAAAAGATCATAAGGAGGAGACAGACAGACAGACACCCAGACACCGATGTGTTGTTCCACTTAGGTGTGCATTCGTTCGTTGCTTCTTGTATGTGCCCTGACTGGAGCTTGGACCTGCAACCTTGGTGTATCAGGAGGACACTAACCAACTGAGCTATCCAGCCTGGGCCTGATCATAATTCCTCTAATTCTCTTTTTCCTATCCTGGGCCCTTCTCTTTGCTCTCTCCATACAGTCCAAATAAATAAAAATTCAAAACTGAGCGCCAGATGGAGATGCCTCTTTACTCAGCCTCTCCTCCTCACAAATGTTATTACTCAGGCAGGTAGGACCCCGTTAACCGTTTGAGAACTTGCTAACTTCCACTCCTGAATATTTCTCTATATAACCCTCAGACACCCTGAGGTTCTCTGTAAAAAAAATAATAATATTAATCATTTTAAAAATCAGTAAGGAGATCTTAATGGCCAAAACCATGAAGTTCAAAACCCTGCGCAACCCACCTTTAGGGCAATATCCTCTGCCTCCAACCTCATCCCTGACCTTGTCTTCCAGCCACTCTGGACCCTGAAGGCTGATGAACTACCCACCATGCACCTCCCTGGGCCCCCTGAGCCCACGCACACCTCAAGACCCAATTCACACGTCCTCTCTTCCACTCAACCACCATCACAAATATTTCCTTCTGCCTTAGGACAGGTGTGTGTTCTTACACATCTGTACACACTGCAACACATCTAGTGAGCATCCTGTATGTTCCAGAAACTCAGGAAATTTGCATTGAACTGAAATCCCCAAGTAGAGGTGTTTTGACAACTTCCTTTAACCCACGGCAGAGGTTGCCTTAGTTTCAGCATGGAAATAAATAAAAAGGGCTGAAGAGCCTGCCTCACATGGCTCAGTGGTTGAGCGTCGACCTGTGAACCAGGAGGTTATGGTTCGATTCCTGCTCAGGGCATATACCCAGGTTATGGGCTCAATCCCCAGTGTGGGACATGCAAGAGGCAGCCAGTCAATGATTCTCATCATTTATGTTTCTATCTCTCTCTCCCTCTCCCTTCCTCTGAAATAAAAAATATTTTAAAATAAAAAATACAAAGGGCTGAATCACTTGTCAAATATAGAGGCTTCCAAGAGCAAATTTAAACTCTAAAATTTTGGTCAGAAATATCATGAAAACCTCTCTCTCTCTCCCTCTCTTTCCCCTCCTCTTTCTTCCCCCTTCTTCCCTCCCTCCCTACACACACACACACACACACACACACACGCACACGCACACGCACACACACAGTCTGCTGATCTCAGCCATAGGCTCAAATCATTTTTTTTCTTTTTCTTCTTTCTGCACATGCCTGAGTATGAGCTGAATGGCCAAGTTCCTGAAATAGGTCAGGATTAGGTTGGCTTCGACTTTTTTTGTTTTTCTCAACAGAAGCCAAACACTTAAAGGAGGGGAGATGGCTGACAGAATTCTGGAGTGCGAGTTACGTTCCTGGGCTCCGGGCTCCGTTTTAGTTCTGGATGGAGGTAGAAAGTGTGTGTCCCGGAAGGTGAGGCTAGGCCTCTGCCTGGCCTGGTCTTGCACAGTGAGGTCCAGAGGCTGCCCTTTAACCGGCGTGGACAGAGCCCATGAATCAAGCCCAGGGTGCCGTCTCCCGCTGCCCCTGGCGCTGGCCTTATCAGGAGCCCAGGGGCCTGCGGTCGGGCTGCGGGGACGTCTGGCAGCCTGAAGGCATCCTTGCGGGGTGTGGCCCAACCGGAACGCCCATGCTGGGGTACCCAGTGTTTTCTGGCCTTAAACATTACTGATTACGCCGTTGACTTTCCTTCGTTCCTTCCTTTGTTCCTTAAAAGCAACATGACAGGAGCCCTGGCGGTGCAGGGGTGACGGGTCGTTACCAAGGTCAGTCACAGGAACTCTCACTGAGGATAAACGGGACTCACCGGCCATGGCCCCGAAACATTTATTCTCACATAACCTGCGAGGGCTGGTTGTGGCTGCTGCGGGAGCACAAACCAGAAGAACCCCTTTCTGACAGACACCCCAAGTGGCTCCCGAAAGCAACTTGACAGCAGCATCAGGCACCGACGAGTCATTATCTCCCCGGCTCCGGGAGCCACTTCACTCACTTCTCCTTCATAATCGAAACTTACCCCCTAGAGCAGTGGTCGGCAAACTCATTAGTCAACAGAGCCAAATATCAACGGTACAATGATTGAAATTTCTTTTGAGAGCCCAATTTTTTAAACTTAAACTTCTTCTAACGCCACTTCTTCAAAATAGACTCGCCCAGGCCGTGGTATTTTGTGGAAGAGCCACACTCAAGGGGCCAAAGAGCCGCATGTGGCTCGCGAGCCGCAGCTTGCCGACCAGTGCCCTAAAGCATATCCCAGGCCTCCCAGAAGCCGGGACACTTTAGGCTTCATGACTGACATGTAGCTTTTCACTGCTCTGATGGCTGTAGCCTCAGAAAGCCATGTAAGAGGTAAGACAGATGGTCACCCACAAAACGATGGGAAAAATGACTCCTTAGCTTTTAATGAAGGGGTAATAATAAAGCGTCACACCTAGTAAATGCAGAGGTAACTCAGCGAGTCCGTAGGAGTGTTGCTTTATCCTCTACTGGAAGATGGGGCCAGGAGCTAGAAGCAGAATTTAAAGAATCCCATACAATTCCAAGGACTGTGTTGGGTCCCACGGGGCCAGAAGGGTTGGGGGGGCAGGGGGCGGTTACTGACTCATTTATTATCCAAATCAGCAGACGGTTCTGCTCCCAAATGTGTCATTAGCTGTGGAAGGAAAACATTTGTGGCATGCATGTCAAGTGCTCAGATAACATATTTATGTCTCACTTTTTTGCTAAAGAGAGTCTGACCGCATCTGGAAATTCTTTTGTGTCACTGCTTCTCCGAAACTGCATCCCATCTGTATCCCTTTAACTCGGGTACAAGGCCATGCTGGTGACGCGGGCACCATCTGGGAGGCTGGTCTCTCTGGGAGGAAAAGCCAATGAATTCTGTTCCACCAGGCAGCCTGCTGGTGGCCCACACGCTTATACTGCGCAGGGTGTCGGCCTGTCACACCCAAAGGAAAGGGTATTGGGGAGTGGAGGGGGAGCCCCATTGTTTTAGACAAAACCTAGAGCTAGTGGTAGGGGCGCTGGGAGTCATTAGCTTATATTCTAGAACAGGGGTCCTCAAACTTTTTAAACAGGGGGCCAGTTCACTGTCCCTCAGACGGTTGGAGGGCCGGACTATAGTTTAAAAAAAAAACTATGAACAAATTCCTGTGCACACTGCTAAGTCGGCTGCTAAGCAGGATAGGCAGCGGCGGCAAAAACACCCAGCAGGCCAGATAAATGTCCTCGGTGGGCCGCATGTGGCCCGCGGGCCGTAGTTGGAGGACCCCTGTCCTAGAAAGTGCGATTTTTTTACTGAAATAATGGCAGACTCCTCAAAATTGTCCAGTACATCATGTTCTCTTCTCCTCTGGGACATTGGTTTTGAGGCTTCGCCCCTTTATTTTCTGTTTCTCCCCTTTATTTTCTGTTTCCGTTTTGGTCTCAGTAACACCCTGACCTTTCAGATCTAGTACAACTTTTCACAGTGGCGCTGGGCTTCCGGGGTGGGGCAGGGGGTTGAGGAAAGCAGGTGTTTTCTTTGAAAGATCATTTTCAACTGGAAAGAGAGAGGACACCTACAGTGCTTATCTTTTCCAGCTTTTTAAAGGTCTTTTCCCTTTCTGGAAATTAAATGACGTGACGTCATTCGTGAACTTCTTGCTCCTCCCACTCCATCCCCATCTCTGCAGCTTGGGCAGCGAGCTGGTGTTATAGGCGGCTGCTACCACTCTCTCCTTCACCCTTTTCAGAACAGAACATGGCTCTTCATTTGAGGATCAGGGCTCAGAGGGGATGCCCAAAGCTAGATCCCCATTTCACTCACCTCAAACCCTTGTGATCATCAAAGTGTTTTTCCTGTTGTCTGTCCATGTGAACACATTTGAGTCTCCAGCTACACACAGAGGCAAATACCAGAAAATCAGAACGTACTGAACTAATCAACAAGGGCGCCCTTTCCACAACGTGAAAGAATCTGTAACTCTTCAGAAGGGCCCACCAAAGAATGCTTCAGAGAGCGCCTCCCTTGACACGATATGATGCCCACACACAGAAAATGTGTTTTCAACCTTGCGAATACATCAGCAGCATAAAGCGTGGCATGTTTAGTAGGAGGGACTACCCAAGTGGTTGTCACCGTTTCTCTGCACTGTTTCCATATCAATAGTGTCATTGATCATTGAAAAATGAGGGTAAATGAATGGATCCACACCTTCTAGGTTATGGTAAAGGCTTGAAATGAATGGTGGTAACATGAAAGCATCTATCCTAGAATTTATGATTCACATATTGTCATCTTTTACTATTCTTTGGTCAACATGAAGAAACGTTCAATAGTAAATGATAGCCATGAGATTTAACTTAAGGCACAATATAAAGGACTCTGCAACACTGTTATCACAGTTCACCTTTTGTGGAATGGTAAAATGTAGTTCTTATTTATCCCTCGAGTAGTAAACATCTTAGGTTGGCCTCATGAACCGGTTGGTATCATTTCTCAATCATTTTATGAATACTACTAGAGGCCCGGTGCACGAGTGTGGTCCCTCGGCCTGGCCTGTGGGGATCGGGCCAAAATTGGCTCTCCGACATCCCCTGAGGGGTCCCGGATTGTGAGAGGATGCAGACCAGGCTGAGGGACCCCACCGGCGCACGATCGGGGCCGGGGAGGGACCATAGGAGGGCTCTAAGGCGTGTCCGGCCCATCTCACCCAGTCCCAATCAGCCGGACCCCAGCAGCAAGCCAGCCTACCAGTTGGAGCATCTGCCCCCTGGTGGTGAGTTCGCGTCATTGAATGGTCAAACAAAGAGTTGGACACTTAGCATAGTAGGCTTTTATTATACAGGATTTTTACTTCAAACCTTGGGGTCCTAAAATTAATGTCACCAGAGCCACTGGGGTCAATGGTCAGCCTCCCATGGCAGAAAGGGAACTTGTGTCTTCTGATGCCTTGGTTCCAAGGGTCGGCAGTCGGTAATGAAATGAGCACAGGAGGCATGCAAAACATTATCTGGGTTTTCAAAGTCAAGGGGCATGTGAATTCAGAGAGACAGGTGGCGAGTCAGGGGGTGGGTCATGTTTACCCAGTTGCCATCAGCTGCAGTGGGTGTAACATGAGATGGAAAAGTGGCCCAAGGATGTAACCAAGAACATAAAGCCAGGGATTAGCAGATAAATGTCAGTTAACAGGAAACATGTGTTTTCAGAGAACGAACCTATGCCCCCTTTCATCCAAGTCAATTCAACAAACAGAGCTTAGATCAGCTTCACCCGAGACCCACCCTGGCGAAGATGCCCAGCCTGCTTCACGGAAAGCACTGAGTTGTGGCTGAGTGGGTTCCTCTGCTGATCGAATCTTCCCGTTTTTCTTTCATTGGCTGTGAGTGCATTCAAGGCAGTGGTGCACTCTGTACATCGAGTCACAGGCACGTTGGTGACCTTTCCCATCCCCAGAACCCAACCAGCCAGAGTACAGTCAAGGAATGGGCCAGTAGAAAGAGGGCATCTATGCCTTAGCTTATTGAAAATATACCAGTGAGACCACATGTCCCAGGTAGAAAGTGGTTCCTCTATTTGAGCCATGTTGATCACGTCTGGGTAACTGGCTCCTCCTAAGATTCGCCTACAAGGCCCCCCTCTCCTGCCTCGTTTCAGGCCACTACAACCCAACATTCATCCAATGCTTACGCCATGTTGAACTCTAGGCTCTCTAGACTTAACTCTACTGTTTGTACCTCCATGTTTTTGCATATGCTCTTCCTCTCTGCCTGGAATTACCTTCCCCCTTCTCTCTTTACTCTCCAGAAGTTTCTTTATCATCATCCAAGATCCACCAGAAGTGCCACCTCCCAATCAGACATGCAGATCATGACAGGAGCTGACTTGTGGGTAGAGGGAGAAATTTATAATCACAATAGGAGCTCTGCTCTGAGGTCTGTGAAAAGATAAACCATAAGATGCTGGTCCAGGCCCTGGCTGGGTGGCTCAGTTGATTAGAGCATCGTCCGTACACCAAAATGTTGCAGGTTTGATTTCTGGTAAGGGCATATAAGGGAGGCAACCAATCGATGTTTCTCTCACTCTCTCTCCCCTCCTCTCTAAAATCAATTAATATATCATTGGGTGAGGATTTAACAAAAAAGAAAAAGATGATCCAGGTGTGGTTGGGACAGAGGCCATTCAGCCAGGGTGCGAGGAAGGTGGAACAGGACCGTGATCATCCTGCTGGGGATTTTGGAGATGAAGCTCATACCCGGGATCAAAGCTTACAGGTACAAGACAGGTTACTTAACGTCTGTGAGCCGGAGTTTTCTTAGCTCTAAACTGGGAGTGAAAAATCAGGAAACCAGATGTTCCAGTTTGCCTGCTGCTGATCTATGTCTCTAGAATGCTCTTCTATCTGCTTGACTCCCCCACTTCACTCTCAGAAATGTCCCAGTTTGGACAATAAACTATATGGTCACCCTACTGATAGCAGTACCCTCTGCACATGGCTGTTTTAAGGATTCAGTGTATGCCCAGAGCACTGAAAATAGTAGCTAATGTTAGCTGGTGTTCGTTCTATTTGTATTTGAACTTAGTACAGAGATGAGAATTGGCTTCCTTGGGATGTGAGACTTAGAAAACAGATTAGAGGACTTTGGTGTCCCTCCAGTCTTCAGGCCCAGGGACAGACACTGTGTTAAGGCTGCTCTGGGCTGGGATCCTGGGGAAGATCTGTGTCCTCTCTCTCACACACACTTTAGGTCAGCAAACAACTCTTGGTACCTTATGCAGGCTCGTCTCCTGAGGCTACAACATGGAAATTCCATTTTCTCTAACCCTGTTATCAGACTACCGCAGCCTGGAGAGTCTTTAGTAAAAGCTCTAGATGTTCCTTCAAATAATAACATTCAAAACAAAGCGGGGATTCTCTTTTTCGGTATCACACCCTGATTCATACTTTGAACCCAGTGTTTCATGAAACGAGGTTCTGCCAGACCACCTGGAGTGTGCACTCCACCCTTAGGCCTGGTCCTTGGAAGCTTCTGACCCAAAGGCTCCCCCGATGGAGGCTGACCTGGACTCTCCCACCAAGTGATGTCCACATCGCCCTGGGCTCCCAGCAAGCTCCCGAGTCACCATTATCTCTTGGCTTCAACTTGCACAATGTTTTCCTTGGGGTTGGGACAAGGGAAGCGGGGAGGGACCAACTGCCAACAGAAAACCCTCAATAGCCGCCTTCGAATGCAGCCGTGACACTGGGCCCCGCATCATCTTGGCCTTTTCTGTGTGTTTGTGAAGCCCTTTTAGTCACATTCCCACAGACATGGATGTCTTCCAGCCCCCAGGGGTCGTGGAAGATAAGCAGCCGTGTCATGGGAAGCATTTGGACTCACATAGTCTGGAAAATAGATGAGAAGTGAGTGGGCAGAGGTGAGCGGGGGGCAATGGCCACAGAGTCCTTGGCCAGACAAGGAAACGAGGCTGTTAGACATTAGCGCCATGGTGCTTGGATGGTCTGCGGTACAAGAAGGCGTTACTACCCCCTGACTTTAAGCAAAGAGGCTGGTTAGAACCAAGCTGTGTGTTGGGGGAGGGGAGGTGGTCAGCAATTGCTTATCTATTTAGTGTGAGATTAGGTGACCCCATCTGTTCGGTTCTCCGTCAGGGCACATGCCCGGATTGTGGGCTCCATTCCCAGTAGGGGGCGTGCAGGAGGCATCCCGTCGATGTTTTGCTCTCACATCCATGTTTCTCTCTCTCTCTTCGTCTCTGTAAAAAATCCATTTTTAAAAAATGCACGGATAGTCCTCAACGTGTGGAATTAGCAACCAAGGCCTACCTTCGTGACTGCATAGGCCACCACCCTCATTTTACACCTGAGGAAACTGAGGCCCCGGAGACCCGAATGGCACAGCTGTTTGGAGGCAGAGTGAGGCTGAGGCCTGGGACCATCGAGTGTTCATCAAGGCCGTCTGTGCCATGACTCCTTAGTGGTGCCACTTGTGCCCACAACCAATCACATGACCTCGGACGAGTCATGGAATTCGGGGCCTCTGGTCCCTTATCTGATAGCCGAGGCCTCGGGACCACATGACCTTGGAGCTGCCTTCCAGAAACAACATTCCAGGATGCTCTGTTCCCCTTCCCACCCAGGACATGGGGGGTGGCCTGGCCTCCCGGCCAGCAGGCACTTTTATCTCCATGGTCTAAGCAAGAGTCTTTTTTTTTTTTTTTTTTTTTTTTTTTTTTTTTTGCCACAGCAGCAGACCTAGGTCACAGTGGAGGACTCGGAGATTCCCAGGCTTCTAGGCTACTGGTTCCTTCCTTGTGACCAAGGTCAAAATAGGAAGGGATGGCTTCCCTCCGCCCCCACCCCTCCGTGACTGTCGCCCCAGTCCCCCGCCTCATCCTCCATATCTGAGAGGCAGAAAGGTGGGTGCAAGCAGATCTCTGGAGCCAGATGGCCTGCACCCCAGCCCTGCTCTGCCACCTACCATGGGGGGGCCTCTGCCTCTGGCAGTCATCTGGCCTCCCCTTGCCTCTTGATGGGGACACTAATAGCTCGCACCTGGTGGGAGCGAGGACAGGATGGTTCGTCTGTGTAAAACACGCAGAGCCTGGCACACAGTAGGGCTGCACAGCGTTGGGTATCACTGTGGCTGTCGCATAGTGTATCTAACACAATGGAAAATGCTCCCCTAGGGCGACCCTGGCCAGAGACTGTACTGCTCCGCTTTAGCTGAGCGAGCGTCACAAGCGGATTCGGGGTCTGAATCAGACCCGGGCAACCATCAGTCTCCCTTTGAAAGCGGACCACCCGGAACCGCCCGGGGAAAAAACAACACGCCGCCTTCCCGATTGAAGTGAGTCCCACATAACCACAGTCAGGAGCACAACTGGCTGAGATTTCCATTCGCCACAAACTCAGTCTCCACTTCCCTTCTCCAGATGCCCCGGGGGCCGGTCACATGTCACATCGATCACATCAGGTCCCCGTCATCACCCTGTTCCCAGGCCGCCCTGGAGACTCCCGGGGCAGGAAGGGAAAATGAGGTTCGGAGCCAGGTCTCTGCCCTGCGGCCTCGGGTTGTTCCTCACCCCCTTGCCCCGCCGTGCCCGGCTCCCTGTCCCTCTGGGCTGGGGGCTCGTGGGGCCGGTGGCGCCAGGGCTCCCCCGAAGCATGTCAGCGAAACTGGCTGATGTGGGGTTCTGCTCCCACACTTTCTCCCCTGGGTTAGAAACCCAGAGCGCCGATTCGCAGGGCCAGGAGGAGCTCCGCCCGCCTCCCTGGTTGTAATTAGGACGATGCACCCCGCATACTCAGGGGTTCTGTTTCTCTGAACCCGGGCCGAACGGGTTTGGGTGGCCAGGCCTGATGATCTCGGCAGAGGACTGTCCGCCGCAGGCGGCGGGGGGCCATTTTCCGTGGCCCTGCAGCAGCTGTCCGCCCCGGAAGACCCACATGCTTCAGGGTGAAAAGTGATTCGATTAAGAACGTGAGCACACAACTCGAATTCTCAAAGGCTCGACGAGCAAAATGTTTTCCATCTGCGACGTGCTGTGGATGCCTAAATAGAGAGCAACCCCCAAATAAGCCAGTCGCCCACTCCCCTAATGGAGGTGATCTGAACAAACTTTTATGGCCAACTTCATAGGAACCAAAACTGTGCTGGCGTTTCAGGTTGCGGGGGGAGGGGGGGGATTAACTTTGGAAAGGGGCCAGAGGGAACTTTCTAGAGGGATGGACATGTCCTCTACCTTCATTGTGGTGGGTGATTTCATTTGTCAAAATTCATCAAACTGGACCCATAAGATACAGTTGATTGAGCATCGTCCTGTGCACCAAGAGGTTGCCAGTTCGATTCCTGGTCAGGGCATATGCCTGGGTTGCAGTTTGGATCCCTGGTCAGAGCACATTCGGAAGGCATCTCATCTCTCTCTCTTCTCTCTCTCTCTTCTCTCTCTCTCTCTCTCTCTCTCTCTCTCTCCTCTCTCTCTCTCTTCTTCCCTCCCTCTCTCTCTTCCTCTCTCTAAGCATGTCCTCAGGTGAGGATTAGAAAAAATAATTTTTTTAAAGATCTGTGCACTTTAGTGGACGTAAATTTTACCTCAGTAAAAAGTTATAATAATGAGTTCAACAATATCTACTTAATAATATTTACCTTAATCGGGTAGGTGCATACAGTAGTCCCCCCTTATCTGCCGTTTCACTTTCCGCGGTTTTAGTTACCCACATGGTCAACCATGGCCCAGAAATATTAAATGGAAAAATTCAGAAATTAACAATTCATAAGTTTTAAAATGCACACTGTTCTGAATAGTGTGATAAAATCTTGAGCCATCCAGCTCCATCCCATCCGGGACATGAATCACCCCTTTGCCTAGCGTATCCACGCTGCCTATGTCACCTGCCTATTAGTCACTAGTAGCCGTCTTGGTTATTAGATCAACTGTCCTGGTGTTGCGGTGCTGTGTTCAAGTCACCCTTATATAATAACTAGTCACCCGGTGCACAAAATTCATGCATCAGGGAGGGGGAGTGTCCCTCAGCCTGGCCTGCACCCTCTCCAATCTGGGACCCCCTGTGGGGTCGGGCCTAAACCAGCAGTCAGACATGCCTCTCGCAATCTGGGACCGCTGGCTCCTGACTGCTCACCTGCCTGCCTGCCTGATCACCCCTAACCACTCTGCCTGCCGGCCTGCTCACCCCCAACTGCCCCCCCCCCCGGCCTGATTACCCCCAACTACCTTCCCTGCCGGCCTGCTCGCCCCCAACTGCCCTCCCCTCCTGGCCTGATTGCCCCTAACCGCCTCTGCCTCAGCCCCACCACCATGGCTTTGTCCAGAAGGACATCCAGAAGGTCTCCCAGTCTAATTAGCATATTACCCTTTTATTAGTATAGATGGCCCCAAAGCAGTGATGCTGGCAATTCAGATGTGCCAAAAGTCGTAAAGTGCTTCCTTTAAGTAAAAGGTATGTATGTAAAGGGAAAAACAGTATATACAGCGTTTGGTACCATACACAGCCTCAGGCACCCCATGGGGGGTGTTTGGAATTTATCCCCCATGGATAAAGAGGGACTGCTGTACTTAAAATTATATATGAATAATATATTGCCCTGGCCAGTGTTGCTCAGTGGTTAGAGCGTTTACCTGTGCATCCAAGGGTCGAAGGTTCCATTCCCAGTCAAGGGCACGTACCTGGGTTATAGATTTGATTCCCAGCCCTGGTCGGGATGTGTGCAGGAGGCAGCCAGTTATTGTGTCTCTCTCACATCAATGTTTCTCTCTCTCTTTCTCAAAAAAACAATGGGAAAAATATCCTCAGGCGAGAATTAAAAACAACAACAACAAAAAAGAATAACATTAATTTATACCACGCTTCCCATTCACACATTTCACAAAATCATGTTATGTACTTGTACATCTTTCAAGATCAGTGCTGAGATACAGAACATTGTGGGCCCATGTTTAGTGCTGAAATTTCACTGAAAGACATCCCCATTTATAGAACATTGCAGCACTTGTGTTCCTCATTTGTCTGATAAGTAATTACTGACGATCCGCACTACATAAGCAACTTGTGTCTCGCTTTCTGAAATGAGCTTTCCAATATTTATCACAGCTTACAACAATGGCACCCCAGGAATAATCACCAAATGTGTATTAAATCTCATGGCTTCCTTCCCATTCATTCCCTCCAGTGACTTCTGAAAGCATCCAAAACCAACTGATAGAAATATTTCAGGCCGGTGTATCTTCCCAGATTTTGTGGTTCAAATAAAGTAATTGAGAAAATACCGAATTATGAGATACTTTTAAAGAATAATAAGTCGTAAACTGTGAGATATTTGTAAAGGCAACACTCTTTTCTAATAATCCATTTGAGGAAATACATCTTCATCTCATTTATGTTCAGGCCTATACTGCAAAGTAAATCCTGGCATATATGTTCAGACCAAAGGTAAAATAGAGATTAATTTAGCAAATTTTGGGGTCTTATAGTTCATTATTAAAAGGTGAACATTGTTAGCTTACATTAGAAGTTTCTTTATGTAAACATTTTAAACTAAACCTACCATGAAAGAGAAGTTGAAAAATTATTCAATAAATTCAAACCATACACTGTATTGTACTCCAGGGCATTAGAGATAGGAGAGTTTAAACAGATGCTTCTGGTTATGGGGTGGAATTGTAAACACAATCCTAAATTATGAATTGTTAATTATTAATTTTGCTACTTGGCCTTAAGCTTCAACCAGGGTGACATGATACTAGATAAAGACCTTGTTTTTTTCAGCAACTCCTCAACGTAGACATTAAAAGTAACTTTGTTCTTAGAGAAATCAACAGGGAAGAGTGTACACCGTTGTTTTGGGGTTGTTTTTGTTTGGTTTGATTTGGCTTGGTTTTAATGTTCTGTTGCTCAGCACCATTGCTGTTGCTGCCAGAAGCAAAATCAGGTAACTCGTCTGCGAGACTCAAGAGGGTTGTACAGCACTCTAGGGGTTCCATGGATCACAGTTTGAAAACCTCTGGCAGTGGACTATCCATAAAGGTTGGGTCTCAGAAGACCTGGGTTCAAAACCTGTATTCTGGACTCAGTGATTGTTGGCAAGTGACTTAACCCGAGTCTCATTTTCCTCCTCCAGAGAAGTAGCACGCATGCTTCTCTCTCGGAGTTGTAAAAGCGCTTGTAAATGTGCCTTGTAGACCACGAGGTGAGGTCTATTTTGTTCCTTGAGACCTTCTGGTCCCTAGGCACATGTCATCTGCATGTTGAGGGCCATCTCCTCTCGATTATTTAAGGACTGAGAGCCACACTGTATGTTGTTTGGTCATGTCGATGCTACTGCCTCTGCCTTGCAGCTTTCCCCCCCCGACTGTCCACTGGAGCATGGACAAGGGGGCAGGTTGGCTTTGGGCTTGGCTGCTGACACCTCTGCAGTAAGAGATTCCGTGCTCATGACCCATTCTCGGGTGGACTGCGCTGACAGATTCCTTTTCCTTTTCAGGTGGGCCAGGAGAAGGGAAACTGTTCCTTCCAGAAGAACCCGACCCCCTGCATCATCCCTCAAGAACAAGAAAATATCTTCCACACCATCTTTGCTTTCTTCACAAAGTCTGGAAGAAAAGTCTTGGTGAGGATTTGCTTTCTGGTTGGGTCCCCGTGGGTGGTCCTCACTAGGAAGGCAAGCCGAGATGAGGGTTCTGGTTGGCATGTCTTACTCCCCAAATCTGGCTTTAATCAGTTGTCTTCGAAAGTCACAAGGACTTGTGGTCAGCTCCTGTTTTTCAGCCTGAGGTTTCCATCAAAGTGTGAAGTTGACATTTCAAGTTCCATGGCCCAGCAAAGGGAACACCTTTGCAACCCACCATGCACCAAGTAGTAAATCTTTTCTCCACCCAGTGGGAGTCTAATCCAGAGGGATGCTCCTTGTACAACCACTTTGGAAAACTGCGGGGCAGTATCTGTTAAACCTAAAAATATTTGTATTCCATCCCCGAGAGAAATGAGTACTTGTGTCCCCCAAAAGGCATGGACGAGAGGCACAGTCATTTTATTATAGCCGAAAGCTGGGAACAGTCTAAACGTCCATCAACAGGAGAGTGTGTAGACAATGGTGGTGTCGCCATCCACTGCAGTATTACCGAGCAATAGAAACTACTACACGAATGACTCTCCTACACATGATATTTGGGTGGCAGAGCTGGAGACCAAAGGACATATATGCCACAGACATGAATTTTAGCAAGAGCAAAACTATCAATGGCGATGGAGGTCAGGATAGTGGTTACTTTCGGAGAAATAGCCATAGGAGGGGGCCCGAGAGAACCTGCTTAGGTGCTGGACATGGTCTACATCTTGATCTGGGTATGAACATAGGTGAAAATATATCCAGATGGACCCTTCCGATGCAATCTGTTTGCTGTTTGTAAATTATACCCCCATTTTTTATGCTTTTAAAGCAAAGCCCCCCTTCTCCCATATCTTTGGTCCCGTCTCTTTAGCTTCTTTTTCCAGCCTAGCCACCTCTCATACGCATTTCTATTCCTGTAGAAGATGTAGGGCTGTTTGCCGCTTGGAATGCTGGGTGTGTGTTTTTTACTTTCTTAGTGCTGATGATACGTCTATTTTCTAAAGCACTTAGAATTGTTAGGAGTAGTGATATCTAGCTGTTTGACTGGTGCAACTCTGTACCGGGCTGAAAATTTTACCCCCCACATGAAGCATCATGAAGGTATGTGTGTACATTTTGGACCCTACAGTACAAAAGAGAATTCCTCTTTTGTAACTTAAATTTGGAATATAGGTTTTTGGGGGGTTTTTGTTGTTGTTTTTTTGTTGATTCACATACTGTCTTGGTCCAACATGTGTTTTTCTTTGCTCCTGTGTTTTCTTGAGTCATATGACTAAGGAGTCTGCCCTCCCTAAAAACATGGGCATGAAAGTGTACTTGCCGCTGCACAGGCAGATATTCCATAATGTAGGAAATACATCTTGTGTTCAGTTCTCATAAGAAAAATGCTTTTGGAATATGTAAATGTGTTTGTTTTTAAAAACAATTACTTCTTTCTTGCAAACTCCCATTTTTTAGTAACCAGTGGGCTGCCTTCTCCCAATTGCTTGACTTGAAGGCCTGTTCTGGTGCCCACTGGGCAGGAAATCCCTCCGTTGCCCTCTGGTGGCAAGAAGGAATAATGGCATCTTCCCGTGCCGTTCCTCTGCCTGGAGTGGCCTGAGTCACCGGGATAGAAGCATGTGGAGCCTTCTGCTCCGTCAACTGCCATGCATCTGTCTTTGCTCTTGCTGCCGTTTGCCAGTCCTCTGCTTTTTCTTCTCAGGACTGTGAAAAACCAGGAATCCCCTGCCTGACAATGCACTGTAACCTGAGTGCCCTTGCTAAAGAAGAAAGTCGGGCTATAGACATCTACATGCTGCTGAACACAGAGATACTGAAGAAGGTAAGTCCTGAGCCACTGCACCAGCGAGGTTCACTGAAAAGCATCTGGATGGGTTTCTCCCTTCTACAACGCTCTTGGCTGGTACCCGTGGGAATTCTGCTGGAGGATGCCGGGCGGGGGCGGGGGGGGAACACGAGGCTCTCTATTCAAAGTGTGGGCCAAGGATCCGCAACAGCACCTCCCCTGGGAGCTGGTCAGCCATGCAGAGTCTTGGGACTCCACCCCACACCTGCTGAGTCAGCACCTTCATTTCAACGAGCTTCTTGGTTCGCACGTTTTTCTCTGGCTTTTGCTCGTGTCTGAATCACCTGGAGACCTCGTTAAAATGCAGATCCCTGGGGGTGGGGCCTGAGATGCTGTCGTTCCGACAAGGTCCCTGGTGATACCAATACTGTGGGTCTGGGGACCACATTTTAGACAAGGGGTTGGCACACCTTCTCTGTAAAGGACCAATAGTAAATATTTGAGACCTGTAGGGCCATACTGTCTTTGGCCACTGCTCATCTCTGCCATTGTGTCGTGAAAGCAGCCATAGGTGGTACTCAACCAAATGGGTGTGGCTGGGGTCCAGTGAAACATCCTACAAAAACAGGCAGAGGGCGGGGTTTGACCTGTGGTTGTAGTCTGTGACCCGGGTTTAGATGCCACCTTGTTTCAGAGAAGTCCAACTTTTGAACCTCAAGTCACTTTGCTATTGTGACTTTACCAAAAGTGGTTCATAGCCCGGCCAGTGTGGTTCAGTGATTGAGCGTCGACCTATGAACCATGAGGTCATGGTTCAATTGCCTGGGTTGTGGGCTCATTCCCCAGTGGGGGGGGCATGCAGGAGGCAACCAGTCAATGATTCTCTCTCATCACTGATGTTACTATCTCTCTTTCCTTCTCCCTTCCTCTCTGAAATCAATACAAATATATATACTTTAAGTTCATAAAAAAAAAAAATACCTCAGTCAGTGAATCAGTGGCCCTTTAAAAAAATCATACAAATTCACTCCGATTTATTTTGACAGAAGAGCTGCTGAGTAGGAAAAGCCACACCCAACAAGATGCTTTAAAAATAATCACATGCGAAGATAACACTAAATATGCATGTTAACCACAGAGATTCTATTTATTTTCCTTTGGAAAAACTATGTCAGTCCGCGTAAGCCTGTCCGTGTGCGAGTCAATGTCCTTAGGAAAGTCATTCCAGGATTATTTTCTCAATTAGGCATGGCAGTCCCACGCTGGCCTGAGAAGTCACGGGCCCTGGGGAATCAGGATGTTCTCCCCACATTCCGTGTGGAGCCGGGCAGCCCCCACACACCCAGGGAGAGCCACCCACAGTCCCACTTGCTCTGGTTTCCTTGGGAGGGAAACGGGTTTGGGGCACCCTGGGGTCACACAGTAGAGCTTCCCTGTTGTCCCTGTCCCCTGGAAAGGGACAGAGTTGCGAGAGGCCCAGGCATGAGATTAGAGCACCCCTGGCATCGTGTGATCCCAGAAGGGGGTCTGGAAGCCCCGCATCACTGCAGGTGCCACGCTGGCCTGGGTCGCCAGGTCAGGTGACAGACTATGAGGGTAGAGACGTACCCAGCCTGTCTGTGTTCTTGACAAATGCGCCTGGTGATGGTTTTATTCCCCACTGTCGACCGAGCCCCGGCATTGGCACTGGTGGCAGGAAACCACTCTGATCCCTCCTTCTCCCTGAACCCAGGTGGCTGCCCCTTGCACTCGGTCATTTGTCCTTAACCTACGGGCCAGGCCTCCAGCCTTGCATGTACCCAGCTCTGCAACCTGACTTGCTGCATCTCCCTCTCTCTCAGGGATCCGTGGAGACCCTTTGCCAAGCAGCATGTCCCACTGACTCTGTCCCCAAGGGTTACCCAGTCCAGTCTGCACCCTAAGAGAGCAGAAAGCCAGGGGGTCACCTCTGCGGGTGTTGGAGGGTCACTCTCCCTGCCCATGCCTTTTCAGCAGCAATTCCAGGCCTAGGAGGAGGCTGACCTGGAGGCCAGATGGGTTCCCGTTGGAGCAGCCCAGCTGCTCCAGGTGCTTGAAATGTGGTGTCGGGGCCACAGCCCACCCCCCCCCCCCCCGGAGAGGAGCGGGAGTGGCTCCAGGAGCCCCCCGCTCCCTGAGGATGGGGGGCAGTGCCAGCCTTGTGGCCTCCAGTGCGTTTATTTTCCTCTGACCTCAAGGTCCGGCCCCCGACAAGGGAATTTGAGGTTTTCTTGTTTTGACCTTAAGTTTTCATGTGAAATGTGGGATCTGACTTTTTTAATTACCGGAGGATTTCGATTCCTTTGAGAGGGTTCTTCCCCCGCAGCCACCAAGGCCTGCGCTGGGGCAGCTCCCTCTCAGCTCAGCCCTAGCCTGACAGTGAGCCTCCTTGTTACGTGATTACTATGGTCATGATGAACGCCTGAGATGATGGTGATTATTATCATCATCCCAGACTTACCATGCAGTCTATCCTGACACATAAACCCCCACATTTATAAAACTGTTAAAGGGGTGGAAGATTATTTGCATACAAAAGTATTCGCTGCTTCATGTGAGCGACCTGGAGCAGTACCTTTGAGTGACAAGCTTCGCAGAGCATTTAAAATGCATTTTATTGCTGCCCTAGCTGGTTTGGCTCAGTGGATAGAGCATCAGCCTGCAGACGGAAGGGTTGTGGGTTCGATTCTGGTCAAGGGCATGTACCTTGGTTGCAGGCTCAATCCCCCCAGCCCTGGTCGGGGGCGTGTGGGATGCAACCAGTCAATGTGTCTCTCCCACATTGATGTTCCTCTCTCTGTCTCTTCCCCTCCCTTCCACTCTCTGTAAAAATCAACAGAAAAATATCCTCAGGTGAGGATTAAATATATATACATATATATTTTCTATAGTTTTTTATAAAAAAAAAAACAATAATCCATGCATAACTCCCAGGTCAAGTACGCATGCCATGTGTCCTCCCAGGAAGGTCTCTGTGGTTTCTTTGTCGGAGCTGAGCAAAGGCCCCCTCGGAACTGCCTCCTGTAGAGAGTTCTGCACTTTCGTTCTGGGCAGTGGGTTTCACCAGCAGTGGGCAGAGCTGGCATCTGTTCCGTGTCTCCTTGATGTGGGTGGGGGCGCTACATGATCCCTTGATGGCAGAGCCCCAGCCACGCCCGCAGGGGGATGCCGAGTGCTCCAGGGGCCTGCCCTCTGTTTCCGCGGCCGAAGCCAGGCTGCCTCTCCGCTCCATGGCTCATCCGTCCACTGGCCCGCGGTTCTGGCCCTTTCCTAAGCCATATTTTGCCAACCCCTGTCTTTTCCCAAATTCCTCCTCCATCCCTGCCTGGGAACCATGTTCTCCTTTTCTGGATCGGTGGCTCTGACTCTGAGCCCACCCCACAGCCGATGCTTCTAGCTTCCTCGTGTCTTTCCATGTTTCATGGCTTTGAACCCAAAACATCTTCATTGAGGAGCAAAGAAAGAGTTAAAAGTAACTCCTGGGAAGGGTTGGAGGGTTGTGGTCAGGGCAGGAGGATGCTGGAGAATGTAAATCAGATGCCTGCTGTGGAATGCCAGGCCTGGGTTTGTCTTACACCGTTTAAGCTGTGTTTATTCTCTGCTCTCTGTGACTACGTCCATATCCATACCCAATGCCTGGCTCTTGGCGCTTGGACACCACAGCCCACAAGCTGGCCATGTGTGGGTGGCTGGCAGACTCCTTCGTTGTCCCGCATCCACTGGGATATGAGGGAATTCTCCAGGGAGACCGGAGGTCTCTGCCTAGGTGGGTGCCCAGGATGGGGAGGCGTCTGATGCGGGGACACAGTTTTTGTCCGGTCCGCGGGGGATCTTGGCATTTCGGTTCCCCTGGTCCCCAGCCGTTGTCGCTGTAAGAGCTGACGGTGAGTCATGCTGTTTCCTCTTCAGGACAGTTCGTCTGTCATCCAGTTCATGACCCGGGCCAAGGTGAAAGCGGACCCCGCCCTGAGGGTGGTGGAGATCGCCAACGGGAACCCAGAGGAGATGACGGTGAGTCAGTCCCCGCCACCCCAACCCCGGCCCCCCAACCCCTCTCCCCCCGGCTGGGACCGCCCTCCTCGGAGGGTGAGGGAATCTGGGTGACTTGGTGCTGGAATGTGAGGGTAAACATGGTCTCTGAGCCAAGAGTCTGGCTTTGTGGTCGGCCCAGGACGCTGCCTGCCTCGGCTCCGGGCCCCCGGGGAGGCCTTGTGCGGCCTGCTCTTGTCGGGCTAGGAATCCATCCTGAAGCACAGGCTCCCTGCTCGGACCAGCCACAGGAAAAATAGTCTGGAAGGACCCTTGACAGGGCTTGGGTTTCCACTCTGAAGCCGAAGGCTATTTTTATCCTCCGCAGACCTTTCCCTGAAACCTCAACTGCCTTCCCCATGAAATCGCTCCATGGGTGAGCCCTGGAGGAAAACAAGTCGCCCGCGTAACTCAGAGAGGTCGCATCCAAATGGCCAAGTCCCAGAGCCTTCTCCTTCATTCCCACCTACCCCCTGGCTCTCCGTTAAAGGCGGTTGGCTCGCAGGCCTCAGAGACGTGCAAGTTGCGGCCACCAGGACGCTTGGTAGGGGCGAGGCTGGAGGAGCAGTGTGGCCTAGGCTTTTTGCTGCCTTTTCCCGGGGCGGGGAGGGGAGGCTCCCCCTTGGACACCCACCCTCAGCTCCCAGGCACATGGGAAGGGGGACAGCAGCCTGTGAACTGGCTTTGCCAATGAGCCGTGCGAGGATGCCACCTTTTAGCATCTTCTCCCCTGGAATTAGCCTTGCCTCAAGGGAGACCTGGCCCTCTGACCCTCTCTTGGAAGAGTCAGTGCTGCTGGGACAAATGTACAGAAGTGGTATGTTCATAAAGATTTTTTATTTACAAAAACAAAAACAACAAAAAAAGGCCCTCGCCAGTTTGGCTCTGTGAATAGAGCATCAGCCCGAGGACTGAAGGGTCCCGGGTTCGATTCCAGTCAAGGGCACATACCTCGGTTGCAGGCTCGATCCCCAGCCCTGGTCAGGATGCATCTCTCTCACATCCATGTTTCTCTCTGCCTCTCCCTCTCTCTTCCACTCTCTCTAAAATTCAATGGAAAACTATGGTCGGGTGAGGATTAAAAAAAAAAAAAAAGATTGTTAACTTCTTTTCTGATAACAATGGAGCCACCACATGTCTAAATGTTAGGATGGGACTGGTGCCAAAGCCCATCCTGTAAGACCCTGGTTGGAAAGGGTCCAAGTGGAAATCAGTCTCTAGGGACCTCAGTGACGTCTCAGTCCTACTGCCGGTGGTGGTGAGCGGGAGATGGGCCACCAGCTGGGACAGAAGGACTTCCGTGTGAACCTGTGGATGGTGAGGAAATCAAAGCTGCCTAGCACCTGGCCGATCGGGCTCAGCTCGGGGAAGGCCTGTCAGATGCCCAGCTTTCCTCCTCTCTCCACACTGGGGAACCATCCACGCAGTCGTTTTACTGATAGATAGCGAATGGGATGGGGTGGGGTCATGCTGAATCCTTCACTGCCATCGTCGCGTTTTCCTGGCAGGTGCAATATGTCAGGTTGGCTGATGCCTTTTCCTCCCTGCCTCTGGGCCACATCACTGCTAGTTCAGACCTTCGCCCTGATGTGAAGGGGAATGGTGATTCACTGCTCATTGTCATAGCGCTGGTTAGAGAGTCTTCTAGAACGACATACACGCCCAACACGAGGGGCTTGGAATGTTCTGGTGGGCCACAGTGTTCCCAGCCAAGAGCTCATGGAAGCGCCCTGGCCAGGTAGCTCAGTTGGTTAGAGCACCCTCCAGATATGCCAAGATTGCAGGTTCGATCCCTGGTCAGGGCACATAAAGAATCAACCAATGAACGCGTAAATAAGTGGAACAGCAAATTGATGTTCTGTCTTTCTCAGTTTCTTCCTCTCTCTCTCTTAAAAAAAAAAAATCAATACATTTTTTTAAAAGAGCTAATAGAAGTCATTAACAGGTTCCCTACAGGTGGAATCCCTTGTGTAGATTTTTTTTTTTTTTAAATCTATCACTGGGAACATGGCCCTCGATTTTCTGGAACACTGAGCAGTGTGTGGGATGCAGGAAGGCATTGCTTAACATCCTATTGTTGGATAGCGAGTCATCTGTACACCCCCAAAATGCCACTTCCATTCCTTACTGTTCCATTGCGAGCACTGGGGTGATGTTTTCACTATTGAGCGTTCTTTGGAGGAAGCTCTCATTGCAACTGATCTTTCAGTACTCCCAAGAAAAACGGAACAGCAGCGTCACCCGCAGTGCCTGCCCCCCTCTCCCTTCTTGCCCTGACCTGGCTTTTTCAGTCCTGGAGCTCCGATGACGTTCCACCACCTGTTAGGAAAGACAGGGGGAAAATATCTTCTCTGAGAAGGAAGGTTTGCCTTTTCAGAACAAACACGGTCTTTCCTGCATGATCCTTCCGAATGCCTGGCTCTCTGTCGGTCATCCCTCTGAGGGGAAATTTCCATAGAGGGCAGCACCAAGTTTAAATTGGGCAAAAATGGCACAGGATTTTAGATGAGGCCCCAAGTGGTTATGGCTTTGGAATGAACAGGAAATGTGCTTGCAGCTGGTATCGAGCAGGGTGGGGATGAGAAGAGGAAACAGTCGTGTGGGTTTTAATTCATCTTTATTGTGTAAAGTATTACAGATGTCCCCCCTTCTTTTCCCGTTGACCCCCCTCCACCCTGCACCTGTCCGTCCCAGGCCCTCACCACCCTATTGTCTGTGTCCATGGGCTATGCATAGATGCATAGAAGTTTCCCGGTTAACCTCTCCCCACCCACCCCTCCACCCCTACCTTCCCTCCGAGATTCGTCAGTCTGTTCCATGCTTCTGTGTCTCCGGATCTATTTTGTTCATCAGTTTACTTTGTTCATTAGATTCCACATAACAGTCTGCTTTTTAATCACATCAGGTCTACATGGTGGTCAGCTTAGCTGACAGGGAAATCCAGTAACTTCCCTGGGACACTTCGTGTCTTGTCTTCTTAGGCCATGGAATGAGTTGTGCTGTCCAGAGCATGTAGGTCTTGAGGCATTTGTGCTGTTTGTTAAGAAATCTGGGTGTTAGCATGTGTCCGAGACCAACCACACCAAGCTTACTTGGCTTTGTATGACCCAAACCTGCCAGTCCCGGGTGAGACCTGGGGGGCAGCATTAGATGCCAATAATATGTTGCATTTCCTGGTCTAGTCAACCCAACCTTCTTAATTTCGGGGAGAGTTGCCAACAACTGAGGTTAGACACTTCCCCAGGGCGAACCAGGAGTCTACAGGCCCCACTCTGCTACTGCGAGTACCACCCACACTTCCTTCTCACGCCGGATGAGGAGCTTATATGAATTACCTAGCAAAGCCACCTTCTTGATATTTTAAAATGGCAGAATGTATGAGAAACACATAAACCCACGAGAAAGGAGTAAGTCCTTGGCACGTGGAGTTTGTGCAGAGGGTGAGGTCTTTGGTGCAAGAAGGTGGCCAGGCCGGCTTTGTCTCATTTGGGCAGAACCCGATGGATGAGAAGGATTCCTGGTAGCTCTCAGAATTGCCCGGGAGGCTGGAAAACCAGAGTGGGGGTATAATAGGAGTAAAAAAAACTGGGGGGCAGGGACCACGGGCTCAATTAGGCCACAGGAAGAGCCTGGCCCATGCCCTGGACACAGCCACCTCTGGGTTCTCGTCCCCAGGGAGAGCCGGTCACTGGTGTTCCTGGCTATTGGAGCATAGCCTCGCCCTGAGACACATATAGGAGGAGGCCCAGCACTATAGGTGTGTTCAGCACGAGGCTGCTGAAAAGTGACAGCTGTCCTTCCCACGTGCTTCTCCAATACCGAGGGTCAGTATCTGGCCAGCCAACCCCCGGCTCTCCTTAGGGCCCCCATCTGAGCTCGAGTCCTTGTTCACCATCTCAGCCACTGCATTGGTACTAACCTTGGGGCTAGCTGCATCATCTTGATGCAGAGCCCTTGCCTGGTGCTCCCGCCATTCAGTTAGTAGTGGGTCTCACTGCACAAAAAGATGGCAAGGACAGCATGGTCCTTTGATGGAATTACCTCCCGTCACTCTCACATCATCCCTGTGAACTAGGCATTGTTGCTCCCATTTTCTCTTGGGGAAACTGAGGCTCCAGGAGGCGAGGAGACTACCAGCCAGAAGGCGCCACAGCACATCAGTGGAAGAGCCAGCCCTGCCCGTTTGCAAGACCCGAGTCTTCCTTGATCCCTCATCCCTCTGTGCTGGGCCGTCCCGTCGCCCCCCGCCCACACGCAGCGAGAGCCATTCTGAGCAGGAGGTCAGAATCACAGTCTTGGGTGGTAGACAGCTGGCCCTTTGTCTCGGGAGCGCCCTTGGCTCTGGTAGCCTCAGAAGCACATCGTGTTCAGACTGAGATGTCTGTTGATTCTGGAACACGTCCCTTTGTGGCCAGGCCCCTACGCAGATGCAACCTACTCATCGAGAGGAGAGTTGGGGCTCCTCCAGGGCCCCGGACAGCTTGAGGTCAACGCGTGGCATTCTCCTCCTCCCTTTAAAGAGTGGTTCTGAGGATTCACAGGAGGAATAGAAATAAAACCTCTCGGCCCAGGGCTTGGCACGTCGTAAGTGCTCAACAAATGAGACCCATTCTTGTCAACAAAGGAATTAGCACCAGCCCAGCTTATTCCTCTGCAAATTCTAACAGGTCGAGGAATTTCTGGACCCGGGTCCCGGGCAGGCATGGGCAAGGTTGACATCTGTTTATCTCAGTACAGACTTGCAGCGTTGATCTTGCCAGATGCACAGTTTATTTTCTGCTCATTGATGTCGTCTCCAGAAGCCTCCCGCCTCCCCCCAGCTGATGTGCTTTCTGGAAGCTGTGTTCTGAGAGCAATTTAAGATATGGTTGGGCTGAGACCATTTCTCCCAGGCCCCACGCCCCTCCCCGCACCCCCTCCCTGGCTATTAGGTGTCATCAGAAGCAGGTGACAATGACCTTTCATTGTCCCAGATGCTCTTCTCTTTCCACTTCTTATTTGGCTGCAGAGAGGGTCTTGCTGGTGTAATTGACCTCTAGCCCATTGAACCTCCCCTGGTGTGGGTGTGGGTGATGGTACTGACTGAACTGACCCCCCAGCTTGGGACAGGTGGGCCCCATTGGAGTCATGCCCTCAGGCCTTATGGAGACCAGAGCATTTCTAGCCGTGACATTAGGCATAGTCCCAATAGTCAGAATGTGGAAGCTTCTAGAAACAGAAGTGAATCAAGCCCTGTGGTTTAGGTTCGCCAACTGCCTCGGCCTGGAAGTGGGCTCCTGGTTGATTCCTGACACCAGCTTGCCAACTTCAGGTGCATTAGGCTCTTACAGCGCAGGCAGGAGGCCCAGCGTCTGGGCCGGGCCATCACCCCCAGCTGATGTCTGTCCTCCTCGAAGGCCCTGTTGAAGCAAATCCTCATGCTCCTCGTTCTTGTTCTAGGCGTTGGCATCCAACACATAAGCCCTCCAGCTTCCGACCACAGCCATGCCAGCATCCATCCCGTCGCTGGTCAGAACCTCTGCCTTCCCCATCTGACTGCCTCCTACCACCCTCTCAGACTATCAGGACCCCTCCCCCTTCACCCTCACTCTTTTTTCTCTTTTTATACCAGAAGCATGGATCTCCCCTGGGGAAGCCACTAGCCCTGCAACCCTCTTAACTGGGGCTGTTTGTTCCTTGAGCCCCCACATAAAGTTCTCCCTTCTAATCTACATCCATTTTGCAGCTAGAGGCCTCTTTGCAACGATGTCATTCCTCTGCTGAAAACCCTCCATGGCTTTCCCATTTTCTTAAGATATCTATATATATAAAAGCCTAAGCGACCATTACAACCGAATGACCGGAACTGGAACGACCGGTCAACCAGTCGCTATGGTGCACTGACCACCAAGGGGCAGACGCTCAATGCAGGAGCTGCCCCTAGCCGTCAGTGCGCTCCCACAGACAACCTCCTGTGGCCCCTCCACCCGGCTGGCCCCTCCCCACCCACAACTGGCTGGCCAACCCCCACAGGTCCCTTCCCCCCTGCCAGCTGCCCACACCCCCCCATAGGCCTCGATAACCAGCCAAGCCAAGGGACTCCACCTGTGCACGAATTCGTGCACCAGGCCTCTAGTAGCATATAATCCTTACTGTGGCTGCAGCTTTGCCTATCTCTCCAGCCTCAATTTGAACAACTTTTTCTGGCTTCTGGTTCAACCTATTTGCGCCAACCTCACTGTTACCCCTGCCTCCCTCATTCCTGCCACAAGGATTTTGCACATGCTGTTCCTTCTCCTTGGAATGATATTCCCTCCCCTCTCTGACGATGTCGTTAATTAACGTCTGTTTATCCTCTAACTCTCAACTCAAGCTGTTCAGCACAGAATGCTTTCTGACTGCCATGCCTGTCTCAGGCTTTTATAACCAGGAACCTCTCCCTGGGGCCACTTTCCAGGGTTACGCTTCTGTGTGTATGTGTCTATCTGGCCAGTATTGTCTATAAGCAAAAGGCTCCATGAGAGCAAAGACTGCCTGTTTTACGCACATGAGTCCCCACAGTCTTGGCAATAGTAAGTGCTACATGTACACTTGTCAAAGGGATGAATGGACCGATGGGTGGATGGATGGACCAACAGATAAGTCGGTAGATAGGCAAATGGATAAATGGATGGCCAGGACTTCTCCCAAAGAAATAGCATTTTCAGATATATCTGCAGTAGAGAGAGGAGAGGCACAGAGACTCCGGCTTCCAATCCCATCTTCTCTTTGGTGGCAGACTGAGTCACATCCCTGCTTCATCTGACCTTATGGAAGACAACACTGACTTCACTCATTTGTGCATTCATGAGTCACGGCATGCATCCCTGCCGTGGTGTAGGTGACAGGAGAGCATGCACTTGACCCCTTGTTCTAGAAGAACTCACAGTTTGCTGGAGTCTGTAGGCAGGAAGATACATCATTACCTTTCAGTGAGAAGAACTTGGAACTGGGACTATGAAGCGCTCACTGTGGCTTTAAAACTAAGCTTTGTGGAGCTGGGGGCTCCCTTGAGTTGGCTCAGGGGTGGCTGGGGCTGGGGTGGAAGTGGGGTTGGGGGGACAGGCTTGGGAGGGGGCTGATCAGGCAGGGCTCCGGCTGCCCATCTTTACAGCCAGAGAATCCACATTTTTCTGTTTTATTCATTGAGATGCTCCAGTAGGGTTTTCTCTGCTAAAAGCGTTGGAAATTGCCATGTTTCCAGAAGCTCCGAGAATGATTAATTCTGCTGAAGAGAGGCGTGGGCAGGCTTCTCGGAAGAGGGGGTGCTGGGGCAGAGCCTCTCTTTTTAATTTTGTTTAACTTGGCTCTAAATGCTCAAAAACATTTATAATAGTAAGAAATAGAAATGAGAAAAACACCATAATCTCAGAAACCTCCTTTTACTTTTAAATGTTTCTACTGTGTGTGGGTGGGTGTGTTGTTTTTGTTTTGCAAAGCTGAAGTCTTCTATATATTAAATTGATATCTTGATTTTCTTCACTTACCATTAGAACATTTATTATTTCCCCCATGTTACTATCACATTTTCAAAGAATTTAAATCTTGGATATCAGGCAAAAAGATGTCCTACCAGGCATCTTGGAGCATCTTCTGTCCCTTTCTCCTTCAGTATGGCCATGGCCCAGCAGCACTGGGCAGCCCGGGCTTATTGGACATGTAGAGTCTCAGACCCCAGCCTGCCTGGCTGTTTCAGAATCCTCCCTGTGATCAGATTCCTTGTGGTCTCGTACACGTTTACATTTGACCTTCATTTGACGGGCCTGCTTGACCTTCTAGGACCCAGCTTCTGTGAAGTTACATGTTAACCCGTAGGAGATGATAACTTATAAATGACTTTTGCCAGAAAAGATGAAAATGATTTCTGTCTGGCTGAAAATATAATACAGAGGGTTATATAAACTATAATATATACCTTTCGGGAATTAACGAGTTTTGTATCCAGTTTCAGAATTCTTTTGTTTGTTTGTTTGTTATTCCGTGGCTACACATTTACAGTTGTGCTTATGGAAACTAGTACAATAATTAATAAAAAATAATACAAAAATAAATTCTGGCCCAGCCAGCATGACTCAGTGGTTGAGCATCGACCTATCAACGAGGAGGTCAAAGTTTGATTCCGGGTTAGGGCACATACCCTGGTTGCAGACTCGATCCCCAGTGGGGAGCATGTAGGAGGCAGCCAGTCTCTGATTATCTCTCATCATGGGTGTTTCTCTCTCTCTCTCCCCCTCCCTTCCTTACTGAAATCAATAAAAATACATTTAAAAAAAATAAATTCTGCATTTCTGGTGCTCACAACTGTCAACCTACTTTTGCCCCACCCAGTAGTCAGATCCTTCTTTGAACTGCCTTTACCATCCTGCTGATTCCCATAGTAATGAACTAAATGCGTCTTTAACATGTATTCGCTCTATTTTTACTAGTATATGAGAGTCATGTTTCACGTTTTTGAAAATCATACTTTGAGAGCCAGATTTATCATCACCGTTTTCAGTAGCTCTGTGGTATTCCATTTCATAAGTGATCATGATTTACTTATCTGTTGCTCTATGGTTGGACATTTAGAATATTTCTACTTCTGCACCAATTTAATTCTGCAGCGACCCTCTTTGAATAGAAAACTTTTCCTGTTTGGGGTAAATGTTTAAGTGCAGAACTAACTCAAGGATCAAAAGGGTAGGAACAGCTCTAGCCAATCTGGATAGAGTGTTGTCCCAAGGACTGAAGGGTTGTGGGTTCGATTCCAGACAAGGGCACATACCTCAGTTACAGGCCTGATCCCCGTGCAGGAGGCAACCAATCAATGTGTCTCTCTCACATCGATGTTTCTCTCTGTCTCTCCCCCTCCCTTCCACTTCTCTAAAAATCAATGGAAAAAATATCCTCGGGTGAGGATTAACAACAACAAAAGATAGAAACGTTTGTAAGGTGAACAGTATTGGAGTTGGTCAGATGGGGAACAGAAAGGCATTCAAAGGGATAAAAAGCCAGGTCTCACAGGGGAGACAATGCTCAGTGGCCTGAATGTCATGAACACACGAACTGCGAGGGGCTGACCATCTGGGGATGAGACCGGCTTGTACCCTGTGTTGTAATACATATTCAGTGTAAAGGGAAGCCGTTGATTGTGTAAGCTGAGAAGCAACACAATGAGTCCTGTGTTTTACAAAGAGAGCAGCTGGGAGGCCTCTCCCCGGCTCCTGAAACCGTGCTGGTGAGAGAACAGACCTCACCTGGGGCAGCCACTGGGGGTGGAAACGAGGGGACGGAGGGAAAGGATGTTTAGAGACAGGATCCCCAGCGCATCCGTGGTGGAGGCAAGACCTGCTTGTCTTGTCTGTCCCCGGAGCCCAGGCTGCTGTTCCTCCCTTTTGGGGTTCCATCTAAGATGTGACTTCTTAGAACCGCAGGATGCTGGGATCTTCACCCACAGAGGAGTTTATCCGAGTCGCGATGGGCGGGAACCGGCCCTGCCAAAGCATCTAGCGCACGTCCAAGAAGCTGACCGGCATCACTAAAAATAATAAAAGATTAAGCACGCATTCCGGGGAAGTGACTGCGCATTCTTGCGGAACTTGCCAGACTAAACTGTAGCGGAATCTCTCCCTGTGTCTGTCTCCACGGAACCAGACCTCCCGCGTGGCTTCGCCAGGATGCAACGTCCCTGAGAAGCCAACGGGGTCACCCAAAGGGCTGCTCTTCGCAGCTGACCCCCTGGGAGCTCACAGCCTGTCTCAGCGCTTCATGGTCAACAAGAAGCTTCAGCAGGTTTTATTCTGCGACCGCACGCCGGGATCTGACGTAAACGGTCTCATGGTCCCTTTCAGACCCCGTGCCACAGAGGAGGAAACAGAGTCGTGCCCTGGTGGCCTCAAGTCACGCTTCTTGGCCAAGAGGGTCTCGTGGTTCATCTGGACAGGACACCACGAGAGATTCTAAACGTGGGAGGTGATTGACACACCGCTTTTTAGGGGCAAGAACAAAGGCATGACTCTGACTTTGAGACAGGACTCTCGTGGGAACCAGGTAGAAAACAGTGGGCTTAGATGACAAACGTTAGAGCCCATTGCCGTCCCACCACCTCCCCTCCTAGAGACCCCTCCTTCCGCATGGCCTCATGTCTGAAGATCATTCTTGGTAAGAGCCCTTGCATGGGTAGGCTGGATCAATCAACGGTGTCTTCACACGGTGAGATGCCAGCCAGCGATGAGAACAAACGGGCCACAACCTGGCTGAGTCTCCCAAACCTAATGTTGAATTCCAGGTACATCGAGGACAAAAGCAGGGGAATCTAATCCAGGCTGGTATTCCCCTCAGTGGGAGATGAGACTGGAAAGGAGGGTGAAGGGACTCCTGGGGGGCTGGTCACATTCAGAACTTGATCTTGGTACGGGTTCCGCAGATGCGCTTAGCATTGAGTGCGTGGAAACTCTGTGAGCTGTGCACTTAGGTTAGGTCTGTGGTTGGCAAACTGTGGCTCTCGAGCCACATGCGGCTCTTTGGCCCCTTGAGTGTGGCTCTTCCACAAAATACCACAGCCTGGGTGAGTCTATTTTGAAGAAGTGGCGTTAGAAGAAGTTTAAAAAATTTGACTCTCAAAAGAAATTTCAATCGTTGTACTTGTTGATATTTGGCTCTGTTGACTAATGAGTTTGCCGACCACTGGGTTAGGTAAACCTTTCTCTGTATTAGATGTCAATAAATCGTTTTTAAAAATTAAAAAGTAGCCAACCATGCCCAACCTCAAAAAGAATCTCCCTGCCAGCCATGACGATGCTAATAGGAGCACCCCCACGTGTCCAGGGTGAGCTCTGCCAGGTGCGGTGCTGGGGGTCTGCCTGCATGACCCCCTTGGATGATCTGGGAGGTGCTGTTCACTCATTTTGCAAATGAGAAAAATGAGGCCCAGAGAGGTAAAGGACCTTGCCCAAGGTCACACAGCTAGTGAGCATGCGCCGAAGCCTCATGTCCATTCCCAGAGCAACTACCACGTTTCGCAGGCAGCTTTTCTGCCATTTGCCTTCAGGCGGGAAGGGATGGTTTCCGCTCTAGTTCACTCCAAGTCCCGGCTGGGCTCCGTCCTGCCAGGGCCACTCCCTCTCACTCTCGCTTTGCCTCCTAGGTGGTGTTCGAGGCCTTGCACAACATGGAGCCCCGTGGCTACGTCGTGGGGTGGATCATCGCCATCAGTTTGCTGGTGGGGATCCTCATCTTCCTGCTGCTGGCTGTGCTGCTCTGGAAGGTGAGTCTGCGATCGCGGGTCCCCAGAGGTCCCCACCTCTGGGCGCCCAGCCCTCCTGCCTCGCCAGGTGAGAGCCTCTTGGGAGAGGATTCCTGTTGGAACGGCCTTCACGGTGCAGGTGCAGCAGACGGGTGACAGCGTCCCCTTCGGGCAGCGAATGGAATCCTGGCCCCTTTGAGGTCATTTACCAAGGAGGACTGGACCACTTTAGAGAAAGAGCAAAAAGCTCACTCTCCTTTTTTTTTTTTTTTTTTTTTTTTTCTCCCCTCCAGGCCTAGCATAGGATGGTGGGAGCCTAACTCAAAACAGGAGCGTGAGGAGTACCTCTGGGACTTGGGTGGTTTACCATTTATTTGGGGGAAAGGGCGGGAGTACAAGAGAAGGAACGACAGAGAGACTCGCTGTGTCTGTCCCGTGTGGAATAAGAGAGCGATTTCTTGGTAGCTGAGATGGGCCCCAGGTCCCGAGTCCTGCCAGGCTCGCTGCATCGTAAGTTCTCTGACCCCAGGTGGTGCGTGGGCAGGTGACCCAGGGTGTAGACTTGCCCCGCCTCCTTCACCCGGAGCACCTGTTCATCCTTTGTGACTTGGCTCTTGTCACTTCCTCAAGGAGAAGGGAGTGTCCTCGCCCCCAAGTCTAGGATGGTTTCTTTGCCTCAGAGTCTCCTCTCAGAGAGCTGGAGTCCATACCCTTCAGAGCCTCTGTGTTCAGCCACAGAGTGTCCGTCATTATCGGATGAAGGTCTGTGTCTCCCACTGGCCAGCCATGTTCCTGGTGGGTGGGGCCCTGTTCTTGTTTCCATGGTGTCCCGGCTCCTACAATAGCGCCAGGGACCGGAGCTGGGACTCCCGGACGCCAGAGCCCTGCCTTCCCAGATTTCCAGGTTTCAGATGCAGGCGGAAACAGCCTCTTACATTATTACGAATGGATGCTTTACATTTAAATAATTATTTTCATTGGGATTACAAAATAATTAGTATTTAGTGTTCCAACATAATAAGAGGCGGGGAAAAGCCCTAACTGGTTTGGCTCAGTGGATAGAGCGTCGGCCTGCGGACTGAAGGTCCCCGAGTTCAATTTGGGTCAAGGGCACACGCCCGGGTTGCAGGCTCAATCCCCAGTAAGGGGTGTGCAGGAGGCAGCCGATCAATGATTCTCTCTCATCATTGGTGTTTCCACCTCTCTCTCCCTCTCCCTTTCTCTCTGAAATCAATAAAAAATATATTTTAAAAAAGGGGGAAAAATTGTAAAGCACTCAGAGTCCACGTCCCAGAAATAACCATGGTGACACAGTGCTGCCTCTTCCTGACCCTTTTCCGCAAAATAGACACAGGCCAGGCATTCTCGTGGTCTTTGCTCGGTTTGAGTAGCATGTTAACATTTCCCTGGAACATGCTTGATGTATTTTCAGGTGTAAGACCTTTAAAATGAAAGCATTGGGTTTTATTATTCATCTGGAAGAGTATAATAACTACACTTTTATCTAGGAAGTCTAGAAACCCAGAAAAAAAATAGTTTTTATTGTACACTAGAGGCCTGGTGCACGAGATTCGTGCACTGGTGGGGGACGTGGCCTGCGGGGATCAGCATGCCGTGGGAGCGCCGCTCATCCCAGTCAGCCTAGCGGCACTCCCACTGTGGGAGCACACTGACTACCAAGGGGCAGCTCCTGCGTTGAATGTCTGCCCCCTAGTGGTCAGTATGCTTGCTATAGCGACTGGTCACTGGTTGTTCTGGTCATTCTGCTGTTTAGTTGCTGGGCTTTTATTATATAGGATTTTTCAGACTGACAGTTGGACTTACTCACTGATTGCTTTAAGTTTAGAGATACTTCATCTGAAAAGGTGTCTGGAAGTTGAAGAACAGTATTTTGAGCCCTGGCTGGGTAGCTCAGTTGGTTAGAGCGTCGTCGCAATACACCAAGCTTGCAGGTTCAACCCCCGGGTCAAGGGCATATACAAGAGTTAACCAGTGAATGCATAAATAAATGGAACAACATATCTATGTTTCTCTCTCTCTCTCTTTTTCTCTCTCTCCCCTCTCCCTCCCTTCTTCTCTTTAAAAGTCAAATTTTAAGATTAAAAAAAAAATTAAAAGAAAAGTATATTGAGCATATTACGTGAAAATACGTTTATCTTACGTTCCATGCATTTCAGACACCGTGCATCTGTTTTGCAGCTTATTTTCCCTGAACACAGTATCCAATCATCTTTCCGTGTCATTAACAACCCGTTTCCAGCACTGCCTTAAGGCTGCAGGGCCCGCAGATTACTCATCCACCTCTGATACTGGAATTTAGGTGGCTCCCGGGTTCACACTTCTTTCAACCGTGCCGCAGTGAATATCCTTGGAGCCAAATATTTGCACAAATCCTTCATCATGTGCTTAAGATGAAATCCTGGAGATGGCATTACCGAGTCAAAAGAAATGTGTATGTCAAGCCTTTTATTACATATTGCCAACTGCCCTCTAGAAAGGTTACACCATGCACCCTCCTGTAAGCCGGGTATCCTAAGTGCCCAGTTTCCTGTATATTTGCCAGGAGGGGATATTACCTTTTATTTTATTTTTTTTTTTAATCCGCCAATTTGTTGTTTGTTTAATCAGTGTGGCCGGATGGATGCTTAATGCTCCATTTTCTCCAACTCCTTCCTGCTGAGACAGCCTCTGATTTGTGGGCGGAGAACAAAGCCAGCTCAGTGTGAGAGATCTGAAAAGACAGTAAGGGCTTTGGGGGGTGTGTGTGTGTGCGCGTGTGCGTGTGCGTGTGTATGTGCGCGTGTGTGTGTGTGTGTGTGTGCGTGTGTGTGTGTGTGTGTGTGTGTGTGTGTGTGTGTGTTCCTTCCTTTCATCTGCCTTTGCGTGGGCTCTTGAGATGTGAGAAAGTGCCATCCTCCTGACTGGGTGTGTGGGACAAGACAGGGACACAGAGTGGGGAGTGTGTCCACTTGCTGTCATGGCTCGGATGCCCTCCTTCTGGCCCCCTCTTGGCTCTGCCCATCTCCCGAGCACATGCCTTCACCCGCCATCTGCTTAGCTTTGCTTTTGTTGTGTTTGGCTAAAGAATGTGTTCGCAGGAGGTGGCTGTTGTGGGGCAGCCAAGACCCTGAGGTCACCCAGCTGTGTGTGATCCAAAGAGCCAGGACCATGAAGGCAGACATCCCCCTCGCCGTGGCCTGGGGAAGAGAGCAGAGGGCGGCAATCTCAGGGCCTCCACCAGGCGAGGTTTGACCTTGGGTTTGGTTTGGGTTTTCCAGGCAACGGAGGGCAGGTGGATATTCCATGCAGAGGGAGAGGAGGTGAGAGATGAGCAGGCTTCGTGGGGGGCAGCTGGTGAGGTGTGTCAGGGGAGGGCAGTCAGTGACTGCCGTGAGATGACCTCCCTCGGCTGGGATGGTCCCGCCTGACCAGGAGAAAGGGGGATCGTGGGGGTCTGAAAGCAGAACAGTGGTGTGGCCACATTTGTTTCAGGAGGGAGATCTGGGGACAGGATGGGGATGAGGTCCATCTCCATGGTGGAGAAGAAGAGACCCAGTTAGAAGAGGCAGGATGTATTGGCCGGTTGGACTTGAGAGGTCAGGAAGGAAACAGTATGCGTCTCTTGCTGTTTTTAGAGTAGATGGTGAATGGTTTCCTTAACCAGGTAAGGAAGGCAGGGCTGGAAGTCGTTGTGGAAGAGAAGGAGTTTAGTATCAGGCTTTCTGAGTGTGGTTGCCTCCAGGAGACTAGACTTACTCCCCGTCACCCTCACCAAGCAGAGGGAAAGTCAACAGAAGGACGTTCCTATCACCTCACTAGCCTGGGCAGTTTTCAGTTTCTAGGGCTGAACGTATTTATCTCAGCCATTTTTTCAAGTTAGTAGAACGCACGTGCGCGCACACATATACACACACACACACAGAAATCTATTCTTTGCCACTTAAGCAAGAGAGAGAATTCTAAGGATGCAAGGTACTCATAGATACCAAAGGAAATGTGTGTATTCAGACCCAGAAAATGTCCACAAACCAAAGCAGGCACTCTCCCTCCTCCCCCCATTCCCATTGTCCTACACAGCCCTTCCCCCTACTCCTCTACACGCCTGCATCATCTTCTCCATAGCAGACCAGCTTTCTCCACGCTTCCTGACACACGGGAGAAAATGGTTGCTCCAGTCACCTCTGATTCCCCGTTCTACAAGTCTTAGAGAGAGACTCTGATTGGCTTAGCTCCTGTCAACTGTGGCTAGGGACAGGGAGTTGGCTGAGAGAGAATCAGACTGGACCAGTTTTGGTCCCATGTCTCCTGCTAATCCACACAGCTGAGACTGGGGTATGAGAAAAATGCAAGATGGCAGTTTAAGGCGATGGGGTGAAAGTGGGGGTGAGTCACAGAAAAGAAAGAGACTAGGCAGATACCCCAAAGGCATTCACTCCAGCAGGGTTTCATGGCTGTTAGTGGTGCTGATGCCTGAATTGCAGGCTTTTATATTGTATCAATTAGCTATGGGTGCATAACAAACTGCCCCCCGAATTGAGTGACTTTAAACAATCATTACATCATATCATACAAACTAGAGGCCAGGTGCACGAAATTCATTGGGGGGGGCGGGGTGTCCCTCAGCCCAGCCTGCACCCTCTCCAATCTGGGACCCCTCGAGGGATGTCCGACTGCCCATTTAGGCCCCATCCCACAATCCAGGACTGCTGGCTCCCAACCGCTCACCTGCCTGCCTGGCTGATTGCCCCTAACTGCTTCTGCCTACCAGCCTGCCAGCCTGATCAACGCCTAACTGCTCCCCTGCCAGCCTGATCAACGCCTAACTGCTCCTCTGCCATCCTGATTGCCCCTAACTGCCCTCCCCTGCCAACCTGGTTGCCCCCAACTGCCCTCTCCTGCTGGCCCGGTCACCCCTAACTACCCTACCTTGCCAGCATGGTCGCCCCTAACTGCCCTCCCCTGCTGGCCTGGTCACCCCTAACTGTCCTCCCCTGCTGGCCCGGTCACCCCTAACTTCCCTCCTTTGCCAGCCTGGTTGCCCCTAACTACCCTCCCCTGCTGGCCCGATTGCCCCTAACTGCCCTCTCCTGCTGGCCTGGTCACCCCTAACCTCCCCCACCCCTGCTGGCCTGGTCACCCCTAACTGTCCTCCCCTGTAGGCCTGGGTCCCCCCCAACTGTCCTCCCCTGCAGGCCTGGGTCCCCCCTACCTCTCCTCCCCTGCAGGCCCGATTGCCCCCAACTGCCCTCCCTTGAAGGTCTGGTCCCTCCCAACTGCCCTCCCCTGCTGGCCACCTTGTGGTGGCCATCTTGTGTCCACATGGGGGCAGCCATCTTGTGCGTTGGAGTGATGGCCAGTTTGCATATTACCTCCTTATTATATAGGATGTGTGGGTCAGGAATTCAGGAAGGGTTTGGCTGGTTGCTTCTTCTGTCCCATGTGACATTGAGTGGGGTCACTCAGTGGCATTTGCCTGGTGGCCGGTCTGGTCTGAGGCGTCTGCGATAGCTTCGCTCGCATGCCTGGCACATTGTGGGGATGGCTGGGAGGCTGGGCTCAGCTGAGCCCCTCTCCCTCACCATGTGGACTCAGGGCCCGTCCGTGGGGCCCGTCCAGCAGAGTGGTCTGTCTTTTCTTGTGGTGGGAGGCTCCAGGAGAGCGTGGGAAAGGCTGCCAGCTCTGCCACAGGTAGCAGCCCAGCCCTCCCTCCGTCAGCGAAGTGACCAGAGATGATGGCTGAGCCGTGTGAGCCCTGAGAGGTGAGCAGGATGTGGCGGGTGAAGGAGCCTGTGCCACCAGCTCCCGGCCCTTCCCAATGTCACTGTGGTGCCACTAACACACCCATCATGCACTGTTGATCTAAAATGGAAACCCAGAGCGGAACTCCAGGCTCCCTGCCTCCTTTCCCTCTGACTCTGGGCAGACCCCGGAATCTTCTAGAAGGACTGCCCGCTGGCATCTCAGCCACTCTCTCATGCTTGGCGGCAGCAGGCCCTGGCCCCAGCGCAAAATCCACAGCGAGGGCCTTGAGCTGACCAGACCCTTCTACAAATTCTGAAATGGATCCCCATCAGCTTGCCCAGAGCCAGGATGTTCGCAGACACTGGGAGCTATAATTTAAACTTCATGTGCGGGGATCACGGCATCCTGCCAAACCACTGTGCAGGAAGAAAACTTTGAAATATAAAGTGCTTTTAAGGGGGGAAACTTCAAATGAGTCCCTTCTCCTTTCCCTTAGCTCCTGGCTGGGTCTGAAGCGGCCTGGGCCCGGTGCCTCTTTAAGACAACCATAAAGGCCTGTTTATAGGAGGACGTTTCCTTGTTCGGTGGTTCAGTAGCGATAACAACTTTGCGACCTGTACCTTTAAGGAGTGCTTTCCATCATTAAGCCAGCCTTGGAGTCAAGTGGTAAGAGAATAAAGATGCCGGGATGTCTTTGACGTAGAAGAAAAAAAAACCCTCATTTGGGGCCCCAGGCAGCTCTCTGCCTCCCCACTCCTTTATGCAGTTTGCCAAAACACACAGGCCACCCCTCCACGAGGGAGAAGACTCTCCCTACTGCATCCTCCCCTACTGCTTTCAGCCGAGGAGCCTTTCCTCTCCCTCCTGTTTGCCCCGGGCACGCCAAGATGGCCTGGAGCGGAGCACGGTGCCGTGGCCTTGCCAGCCCTGTGGCCCGTCCAGCCCAAAGGCCCAGGCCCCGCGGGCCCCGCCCTCGGGCCCGTGGCGAAGAGAGGGCTGCAGCGTGTGTTGTCCGCCCCCCAAAAAAAAGGACGGCCTCAGACCTGACCTGAGCTGGGGCTCTTCCAAGAGCCTGCTGCTTTCGAGCTGGCTTTGGGCTCCTGGATTTTATTTGAGAGCGTGGCTGCCAACCCCCAGCAGAAACGCTTAGAAAAATAAATCTGCGAAATGGCTCAGAGAACGTGGAAGGTTTGGCAGCCCACCCCCCGCCCCCGTGGGTCGCTGGGGTCGTCACCTTCCCTCCAGCCAGGCTTCTCTAAAGGAAAAAGGAAAAATGCACAGGCATGCACGCACGTGTCCGTACACACACACACACACACACACACACACACACACACACGCACGCATGCACGCACACGCGCGCGCACATACCCATGGCGCTGTCTCAATTAAAACCATGTGCCAGAGACACTCCATGGAGCTTATTTATGTTCGAAAGTAAATACTGGGCTGATGTTGCAGGGTTGACATCTCGAGGCAGAGACATGCAATGTAAATAGTCAAGAACCTGAGGAGACCCATAAACATGAGGCCCTGATTCATCCAAAGAAGGAGTGTGCCCGAGGTCCTTGGAAGAGCTGCCCAGAAGGCAGCCCAGAGGCCAGGGAAGGTGGGGGTGGGGGCCGCACACGAGACCAGATGCCCTGGAGTCCAGGCCAGTCGCTCTCTCTCTCTCTCTCTCTCTCACCCCGAAATGGGCTGGGAAGGAAGAGGCCGGGGCTGCAGGCTGCAGACCCCAGGACTCAGTCTAGCCTTATTTCCTCCTAGGCCTCCTGCCTCCCTAATTAGAGCTATTCGGGGGAAACCTGCTGTTTCCCTAGCCCCGTGGTCGGCCAGCTGCAGCTCGCGAGCCACATGCGGCTCTTTGGCCCCTTGAGTGTGGCTCTTCCACAAAATACCACGGCCTGGGCGAGTCTATTTTGAAGAAGTGGCGTTAGAAGAAGTTTAAGTTTAAAAAATTTGGCTCTCAAAAGAAATGTCAATCGTTGTACTGTTGATATTTGGCTCTGTGGACTAATGAGTTTGCCAACCACTGCCCTAGACGTTTTCTGGTAGCTTTTTGATACAAGTTTATCAGAAAAATGGTGTGAGTCTGTCCAGAGGCTCAGGGAGCTGCTGTTGGGGGCCGTGGGACCCTCGTGGACAAAAGGCCAGAAAGCACTGTGTTCCCTCGGCTCTCAGCTCAGCGACACTGGGCTTGCTCTCTCTCCTCCTCTCCAGTTTCCATGCCTGTTTCCTCTGCGGCGGACAGGACATTGATAAAGAGAGCCTTTTGCCCCTCAAGTGGCAAAGGAAGCCCGGGAAGGTTCCAGAAAAAGTGCAGAAAAACATTGATTCCATTGGGTTGGAATTGAGTGTGGGGCCGCCGAGGGCCCAGCTTCCCCTTGGCACTACTCATTTCCCAGCATGCTCAGCATGAGCTCAGCTGGCAGCAAAAACATAGGCTTGGCCAGCACTTCTCAAAGGTCCTCCCCAACGTAACCATGAGCGCTCACGGGAGGGACAGTGTGTGCCTAAGGAAGGCCTGCTGCAGGAGAGGTATGCCTTTGAAGTCTTGATTGGTCTTAATTTTTAAGAATGTTATCATTCTTCCTAATAGATCCATACTTTAATAGAAGAGTTGAAAATTCACCTTTTCAAAAACTCTCAGGAAAGTTGGCCTCAGGCAAGGACTCTGTGCCTGTCCCTTCTTCATGAGTCCTGGCCACACAGCTGTGTGCCCCACAGGCTGCCGTCCCAAGTCGGCTTTGGGGACCAGCATAAAAAGCTGTGGTTGTGTTTCGTGGCCGGAGGAGGTTCGAGAATGCCATTGGTCTCGTGGGCAGAGGCAAAGACACTGGGGCTCAGAGCCAGCAAACGACGTATCCTGTGGCCCACGCGTCGTTCGATGGTGCGTGGACGGTAATCGGGACTCTGGGGGTCCCCATGCCACGTCTCTGGCCTGTACCGCTCCTCTGAGTAGGTCCTGGGGCGCTGGCAAACCTAGTTGACACAGTTGTTTGGGGGACCACTGGTTGGTAAACTCAGAGCCAGGGCTTTGGGTTCAATATCAAAAGCCAAAACCAGGCTCTGAACAAAGGCACTAAAGCCATCGGCTCATTTTCTGAAATAGAATTAGTTTGATCACGTAATAAGCAGAGTTAGATAGAGTGTGACAGAGACCCCACTAGACGACAGGGCACCTTTGTGCAAACTAGTAAACAGCGCCCCCTCCTCCAGAAACTTGACTTCCATCTGTCAGAAATTCAGACTCTACTGATTTCCTTAGAAAAAGTCTCTCTACTGACACCTGCTGGGAAATGGTTGAAATAAAGTCCGCGCCTCTATCTGTGATGTGAGTTGGCACCTCTTTCCCGCTGACACGCACTCCAGCAGTGTGCAGCCTGCGCTCCTGGACCCAGCACTCCCTCCCCATGAGAGTGGACTGTGTTTTAAGAAATGGTCTTCGGCTCCAAGGGCCAAACATCAGTGGCAGCTGCAACCTTCCCTCTAGAGACCACACCGAGGTTGTGTTGGGCACAGGGCTCTCCAGACCCTGACCATAGCGTGGGTCAGGCGACTTTAGGACTAATGCCGACTCCAGTCCTTTTGGAAGAAAAGAGCTTGCTTCTGGGTGCCTGCAGGAGGCGATAGCACCTTCACGTTTAGGCAACAAATGAAACCCATGAAACATGAGTACACATGTGAGTTAGTCCAGGAGAGCTAAATCCTTGCTAGGTTGTTTGTTCACTCTGCGTCAGATCTTCACACTAGCACAGCTCTGAGAAAGTGGCGACCTTTGTCCTTCTTAGAGATGGACAAGGAGAGTCTGTTTGGCAGGACAAGGCACAGTGATGCTCTTTCTATCTAAAACCCCGTCGGCTGCCTCTGCCACCCTTCCTGAGGCTGTTCACTGTTCAGTAAGTCAGACAGAACACGTGGAGTGCTGTGTCAGTTACCTCGTGCTGCGTAACAAACCGCCCCAAAGTCGAGGCAGGGGTGGGGAACCGTTTTTCTGCCAAGGGCCATTTGGATATTTAGAACATCATTCTCGGCCCACACAGAATGATCAATTTAAAAATTAGCCTGCTGCCCAGCCGGCATGGTTCAGTGGTTGAGTGTCAATCTGTGAACCAGGAGGTCAAGGTTCAATTCCCAGTCGGGGCACATGCCCAGGTTGAGAGCTCAATCCCCAGTGGGGGGCGGCAGGAGGCAGCCTATCAATGATTCTCTCTCATCATTGATGTTTCTCTCTCTCTCGCTCCCTCTCCCTTCCTCTCTGAAATCAATAAAAATATATATATATTTTTGTTAAATTAGCCTGCTACACTTGGTCTATCTCACCCCTAATGCCTTGGCAGGGCCAGACCAAATGATTTCTCGGGCCTTACAGCCCACAGGCTGGACGTCCCCCACCCCTGGTAGTGGCTTAAAAGCAGCAACCATCTATATAGCTCACAAGTCCATGAGTTGGACTGAGTTTAACAGGGTGGCTCTCCAGGCTCAGCTGGACTCACCCACATCTGCAGGCAGTGGGCGGGGGGGGAGGGAGGGGGTTGGTGTAGGAGGTCCCCAGCTGGGTGGACGCTCATCTTCTAGCAGGCCAGTCCAAACTCAATTTCATGGCCGGCAGGACTCTGAGAAAGTGAGTAGACGCGCGCAAGGCCACGCGAGGCCTAAGTGTGGACCCGACACAGCATCTCCTCCATCACATCCAGTTGGCAAAGCAAGTCACAGTGCAGATTCCAGGTGTGGGGAACAGACTGCACCTGCCTGATGGGAATTGCTGCAGAATCACATGGCACAGGGCAGGGATACAGGGGAATGGAGGGTTGTGGGCACCTCTGCAGATTCTCGCTGATGCCGAGTACAGATGAGATGCTGAGCTCTGGGGATGGAAAGCACGAGTCCTGCCTTCCAGGAGTTCTGAGACAAATGCAAGAAGAGAAGGGAGCAGACAGTTAAAATTGGGCTTGATTAGCGCCACGGTAGAGATAGGTTACTTGTCTGGAATCGAGTGTGAGTAACCTGGAATTACTGAACCATGACACCATGGACAGGCAGAGCTACGTGCTGAAGAACCTCATTTCCATATTATATCCAGCCCTGTTGGCATGAGTATGTTCTCTTCAGCACAGAGGGGGCACATGACATTTTTCCCCATTGACCATCTTTCTCTTTCCGTAATGATCGTTCAAGCAGCAACGTCTCAGGCAGACGTTTCCACTAAAGCTTGGGTTGCTTTTCCGGCCTTCTGTGGGTGTGCTACGAGGACCTTTTCCTATTTATCCAGAACTTTCGGGCCGAGCCCCTTTTCCACATCCCTTGCAGAGGGGAGACAGCCGTAGGGACGTGGGGAGAGAAAAGCGCATTTGGGGGGTTGTCAGAAAGTGGCGTTCCCACAAATGTGGTCTGATGCTGCGTAGAAGAGACCTCCAGGGCTGAAAACACTAGGAACTTCACGTCTGCTTGCAACCCTGGCCACGAGGATGGGAGCTCACAACACAAGACCCTTGCCGGTTGTTGTAAGGAAGCTTCTAGTCCGTCCCAGTCATTCAAACAGCACCGCTCCGTTGGCTCCGGACGACCTTGGCCATGTGGATGGAGGCGCTTCCTGGGCGGCTTTCTTGATCATTCTCCACTTTGGCTCGACCAGTGAGCCCCCTGCTGGGGGGTCGGAAGATGGTGGCGCAGGAGAGTTCCTGACCCCCATTGCCTTCCTCACACCATCAGGTGGCTGTGGATGCTTCTCTCATAGAGGAGCGTGGAGACCACTGTGCAGACAACAGCAGGTTAGATGTGCCGGGAGAGCGGGTTTGCCTGATGATGTGCGCAGGGCAGATTCATCTGGGCATTCGCTGCTGGCAGCAGGCGGTAGAGATGGCTAGTCTTGAGCATCTTCAAATAGGACTACGGGACTGTAAGCTCATGGCAGTGTGGCATCACAGACCATGTGTGGGTCTCAATCCTCTATTCAAGGGGATGGAAAGGAGGGCTTGAGGGAGGCCGTTTACTTGGAAGGTGATCTCAGGGAACACGGATCAGAGCAGGGAAACAAGACAGGGAAGAGAAGGAAGCCAATCAAGGATGCGTCGAGCTGCTTAGCACGGCGGGCAAGTTCCACTGGGAAACTGTGGGACGGGCATCTCAGGGATGTCACCCCCAAAGAGAGAGGGAGCTGGAGTACCCCCAGTCCCGGCAGCCATGCCTACAGGCAGGTGCAAGGAGGGACATCTGACCTCAGGAAGAGATGCCACTGATGCTGGTGAGCAAAGGACAAGAGACGCCAGGTCACCCTGAGCGTAGGAGAGAAGGTCAGCGTTGGGCTACAGAAAGTTGCTTAAATATCGGGCAGTAGAGTGCCTGTAATGACTGTCTGAGCAAAACAAAAATTCATCTCATCCCCTATGAGAAGCCAGAAGACCCAAGAGTGGGAGGTCTTTTCAGAACTGGGGTAAAGGAAACTGCCCTCTGGGCCAGGAACAGATGCCAGGCTCCTGGCTGTGGCACACGTACAGGTATGAGAGAAAGACTAGGAGAGACTGCAGACCCGAAGACACTTTCCAAAGCCTATTATGGGAGAGCAGCAATTATTCAATTGTCCGCGATGGCCAGTATCTCTCAGGATATTAATAAGTTGATCAAAACCAGATAAGCTCAGGAAATGCCAAGCCCTTGGATTTCTTACATCCTTTCCTAAAGGTTTATTAGAACCTTTACTGCTGTGTACATTGCAGATCTCTTTAAGAAAGAAAGAAAATGCAGCGTTTCCCAAACTCACTCAACCATGAGACCCATGTTACTCCCAAACACCTAGGAATAACACTCTGTAACTAGTGTTCCCCGGCACACAGTTTGGGAAACACTCCACCCAGAAGCACTTTACAAGGAGCAGTCATGAGGTAGCCTGGGGAAGCCCATGCATTGTGAAAAGTGGCTCCGCATAAGGCTCTGTCGAAAGCAGTCAAATCAGAGGTGTTTTCCCAGCCAGCCTTCCTGGCACTGAGTCCCAGTCATGCCTCTCCTCAGCCAAGCATGCCACTCCTCGGCCAGGTCATGCCTCTCCTCGGCCAGGTCATGCCTCTCCTCGGCCAGGTCATGCCTCTCCTCGGCCAGGCATGCCACTCCTCGGTCAGGTCATGCCTCTCCTCAGCCAGGCATGCCACTCCTCGACCAGGTCATACCACTCCACGGCCAGGTAATGCCACTCTACGGCCAGGTAATGCCACTCCTCAGCCAGATCATGCCTCTTCTTGGCCAGGCATGCCACTCCTCAGCCAGGCATGCCACTCCTCGGCCAGGCATGCCACACCTCAGCCAGGTCATGCCTCTCCTCGGCCAGGTCATGCCACTCCTCGGCCAGGCATGCCACTCCTCGGCCAGGCATGCCACTCCTCAGCCAGGTCATGCCTCTCCTCGGCCAGGTCATGCCTCTCCTCAGCCAGGCATGCCACTTCTCGGCCAGGTCGTGCCTCTCCTCGGCCAGGTCATACTACTCCACGGCCAGGTAATGCCACTCCACGGCCAGTTAATACCACTCCACGGCCAGGTAATGCCACTCCTCAGCCAGATCATGCCACTCCTCGGCCAGGTCGTGCCTCTCCTCAGCCAGGTAATGCCACTCCTCGGCCAGGTCGTGCCTTTCCTTGGCCAGGCCTCCTTATAGTCCGAATGACTAATTCCTCAGCTTCTCTAACCCGGCTTCTCTTCTGTCTGCCTTTCAGATGGGCTTCTTTCGCCGAAGGTACAAAGAAATTATTGAAGCCGAGAAGAACCGGAAAGAGAATGAAGACAATTGGGACTGGGTCCAGAAAAACCAGTGACCTGCCCCACCAGTCACATGACCCACTCATGTCACCTGTCGTCCTTGACCTTTGTATCTTCCATATTTGGAAGAAAGAATGTTCTCCAGATTTTTCGGAGGCCCACTGATGCTGTTCTCAACTTCATTCTATCCAGCCCAGGTGCCAACCGGAGGCCGCCACTTCGGCCAGGTCACATGACTGGAGCCCACCACTTCCTTTTTAAAGATGAACTCTGAACTTTGGAAAGCAAGCTACAGAGCCGAGCAATATTTATGGATGCAACGTGCGTGGTCAACCCTCAGGGGAAAACTGTTACCTAAAAGTATTTTTATAAATATAAGCCTTTTATACTGATTATGTCTTTATATTTGTATCGATGTTTTATTATTTCTATTAAATAGTTATATAATTCACTCAAAGCACTGATATCTGGCCTGGAAACACATGTACATTCGTACAAATTTTAAAGGATAAAAATCTTACTGTTCTTTAGAACTTGCTATTACAACAGACTTGCAGATCAAATCATGGGAAGAAACCTCGTGTCATGAGTCCACCAAGCTTGCGGCTCTGCGTCTGAACTGTGATTGTGGCCGGACCCCCGAGACAACTTTCACTCCTTTCTTGCCTGGAGTCACGTTTGACGTTAATGTGCTAAAGAACTATAAGTATTTTTTCATGCGTACCTTTCATTGGAAGATTCCCAACAGGAATTTGGATGGAAAACCTGATTCCCAGCAGCAGGCCTGCTCTGCATCACCAGCAGGCGTCTCACCCTCCTTCCAGTGGATTAATAGGAAATTGGAGCAACGCCAGCCGGTCATCTGGTAAACCTCAGAATGGCATCGCATCCTGGACGTTGTGCATCAGAGTCTGCACACCACAAGGACTCGATCAGTGCCCACCCAGCAGAGAATTGTGTTGGATGCTGTGATATGTTGCCTTTGCGGGGTCCCTTGAGTTCAGAGGTCTCCAGTCCCCTAGCACGTTTGCTAATGGTAATCGCAGATCCCTTCCCAGAGATGACCATTCAACCTGTTCTTGTTGTTTAAAATAGTGTCTTTGGTGGGGTTCCCAAGAAGCAGACCCCAAGACAAGGATCTGCATGCACTAACTAAGGAATTGCTCCCAGGGGAACACCGGTATGGGGGTGAGGGAAGCAGGGCAAGGGAGGACGCCAGGAAGGGTTCCATGGAGGGTACCGTCAGCCAGATCCTGCAGGGGAGCTCTGGAGGGTTAAGTTGCATCTCAGGGTTGTCCCAACCTGAGGTAAGATAGCTGAGCCTTCACACTCTTGCACCTAAGGAAGAGGTAAACTTCCCACTCTCGGTTCCTATTGGCAAAATGGCTCCATAGCTCAGGGGTAGTCCACTACATGAGAGCTGCAGGTGCACCCCCAAGCTGGGGAGGCATACAGAAACGATGCAGCGGGATCTGGGCATAGCCCTAGCCTCCTCCCCTCCTCCCTGCAGGGTTGGACGCTGAGTTATGGCCTTCAATATCCAAGCTTTCTGTTTGACAGCGTTTACTATTGGATGGGATGGGCTGCCCAGTATGGAGTGCATTGTGATTCTCTAAAAAGGGCAGTGAGACGGTGGCTGTACTGTGCTCAGCACTGCACCCGGCGCCTTAATGAACCCTCAGTGACCATTAGCAGCGATGGCTGCTGTTACCGCTGCTGAAGAACCATCTGATGATAGAGAAAACATGTGGCTCAGAGAAGGGTCTGGCAGAGAGTCCTTCATGGCTCCTGCTCCAGCCCCAGTACATGCAGATGGGCATCCAATGGGAATGAAACAAAAAAACAAGACGAAGGATCTTTAGTACAGGACCTTGTCTGCTGGCAGCTAACATGGTGGGAGGCTGTGAACACTGTTGGAAAGACACAACTCAGCGTCAGCGGAGAGAGGTTTCCTAGCCAGTTGGCTAATACTTGCAAACATCGCGAACGCTTTGGCAAGATCACAAGGAGGTTGGGCAGCTGCGAACCTGGCCTGTGTGTCTTTTCGTTTCTTCTTCTGCGTCGACCCTGATGCAGGAAGACAGTGAATGTATCATGGTGGCTAGGGGGATGGGCAGCAAAAGCCAGAGGGTCAAGGGTAGGTATGAGGGAGGCTGATCCAGAGTGAAGCTGGGGATGTTGCCTCTAAGGGCTGGAGGCACAGAGGTAACACAGGGCAGATGGAGGCGGGGAAACCAGTTCTGGCACAGAGTTTGCCTATGAGTTTTATCAAGAGTAATAAAGCAGTCTTCAGTGGGTCTTAGCCGCTCATTCAGAGGATATTTATGGGGCCCCTGCTTTGCGTCAAGCTCTGTGCTAGGTTCTGGAAGTTCCCCAGAGAACACCACCACAGGCACTTTTCGCCTGGGGGGAGGCACACCTCCTGCAATGGCGTGTAGAGAGTGGATTTTTTCTTTTTTTATTTTATGAAACCCCATTCGCAGCTTCCCTTTGATGGGCTTTTATTGGTTGTGTCACGTTGTCCTTTAATAAATCACTTAAAATTCTTAGGCGGTAGTCCTGGGCCGGCTCCCTTGGGGGTTGGCCAAATGCTTTTATAGCCACTCCTGCAAGGGCTGCAGACACATTGGTAATGGTGTGGAAGGCAGAGGAAAAGCCTGTTCCAATCAGGGTGGGCTCCAGGGGGTGGTGTCAGAGCCAGGTCCATTTGCTTCTGGATGGCAGACCCACCTGAGGAGTCCCCTCCCCAGGAGGTCACTGAAACCTCATAAGGCAGTTTTAAGAAAACTGGTATTGGCATCAGCAGGAGCCAATACCAGCAGCCACCGCAGGAACCCGTTTGGGAGGGACAGTGCCTCTGCTTGTCTGGTCGCTCTGAGGAGCAGGCGGGGCACAGCGATGGAGAAAGGAGTCCCCACGTGGCTAGCGCTCTCAGCCCTACCCCAGGTCAGGAGCCCTCGCTGGGCTCCTAGGGGAAGCAGACAGGGTGAGTAGTCGTGTCTGTGTTACTTCTCCAGAATATTCTCTGACAATTCCACAGTGAACTCCAATTTCTACCCTTCTTTGGGTTCACTGTGGAATCTTCTAAGACGGCAATTTTCAACAGGTGTGCCTCAAGAATTTTTAAAACTACCAATACCTGACTATTTAGTAGGGGGCACTGGCCTCTTTTTTCTTAGATTGTCAAATCAAAAAAGTGACAACAGCCAACACAATAGCCTTCCTGTGTGGATGAATCAAAATTGTACCTTTGTTGTTTTGTTAGCTCTGCAGAAAAGATAATACAGTTTTTTTGGTGTGCCACAGAATTCTAGTAATTAGTTTATGTGCGCCACAAGATGAGAAAGGTTGAAAATCCCTGTTGTCGCCAACTGTCAGAAGGATTGAGATATTGAGATGCTTTTCAAATATGAAAAAGGGCCTTTGTAGAAACCGGAGAAAAGCATGCCCCCCTTTCCAAAAACAATTTGCTTATGACCCGTTTACCTGGGACTCATGAGTCAGAACATCCCAAAGTGAGCCCCGGCCTGTCGCAGAGAGGAGGCCGTGACATTGAGGAGCGAGGAGGCACCAGGAGAAGTGGGCCCATTGGCCGCATGATGACTGACAGGCACACATCTGGAATCACTTAACCACTGAGGTCACCGAGGCTTCCCCAGGCAGTTCTTCAGGAAAATTCCACCACCAGGGGTATTCTGAAACCTGGTAAACATTGTAGAAAGTCCAATAGAAAGTCCTTCTTCACCACATCACGGGGAGCCTGCCGTCCTTGAGCCAAAGGTCGTGAGGTTAAAACAGAAAACCTGCAGGCCTCCGGAAACGTGTGGGGCTGATCTTCCATACGGAGCCTAGTGGATCCCTCAGGTCAGTGGTCGGCAAACTGCGGCTCGCGAGCCACATGCGCTCTTTGGCCCCTTGCATGTGGCTCTTCCACAAAAGACCACGTGCGGGCGCACATGTACAGGGCGATTGAAACTTTGTGGCCCATGCGCAGAAGTCGGTTTTCGACTCTCAAAAGAAATTTCAATCGTTGTACTGTTGATGTTTGGCTCTGTTGACTAATGGGTTTGCTGACCACTGGCTCAGGTGATGTGTGCTGTATGCTCCCTGTGCATGGCTGGCAGAGGAATGTTGTCAGAGGTTGTTATCCTGCTGCTTTCACTTTTGGTAAGGCGTTATGCCCAGCTGAGTGCAGTTCCGCCTAGGATAGGCATGAAACATACGTCTGGTGAAATCTACAGACAGCTGACTCAAACTGCCCCAAAGGTACAGGCACCGGGAAGGCTTCTAGTTTGGGGGAGATGGCCCTTTCGCAGACAGAAAAGGCAGAAAATGAGTGTCATTTTGGAAATGCTTCAGTCTACGGGGTTTTTGTCAATGTTCTGTTCTGCGACAGAGCGGTGACATACACAGTGGAGAGTGTTTTCTGAAACAGAATGGCTTAAGGGAGTGTCTTCTGATTCTGAGCCCCTTGCGGGGACGATGAACGCATTTCCTACGTGGTGCGATGCTTTGTCGCACAGTGGTCTTGATTTCAGACTTTGTTAAGGTTTGGGGTTTTTTTATTCTAATGTGCATGGCGTGACTGGCAGAGTGCGTTTCAAGGCTTTAAGAGTGATTAATTGCATGCGGGCACCCACGCTAACTTCACTTCCAGAACTTGACTGATACCTTCGTGTGCCTTTCCATCGAGGCGTTTCAGCGGGAGGGGCGTTCCTCCTGCCGAAGTCACGTGTGTTTCAAGTCTGTGCAGTCACTTCTAATTCACTTGCACTGTTTGGGAAATGCAGGTTTACAAAAGTACATGTTTGGAATAAAAAGAAAAATGGCTGCAAATGATTCAGGCGTTTGGTCTGCAATTTCTTTGTTACTGAAGAACGTGGTCCTCTATAGGATGTTGAAGATGGGGATATGCAGGTCCATCTAATTGCTCTTGAACAACCCACTTAATGTGGCTGAACTGTTCCTGACCTTTGGCCCCCATTCACCTTCTCTGTGCATCACCTACCTGCCCAGGGCCACGCCTGAGACCTTGATCTTAAGGTAAATGTGCCCAAATTAAATAGAATACATTCCTCATTGTTAGTACACTGCTACCACATGCATCCACCAGTCAGTCACTAAGCATTTTCCCAGAAGCCTTTTGGCCTCATTCTTACACATTTACAAACATCGTGTTCTTTTTAAAAATATATATATATTTCTATTGATTTCTGAGAGGAAGGAAAAGGGAGAGAGAGAGAGAGTAACGTCAATGGTGAGAGAGAATCATCGATTGGCCGCCTCCTGCACACCCCCCACTGGGGATCAAGCCCGCGAACCGGGCATGTGCCCTGACCCGGAATCGAACCATGACCTCCTGGTCCATAGGTCAACACTCAGCCACTGAGTCATGCCAGCCAGGCCAAACATTGTGTTCTTAATGATCTTATTAAAATTGCTTTTACTCGCCTATTGTTAAAATTCACACACATACACACCACACAGTATAGAGGGGGTATGAACAGATACACACCAAGGAGTTTTAAATGGTTGTCTTTAGTGGGCGGGACTGCCCGTGTTTTTGCTTTGCTTTTTGTTTTGTTTTTACTAGCCTGAATTTTCGTTTTCTTTTATAACAATGAAACACATGCAAATTATTTTTTGAAATAAAGATACATCCGGGAGAGAATGAATGATTAAGCCAAAAAAGATTCCAAATTGTAGGTCTAGAAAGGAAGAGATTTGTTTGCAGCAAAGAGCATTGATGAGCCTGACACAATGGTCCAGCAAGTCATTTGAAGCATTTTAATTCCAGATGCTTCCTGGCTTAACAAGACCTGCCACCACAACTAGAGCTAATTAAGTGCGCTTTTCTAAGGCCGTCCAACCTGTCTCCCTAAGCCAGAAAAGGCCTGGACAAACTCAAAGGAACTGAAAGGTAGAGAATTAAGAGGAAGGAAAATCACATTAGTAAAGTCTACCTTCATTCCATCAGGAGTTTTTCGGTCCACCAGATTACCTTGGGTCCTTAAAGTCTGTCTATCCATCAGGTTACTGTGCTTAGTAATAAAATGAATGCAAGTGCGTACTTAGATCTCTGTCTACACCCTCAACCTGATTGGCAGCTGTCCATCAGCAAAGCCATCTGTCCCTGCGATCGTGCTCATTTGTTCCATGTTCACGTCCAACTAAAGTGGGTATAACAAGGCATCACGAGCTCTGGGCTGAAATCTGAGGCTGTGCCATCTGGGGCTGCTGCCAAACCTCTGCTTTGCCTCCAAGTCTAGTCAACATCATTTTAGACTTTATTTGATATGATTCTTCTGGGATTGGAAAAAAAAAAATCCTAAAAGAGAGCTTCCATGATCCCGTTCCTGGCTGTGGAACAGTCACGCCTCGTTCTCTAGGCCTTTCCATGGAATGTGTGCTTAAACTACCCAAAGTGGGCTCTGGTTTGTTGCAACCGAGAAGCCTATCTGATCCATCCTAGTACCAGGGTGGCTGACACTAACAGGCCCTCGCAGATGGGATCTGGACTTGTTTCTCATCTGGTGAAGCCTGAAGGTAGTGAGGACTTGTGAGGGGTGAGCGGCTGATGCTCCAGCAGCCCAAGGCAGGTTCTCAAAGCACCGGTTCCCTCGGATGAAGGCAAGGTTCGGGGAGGGATTGCAGCCCTAGGGAAGGCATGAGGAAGGACTGTGAGTCAGCTGGTTCCTTCTAACCACCCAGGACAGCCTTCTGAAAAAGAACAAGCAGCTCACATTCTGAAGTCCTGGGTCAAGGCAAGGGCAGGGAACAAGGGACTGTCTGTGATGAGGCTAAAATAATTTCCAGCTCATGCAGCCGCGGAACTGAGGTTGCCAGAAGTCAGGCTCGAAATCCTGTGGGTTGTCAACTTGTAAAATCCATTACATTCACAGATTATCAGATCCCTGTGTGAAATGCAGGGCATTGATGAGGCCTGGACGAGGAAATGCGTGGGCCCAAGAATTGCAATGGGGACACATATGCCATGAGCCTCCTTTGCTTCTGTTGAATGAGGCTGTTGCTGCCCCCCCTTGAAGACCCAGAAGGCGGAGAAGCCTGTTTTCTCGCTGTCTCACACCCCTCATCCCCTCAATGCCTTCAGATCTACAGGAAAATGTCAGACCCACTTGGGGGTTAATCACATCATCAGACCTTAGAAGAGAAAGCTTACGCACATTCGCCATCAGCAAAGGCCACATGGCGAGGAAGGACCGGTGCCCAGCTCAGCGGTGCGGTGGGCACTGAGGTGGCCCAGCCATAGGGAGCAGGGAGGGAGGCTCCGGGAGATGCTGTTTGGCCAACAAATCAATGAGGATGAGCACGTAACATGTTAGGCCTTAAGGGAAGGAGATGCAGACAACCTGAGATGAGTTTGGGAATGGATTAGTGGCAAAGGCAAGTAAAGGCGGGGGTGGGGAGAGAGACAATTACTAATTTCAGGGAAAACAAAAGTTGAAGAGCAAATGGGAACTGAAGCATTGGCCTCAAGCTCCCACCTCCAACATTCATGGTTGCTGAAGAAACTGCTGGTGGTCACAACTCTCACTGTAGGACATCCTAGATCAGCATATGAGTTTCACAGCTCTCACTGTAGTACATCCTAGGTCAGCACATGAGATTCACAGCTCTCACTGTAGGACATCCTAGGTCAGCACATGAGTTTCACAGCTCTCACTGTAGGACATCCTATGTCAGCACATGAGTTTCACAGTTCTCACTGTAGTACATCCTAGGTCAGCACATGAGTTTCACAGCTCTCACTGTAGGACATCCTGGATCAGCACATGAGTTTCACAGCTCTCACTGTAGGACATCCTAGGTCAGCACATGAGTTTCACAGCTCTCACTGTAGGACATCCTGGATCAGCACATGAGTTTCACAGCTCTCACTGTAGGACATCCTAGGTCAGCACATGAGTTTCACAGTTCTCACTGTAGGACATCCTAGGTCAGCACATGAGTTTCACAGCTCTCACTGTAGGACATCCTAGATCAGCACATGAGTTTCACAGCTCTCACTGTAGGACATCCTGGATCAGCACATGAGTTTCACAGCTCTCACTGTAGGACATACGAGGTCAGCACATGAGTTTCACAGCTCTCACTGTAGGACATCCTGGATCAGCACATGAGTTTCACAGCTCTCACTGTAGGACATCCTGGATCAGCACATGAGTTTCACAGCTCTCACTGTAGGACATCCTAGGTCAGCACATGAGTTTCACAGCTCTCACTGTAGGACATCCTGGATCAGCACATGAGTTTCACAGCTCTCACTGTAGGACATACGAGGTCAGCACATGAGTTTCACAGCTCTCACTGTAGGACATCCTAGGTCAGCACATGAGTTTCACAGTTCTTACTGTAGGACATCCTGGATCAGCACATGAGTTTCACAGCTCTCACTGTATGACATCCTGGATCAGCACATCCTAGGTCAGCACATGAGTTTCACAGCTCTCACTGTAGGACATCCTAGGTCAGCACATGAGTTTCACAGCTCTCACTGTAGGACATCCTAGGTCAGCACATGAGTTTCACAGCTCTCACTGTAGGACATCCTGGGTCAGCACATGAGTTTCACAGCTCTCACTGTAGGACATCCTATGTCAGCACATGAGTTTCACAGTTCTCACTGTAGGACATCCTAGGTCAGCACATGAGTTTCACAGTTCTCACTGTAGGACATCCTGGATCAGCACATGAGTTTCACAGCTCTCACTGTAGGACTTCCTGGATCAGCACATCCTAGGTCAGCACATGAGTTTCACAGCTCTCACTGTAGGACTTCCTGGATCAGCACATCCTAGGTCAGCACATGAGTTTCACAGCTCTCACTGTAGGACATCCTAGGTCAGCACATGAGTTTCACAGCTCTCACTGTAGGACATCCTAGGTCAGCACATGAGTTTCACAGCTCTCACTGTAGGACATCCTAGGTCAGCACATGAGTTTCACAGCTCTCACTGTAGGACATCCTAGGTCAGCACATGAGTTTCACAGCTCTCACTGTAGGACATCCTAGGTCAGCACATGAGTTTCACAGTTCTCACTGTAGGACATCCTAGGTCAGCACATGAGTTTCACAGCTCTCACTGTAGGACATCCTAGGTCAGCACATGAGTTTCACAGCTCTCACTGTAGGACTTCCTGGATCAGCACATGAGTTTCACAGCTCTCACTGTAGGACATCCTAGGTCAGCACATGAGTTTCACAGCTCTCACTGTAGGACATCCTAGGTCAGCACATGAGTTTCACAGCTCTCACTGTAGGACATCCTGGATCAGCACATGAGTTTCACAGCTCTCACTGTAGGACATCCTAGGTCAGCACATGAGTTTCACAGCTCTCACTGTAGGACATCCTAGGTCAGCACATGAGTTTCACAGCTCTCACTGTAGGACATCCTAGGTCAGCACATGAGTTTCACAGTTCTCACTGTAGGACATCCTGGGTCAGCACATGAGTTTCACAGCTCTCACTGTTGGACATCCTAGGTCAGCACATGAGTTTCACAGCTCTCACTGTTGGACATCCTAGGTCAGCACATGAGTTTCACAGCTCTCACTGTGGGACATCCTAGGTCAGCACATGAGTTTCACAGCTCTCACTGTAGGACATCCTGGATCAGCACATGAGTTTCACAGCTCTCACTGTATGACATCCTGGACATCCTAGGTCAGCACATGAGTTTCACAGCTCTCACTGTATGACATCCTGGATCAGCACATCCTATGTCAGCACATGAGTTTCACAGCTCTCACTGTAGGACTTCCTGGATCAGCACATGAGTTTCACAGCTCTCACTGTAGGACATCCTAGGTCAGCACATGAGTTTCACAGCTCTCACTGTGGGACATCCTAGGTCAGCACATGAGTTTCACAGTTCTCACTGTAGGACATCCTGGATCAGCACATGAGTTTCACAGTTCTCACTGTAGGACATCCTGGATCAGCACATGAGTTTCACAGTTCTCACTGTAGGACATCCTGGATCAGCACATGAGTTTCACAGCTCTCACTGTGGGACATCCTGGATCAGCACATGAGTTTCACAGCTCTCACTGTAGGACATCCTGGATCAGCACATGAGTTTCACAGCTCTCACTGTAGGACATCCTGGATCAGCACATGAGTTTCACAGCTCTCACTGTAGGACATCCTAGGTCAGCACATGAGTTTCACAGTTCTCACTGTAGGACATCCTGGATCAGCACATGAGTTTCACAGCTCTCACTGTAGGACTTCCTGGATCAGCACATCCTAGGTCAGCACATGAGTTTCACAGCTCTCACTGTAGGACTTCCTGGATCAGCACATCCTAGGTCAGCACATGAGTTTCACAGCTCTCACTGTAGGACATCCTAGGTCAGCACATGAGTTTCACAGCTCTCACTGTAGCACATCCTAGGTCAGCACATGAGTTTCACAGCTCTCACTGTAGGACATCCTGGATCAGCACATGAGTTTCACAGCTCTCACTGTAGGACATCCTGGGTCAGCACATGAGTTTCACAGCTCTCACTGTAGGACATCCTATGTCAGCACATGAGTTTCACAGTTCTCACTGTAGGACATCCTAGGTCAGCACATGAGTTTCACAGCTCTCACTGTGGGACATCCTAGGTCAGCACATGAGTTTCACAGCTCTCACTGTAGGACTTCCTGGATCAGCACATGAGTTTCACAGCTCTCACTGTAGGACATCCTAGGTCAGCACATGAGTTTCACAGCTCTCACTGTGGGACATCCTAGGTCAGCACATGAGTTTCACAGCTCTCACTGTAGGACATCCTGGATCAGCACATGAGTTTCACAGCTCTCACTGTAGGACATCCTAGGTCAGCACATGAGTTTCACAGCTCTCACTGTAGGACATCCTAGGTCAGCACATGAGTTTCACAGCTCTCACTGTAGGACATCCTAGGTCAGCACATGAGTTTCACAGTTCTCACTGTAGGACATCCTGGGTCAGCACATGAGTTTCACAGCTCTCACTGTTGGACATCCTAGGTCAGCACATGAGTTTCACAGCTCTCACTGTTGGACATCCTAGGTCAGCACATGAGTTTCACAGCTCTCACTGTGGGACATCCTAGGTCAGCACATGAGTTTCACAGCTCTCACTGTAGGACATCCTGGATCAGCACATGAGTTTCACAGCTCTCACTGTATGACATCCTGGATCAGCACATCCTAGGTCAGCACATGAGTTTCACAGCTCTCACTGTATGACATCCTGGATCAGCACATCCTATGTCAGCACATGAGTTTCACAGCTCTCACTGTAGGACATCCTAGGTCAGCACATGAGTTTCACAGCTCTCACTGTGGGACATCCTAGGTCAGCACATGAGTTTCACAGTTCTCACTGTAGGACATCCTGGATCAGCACATGAGTTTCACAGTTCTCACTGTAGGACATCCTGGATCAGCACATGAGTTTCACAGTTCTCACTGTAGGACATCCTGGATCAGCACATGAGTTTCACAGCTCTCACTGTGGGACATCCTGGATCAGCACATGAGTTTCACAGCTCTCACTGTAGGACATCCTGGATCAGCACATGAGTTTCACAGCTCTCACTGTAGGACATCCTGGATCAGCACATGAGTTTCACAGCTCTCACTGTAGGACATCCTAGGTCAGCACATGAGTTTCACAGCTCTCACTGTACGACATCCTAGGTCAGCACATGAGTTTCACAGTTCTCACTGTAGGACATCCTGGATCAGCACATGAGTTTCACAGCTCTCACTGTAGGACATCCTGGATCAGCACATGAGTTTCTTATGAGGTTGAGTGTGGAAGTGTGTCTACCCAGGGAGGGCACAGGGCCTTCCAGGGTACCACCCCAGCCCTCATCCCCCAAGGCTGTGTAACTATGGTTACTAATAGTAATCATACATATAATCATGCAAATAATTCTGGGAGAGGCTGGGTCCCGGGTCCGGGTGAGGCCTCGCGCACCTGGGTCCGGGTGAGGTCACATCCCAGGTGAGGCCACACGCCCCTGGGTCCGGGTGAGGCCATGCACCCCTGGGTCCGGGTGAAGCTGGATCCCAGGTGCGGGTGAGGCCATACGCCCCTGGGTCCGGGACAGGCTGGGTCCCGGGTCCGGGCAAGGCTGCGTACCCCTGGGCTCGGGTGTGGTCACACACCCCTGGGTCTAGGTGAGGCCTCACACCCCTGGGTCAGGATGAGGCCGTGCGCCCCTGGATCCGGGTGAGGCCACACGACCATAGGTCTGGGAGAGGCCACGCACCCCTGGGTCCGGGTGAGGCACGCGCCCCTGGGTCCGGGTGAAGCTGGATCCCGGGTCCGGGTGAGGCCGTGCGCCCCTGGGTCCGGGTGAAGCTGGATCCTGGGTCTGGGTGAGGCCGTGCGCCCCTGGGTCTGGGTGAGGCCATGCGCCCCTGGGTCCGGGTGAAGCTGGATTCCGGGTCTGGGTGAGGCCACGCCCCTGGGTCCAGGTGAGGCCGTGCGCCCCTGGGTCTGGACATGCGCCCCTGGGTCCGGGTGAAGCTGGATTCCGGGTCTGGGTGAGGCCGTGCGCCCCTGGGTCCGGGTGAGGCCACGCACATGAGCTTTCACAGGTCCGGGTGAGGCCATCACTGTAGAGGTTGGGTCCCGGGTCCGGGCGAGGCTGCATCCCCTGGGCTCAGCACATGGGTTTCACAGGGTCCGGGTGAGGCCGTGCGCCCCTGGATCTGTGAGGACATCGCCCCTGGGTCCGGGTCAGCACACACGCCCCTGGGTTTGAGGCACAGCGCCCCTCTCACTGTAGGAAGCTGGATCCCGGGTCCGGGTGAGGCCGTGCGCCCCTGGGTCCGGGTCAGCATCATGAGTTTGGGTCCGGGTGAGGCCACGCGCTCCTGGGTCCGGGTGAGCTCCGTGTGCCCCTGGATCTGGGAGAGGCTGGGTCCCGGGTCCGGATGAGGCCTCGCGCAGCACATCCGGGTGAAGCTGGATCCCGGGTCCGGGTGAGGCCATGCGCCCCCTGGGTCCGGGTGAAGCTGGATCCCAGGTCTGGGTGAGGCCGTGCGCCCCTGGGTCCAGGTGATCCATGCGCCCCTGGGTCCGGGTGAAGCTGGATCCCGGGTCTGGGTGAGGCCGTGCACCCCTGGGTCCGGGTGATCCATGCGCCCCTGGGTCCGGGTGAAGCTGGATCCCGGGTCTGGGTGAGGCCACACGCCCCTGGGTCTGGGTGAAGCTGGATCCCGGGCCCGGGTGAGGCATGGGTCCCGGGTCCGGGTGAGGCCTCGCGCACCTGGGTCCGGGTGAGGCCACGCGCCCCTGGGTCCAGGTGAAGCTGGATCCCAGGTCCGGGTGAGGCCATCGCCCCTGGGTCCGGGAGAGGCTGCGTACCCCTGGGCTCGGGTGTGGTCACACACCCCTGGGTCTAGGTGAAGCCTCACACCCCTGGGTCAGTGTGAGGCCGTGCGCCCCTGGGTCCGGGCGAGGCCACGCGCCCCTGGGTCTGGGAGAGGCCACGCGCCCCTGGGTCCGGGCGAGGCCACGCGCCCCTGGGTCTGGGAGAGGCCACGCGCTCCCCTGGGTCTGCGTGAAGCCACGCGCCATGGGTCTGGGTGAGGCCATGCGCCCCTTCCGGGTGAAGCTGGAGCATCTCCGGGTGACCGTGTGCCCCTGGATCCAGGCGAGGTGGGTCCCGGGTCCGGGTGAGGCACCTGGGTCTAGGTGAGGCCACACGCCCCCTGGGTCTGGGTGAGGCCACGTGCCCCTGGGTCCGGGTGAGGCCACGCACCCCTGGGTCCGGGTGAAGCTGGATCATCCCGGGTCCGGGTGAGGCAGTGTGCCCCTGGATCCGGGTGAGGCCACACGCACCCGGGTCCAGGTGAGGCCATGCGCCCGCTGGGCCCGGGTGAGGCCACGTGCCCCTGAGTCCGGGTGAAGCCATGCCCCTGGGTCCGGCCAAGACCAAAACAGAGGGTGTCGGTCATGCATTACCACCATTTGTCCACCATCCAGAGCTGAGGGGTCAGTACTGACATGTACACATAAGGAACTGGTGGACATTGATATGGGGTCTCAAAAGAACTGTTGGTCCAGAAAGAAACTCACTACAGACTGATTCATTTGCCTTTCAGCATAACTATTATTGCTCGTCTCACATTCAGTTCTTATAAGTATATCTCTAGTGACACATGATCTTGCTCATCTAGGGGAAATGATGAACAACATAGACTGATGAACAAGAACAGAACCAGAAACAGGGAGGCATCGATCGGACTATCGGGCCTCAGAGGGAAGATAGGGGAGGGTGGGGGAGGGAGGAGAGATCAACCAAGGGACTTGTGTGCATGCATATGAGCCTAACCAATGGTTAAGTTCAACAGGGGGTTGGGGCATCCGTGGGAAGGGGTGTGGGATGGGAATGGGGGGATGAGGACAAATATGTGACACCTTAATCAATAAAGAAATTAAAAAAAAAAAAAAAATCATGCAAATAATCATACCAAGAGTGTGATAAGGGCACGAAATGGCAGGGTTTGCCCTTCTTGGAGATCAGGGAAGGCTTCCCTAGGAACAGAGATGCTCAAGAAGGAGAAATAAGTAGGTGAAAAAGGAGGGGACAGCATTCCAGGCAGAGGGAACAGATGTGCAAAGGCCTCGGTAGCAGGTGGGAGCCTAGATTGTTCAAGATATTGAGGAAAGCCCAGAGGCCAGAGTGTAGGAGCCAGGAGGCACGGGGGTGAGGTGAGGCATGACAGGCAAAGCCAGGATCTCCCCTGGAATGGCAGTAGCGCTCTGCCAGCTCACGTGCTGGAGGGGAAGGCCCGAGGTGAGGGCAGCACCAGCACCTTGCCATCAAGAGTCGGAGAGGAATCAAATAATCCGGCTCCCGGCTGTCCCCTGGTGGTCAGGACATGTCGGGCAGCCTTCCCGACAACTGCTTTGAGAGCACGTGGATATTTTTTGGTATTGATGGGAACAGAACATGGAACTCGCTCAAACGTCAGTGAAGTAGTGCTGAGAGGCAACACTAATCAAGAAATTAAGTTAGGCAATTAGTGGGAAAAGACAAGAAGGCAAGTGCCTTTTAAAAAAACAAAAACCTACTTCCACCATCAATTTATAAAAGCAATGTGGTAACTGGGCATTCGTTTCAATTTGCAGAATTATGGAAAAACTGAGAATTATGATGAACAGACCATAGAGAAATGGGGCCATTCTCAGGCCCTCCAAAACTCTATCATGTCAAGGAGACCACTCTTAACCCCCAGCTAACGATGAGGGAAATGCTACTAAGTCGATAGGTGTCTGTTGGCAGCATTTCCTCTGCAATGCCATTGCAGTTACTAGAAACATGTGAATTTTAAATAATCCTATAAAGGCAACAGAGGCCTACTTTGATTCTAAGCTGTTTAGCATAGATTATTTTCCATGTCTGTGTTCATGTATGTGTGTATGTATATATGTATGAATGCTTAACTGTAGGCTCTGAGCCCATGAGTTGAAAGCACTTCATTGAGCCTGAGTCTCTTTACTCAGGTTTATCCTAAAATTTTCTGAAAATTAATATTGTTCTGTCTTAAATATATGACCTTGAACTATGGCATACTGACTTAAAACACCAGCATTTTGCCACCAGAAATGTGACCATGTGTTGTGTTAGATATCTGCAGGGGGGTAAAGCAGGATGGCTTGTTATTTAAGACATTTTTTAAGGGTAACTAATAACTCCAGTTAGAAACAGTGGCAATTCCAGAAAAAAAAATTGTAAACCAAAAAGGGACAATAAAATGATTGCATCATACATACATCCAAAACAGTATCTGCCACAGTATTATGTCTGATGATTCTTTGGGCTCCTCAAATTTAAAATAGTTCGATAAAGGCCAGGACAGACACAGATGCATCCATTTAATTTATTTGAGAAATAGCACTCAGCTTAATACACTTTCCTTTTTCAAATCCATTTCCCATTGATCATATGCCATGTGCCAAACCCTATATAACAGAGAAAACCTGTGTTATTCTCTGAAGAGTTCCTGAATTTGCCTTTTAACAATGTAGAAGATCTTGGTTTCTATCATTCTAGAACTAGAATTACCCCCAAAATTCTTTCTTTGCTAAATTCCCCATTTCATCAGCTGGAATATTTCTTTTCTTTATTTTTTTTTATCACGAGGCCTCTGTGTCATGGATATTAACATTTCGTCTTGGAATTTCCTCTATTTCTCCCCTGGGTGGAGTGGTTTATTGACTGTCAATTTGTAAAGTGCCCTCTGGGATTGTCTGTATGCAAGACAGTAAGAGTGGAACATATTTCATTGCCTTTTCTGTCCAAATAGAATTACCATGCACAATATATCACCTTCTAGCGAGCGTGGTTTGAAGGCTATATTGTTAAGGGAAAAAGAAAGGTACAAATGAGTATCTATTGCATGCCACCTTTCACATAGGCCGTGAGAAACAGTAATATACTGTTTACGTGTATCTTCTATTTGTATGGAACAAGAAAACCAAACCCAGAAGGCTAAACCAGAAAGAAATGGGAGTGATGACCTAAATTCTAGGGTAGAAGCAGGGTGGAGAGGGTGTGGGGTTAGAGGTGAGGCACCCAGGATGGGGGAGTGCTACTTCTCTGAGTACACCCTTCTGTCTAGTTTTGACTTCAGGGACCACATTAACGTTCCACGAACCTGAAAAAGAATCAACAAGAATGGGAGGAAACCCTAAAATAGAATACAGACAGAAAAAAAATGACCCTAATTAGGGGGTGGAAGAACTAACCCAAGTCACATTTGAATGAAGTATTTTGACAAAAGACAAAGAGAACCATAAACAAATACTGACCTCCACTCAGTGGGTTGGACTTTGCCATGGAATGGGTTAGCAATTCTGAAGCTGCACTCTGGGTGTTCTGATCTTAGGTATACAAATATAGCATGGGTACTGGGAGTCAAGTTTCTCACTGTAGGAGGAGGAGGTTTCCAATGATGGGAAGAGGGGAGGCTATAATAAATCATGTAGTGTTAGACAGGAATTGGAGGAATCACTACAAACTCATGGTGTTAGAAGATAGAAGAGATAGATGACATAGATAGATGATAGATAGATAGATAGATAGATAGATAGATAGATAGATAGATAGATAGATAGATAGATAGAAATTTATTCTGTGTCCACTGAATGAACCAAGGATCAATAACAGCCCAATACTAATGAGCATATCTAGCACCCAGATCTTGGTTTGTAAACACCATTCTCCCCCCAAAATAACCAAGCCTCCTTAAATAAGTGACTGTTTTCAAGACTTGTGCCGAGAAAGGACAGGATGAGCTGGGGACTCACTGTCCTAGACAGTGAGCAAGAGCTCAAAGAATAATGGGGATCTGCCAAACGCACACAAAAGCCAACTTGAACGTACCCCCACTGATCGGACCAGGAAGCTGATAGCAGAAACTGATTCGGGCAAGCGTCCCCAACAGACACTGAACCTGGAAGGTAAACATTTGAAGAGACTAAAAATATTGACACTGTCTCAAAGCACCTCCCCACAAAATGCTTTTCAACTAGAAAGGGGACACACAAAGACACGAAATTTACAGTGGACAAGCCTTAGAGAAGCCGCCTTAACCAAGGCATCAAAGTTAATGTTATCAATAATGCTTCAGCCCTGACTGGTAGTTCAGTTGGCTAGAGCATCATCCCGATACGCTAAGGTTGCAGGTTCCATCCCCGGTCAGAGCTCATATAACACAGTCAGTTTGTATTATCCGGTTTAGACCCATTTTCCTGAGTTGATTTTGAGTGAGGCATCACTGATGACAACCTTGCCACTGCTGGGGCATCCTTCGCTGCACCTGGAACTTTAAAACCAGCTTAGCAACAAGGAAGCTGTAGAGACAGCCCTGATAGAAATCATCCATTTGGTCATTAAGCAGTTTACATCTGAATGCAGCCCCAGGCCTCGGACATGAAGAAAAGCGGTTGTGGTCCAGACAGTCTCCCCAGGCAGAGAGCCTGCATTTCGTTAGCTGTCTTGGAGAGGCTCAAGCAATCTTGCCTCCCGGTTTCTGATCTCAGCCTTACACAGCTCCAGAGGGGTAGCTAATCATCCTTCAGAACCCCACTGCGGGAGAAGATGTGTCTGTGTACATAAAGGGAAAAAAGAAACTTTATTTTTTAATTTTTTAAAATATATTTGTATTGATTTCAGAGAGGAAGGGAGAGGGAGAGGGAGAGGGAGATAGAAACATCAATGATGAGAGAGAATCACTGATTGTCTGCCTCCTGCATGCCCCACGCTGGAGATCGAGCCCACAACCTGGGCATGTGCCCTGACTGGGAACTGAACCGTGACCTCCTGGTTCATAAATCAACACTCAACCCATGCCGGCCAGGTGAAAAAAGAAAACTTTGAAGTTGAATTGAGTTCTGAAGGGAGAAGCGTGTTTCAGTGCTGGGAAGGGAAATGTTCCTGGCACATCCAGCTTTTCCAAGTAGGAAGAGAAACCGGGGGCAGCACGTGGGTGGTCTCATCCGAGGGTGCCGCCCATCCTGCCAGAGCTAAGATGTCTTCAGTCAGTTCTGAGACTGACTGGTCCAGGGGACATTTATGCCACCTCTGCCTTCTCACCCTGCAATTGCTCTTTCCCGATGAGTAAGTCCAAAGGCCAAGGGAGGGCACAGCCCAGGAGTACGGAACTCAGAGGAGGAAGCTGCCTGTGAGCGGGCCTGGGGAGCCGGAGAGACTACCCAAGGGAAGAGCAGGGAACAGCATTCTCGGTAGAGAGAACAGCATATGCAAGAGAATCCTGATGTGTGACATAACTTTGGGGCTGCGTCTTACTCTCTTGCCATTTCTCTCCATCTCCTCCTTTCTCTCTGGGAACAGGCCAACAGATAGGCAGTCTAGAGGTCTGAGTTTAGCTTCCTGAAGAATTAAGGGTCTACTGAGCACGGACCTAGTAGATCGTGGCTCTCAGGCCTCATCACCAGAGCACAGAAAAAGTGCCCATCTCAGCCCCTGGCCATACCCTGCTCACCCCAGATAAACATGTCTCCACTCAAGCCGAGGAGGTGTTGGTAATGATTGTTAATCCCAGAATACTGGTCCAGATTTCTGCCAATGCCATCCCTGCTTCAAATCAATTAGGGACAGTCATTTTCTGAGCCACCCTACTGCAGGCACAGTGTGCAAGAGTGGCGGAGCTCAGAGTCAAGATCTGGAAACAATCCCAGCCAAGGACTTGCCCTGAAACCTCGAGCAGCTGCTTCCTGGGCAGGAAGGAGCCCCAGACACGACCGCATCCATTGCCCTCTGAGCTCTGCGCTCTGGCTGTGTGACCGAGCACGCCTCTTACCCGCTCTGAGCCTGTTTTCTCCTCTGTAAAGAGGCAGCATTGATCTCCAGCGCACAGAGAGGCTGTGAGGACCAGTGGAAACGGTCCCATGGCAGTGCTTGACATGCCCCCGCTGCATTAGACTCTTCCCCAAGCCTGGGGGGGCCGAGCGGGGCAATCTTTCCGCCTCTGGAAACGCCACCCCCCACCCACAGCCTATGGGACCAGGGCAGGCCCGTGTCTGACACCTGTGGAGCCAGAGAATAGTGGAGGCCCACATTCTCTGTGCTGGCTGGGTTTTCTTCACACCATCCAGTCCAAACCAGGATGCAACAAAGAAACACAAGGCTGACAGGCCAGGTCACACTTAAAATGGTCACTGGAGCCGAAACCGGTTTGGCTCAGTGGATAGGGCGTTGGCCTGCGGACTGAAGGGTCCCGGGTTCGATTCCAGTCGGGGGCATGTGCCTTGGTTGCGGGCACATCCCCAGTGTGGGGTGTGCAGGAGGCAGCTGATCGATGTTTCTCTCTCATCAGTGTTTCCAGCTATCTATCGCTCTCCCTTCCTCTCTGTAAAAAAATCAATAAAATATATATTTTTTTAAAAATGGTCACTGGAGCGTGACCTAGCCCAGGCTCGTGGTCCAGAGCCTGCCTCCCCCCCATGCCCATGCATGAGGACTCTCTCTACCTGCACATCCCAGCTGCATCCTCTCCCTCCCCACCCTACCCTGCAAGCAGCCACCCTTTGACAGAATGCAGTACAAGTGGCACAGAGTAACTGAGACTAGGTCATAAAATGTGACATCATTCTCTCTCTTGCTCAGGGGATACTCACCCTGGCTACCCAGCCTCCATATTGTGAGGAAACATACGCCACTGGAGAGACCACTATTTTAAAACACAGATTTTCTTATTATTCAGGAACGGAAAGGCCCATAGACAGGAGACAACTGCCACTAGACAGAGAGTGTGCTATACTCAGCGTTCCCAAGATAAGGGGGCACACCATGCCTTGGGGGGCCACATGGGGAAGCTCCAATCTGGGTCAGGAGGCAGAGGGAGAAAGGGAAACTGTGTCAAGAGACTTCGGCGTGGTTTCCACAGAAAGGAACGGGTGAGGCAGGGTGAGCAGGCTTAGGATTGGCTAGTTTGAATAACTCGGGTGGCCTCTGGGGTACAGGGACTGTCCCTGGCTGTCTGGCACGGGGCCCTGAGGTGATTAGGGACATAGTGATTAGGTGATAGTGGCCTGCAGTGGGAGAGCCTCGCAGAGGCGTGGTGTGGGCTGGCTGGTCTGCATGTGAGACGTGCTCAAGGGCAGTTTGCTATCTCTAGGAACGAGCTTGCCTGGCCTGGGAGGGGCAGCCTCCCAGCAAGAGCCGGCAAGGCCCCAAGATGTCGAAACACCCGAGGACAGTAAATAAAAGGCACAGCTGCTACAGCCATGTGGGGGTCTTCCAGCCAGCAGCCCCAGGTCTCAGGGCACAGCCAGCAGCCCTGTGACTGAGAAAGTGAGTCTTCGGATGAGACCAGCCCCCCACTCTGCTGTCTTCAAGGGGTTCAGGGGACACCATGTGCAGCAGAGATGAGCCATTCCTACCATGTCCTGTCCAGATTGCAGATCATATGCATATCTGTTTGTTGATTTTTTTAAAAAATAGTTTTTCATTGATTTCAGAGAGGAAGGGAGAAGGAAACATCAATGCTGAGCGAGAATCATTGATCGGCTGCCTCCCACAGGCCCCACATTGGGGATTGAGCATGCAACCGGGCATGTGCCCTGACTGGGAATCGAACTGAGTGGGACTTCCTGGTTCACAGGTCTATGCTCAACCACTGAGCCACGCCAACCAGGCATTGCCTTTTTTTTTTTTTAAAGTCACTAAGTTTTAGAGTAATATTTTATACAACTATAGGAACTTGAACGATGGTAATGAACTGAGCCAAACAGATTTCTCTCTCTCCCCAGAACCGAAATTAGGACTTGGGGAAATTAGTGAGTTGCTAGCAGGAGGACAGGTGGTTATGCCCAAAGAGAAACAGTGACAGAAGATACAGCTGAGACACAGCATGCCAAGGACTTATCCTGGAACAATGGGAGTGCTGGCCAGGAGTGCCCTGGTCCTGAGGGGCCTAGCTGCCAGGGGTCAGCAGTGGAGCCCAATCATCCTGGAGGCCTCCCAGGGGGTGAGTTTCTCCAGGGCCTGAGCTGGATCCCTCTGAGGCCTTACGGGGAAGACTGACGGAGAGCCCTGCTCTGGGCTCCTCATGCTGGTCCTTCCCCAAGAGAGTCTCCACCCCTTGTATCCGTGGGAGCATGTGGTGCTCAGTCAGAGGCTGGCGTACTGTAAGCACGCAGCATGGGTGACACCGCCGCACCTTCATTCCCCCGCCAGGAGCTCTCGGGGCCTTACAGAAACCGTCCACGTTAAGGGGCTTTGTGAATTCTCCAGGTCTGGCCAAACCTACGTGGCAAGTCTCTTCATTTCTCACGAACATTTTGCATTCGGCGTTTTAAAGATAGTTCGAATGGTTCCAAATGTCCAAACATTTTACTTCCTCAGTCCCATCTCCAAGCTCAGACCAGGACAGGCGCCCCCTTCTGGGCCACAGGCCATCTTCCGCCGTGTTCCTGCTGGAAGAGCAAGGCCCAGACAGAGGAAGGAAGCACTTGCGTGTGGCCTCTTTCCATGAAGATGGGGCCTCCTCAGCCCTGGGTCCCCACACACCTCCTCCTCCACCCACCCAGCCCAGCAGGCAGATGTGGGGCACAGGAAGTGCCTCCGTGCCATGTTAGCACCAGAGCAGGGCTGGGTAGACAGTGGGGGGTCTTTGGGGTCAAGACCCATCTGAGAATCGGCTTCAGTGCTGCGTTTGGGACGTGTGTGTAGGACCAAGCACAGCAGGTGTGAATGAGTGAGGTGCTGGGGGCGAGGGGGGGGGAGCACGCAGAAATGGACAAGCTGATTTATTAACATTACTTTTTCTCCTTGTACCCTCCCCTCCCCCAGTTCCAACGGAGATAGCCCAGCTCTCTCTCTCCACCTAGGCCTCTGGGGAAGTTTGTGGAAAAACAGAAATCGCCGGCAGACTCCTTTGCTCTCACTGTGACCATGTCCGTGAGGAGAGTCCCAGGAGACCAGAGGGGTGGGAGGCAGGGCTCAAGTGCTGGGCAGGGCTGGGACGTGGATGCCAAACGGTGGGGGAGGAGAGAGAACCTTGCAGTGCCAAGGCAGGAGAAACCAGCCTGGGCAGACAGCCTTGTCACGTGTCCACTGTGCCCCGGCTTGCACTTGAGTCTGTGCACGAGGTAGCTTGTACCTGTGTGTGCCAAGATGCACATCTATGACCAGACCTGCCCGTGAGAGAGCGCACGTCACAGGCTGTGGGCATGTCTGGGTCCGTCAGAGTCAGCTCTGCAAGCACAGGTCTGGGGATGAAGGGAGTACCCGTGGCTGGGCCAGGGCCCAGGGCCTGGGGAACCTGGGTGAGAGGCCAGACGCCAGCGGCTGGGCGAGAGCAGTTCCACCAGCCTGGCCAGGTGACACCTTGTGCCCTGGAACATAGGAGAGGTATCGACGGGGCAATCCGTCGACGTGGGGGGGTCGCACCTCAAGGGGCTCACTGGCTCTAGAGTCACCAAAGCATTTTGGGACTCTCTGACTGTCTGCTCCATTCAGGAGGCAAAGCCACTCCTGCCAATGGGCTGAGGACACACGGGGCCCTCTCCGCTCTGCTCCAGTGGCTCTTCCTTTGTAACAGGCTTTCAGGGTGGGGCCATGTCCTGTCCCCACCCAGGGCTCTGAGGGAGGACCTGAGACGGTGTCCCCTACTTCTACCCAAGTTCTCTGGGCAGGACAGGTCTTGGATTTTGGAGTTAGGGGGAAGTGACGGGGGTGTCTTCCTCTAGGATGGCTTCTTGGATTCGGGTACCCTGAGGATGTAACATCTCAGCCCAAGGCCCCAGAGTCTGTCCCAGACCAGGCTGTGCCTTGCTCTCAAGCTCCCCCAGTGCTCCCTGAACACCTTTATGCTGGGCATCCTTTCCTCTGTGCTCAGGACCCCGGCTGACCTCCCGTCCCTCCTCCCCAGCAGCCAGTGTCCACTCTACCACTCCATCCCGACCCCAAGACTGGCTGCCAAGTGGGGCATACCAATTCCCCTACTCCCTACCCTCCAGACAAGCACACAGACCCTCACATTCCTGAGGGATTTCTGTTAACACCCTGGGGACTCTGAACAGGAGTGCAAATCAAAACCGCTAGGTGAGGTGAAGGACATGAGTGAGGCCAGTCTGGCTATGGTAAACCCCCAGGAGCTGGCAGGGACAGGAGCCAGCTTTCTATCCAATTGGGCACAGGAATAGGACCTCACAACATGGGGGCCACCAGGGGGCAGGCTACACCTGCTGGACCACTGGTCCGTTAGGGGCCTATTACTTGGGAGTGAAGTGTCTCTAGGTGGGAAGGAAGCCTTACACACGTCCCACGTGGGGCCCGTTAGAAAGCATCCCTGGGGATAAGGGCAGAGGGAAACGGTGCCTGGGAAGCCCCAGGTGTCAGTGGACAGAGGCATTTGGTTGGAGGGACCGAGGTGTGACGGGGAGAGGGAGTCTTGGAAAGGAGGGATCAGGACGTCATGGGAGCATGGGTGTCGAGAGCAAAAGGAATAGCTGTCGGGAAGCCCTTAAGAATGATGTCGTGGGCATCTGAGTGGGGAAGACCAGACAGGGCGTCTTGGGACCTAAGGAAGCCCTCTGGCTTTCCTAACAACACCTTGGCCTTCCAGTCACGGGAGGGGCAGCTGGAGTTCACAGCCTCCTTCTAGGGCCCTCCAGCGCCTCGCTTCAGGGGCACTGCTCCCGCCCAGGCAGGGAACCCAGTTTGGTTTCATGCGTCAAGATCGTCCCCAGTGTTGCTTAAGCTGGTTTGAGTTGTTTTGCACTTCTACCTACGGAGAAGAGAAAAGGCAGACCAAGAATGGAGCCTTGCAGGGAGCGAGTCAGAGAGGGAGAGCAGAGCTGGGACAGGCTGAGAAGGGCAAACCCAGAGACAGACCCCCTTAGCTCCCCTGTACTGTTTCTGGGGCTCCCTCTCTGAGCTTTGATGCGCCTTGGCCTTCAGTGGTTGGCACCTGTCCCAGGTCACTGGAGCTGCTCTGCTTTCTTTCCCAGGGAACCCCAAAAGTGCCTGGGGCTTAAGGCCCTCAGGGCAGCCCTGGCTAGATCTGACATGTGAGAGTGTGATGGCCCAGCTCCCAAAACCTCCTTTTGGACAACCCTGAGATTCTGGGTCTAGACCAGAACCCAGCACGTAATGAGCACTCCATAAATGTTTAATGAACAAACGGAGCCAAATTTACATTTGTCGTTTCTGGAGTTTTTGTCACTCGTAGGCCTTTTCCCATCCAAGATCAAAAAGGCATTTACTCATATTTGTTCTGGTGTATTTACTTCCTTATGAATTTTGTATATTTAACAATTTGATCTATCCGAGGTAAATATGGATTTTCTCCTCATGGCCAGCCAGTTGTCCCAATAGCAATTCTTGAATCTCTCCTTTATCTGTAAAACCAAGATACTATATTATCTAGGTACTAAGCAATCATTTTAATGGTAGTTACAATGATTATGTCACCACATGGAAAAATGCTCACCTTGTAATTTTAGCTATTTTTTAATAGATACATAAAAATTATGTCAACATCTAGGCAAGGGCAGGGAGAAACAGAGGGAAATAGACTGATGAAAGGGTAGGACTGTGTTTTTTATGTCTATTACTATTTATGGAATAAATTGAAACTTTAAATGAACAGAATATGGAGGAGAAGGGGAAGAAGGACGTAAAAGATAGCAAGCTGTTTTATTGCTCGAGCCTGATACAAACACTTGGGTGTTTGTTTGTGTTGTGTTTGTTTGTTTTGAAGTGATCTCAGGAAGCTGAGGATAGAAGATGCAGGTAAGGGAAAATTGTTACTGGAGAGTCCTGGGAGTCATCCTATATAATAAAAGGCTAACATGCAAATAGACCGAACAGAGGAACAAATGGTCGCTATGACGTGCGCTGACCACCAGGGGGCGCATGCGTGGAACATGCGGGCGTCAGCAGCAGGCAGCAGAGTGCAGAACATGGCGGGCATCAGCCGTGGTGGGATGGTGGAGCAGGTGAGCAGGAGGGGTGGGGAATGCCAGACCAAGGCAGGGCGCCAGTCACTGTCATCAGGGCAAGCCTCTGGTAGTTACTGAAAATTCTTCGCTCCTGCGCGCCGCAGTCCCACCCAGCACTTGCACCTGCTGCCAGCACCGGCCCCCGCTTGCACCCACTGCCAGTGCCGGCTCCGATTGCTTGGCGCCGTCAGCAGGTGCGAGAGGTGGCTGTCAGTCCCGATTGCCCCTGATGGCTTCTCCACCTCCCCATGCTCCTGAGGGGTGATCGGGGCAGCAGCCACTGCTTGCACCCGCTTATGGCACCAGCCCCACTCGCACCCGTTGCTGGCACCGGCCCCAATCGCTCCACGCTGTTAGCGGGTGGGAGCAGTGGCGGCAGGAGCAGGGCTACTGACAGGAACCAGAGGCTGTGACAGGAGGGGCCGGGTGGGGGCACAGAGGATGGGCTGAGACCCACGCCTGTGCCCACCGCAGCCTCGCGGCCCACAGTTCCTTTCAAGGTGCACGAATTCATGCACTGGGCCCCTAGTTATTAGAGGAAAGGCCAGTAGAGAATGTCATGAAAACCACTTCCTTTGGCCCTGTACCCTGAGCTCTGAGCTCCTTCCCAGCCTCAGCTAAGTGAACAAAACCTCTGAGAGTCCCCTACCCAAAATAAATCAGGCCTCAGGCTGTGGATCAGTGAGTCCAAATGCTCCCATCACCTTGCCCTGGCTATTGGGATGCTGTGTCAGCCAGGTAGCAGGGATGCTGATCTTTGTGGTTATACACTAAGCATTATCTGAGGAACCGTATCTCCCCACACAGCTATCTCTGGAAAAGTCCTCTCTGACCCCCTTAGAATTCAGTAGTTTTCTAAAATAGAATTCAGAGAACATTTTAATTCGTCAGGCTCTGGCCCGGCCAAACCCACCCTTGTAACAGATGTGAAGAGCATCAGGAGTAGGGACCAAGGACGGCCTGGGTGCTATCCGGCCCTAATCTGGTCTGTCCTTGGGGAGGGTAAGGCAGGGCATGTCCTGGGGCCTGGGCTACTTAACTCGGTCTTGCCTTCCTAACCAGAGAGCACTTCTCCTCAACCTTCATGGCTCAGCTGCCCCAGGCTATCCACTGGGGACCCAAAGGTGCAGTTAGAAGCGCTCATGCCAAGGCAACTGACACCAAGACCCTTCCTCCCCCCTCGCACACAACCAGGATGTCACTGGAGGTCTGGCTTTGGGGGCAACACACCCCCTGCTCGCCCAGCTACCTCTTAGAGCAGCTCCCCTGAAGTGCTCTCCCCTGCTTCAGCCACAGGAGCCCTGTCCCAGGGCTGTCTCCCACACGCGACCCTCACTGGGCGACACCTGGTGCAGAGACCAGACAGGCCTGCCGGCTGCCCCCCCCCCCCCACCCCTGCAGAAGCGCGCTTCCTTAAATGTACAATGCATTTTTGGAGAGGCTCGCCGGTTCCCCCGTGAGCACTCGACCTGGCTGCACCCAAATCCAAGCTCCAGTGTCTGTGCAGGAGAAAGGTCCCATGGCCTGGCTTCCTCCAGGGCACGACAAGCCTGGGCGAGCCTGCAAGGCCTGGAGTGCGCGCGCAACGCAGCGCCCCGCTTTTGGGCGCTTGAGCGGCAGCCCGCCCACTCAGCCTGGCCCATACGTCACGCCCCGCAGGCCCTCCCACGTCCTCCTGATTGGCGGAAAGCGCGCGCGAGGACGCCCGCCCCGCCCCCGGCCCCGCCCCCGCGGCACGGCCCCGCCCCCTGGCTTACAAAGCTGCCTGTGAGGCTGCCAAGTTGGAACGTGGAGGCGCGGGCCCGGGAGGGCCCCCACTCCCCGGGCCGGAGAAGGGGCTCTTCCCCGTCGAGCTGAGCTCGAGCCGTCGCCCCAGGCTTGACAGTGGCCGGCGGCGCTTCAGAAGCACCGTCCCTGCCCCGCTCGGCCCGCCACAGGCCCCTTCCTCCCCCCAACCCTCGATGGGGGGGAGGGGGGGCCCTTTCAGTAGAGCACCCGGAAATTCCCATTGCCCAGGCCCCCCTCGAAGGGGCACCACCACGTGCCAGGAGGTTGATCCTCGAGGGCCCCGCACGCGGACTCGGGGGCACAATGATGATGCGGATTCCGCCAGCACCCCACGCCTGGAGCCTCCAGCCCGGTCCGCAGACGCCCCGATCCTGACCCCCGCTCACTCCTGGTTTCCTCCTCCCCGGGCCCTTCCGAACCTCCCGTGACCCCGGGTTCCTCCGCACACCAGCGCCCGGGACCCCTCCACAGACGCCTCGGTGTGGGCACCCCTCCTTAGCAGCCCCTACACCCGCACACCCGGGCGCTCCCGCCCACGTCCCTGCTCCTCGGTTCCCTCCCTGGGACCCCCCAGCCCCATCCCACACTCTACCCCATACTCCTGCCTCTCCCGGGTAAACACCCCTCCCCAGGGCCCATCCTCACCCCCGCAGCCATGCGACCCCTCCCGGTCCCAGAGTCCCCGGGTCCCCGCACCGCGCACCCACGGGCCCTGCTTATCCCCCCACTCCTCTCTCCCCACTCGTCGGCCAGGCCCCTCCCCACAGCCCTCACACCCCAGACCCCTCACCCCACTCATTTTTGCAGCCCCCTGACACCCTCTGACGCCCAGGCCCCTCACGTCTACCTCCAGAACCCGCCTGGAGTCCCCTACACCCCAACCCTTCGCCTCACTCATCTGCCCGGGACCCCCTGCGCGCGCGCGCCCCCCGCCCGCCCCACACTCACCGCCTCCAGCTCAGCCCGCACCCCTCTCCCCCCGGGGCCGGCGGGCAGAGCCGGCGGCGGCCGCGGAGGCCGGTCCCTGGGCCGGGACACACCCACCCGCCCGCCCGCCCCCCTCCTCTCCCTCGTTCCCTTCCTCCGTCCCTCCCTCCTCCCGCCCTCCCGCCCTCGCTCCGCGCTCGCTCCTTCCCCCTCGCCCGCTCCGGCTTCCCGCGGCGCCCGGCCTCCCCTCCGCCTCCCGGTGCGCGGCTCTCCCGGGCGCGGCTCCGCGGTTCATGGTGACGAGGCGGCGGCCGCTCGAGCCCAGCGGCGGCCGCGGGAACTGGGGCGCGGGCGCGGGCCGCCTCTCCCCGAGCGCGGGGCCGGGCGGCGGGCGCGCCCAGGCGGCGGCGGCGGCGAGCGCCCCCCCGGCCCGCGGCCCCGCGCGCCCACCGCGCCGCACCCCCGCGCGCCCGGCAGGCGGGGGGCCGGGCCGGTGGGCGGCCGCCACGCCGCGCACCCATGGACGGCCCGGCCATCATCACCCAGGTGACCAACCCCAAGGAGGACGAGGGCCGGGCGCGGGGCGCCAGCGAGAAAGGTGAGGAGGGGCGCGGGCGCTGCGGACCGGGGCGGTGCACAGTCCGCACCGCCGGAGTTTGCCGTCCGGCGCTGGCCCGGCCTGGGGAGGGTGCGGGGGAGCGGGGTGCGCCCGCAGGGGAGGCTCTGAGTGTGCGTGTGCCGGCCGAGATAGGCCGAGCGTGCCTGCGCGGGCGGAGAGCGTGTGCGGTCGTGTGTGCATCTCAGCAGGAGGGGGTGAGTGCGCGGGGTGACTGCCTGGCTGTGAGTTTGTGTTTGTGCTCAAGCCGACACAGAAGTTGTGAGCGGGTGTGTGTTCCTGGCAGGTTGTGAGTGTGCGCCCTGGTAGGTTGTGTGTGTGCACTCGACAGAGGGGTTGGAAGGATGTGTGTGCACGAGACAGAGGTTGTGAGTGTGTGGATGTGCCTGATGGGTTGTGAGCGTGTGCGCACTAACTTGTGTGTGCACGCTCCAGCTGAGAGATTGTAAGGATGGGTGTGAGTGCACGTTTTCCTCATGCGCTGTGAGTTTGTATGTATCTTATGTAGAGGTTTGTGTGTACCTAAGAGGTGGTGGTGTGTGTGGTGTGTGGGGGAGAGACAGAAACACCTTTGCCTGCCTGAGCAGGAGCCTGCAGGGATGTTGTATGTGTGTTCGCTCCTGATGGAGTTTGAGTGTGTGATTGTGTTCCTACACCACTCAACTGGCAGGTTGAATATGTTGTGTCCATGCACAGGGAGGGTGTAGGGGTGTGTGCACTCTCGCACTTGAGAGCTGTGTGTGCACATGTGTGCGCCTGCCTGTACCGTATGGATGTGTCCGCCAGACAGTGAGGCTGTGTGCCTGTGTGAGTTTAGCTGGTTGTGCAATGCTGGTTGGGGCTCGGTGCCCGGCAGTGCTAAGCCACCCGCCCTTCTCTGCTCTTCGCAGTCTCAGTGACCCCAGCCTGCGAGGCCTGGTCCTCCCTGGGCTCACTTAGGGCCCAGCTCCCGCAGGCACTCGGGCAGCCCCGGGGTGGCCAGGTGTGTCCGTTCCCAGAGCCGCAGCACCTGGTTTGATTTTGCCACATTTTGGTCCCATCACCCTCTTCCGTTTCCCCCTTCCTTTTTTTCTTTTTGTCATGGCCCCTCTCTCAGACTTGGTGTCCCCCTCTCTCACATGTCCTGCTTACTGTTCCTCTCCTGAGCTGTCCTGAGGCTTGGACAGAATATTCCGAAGGGCCAAGGAATTGAGCTAGTTGTGTGCTGATGATGAAAGCTTGCCTCACTTTCTTACTGCTGAGCCCCAGCAAACACCTGGGTGGAGGTCGGGAGCCCCTCAGCAGGAGGGACCCCTCCCCTCTGCAAGCCTGGCCTGGCCACACTGACTTAGGGAAAGAGTCACATTTCTTTCCAAGTGTTACCACCCTTGCTGTGCCAGTGGGGTGAGGTGGGAAACCCTTCTGAGGGAGCTGGGTGGGGTGGGGGAGCTTTCCACTGCCTCTCCCCGAGCGGGGGACCCCTGTGCAAGCCCACCAGAAAAATGCAGGAAACAACCAGAGGTACCCTCAGAGTGGGAATGTTCAACCCATTTGCACTTTTGTAGACTGTAAACATTCTGTCTGCAGACTTGTTTTCTTTTATGTAAAATGAGAATTCAAACAACCCCCAGGCATTTTTCTGTGCCTTACCAACTGGCTAAAAACTTCTACCAGGTGAGCCTCCATGTTCAACCTTGGAGCCCCAGCAGGCAGCACCTAGGTGGCCTGGTCTTCCTGCCCTAAGGACTGTCAGTTCGGGGGCCTGGCCTGCAGGCTCTGGGCTGGGTGTGTCCCCTGGGAGGGGTTAGTAGAATGGCATCAAAGAGGTGTGATGCCTGTCCTCCCGCACCCGCTGTGGATTGAGTGTTTTGTGTGATGCTTCGCCAGAGAGAATCCACAGCTCTGTGCGGCGAGGTGGGGCATAAAGCAAGGAAGTATTTGTCAGGGCCTCAGCCCTCCTGCTGCCCCGCACCTGACTCTGGGATCAGGACCTCCTCAATTTTCTCTTTTCCTCTCGCTGCAGGGCTTTTTAAAGTGGAGTCCGTCCATCCAAAATCCAAACGGTGTCCAAATACTCAGGATGGTGCATGTTCTATTCTACTTGTTTACACTGCTTTTCACCACAGCCTTTTATCATCTTTAACAGCTCATTTTGTTTGTTTTCCAGTGTCAGACTGGTTGATTGTTAACTGATTAGAGGAATTCTTTACCCCTTTGCTCTGGGGGTGGGGTAGCTAGCCAGCAGCTTCTTTTTGCTGAAGCATTACAATCCAACTCGATTTAGTTTTTTGTGTTTTTTTTTGTTTTTTTTTGCTTTTAAAAAAATGGAAATAATTTTGGTTAATTACAGTGTGGCAATAAACTTTGGAGCCAGTCTTTGGAACAGCTTCTTCAGATTCATAAACCACTAAACAGGTTTAGCAATGCTTCTAACGTAAGCATGTTGATGTATTTAGATAGGCACAATACGTCCTACATCCTTTTAATTCCAGGTAAACACTTAAATCATTTTTGTTTTTAAATATGGGGCCTGGAATGTTGTGAGTTTTTTGTGGCAGGAAAGAAACGATTGGTTTTAAAAGTTTACTTTCATCATTTATTCTGTAAAGTAGGAATACTAATGACTTGCCTCGTGGGGTTGACCTGAAGGTTAAATGAGTTAAGGACTCTCTGCCTGCTTCGACGTGTGTCACCGTTTCATAAGCCTGGCTTTGGGTGTAGATTTGCAAAGGAAGTGCTAAGCCTGGGCTGTAGTGTTTTGCACGCGTTGAATTACTTCTTGACACTTTGCTATGTGGTGGGGCAGCGCCCGAGAAGACTGCCAGGACTGTCCCTGTCCGCCTGGCCTGTCATGGGAGATGGATTTCCTAGTTGTGTTTGATTTGATGGATAGCTTAAAGACGCAGAGACAGATTTCGCCAGGAGTTTAATTCCGTCTGCTTTGCTATCTAGAAATTGACTCTTACAAATCAATAAGAAAAAAGTCAGGCAGTCCAGGAAAACGTGGTCAAGAGGTATACACAGGAAAGTCACAAGAGAAGAAATCCAAATGTCCAATACATGCATGCAGGGCTGCTCGGCTTCCTATGAAACGCTTCCATGCGTCAGCTTGGTTAAACATTTCAATGATTGCCAACATCCAAAGTAAATAAAAGTTTTAGGGAATGGGTGCTCTTCAAGATTTTTTGTGAGAGAATAAATAAAGTGAGCACAGACTTTTTAGAGAGTAATTTAGTCCTGAAGCATGTGGCTACAAGGTAACCGAAAACCAGACTGACACTGCGGCATATACCCATAGAGGAGTTCATTTTTCTCACCTAACAAGCAGTCTGGAGGTAGGCGACGGCTGGCTTTGTTTCAGCAGCTCGTCGGTCAAGGCTGGCATCATCCTGATTCCCCTAGTTTTCCTTTATGTTGCCACGGGGCTGCCACCACTCTGAACACCACAGCCACCTTCGGGGCAGAGAAATGGGGCCGTGCCAACCACGTCTGTATCCCTTTTACCTGGAAAGCAAAAACATTCCTAGGGAGCACTTCGCATTCTTTTGCTGATGTTTAATTGGCTGCAACTGGGTCACGTGGCCACCGCTAGCTGTAAGCAAAGTGAGTTTCCAGCTTTTTTAGCCTTGGTTGTTGGAGGAGGAGAGGAGAGGATTGAAAATGAGGGGGAGCAGGTAGTGGTTCAGCCAGTCAACAATGCTGGCTATCCCTTCCAAGCCGGGTTCCACTTCTGGGTGTCTCTCCTATTGAAATAACCTCAGATGTGCTCAAAGGAACATGTGCAAGGATTGTCACTGGTGGCTACATTGCTTGCAGGAGCCAAAGTTGGAACCTTCTTAAGTGTCAGCAGGCAAACGGTTCCACTATGGTACATCCATACCACAGACTACTGCAGGCAACTGGAAAGAAAGAGTTAAATCAGATCAAATATACCGACAACTACATTTCCAAGACATTTTATTGGGGGGGAGGGAGGAATTTGAAAAATAGTTTAAATAGTATGATTCTCGCTGTAAAAACACGCACCTGCGAAACTGTACATATTCTAGAAATACAAACAAGCCAGAAAGAAATACTTCAAACTGGCAACAATGATTTTCTCTGGGGAGAGGGCTGAGATGGCAAGTGAAGGAACTTTTCCTTTTTGTTTAAATATTAATGACAATGGACTCCTGTTTTTCAGATGAATTTTTTTAAAACTAAAATAGAAAAGAATTTCCTCATCGCTGTTTGGAGGGAAATAAATAATGTAGGGAATTTAATAATGATGAAACAAAGAACCCTCGATTAATATGCAGCATTAGCAAGAACATACGAACGCCAGCTAAACGGTTATTTTGTAAGCTAATACATGTCCCTGGATGGGATTTCTCTTAGGCAAGTTTATTTTGGCCGATATTTTGGCCCAAGGTGCTAGGTAGATTTCTCCCAAATGTTTGCATCACTTAAGCTTAACCTTTGGGCTGCTAACAAAATTACAGCAAGTGGAAAACTCTTGGAAGCAATAGTTCTTTCAGATGCCAGAAGACATTTGAAGTAGATTCAGTTTGATTAACTTTTTAAACTTAAACCTTTTATTTAGAGACTGGAGCACTGGTGCACAAAATTCGTGCACAGGGCTCGGCCCTCACAGCCCCGCCTTCGTCTGGAAAGTCGTCCGGACGGTCGTTCTGCTGTTTGATCTAATTAGCATATTAGCTCTTTATTATATAGGATAACTGTAGGTTTACATGCAGTTTAAGAAATCACACAGAGAGCCCCTATCCCCTCTACCCACATCTCTCCAATGTTAACATCTTGCAGAACTATCGTACAAAATCAGGATGTCGACACTGATATAGTCATGACGCAGAAAAATTCCATCACCAGGAAGGCCCCTCAAGATGCCTTTGTACAGCCGCCCCTACTTCTCTCCCATCCCTGCCTCCTCCTTAGCCCACTAGTGTGTTCTTCATTTCTAAAACTTAGTCATTTATATGCGAGCTTTTGTAATTGACCTTTTTCAGTCAGCATAATTCTCACTCTCTGGATTTTCACCCAGGTTGTTGTTTGCATAGTTTGTTCTTTTTATATTCCATGATGTGGATATACCACCACCGTTTGTTCAAGCATTCACCCTTTCAAGGACACCTGGGTTGTTTCTGGGTTTTGGCTGCTGGGAATAAAGCTCCTATAAGCATGCGTGTACAGATTTTGTGTAAACGCCAAGTCTTCTTTTCTCTGGGATAAATACCCGGACATGCAATAGCTGGGTCTCATGGAAGTTGTGTATTTGCTTTTTTAAGAAATTGCCAAACTGTTTTCCAGAGTACACGTACCGTCTTTCATTCTCACCAGCAACATGCGAGTCATCCAGCTTCTCTACATCCTCCCTAGCATTCAGTGTTGTCACTGTTTTTTATATCAGCCATTCTGCCAAGTGCGTAGTGGTGTCTCATTATGGTTTTAATTTGCATTTCCCTGAAGGCTAAGGATATTAAACATCTTTTTATGTGCTATATATTTTTGGTGAGATGGTCCTTTGTATCTTTTGCTGGTGGTTCGGATTTTTTTTTTTTTTTTGCTGTTGAGTTTTGAGAATTCTTTACATATTCTAGATGTTAGTCCTTTGTCGGGTAAATGGTTTGCAACTATTTTCTCCTTGTCTTATATCGGTTTTTCCTTTTATTGATTGTACTTTTTGTTGTTGTTGTGTTAATCCTCACCAGAGGATATTTTTCCATTCAGTTTTTTTAGAGAGCGTGGAAGGGAGAGGCAGAGAGAGAGACATCAATGTGAGAGAGACACATCTATTGGTTGCCTCCCACATGCGCCCTGACCAGGGCCAGGGATTGAGCCTGCGACCGAGCGACATGCCCATGAGCAGAATCGAACCTGGGACCCTTCAGTCCACAGGCTGATGCTCTCTATTCACTGAGCAAAACAGGCTAGGGCTTCTTGATTGTGCTTTTGATAAATGCTAGAACATTTATCTAGCACTAGATTTCAAATATCTTTTTTTGTTCTTTAAAAAAAAATTTTGCGGTGTTACATTTTACAGTTAATACTATGATCTGTCCTGAGTTAATTTTTTTGTAAGGTGAGAGACTTGGGTTCAATTTTTTGCCTGTGTGTTCTAATCCCTTCAGGCACGTTTGTTGGAAAGGCTGTCCTTTCTCTTCCGAATTTCTGTTGCATTTCTGTCAAAAATCAGTTCAGCATATTTGTATAGGTCTCTTTCTGGGGTCTTTGTTTTGTTTCACTGACCTGTGTGTCTTTCCTCCTGCCTATACCACGCAGTCTTTTCTTATTTTTATTTCTCTTTTTGCTAATTCTCACCCAAAGATATTTTTTCCATTGATTTTGAGAGAGTGGAAAGGAGGGAGGGAGGGAGGAAGGAAGGAAGGGAGAGAGGAACATAGATGTGAGAGAGACATCCATTTGGTTGCCTCCCGTACTCGCCCCGATTGGGACAGGGATTGAACCTGCAACCCAGGTATGTGCCCTTGACTGGGAATTGAACCCAGGACCCTTCGTTGCCCGGGGCGATGATCTAACCACTGAGAAACACCAGCCGAGGCTGTAACAGTCTTGATTATTGTAACTAAATATCAAGTCTTGAAATAGTATTGACTGATTCCTCCAACTTTTGTTCTTTTTCAAAATTGTTTTAGCTGTTCTATTATTGTCTTTTATATAAATGTTATAATAATCTTGTCTATAGCTACAGAAATCTTGCTGAAATTTTTATAGGAATTGAATTAATCCTGATTATCAATTTGGGGAGAATTGACATCTTTACTATGTTGAGTCTTCACACCATGAATACAGTATTTCTATCCATTTATTTAGATAGTCTTTTTTTTTTTCTTTATTGATTAAGGTATTACATATGTGTCCTTATCCCCCCATTGCCCCCCCCACACACACACACACACATGCCCTCACCCCCCTGGTGTCTTTGTCCATTGGTTAGTCTTATATGTATGCATACAAGTCCCTTGGTTGATCTCTCCCCCTGACCCCCACCCTCCCCTACCTTCCCTCTGAGGTTTGACGGTCTGATTGATGCTTCTCTGTCTCTGGATCTATTTTCGTTCATCAGTTTATGTTGTTCATTATATTCCACAAATGAGTGAGATCATGTGATATGTATCTTTCTTTGACTGGCTTATTTCGCTTAGCATAATGCTCTCCAGTTCCATCCATGCTGTTGCAAATGGTAAGAATTCCTTCTTTTTTACTGCAGCATAGTATTCCATTGTGTACTGTAGATGTGCCACAGTTTTTTGATCCACTCATCTACTGATGAGCACTTAGGCTGTTTCCAAATCTTAGCTATTATTGTGCTGCTATGAACATAGGGGTGCATATATCCTTTCTGATTCGTGTTTCTAGTTTCTTGGGATATATTCCTAGAAGTGGGATCACTGGGTCAAATGGGAGTTCCATTTTAGATGTTCTTTGATTCTTTCATCAGGGTTAGTATAGTTTTTAGCATACATATTCTGTTAATGTTTTGTTAGATTTTCATCTAAGTGTTTTTTATAAGTGATTTTATTTTTTATAAGTGATTTCAAACGTGTGCAGTATATAAAACTGTAGTATAGTATTTAGAAATGTAATAGATTTTTGTATGTTTTTCTTGTATCCTGTGACCTTACTGAGCTCACTTTTTAGTTGTAAAAAGCTTTGTAGATTTCTTGGGGATTTTTACATAAATAAACATGTCATCAAATAAGAACACAACACTTCTATTTCTTCATTTCTGATTTGTATGCCTTTTATTTCTTTTTCTTGCTTTATTGCATTGACTAGAACTTCTAGAAGTATATTAAATAGGAATGGTGAGAATGGACGTGTTTGTCTTGTTCCCAATCAGTCTTTTACCATTAAATATAATGTCATGTGTGGGGTTTTTTTTGTAGATGTCTTTATCAAGTTGAAGAAGTTCCCCTAAATTCTGAGAGTTATTATCAAGAATGGATGTTGAATTTCAATATATGCTTTTTCTGCATCAGTTGATATGATCATATGAGTTTTTATTTTTAGTCTATTAATATGGTAGATTACATTGATGAATTTTTTAATATTGAACCAGACTTGCATCCCTAAAATAAGCTTCATGGTGTGGTATATAAATCTTTTTATATATTGGTGGAGACTACTTGTTAATATTTTGTTAAGTATTTTTATACATGTATTCATGAATGATATTGCTCTATAGTTGTTGTTTTTTTGAGTTTTTTTATTGTCTTTATTTGGTTTAATATCAACTTCATAAAATAAATTGGGAAGTGTTCTCTCTTCTCTTAAGAGAGATTATGTAGAACTAGAGGCTTGGTGCACAAAATTCATGCACGGGTGGGGTCCCTCGGGGTGGCCTGCAGAGATTGGGCCCTAGCTCGCACCCCCAGCCTCACAGCCCTGCAGCCCCACCTGGCATCCCACCTTGGCCTGGCACCGCCCGCTCACCTGCTCCACTATCCCACCGCAGTCCCGCTCTCATCAGGGGTCCATCGAGGCCAGCAGCGCCTCCACTGCCACGCACTGCCAGCACCACATCACTGATGCCTGCTATGTTCCGCACCGCCCCCTGGTGGTCGGTGCACATCATAGCGAGCGGTCAAACTCCCAGTTGGTCGAACTCCCCCCAGGTCAGTCGAACTCCCGCCCGAAGGGACAATTTGCATATTAGCCTTTTATTACATAGGATAGGATTGGTGTTAATTCTTTATTGAAATCAGTTGGGCCTGGGAATATCTATTTGGGGGAGTTTTTTCTTCTTTTTTTCCTGCTTGTTTAACATGTTTTTATTGATTTCAGAGAGAAAGGGAGAGAGATAGAGACATCAGTGATGAGAGAGAATCATTGATCGGCTGCCTCTTGCACACTTCCTGCTGGGGATCAAGCCTGCAACCTGGGCATGTGCCTTGACCGGGAATCAAATCCTGACCTGGGGGAGTTTTTAACTACAAATTCAATTTTCTTAGTAGTTAGAGAGCTATTCAGAATATCTCTTTCATATTGGGTAAGTTGTTACAGTTTTTGTTTTTTTAGATTTTACCAATTTCATCTAAGTTGTCAAATATGTGTGTATACTAGTAATTGTTCATAGTACTATTCCCTTGTTACCTTTTGATGCCTACAAGGTATGAAGGGATAATCCCCTGTTTTATTCCTGATGTTGTTAGTTTGTGTCTTTCATCTTATTTTTTTGTCAGTCTTGTTAGAGGTTTCTCAATTTTCTTGTTCTTTACAAAGAACCCGCTCTATGTTTCATTGATTTTTCTCCATTGCTTTTATGTTTTCAACTTCATTTATCTGTGTTCTTTTATTAGTTCCTTCCTCCTGCTTGATTTGGGTTTATTTTGCTCTTCTAGGTTCTTGGAGAAGAGCTTAAACTGTTGATTTGAGACATTTCCTCTTTTCCAATGTGTGCATTTAGTGCTACAAATTTTTCTCTTAGCACTACTTTTGCAATGTCTTAGACATTTTGGTGTGTTGTATTTTCATTTTTATTCAGATCATTGTATTTTTTTAATAGACCTTATTTTTCAGAGCAGTTTTAGGCTCACAGCAAAATTGAACAGAACGTAGAATTCCCATATAATATTGACTACTCCACTGGTAATACCACTCATATCCTGCACCAGAGTGTTACATTTATTGTAGTCAGTGAACCTACGTGGGCACATCGTTATCGCCCAAGGTCCACCTTTTACATAAGGGTTCACTCTTGGTGTTGTGCATTCTGTGGGTTTGACAAATGCGTAATGACATGTATCCATTATTATAGTATCATACAGCATAGTTTCACTGCCCTAAAAATCCTCTGCGTTCTGCTTATTCGTTCCTCCCCAACCCCTGGCAACCCTGATCTTTTTAACTGTCTCCATAGTTTTGCCTTTTCCGGAATGTCACCTGGTTGGAATTATAAAGTATGTAGCCTTTTCAGATTGGCTTTGTTTTACTTACTAATATGCATTGAATTTTCCTCTGTCTTTTCATGGCTTAATAGCTCATTGCTTTTTAGTGTTGAATAATATTCTCTGGTCTGGATGCACCAGTCACTTTGTGAAGGACATCCTGATTGCTTCCAAGTTTTATCAATTATGAATAAAGCTGCTATAAATAGTTGTATGCAGGTTTTTCTGTACACCTAAATTTTTAACTCATGTGGTTAGAAACCAAGGAGCACCGTTGCTGTATTGTATGGTAAGAATATTTTTAGTTTTGTAAGAAACCACCAAATTGACTTCCAAAGTGGCATTACTGTCTTTAGTTTTCTGAAGTTTAGTTATGATATATTTTGGCATGGATTTCTTTGTGTCTATCCTGTTTGTGGCTCACTCAGCTTCTTGAATTTGCAGGGTTATGTCTCTTGCCAGATTTGGGAAGTTTTCAGCCATCATTTCCTGGAGTACTTTTCAAGTGTTGCCCTTTCTCCTCTTCTTCTGGGACTATGAGGACATAATTATTAGGTCCTGTGTTATAGTCCCACAAGTTTATCAGTACTAATTTTTTTTTAAAATTTATTTTCTCTCTGTTGATTCAGATTAGGTAATTTCTTTTTTTTTTTTTAAAGTGTGCCTTAAGCACAAACTATTTTTTTTTAATATATTTTATTGATTTTTTACAGAGAGGAAGGGAGAGGGATAGAGAGCTAGAAACATCAATGAGAGAGAAACATTGATCAGCTGCCTCCTGCACACCCCCTACCGGCGATGCGCCCGCAACCAAGGTACATGCCTTTGACCGGAATCGAACCTGGGACCCTTCAGTCCGCAGGCCGACGCTCTATCCACTGAGCCAAACCAGTTTCGGCCAGATTAGGTAATTTCTATTATTCTGTCTTCAAGTTCATTCATTTGTTCCTAGTCCTCTCCATTCTGCTATTAAGTTCATCCACATAGCTTTTTATTTCAGCTTTTGTATTTTTTAGTTCTAAATATTATATTTAGTTTTTCTTTATTCTTTGCGGGGGCCTTCTATTTTCTTCATCTGTTTTAATTGTGTTCCTAATTGCTTTTATCATAGCTGCTTTAAAATCTTGTTGTCAGATAAGTGCAACATCTCCATCCTCTTGGTGTTGGCATCTATCTGTTATCTTTTATTTGGTTTGAGATTTTCACATTCTTTGAATAGCAACTGGATTACAATTGAAACCTGAACAGTGGAAACTCTTCATCTTATTTAATCCTACTGTTTCCGTTGGTTTTCTCTGACACTGATCCAGTAGAGAAGGGGCAGTACTGCCTTGTTACTGCCAGATAGAGGTAGAAGTCTAGGATTCCACTTGGACTCTTTAGAGTCACTGCAGGGCCAGGGAGCGAGTGCAGCTCCCACGTGGTCTCTTCTAAACTGGGGTCCGGCCGGCATGGCTCAGTGGTTCGGTGTTGACCTATGAACCAGGAGGTCACAGTTTGATTCCCAGTTGGGGCACATGCCTGGGTTGCAGGCTAGATCCCCACTGTAGGGCGTGCAGGAGGCAGCCAATCAATGATTCTCCATCATCATTGATGTTGCTATCTCTTCTCCCTCTCCCTTCCTCTCTGAAATCAATAAAAAATATATTAAAAAAAAATAAACTACAGTGGGAGTGGCGTCATTACTACTAGGCAGTGGTAAAAGCCCTGACTCTTCTGACATCTTCTCTGACACTACCCCAACAGGGCTAGTGGGTGCCTCCTTACACCCTGATATGGTCATATGGTTGGGGATGAGGCCATAGTGTGTGTGTGTGTGTGTGTGTGTGTGTGTGTGTGTGTGTGTGTGTGTGTGTGGCTGGTGTTAGGCTGCAGTAGGGCAGTTATTGTCTGAAAGTTTTCTGTCTTGCTTGATTGTCTTTTTACTAGTTTTTTTAGGTTACAAAGAATAGGCTTTTGAGGGGGCTCTTTGTCTGCAACTATTGGTTTTTCTCTATATCCAGCCTCTTCAGCTCTAAATCTGGGCTGTACGAGGCAGAACGAAAACCTAGGATTACCAACCACCATGTTTTTTTAGATCTCAAAGTCCCCAGCTAGTCTGCCTTCTCTCCACCTTTCAGAATCTCCTCCAACAATGTTTTAGTTGAACTTAATGGGGAGAATAGGAAGACGTATGTCTCACTCCATCTTCCTAGAAGGAGAAGGCGCCTGGTTAACTTTTAGACCTATCTAAAGTGAGTATGTGAAGGAAGGCTGGCGTTGGAAAGTTATCATTTTAAAGGTTCATTTCAACATTGTGCTAATGACCTATGTGAAAGTCAAACTGAGTTAGTGCCTTGAGAATCCTGACTGTCCCCTAAGAAGAGAAAAACGGTGATGAATTCCATGTGAAATCATGTAGCTCGTAGGGCTTCAGTAGCATCTGTTATTTCACCAATCTTAAACGAATACATTCGTGAGTTTTGCTCTCAACACCAAAATTTTGGATCAGAGTTCATGAGTATCCTGATTTAAATGCATTTTTTTTTATCTCATATTCTCTTTGATTGGCAAGCATGTTTAAACCTGTATCTTAGCTTTCCTTTTATTACTCAATAAAGAAAGAATTCACTTAAGTAAGTAGAAATGTCTTCCTGGGGCAAACACAAAGGAGCTTATCTTTGGATTCAGCACTCCTGACCACTAGCCTGGGTTCCCTGGCCAGTGACTGGAAAAGACTGGTTCCAGACTGTGCTGCCCCGGGAGCAGGCTGAGGGCCTCAGAAATTTACCGACGCTGTACTTGACTGGAGTGACCCTTGTTGTAGAGAAACCCCATTTGAAATGGCAGGACTGGGTTTTCAGGAGGGACCACACCGCTTCCAGTTTAATTCTGAGGTATGCATTTGTTTATCTTTCTTCTAGTTTTATGGACATATAATTTATATACCGCACTGTTTAAAATTTATAGCATAATGACTTCACAGGAAGTTTAGTGAACACCCATCGCTTCATAGAGTTACAAAGAATTTGTTCTCCTAAGAACTTTCAGGATTTACTCTCTTAGCAACTTTTAAATATACTATACAGTATTGGTAGCTATAGTCATCATGTGTGCGTTACATCCCCAGTAGTTACTTATCTTATAACTGGAAGTTTGTACCTTCTGACCACCTCCACTCAATTCTCCCCTCACACCTCCAGCCTCTGGCAACCACAAATCTGATCTCTTTTTCTATGAACTTGTGGTTTTTTAGATTTCCCATATAAGGGAGATAGTACAGAATTGGTCTTTCTCTGTCTGACTTATTTTATTTAGTATAATGCCCTCAAGATCCATTCATGTTGTCACAAATGGCTGGCTTTCCCTCTTTTTATGGCTGAATAATACTCCATTATATATATATCTCACGTCTTCTTTATTCATTCAACCATCGATGGACACTTAACGTTGTTTCCATGTCTTGGCTTATCCTATATAATAAAAGGCTAATATGCAAATCGACCGAATGGCAGAACAACCAGTCGCTATGATGCGCCCTGACCACCAGGGAGCAAATGCTCAACACAGGAGCTGCCCCTGGTGGTCAGTGTGCTCCCCCAGGGGGAGCATCGCTCAGCCAGAAGCCGGGCTCATGGCTGGCTAGTGCAACAGTGGTGGCAGGAGCCTCTCCTGCCTCCGCGGCAGTGCTCAGGATGTCCGACTGATGGCTTAGGCCCGCTCCCCATCAGAGAGGGGAGCGGGCCTAAGCTGGCAGTCAGACATCCCCCAAGGGGTCCTGGACTGTGAGAGGGCACAGGCCAGGCTGAGGGACCTCCCCCGCTGCCAAATGCACAGATTTCGTACCGGGCCTCTAGTTGTAAATAATATTGTAATGACCCTGGGGGTGCAGATGTCCCTTCATGATAATTATTTCATTTCCTTTGGATCTATACCCAGAAGTGAGGTAGGTGGCTTTTTCTCTTTTAATGATGTTGGGGGCTGGGAGCAGGGATATATGGCAGTGCCAGTGGGTTCAGTGGGTCCTTTCAGCCAGGAACAGGCAGAGGTCAAGAAACACTCTGGCCACAAATGATTCTAGATTTACATTTGTTTTCTCACTCCCTTTGGCAGTAATGTATGGTGCCAAGGTCGGCAGCATACAGCTACTAAAAAAAAAAAAAAAAAAAAAAAAGAATATAAGGATTCTCTTGGGTAATGTTGAAGGTATGATATATACCCTGGAACTTATTTTCCAGATCTTAACTCTTGGTTTATCAGACATTTAAAGTTCAGTGTTTTTAATGACCTTTCTTTTTAAAATGTATTTTCTTTGCCCTGGCTGGTGTGGCTCAGTTGGTTGAGCGTTGTCCCATGTCCCAAGAGGTCACTGGTTTGATTCCTCTTCAGGGCACATGCAGGTAGGGGGCATGCAGAAGGCAGCTGATTGATGTTTCTCTCTCTCTCTCTCTCTCTCTCTCTCTCTCTCTCTCAATAAAAACATATTCTAAATTTTTTTAAATCTACTTTCTTTAAATGGTTTTCTTTCCGTTAATCTTTTAACATACATTTTCTGATTTTTTTAAATGAGAAAATGCATATTCAGTGCTTTATTTAAAATAAAATTAAGCAAATATTTGCCTTTATGGCCTTGAAATAACATCACATAATGGAGCAAAGACTTGGGAACTGCCTGTAGCACTGGGTTGGGATGTGGACAGTTTTATATTTGGGATCAAAGCTGAAAACACTGGTGGCATAGTTCTGGGAAACCAGAGCCTAATACACAGTGGTCTGTATGGATGCTGAGGATTATGTAATCACCTAAGTAATAGCTCATTTTGATTCTGAGTAGCTGCTTCAAGATAAAAACTGAAAGGTCTCTTTGTAATTATAATTTGTGTGAAGGCTATTTGCCAAAATGTTTTTAAACCCTGGTACTTGAAGCACTTTCAGAATCGAAGAGAGCTGGCTCAACATTTGATGACTAATACTATCCTTACCTTTCAAAATCTGTTTTTAACCTCCTCTTCCAGTGTTCCAGGGTATCTTGAAGAACAAACTGCTCCACCTTGTCAACATGGCTCGAATAAGTGTAGCCTTTCAGTACCAGAGAGAAGTCAGAATTCCAACAATGACTCGTACTGTACTTTAAATTGTGTGTAAGGTCTCCCTCTGCGTTCTGATCAAGATTTAGCTTTCATGCTTAGCATCTCGTAAACTTGTTCTAAGTACTTGGCTGACTTCTGTGCGAGTCAGACACCAGTGACTTTAGTTCCATAGACTTCAGTCAGAGCCCTGTTTTCTTTCCCCATTTGGAGGAAATGGCTCGAGGTGTTCATTTTTGTTTTGGTTAGACTCAAGCAAATACATTTCATAGCAGTCATCAAACAAGTGTATAATGTGGGTAGCTATGGACTCTGTCGAGTGTAGAAGCACTTACTGGGGAGCATTAATTTTTCCGCTCTACAGTGTACCCTGATTTACTGCCATAGGCCTGACTTCTCTCCTTGAACTTGAAGTCTTTTATTCAGGTGAAGTTAAATGCAATAAAAATCATTATTTTTGGTGTTATCCGAGGTTGCAACCTTCTGTGTGTTTGGACAGACTCACGCAGCACCATCAAAATAGAGAATATGACCCGTGCCCTTTGCTGGTACCGTCCCTCCACACTCAGCCCCCAACAATGACTGGTCTGTTCTTTTCTCTATCACTTTCTGCCTTTTACAGAATGTCGTCTGAATGGACTTGTTACCGGAGGATCCAACTCCCCTGTGGCTTGTGGGAGTGAGGTTCTTGCGATAGCTTCAGAAAACGAGTTTTCTAAGATTTGCACGGGAGGGTGGGATGTGGATAAAGATTTTCTTGGCGTGGAGTTACATTTTTCGGGTTTCCAAGTCCCCTGCCCCTTAGGCCAGTCCTGGACAAGGTAGGGCTGGGGTTCCAGCAGAGCCAGAAACAAGGCCAGGGGCCAGCGCTTCCTTCCGTTCCATGTTGCAGCCAGGCGTCGTTCAGCATCTAAACGGAAGTTCATGAGTCCATGTGTGGAGTCCACCATGGCCGTGCGCCGTGTGGGCACAGGGGAGCATGCCCCTGCCACAGGAACCCTGGAGCCTAGAGAGAGAGTGGCTCCTTTGTCTAGTGTGTATATGTTTACACTAGAAGCCTGGTGCACAAAATTCGTGCACTCGGGGGAGGGGGGGTGGTCCCTCAGCCCAGCCTGTGCCCTCTCACAGTCTGGGAGCCCTCGGGGGAAGTCCTACTGGATGGCTTAGGCCTGTGGTTGGCAAACTGCGACTCGCGAGCCACATGCGGCTCTTTGGCCCCTTGAGTGTGGCTCTTCCACAAAATACCACAGCCTGGGCGAGTCTATTTTGAAGAAGTGGCGTTAGAAGAAGTTTAAGTTTAAAAAATTTGGCTCTCCAAAGAAATTTCAATCGTTGTACTGTTGATATTTGGCTCTGTGGACTAATGAATTTGCCAACCACTGGCTTAGTCCCATTCCCCACTGCACTCACCAGCCGTGAGTCCAGCTTCTGGCTGAGCGGTGCTCCCCCTGTGGAAGTGCACTGACCACAAGGGGGAAGCTCCTGCGTTGAGCATCTGCCCCTGGTGGTCAGTGCGCATCATAGTGACGGGTTGTTCCGCCATTCGGTTCATTTGCATATTAGCCTTTTATTATATAGGATTTTGTACACTTGCAGTGGCCACGTTCCTCCTGGCCACTAATTTGTCCCCAGTTATGACTGGCAGAGGGGTAGGCACCTTTCCATGTCGCTCAGGCCTTACTGGGCATGCTTCTCAACTGCCTTTGTCCGGTCTCTTTCCCCATTGATCCGTGAGGAACAGACTTGGAAAATGTTAAATGCAGCTTTTTGGCAAAGCTATAGAAATGGCGCGCCTGTATGTAGTCTTCCCTCTCCTTCTTTTCTGTTAAATAATGGCCAGGTTATTACAACAGCATCCTTATCATGCAGGGTGTAGCTTTTGAGTTTGGGTTCTTTCACTTAGGATAATAACTTTTGAAATTCATCCAGGGGTTGTATGCATCAGCAGTTTGTTGCTGTTGCTGAGTACTATTCAACTGTAGGGATGGACTACAGTTTGCAAGTGAATGTTTTAACTTTATAAAAAAACTGCAAGTTGTTTTCCAGAGTGGTGGTACCATGTTGCATTTCTGCCAGCAGTGTATGACAGTTCCAGTTGCTCTGTATCCTTGTCACCTCTTGGCGTTGTCAAGTTTCTTATTTTAGCCACTCTAATGGGTATCTAGTGGTTATCTTGTTATGCCTTTAATTTGTATTCCCCTAACAACTGATAACACTGAGATTCTTTTTTATGTCGTCTGCCATTTAAGTTCTTTGGTGAAATGTCTATCCAGATTGTTGCCTATTTTTTTTAAAGTTGGATTGTTTCATTTCTTATTATTTAGTTTGAAGGTTGTTTATATATTCTAGATACCACAGCACTTTGTTGGATTTCTGTAAGTATTTTCTCGCAGTCTGTGATTTGTCTTTTCATTCTCTTGGCAATGTTTTAGTTCCCATTTTTAAACCATTTTCAAGGGTACAATTCAGTGGTTTTAAGTACATTCAGATTGTGCAACTATCACCACCATCCATCTCCAGTACTTTTTTCATCTTGTGAAACTGAAACGCCGTACTCGTTACATAACTCCCCATCCCCCCCACCCCACCCCAGACCCCAGCCCCTGGCAACTGCTATTCTTTCTCTCTCTGATTTTGAACACCGTGGTATCTCATGTCAGCAGAATCATACAGTATTTGTATTTTTATGATTGGCTTATTTCACTTATTGTAATATCCTCAAGGTTAATCGATGTCAGAATTTCTCTCCTTTTTAAGGCTGAATAATATTACATTTTGTGTGTGTGTATATATACATTATAATGCATAAATATTTTACATATTATATATTTTTATGTGTGTGGCTTACAAAATATACCACTCTTTGCATATTTGTTCATCCCTCAGTGGACACTTGGATTACTTGCATGTTGAGCCATTGTGAATAATGCTGTGAACATGGATGTACAGAGAGTGTTTGAGTCCCTACTTTCAGTTCTGCTGGGTGGATACCCAGGAGTGGAATTGCTGCATCATATGGTAACTCTGGGTTTAACTTTTTGAGGAGCAGCCACACTGTGTTCCACAGCAGTCACCTGGTTTTCTATCCCCACCAGGTCCACAAGGGGCTAGTGTCTCCACTCCTCACCAATACTTGGTATTTTCTGTCTTTTTTATAGTAACTATCCTGATGGGTGTGAGATGTTAAAGATGTGTTTCTGAAGAGCAGGAATGGAGGTTTATTTGTTTGCATACGGATGTCCAGTTGTGTCCACATCCGTTATTGAAAGGACAATTTTTCTCTATTGTATTGCCTTTGAACCTTATTAAAAATCAATTGACTGCATACTTGTGGGTCTATTCTGGACGTATTCTCTCCTTAAATTTTGATCAGCCTCCCTCATGTGAAGCCGTGCGAAGCTTAATATAGTACCAGCCCTCCCTCAGAAGTAACTTGTGGGTCATGATTGAAGCAGAAGAGAAGATGAAGACATTTTGCAATCTGGCAGGGCAGACATACTCTGCATTTTGCAGGGCTGGGGGTGGGGGCTCTGAAAGATAAAACGTATGGCTTTCTCCACTCTTTTTTTTTTTTCAGGAACGAACCCAAACAGATTTTGTATAGTATATCTTTATCAGGTTTGAAATCGGGGCTGAGAATTTCTTCTGCAGAAAGCTAACACAGGGTACAAGATAAGAGAAATAAGCATTTGAGTTTAAACTATAGGCTCCCGTAGTTATACAATAGTATAAAAATAGTGACTATCTTGATGGAGGCAAAGAGAACAGAGGAATCTAATATCACTAGAACAGAAATAAATGTGCTGAGGTCCCAGCTCCACAGAGAGGGCCTGGGCTCAGGAAGGTGTGAGGAAACCTTTCAGGCTGTTCACAGATTTCTGCCAGGGGAAAAAAAAGGAGGTGCATCTACGCCCTAAAATGGTAGGGAAGGGCCGGGCTCATTCACTGGTAGCTGGAGTTCTTTCGCCGCCAGTTCAATAAACCGGGTGTAACTCTTGGAATGAAACCCTCATCCAGGTAGTGTTGCCCGGTTTGTATAGAGAGCACAGTTCTGTTTGCCCCTCCTATGAAGACGTCCCTTAGACCAGTGGTCGGCAAACTCATTAGTCAACAGAGCCAAATATCAACAGCACAACGATTGAAATTTCTTTGGAGAGCCAGATTTTTTACAATTAAACTTCTTCTAACGCCACTTCTTCAAAATAGACTCGCCCAGGCCATGGTATTTTGTGGAAGAGCCACACTCAAGGGGCCAAAGAGCCGCATGTGGCTCGCGAGCCGCAGTTTGCCGACCACAGCCTTAGACAATACTGTAGAGATGGCCAGGGTCTCAGAGATGGGAAAGAACGACCGGGCAAATAGCTCACATTCTTTTCTATCTTCCTACCTCCTGTCGGGGCTCTCGTTCCCGCTCTTCCTTGGGGAGGCTGCTGGGTGTACATTTCTAAAGCACAGCTCTGATCGTGTTGCTGCCTGATCAAGCTGTGTTTCAATGGTTGCCCGTCGGCCCCAAGATAAAAACATGACACTTCACAGCTGCAGCCCTTCAGGGCCTGGCCCTGGACTACCTTTACCACCTCTTCTCGGGGCATCTCCTTTCATGCTGTAATGGACGGCCTGCTGAGCCCAAAGAGGCTATGCTTTTTCACTCCACTGACCATGTCCTGGTTCTTCTTCCCGGGATGGCTTTTCCTTTATGTGCCTCATGGATTCCTCATCATCCTCTGAGATCCAGCTCAAAGGCCACCTTCTCTCGACAGCTCCCTGCACTGCCTGAGCAGGAGGCAGTGCGTAGAGGATAATGTTCAAGGGCACAGGCTTGGCTTTGAATTCCAGCTCCATCACTTTTGAGTTGTGTGGATTTTGACAGGTTACTTAATCTCCCTGAGCCTTGATTTTAGTTTATAGTTTTTAAGATTTTTAGGGAGAGAGAGAGAGAAAAATATCAATGTGAGAGTGAAACATCGATTGACTGCCTCTTGCAGGCCCCCAACTGGGGATTGAGCCCACAACCTGGGCATGTGCCCTGACCCAGAATCGAACCAGCAACCCTTCGGTGCACTGGATGACACTCAACCAACTAAGCCACCCGGCCAGGGCTGAGCTTTGATTTTATAGGAGTAAATACCTCAGAAGGTTATTATGATAATTAAATAATATAATACATATGCATTATATAAGTATTTAATAACCATGTGTTCATATTAATATTATCTTTAACTCATTGGTTTAGTAAGTATTTATTGAGCACCCACTACATGCTCTTCACCTGTACCAGGCGCTTGGGATGCACAAATGCATGAGACCCAGCCAGCCACGTATTGCAGGTGCTCGCGTACAGTCCTTTAAGAAGAAGGTTTGCAAAGCACCGTGGGAGCTACCATTTATTTTGTGGCTACCATACGCTGAGCACTTTACGTGTGCATCTCAGTTCATCCTCCAGCAACCTCCAACTGGAGGTGTTATCATTCCCGTTTCACATCTGTGGACACTGGCTCTCAGCGAGGGTAGGTAGCTTGCCTATGTGATACAGGGATACCTACCGAGTCGTACAGGCAAGAGTTAAACCCAGCCTGCCTGACTCTGTCAAAAAGAAATTTAGGAACTATTTGGAGGATTTTATAAGCCCTTTGAGATTTGCATCTTGAGAGGCACAACCATATTTTCCCAAAAGATGCTCCTTTCTGCTTCTGCCAGCGGCAGCATGTTCCGCGGGATAAATTCTAGGGCTTACCCGAGATGACAGGCCACGTTTCCTTACAACTCACGTTCTGTTGTTTATATAACAAGCGCTGTTTCCTCGAGTCTCGCTATGAACTCCTCAGCCTCTTCCATATTCACCTGAATAGTAAATATGAGAGAGCTGAAAGTTTATAGGAAAGGTCAAGAACCCGGTAGCTTTTCTCGCTAGAATTCTGGAAGAAGTGGTAGGCTTCACTCATCACTTACACACTCTGTCCAGGTGTGTAAGTAAAAGCAGAGTTTTAAGATGTTTTTAGTTTTCCGCAACCAGCTGCCTTGTGGAAGGTGGATGTTCCCAGTGTAAACGTGGTGCTCCCCTAAAGTGAGATCTGTGGGACTCCGCTCTGCCCTGAACAACTAGTTGGAGCAACTCGTTTACAGATTGGCCTCATTGGCGATTAATTCTGCCCAAGGATTTGGAATACCGGAGGTGCTTTGGAGGGGAACCCGAAAGGCACTTCCAGTGCCTGTTGCCAAGGTGCTGGCCCCATGGACCTACAGGAGCGACATTATTGTCATCATCCTCTTCCCCCTTTCTGGGGGTCAAGTTGTCAGGGCTCAGCTGCCCAGGTCCTAACCTGCTCGGCCTTCTGGATGATGATGAGATCATGAATACCGATGAGATCATGGATAACGATGAGATCATGAATAATGATGAGATCACGGCCCTATGCGACACCATCACCAACCACCTGGTGCAGCCTTAGGACCACCAAGATGCCATTCGTGCGATATTCATGTACAGTCAACTGTAGAAGAACTTCTGAGGTGCACAAAAGTCCACCAAGATGTCATATTTAAGTGCTTGTCATCACAAGTGGTTATTATACCTCCAGCTCCTGAAAAACAATCTTATCCAGCATGCAAAGGGTTACTGGAAAAAGCACTTACATCTGAAATTGAAGGAAACCCCCGAGCCAGTTAAGACCTCTGAGGGCATTAGACTCTTTCAACAGCAGGAGAAAGAAGATTTTAAAAAGCTGGAATAGCCCGGCTTCTGTGGCTCAGTTGGTTGAGCATCCTCCCATGCACCAGGAGGTCGCCAGTTCAATTCCCAATCAAGGAACATGCGTGGGTTGCAGGCTGGATCCCCAGTAGAGGGCATGCAGGAGGCAGCCGATGGATGTTTCTATCTCCCTCTCCCTTTCTCTCTCTGAAATCAATAAAAACATTTTTAAAAAAATTTTTAAGCTGGAATAGTTAATTTCTATTGATGAGGAGAAGAATTCTGTCACTGGTTCTTTGAACTTCTTAATTCTCAGAATACTTTTCTTGGGCCCCCTCAACATGATTGGGGCCACAGCACTTCTGCACAAAATGCGATAGACTACCAAGGAGCAGAAATTGTGAGCCTTCATCTGCTGTCCCTCGTGAAAGAAGGACATATTTCTTTCAATGCCAACCTTTATTCCCACGGATTGAAATGTGCTTCTTCTTCCCATCACCTGGCTGTGGTTGGAGTTGCTGGGACTGTCCACTGAGGGAACACTTGTTTGGGCATTTTTTAACAAATTTTTGGACTCATCTGCTGCTCTTTTATGGAGAATACTTAGAAAATCAAATTTATTGGTCCGAGAATTATTGTAGATACTTGCTTCCCTTGCTCCTGGAATGTTAATGAAACCAGCTATTCATTTGAACCAAGTGATACAGAGGCCTTTTATAACGTAATCATTTTATGTGGTACCTACAAAGTAGGACATAATATAATGTCAGGCAGGCCTTGGCTGGCGGAACTAGACCAGCCTTTATGTAGTGGAAATGAGACGTTGTTGAGCAAAAGAGAACTGAGTTTACTAGTAAATTACCCTGTAAAGCATCGAGCACTGATGTCAGTCTACACAGAAATTCTCCCAGGTACTACATGGGCATATTTGAATTGAAATACCTTTTTGGACTACAGACTTACATATTATGCAAACACTTGCCTCTCTCTACCTGAGTTGCAGCAGATGTTCTGAAGGCTTAATGCAGTTCATCAAATAAATCGTACTGTAGATATTTTTTAATTTTTTTAAATATATTTTATTGATTTTTTACAGAGAGAAAGGGAGAGGGATAGAGAGTTAGAAACATCGATGAGAGAGAAACATCCCCTACTGGGGATGTGCCTGCAACCAAGGTACATGCCCTTGACTGGAATTGAACCTGGGACCCTTCAGTCCGCAGGCCGATGCTCTATCCACTGAGCCAAACCCGTCAGGGCCCACTGTAGATATTTTGAAAGAGATGTTTTTAAGCAGAAAAGAGTGCTAACAAGGCTCTTAAAGATGTTTGGATCCCATTGCATTGGTCATAGTTGTTAGTGGCAAACACATACTCCACTTAAACTATTTTAGTCTGAAAGGAGTTTGTCTCAGGAGTTCAGTGGCTTGTAGATCACCTCTGTTGGCCAAAGAATCACATTTGGCTGTTCTCACAGCCAGGAAAAAAAAATGCTTAACGGTACCTTAGCACTATTCTAGTAAAAAAAGGCACTGCTGCCGCCACCTGCTGAGGATTGAACCTAGAAGCTTCAACATAACAGCACTTATTCTCCCTTAAACTTGGTGCTCTCTTTCTAGGGACTACAAGAAATAAAAGAAAACCAGTTCTTATAGGTGAATTTGACTCTTTAGGTATATATGCTCACTCTAGGACCTGAGCTGAGATCTCGTTAAAAGAGGTCTTATAAAAACAAAACCCTAGATAAACAAATTGAGGCACGTTTAAACAATGAAATCATTTATAACCAGTAAAAGGAATAAACTAGAGTCACATCTGTGCATATGCTTAAAATGGAAAAATGTAATGTTGAACCACAAAAAGCAAGTTCCATAATAACACATAATAACACATACAGTGGGATATCATACATACAAAGTTTGAAAACTTGCAAAAACAGTTCCTATATAGTATATGGATATATGTATATGGTATAAAACTATAAAAAAACATCCTTAAGAATGGTAAGTTCATACTAGTAATTATTTCTGGAGAGGAAGGAAAGAGAATGGGATCAGCAAAGGGTACACAGGTAGCTTCAGTTGTATTTTTAATGTTTTGTTCTTTTATGAACTATTTTCTTGAGACAGATACAGCCAAATGTTAAGATATGCTAGATCTGAGTCATTGGGTAGCCTAACATATAGTTGTTTGTTATATTTACTCTCTGTACGTCTCTGTATGTTTAAATATTTCATAATTTTAAATGTTAATTCTGGACTTTTGAGTATTAAGATACATTTATTTTAATTAAGTATTAAGAAACATTTTTTAAAATATTACCTTTTTAAAATATATTTTATTGGTTTTTTACAGAGAGCAAGGGAGAGGGATAGAGAGTTAGAAACATCGATGAGAGAGAAACATTGATCAGCTGCCTCCTGTACACCCCCTATTGGGGATGTGCCCGCAACCAAGGTACATGCCCTTGACCGGAATCGAACCTGGGACCCTTTTTAGTCCGCAGGCGGACACTCTATCCACTGAGCCAAACCAGTTAGGGCATAATATTATCCTTTTTTCATAGAGAGGAATTCAAAAGAAGTGGTAAAAATGCAGTTACTGGATTCCGTCAGTTCTCTTCCCTCTAGGAAAGTGTTCGGGAAGGTATCCAGAAAACTTGGTCATTGAGCTGTCCAAGGGGGCTTAAGCGACCCTCAGTGCTCGCTCTGGCTTTGCCAGGTGTGTGAGCTGGAGCCAGAGCACACCCTGGTCCTATCATGTTTCTCTCAAGTGACCTTCCAGAGGGTGTCATGCGTGCTTGGTCTAGAGCCACGTGGGCTTTGTGTAGAGTTCTGACCACAGAAGTCCATGTTGGTTTAAAATGTTCTGTTTACAAACGCGTAGTCCGAGAGCTGGGGTGTCATCAAAGGAATGATTTGCTTGACTTGCCAATGCTGCCCAGCTATCGTGGGAATTCACGGGGAGGAATAAAGGGACTGAAATGTTCAGTGAAGGCCTTTCTGTTAAGCAAAGTGAAATCCCATTGGAAGGAGAACAAAGAAATGTGTGAAATGCAAAATCAAGAGGAGGCCTCTTAAAAGAAATCAACTGAAGGAGTGTTTGAAGGCTTGTGGGTCCCAGCACAGAGGCCCCCACCAAGATCTGACCTGCTGGGATTCCCATGTGGACTGAGCTCTGGTTTCCCAGGGGCTGCACTGCCTCCAGCACTAGTTTGTTTGTTGGTTGGTTTGTTTTTTCAGCACAGGAATTTTGACATGGAGGCCACAAATCCCCCAGTGGTCCATGAATAGATTTCAGAGATAGTACATCTTCCTTTTTATTGACCTCTGACTAAAATTTAGCATCTTTCTCGGTTACAGAGGTAACTGGCAACAAACAGCTGTGGTATTAACAGTGCCTGTACCTTGATCTTTATGTCCAAAACAGACTGGTCGGTGATTTTCTTCTCTTTGCATGTCCTTGTGAGGTTTTGGTGTCAATGTTATGCTGGACTTAAACATAAATAAGAAGACTTTGTGTAAGGTTGGTGTTATTTCTTTCTTCAGTGTTTGGCAGAATGCATTGGTGAAGCCCTTTGAAGCCTGGAGGTATTTTTGGAGGAAGGTTTGAAATATAGATTTAATTTACCTAACAGAGGCAGGCCTATTCAGATATTCTATTTCTTCTCAAATAAGTTTTGGCAAGTTTCTTTGTCCGAGGAATTTGCCCGTTTCATCTACATTCTCAAAACAGTGGGTGGACGTTATTCAAAATAGCCTCATCTTTTTAATGACTGGAATCTGTAATGCTGTCCTCTTTTTCATTTTTGATATTAAATGAAATTTGGAAACATTGCCAAACCTAGGGGTTCTTAAGGACAACCATTGATATAGGAGTTTAAATTAGTTCAGTCTTTCTGGAAGACTGTTTTGCAGTGTATATCAAACATTATAAAAAATAAGTATATTATACCCAACAATCCCTTTTAAGGAATTTGTCATAAATAAATAGTTTCACGAAACAGCATTCTCTACACAGCAGAAATAAAACGCTACCTGTAAACTAACAGGGGATAGAGAAGTCATTATTATGTTGTTTACATTCACCAGAATGCCTTTTGAAGTTACAAACAGATGACACTGAGATGGGTCAAGTGCTGGGGAGATAGTGCGGGCTTCCCAAAGCAAGTCATAGGAGAACGTGTGCAGTGTGACCTCCGCTGTGTTAAATACATACTTCCATATGTGAATGTTTACATAGGAAATAACTCGGAAGCGTGGTCATCACATTCCTAGGAGGCGGTTATCTGTGAGGGGTAGGACGTTGGGTAATGGTTGTTTTCTCTGTGCTCGTCTGCACTGTTTAAATTGTTTGCATGAACATGTGTTGCTTTAACAACTCCAGCGAAACTTTCTGAAGAGCTTGGCAAGTAGCAAGAAGACGAGAGGGTGTTAGGAGGAGGGAGTGTCAAAGCATTTTTCTTGCATGATGGCGGAGAGCTTGAAGTCTACAAGAAAGAAGGAATTATCAACCAAGTTAATCCTCCAGAAGGCTAGGAAGACACAGAAATTAGCCTTAAAGGGACAGGACAACCTATTTTTCCAGAGAGAAGGAAAAGATGACTGGAGGCATGCAAAAATTCACAGCCGAAGAGAAGGGAAAATAAGAATGTTCATAACGCATGGCTGCCGCTATCTTAGTGAAACAAGGTAAGATCATTTGCCATGAGTGGAACATGCTAAGGGTCTCCAATAGAATTGGCAGTAAGATTGGGGTTCAATGGGGTGTGGACAGCTGAGCTGACCTGGCTGCCTTACTTGTGTCAGGGAGCCCCATGGTATGCTGGGCAGTTTTTCTCTAGTCGGTACCAGGCTTAGCAGAGCTTCAGAGGATAGTGATGAGGGCCGTTTAAATAATTGGCCTCCAAATCCAGGATGCTTGGCAGGAAAGTGAAATCGAAAGAGAACCAATGACTGGATATTTAGTTGGAATCTGGCTGGACATCCAAGAAGTCAGAAGACGGGGTGTCCATGGTCAAAGTGGGATCTCAGAGCTTGCCATGTTCTAGGAGTCCTGGGGGGCGTGAAGGTCTGCTCGGTGGCCGTGGGCGTACAGGAATGGTTAGAGAAGCTGCGATGGTCAGCGGGTTGTGATGCTGGGAGGTTCAGTTGTCTTCCTCTCGGATGGCAGCCTTTCCCAGGATGATGACAGGAATTCTTTGGGAGAAGAAGATGTTGAGGCAGGTACCAATGGAATTGGCTTCAAGGAGAGAAAGAAAGCTAACTCCTCAGAGACTGCTCGGTGAAGAGAGGGGTAGAGTCCTGGCCTGGAGCCACTGTGGGAAAGCAGGGAGTTTACTGACCTCAGGCCAGGACCCTGGGCTGCCTGGCCGGCGTGGCTCAGTGGTTGAGCATCGACCTATGAACCAGAAGGTCATGGTTCAACTCCTAGTCAGGGCACATACCCAGGTTGCGGGCCTGATCCCCAGTGTGGGACTTTGCAGGAGGTAGCTGATCAATGATTCTCTTCATCGTTGCTGTTTCTATCTCTCTCTCCCTCTCCCTACCTCTCTGAAATCAGTAAAAATATATTTTTTTAAAAAAGCAAAGGAGAAGGAATGTTCTGCAGGAGCCTCTCAGCAAAGGGACAAGAGGTATGGGGTGCAGAGGAGTTGGTTAAAAAAACTTGAGAAAGGGGGTTCTTCAAGAGAAACAGACTAGTGAGAGGAAGGGTTAAGCTGCCAAGGGATGGAGATTAGTTTGCTGGTTTCCCAAAGGAAATGCTGAACTGTATGTTTCTCTTTCTTATCACAGAGCAGTATCAGCTCGCTGCAGAGAGAACAGAAACTACAGATAAGCGAAAAACAAAAACAAGTAAAACTAAAAGAACCATAACAACTACCCAGATCCCAGGGTCCTGGAGCTTTGCCACTGACATGTTCTCCCCTCCTGTTCCCCCTGCCGCAGACGCAGGTCCGGGCCACATCATCTCTAGAATAGGCTTGTCCCCTGGGTCACACATGTCTCCCTCGCTGAGTCACCAGGCCTGTCCCTCCCACTTTTCCCATCCTGCGTGGGTCACCCGGTCATCTTCCCAAAACACCACTTTCCATTGTCGCTACATCGCGAAGACAACTGAATCTCCCAGCATCACAACCCACTTCTGTAACCTGGAGCCGTCTTCCCTCCCCACCCATGTTTCGAAACCTTTTCCTTGACTCAGACCTGCTTTACTTCCCTCCCAGCTCACTCCCCCTCCACCCTCACACCTGGCCTCTCCCCTCGCTCTGATGCCTGGGCCTATCGGGATGACCACCCCAATCCAGATTCTCCCCATTGTCAAGGCCCAGTGCCCTACTCCAGCCCACCCTGACTGGTCATTGCCCTTCCAGGCCCTCACCTGACCGCTCCTCTTAGGACCTCATCAGTTCTGTTTAAGTAACACTCAGGTATGGTGAGGATACGTAGGTAGGAAGCGCAGGATTCAGAGCGGGGAGGAACGTAGTCCCCTGATCGTACTGATGGGGTGCCTCCGACTCACAGAGGCCACGGGATGTCCCCAGTGTCCACCCGCAAGCTATTCATAGAACTGAGACTAGAACCTTGGCTCTCAGGCCTGAATGCTACTTGTTGAATTGAATATTGCTTTTAAAGGACAGCTTTTCTCCGATGCCTGACCTGAAACCCCAGAGACCCAAAGCAATGGGTCAACAGTGTTTAGAATACAACAGAACTGCCTGGGGTGACTTCTAAAAATCTAGACTTCTAAGCCCAATAGTGGGAAACCCTGGTTCAGAAGGTCCAGGGTCGGACTTGAGTGTCTGCATTTAAAAACAAAGCGCCCGGCGGTGTTGGTGTGGCTCAATGGTTGGGTCCACCTGTGAATCCAGAGGTCACCGTTGGAGGCAGCCGATCAGTGATTCTCTGTCATCATTGATGTTTCTATCTCTCCCTCTCCTTTCCTCTCTGAAATCAATAAAAATATATTTAACAAAACAAAACAAAACCCTCCCTGGATGATCCTGATAGAGGGAGCCCGTAGATCAGCCTTTGAGTCATAGAGCTCAGACCTTTGGTTTTGCTTCCTTTTTGAGTTCCCTGACACTGGCCCCGTGGACACTAAGCTTGTCTGAAGCTTCCGGTCTCAGGAGCAGGCCAGGGTTACCCCACATCCACATTCCCATCCAGAAGGTATCAGCACCAGCTCAGTGCTGCAGCCCATGTACCTCCTCAGGCATGACTGGCCTGGGTCCAAGCTGCTGTCTTTCCCAGGAGCAAAACTATTTTCCAAAGTACTTTGGGGGCATACCTTGGCAAAATAGTGAGTGTAGTGGCATTGTTGGAAACACTCCATTTGTCAAGGTGTTTCTGAGCACCTTCTGTAGCGTGGATGCCCAGCCTCTGTGGCCTGCCAACTGCCCATGCCACAGGACACCCAAGTAAACCAAAGCCAAGCATGTGCCCAGAGCTCGCCAGCCCCCAGCACACGGAGTCCTGGGCCAGGATGGCAGGGAGCAAAGGCACTTCGCATCGTGGTTAGGGTGAGACTCAGGACACACCGCCTGCCTGGGTTTGTATCTCAGTTCCCGCCATTTCTAGCTGCATGGCCTTGGACATCTGCCTCTGTTTGCTCATCTATAAAGTGAGGCTAGAAATGAAAAACATCATATAATTATATTATAAAAATAAAAATAATTCCTGTCACAGGATGGTTATGAGGATAACAAATAAATGCATGGAAAGCATTTGGAATCGTGTTTGGCACATAGTAAGTGCCCAATAAGGGATTGCAATTCATACAATTATTTCATAAAAACTGGGATGAATTTATGAGACTCTAAAGGAGGTGACTCATTGCTCTACACAGTTATCGGTCTGCAAATTAGCAATTCCCTCCTTGTTGCATATGAGCATGGATCAAAGGAATATCGAAAAATGTAGTTATAGCTCCTCAGAATGCTTCCAGAACCTCTGAGGACAATTAAAATATGCTAGGCATTTTCTAGCAGGAAGGTCAAGCCTTGCATAATGGAAGAAATACACAGAAGTTCAGCATGCTGGTGCTTTGATAAGGTGGCAGTTACATAACGGGCTGCAACCACGCAGACAAGCAGAGCCGCGGGTGGGAGAGCGGCTGCTCTTAGAAGATGTGTTGCTGCTGGAGTGAGGGGTGTGATGGATGACGGACAGGGCAGCAGCTGCAGCCTTCATCAAGACTGATTCTGGGAGATCCATGCCTGCCCTGTGCCGGTTTGGGGGGCACATGTTGGCTTGACAGCGGGAAAAACAGCTCCCGACATTCACTGTCAGGCTGACACCAATGGGAGGTGTGAACGTGTGCCTGGCCTTGGCCATGCTGCCAGTGTTTTCTCCTTGGTTGTGTTCTTAAGCTAAAAGTAAGATCGCATCAGTCTCTAAAGTGGCACAAAGCTGAATTCATCTCTGAAATCATCTGTTTTATCAACCGTTTCTGTAAAAAACTCAACTTGTAGCCCGCTCACATGGCTCAGTGGTTGAACGTCTGCCTAGAAACCAAGAGGACACGTTTCGATTCCCAGTCAGGGCACATGCCTGGGTTGCAGGCTAGATCCCCAGTGAGGGGTATGCAGGAGGCAGCTGATCAATGATTCTCAGCATTGATGTTTGTAGCTCTCTCTCCCTCTCCCTTCCTCTCTGAAATCAGTAAAAATATATATTAAAAACACAACAACAACAACTCAACTTGTAGAGTTGCCAAAGCATCACCATCCTGTGTCACCTCGCCAAGTTAACCTTGCTCGGTGCTTCAGACTTAGTGGTGCCATACCTCAGATTCCAAGCACGGGAGGGCCCTAGAAGGGTGTGAGAAGGCAAGTCCCAGTGGCTCATTTCTGCTGGGGATGGGAGATGCTAGTCCGTGAGCACCTAGCCAGTGATCTCCCGTGCTAGCCACTAAAGTACTTCTTAGAGGGCCCTATTTGAGTTGCGCAATATTTCTTTAAAAGAGGACTGACTGATTTAACTAGACTGCTTGGTGTTTGTCACCACGTAAGGCTCAAACTTCTAGAGACCAGCAAGCCATTTTGTTTCTGGAACCATCGTTAGGCCAGGCATCATCTTCATCTCCTAGGAGAAGCCAGAATAGTTCATTTGTTGCCCAAACTTCTTGGAGATGATGCTCCAGCCAGGGTTCTTTAGATCCATGGATGGGGAAGGTGCTAGAGGGGGCTGCTGCCAGCCAGAGCAGGCTGAACGCTGTGACTCTGCCTCAGCACTCGGTAGCTTGCTGTTTGCCTTAGCAAGAAGTTGCTGTGAGTCCCTGGAAACGTATGAAGCCAGGAAAACCTTGTTGGATTGAAATCCATAATCTTACCTCCAGGTCTCGTACACGAAATAATTTTTAAATATTTACAACGAGAGCAGAATGTGAGATGGATATATTCTTTTTTATTGCTGCCTATCCAAGCAACGTGGGGATTAGGATGCTGGCTCGATGGCTGGGTGGCAGGCAGGAGCCAGGAGGCCCTAACGAGCTACAACGTTTTTTTCTTTTAACGTAAGACCCCCTTGACACAGGAGGTGGACCACTCAGTGCTGTGCAGGAAGGATGATGACTGAAGTCTTGCCAAGTACATGTGTGTCAGGCATTATTCGGAATATCAAACTTGGAAATGTTTTATCATCAAGTTTTCTAGAAGTGAGTATTTGAGAATAAGAAGGAGACCCCGGAAAATAAAAGTATAACTAACTTAAATTATTTTTAAATATAATAGAAAGGATGTAGAACAAAATCAGTGAGCTTCCAAAGGTAAAGTGAGAAGAGGAAGGGAGAAAATAGAGGCGAAATCAGAAGTGAAAATGTTCAATGGCAAGTCTAGGAGTTTCAATATCTGACGAATAGGAGGAGTTCTATGGTGAAAGAGCACAGAAAATAGAGAAAAGGAAATTATCAAGGAAATAATAAAAGAAACATGTCAGGACTGAAGGCCAAAACTTTCTGTATTGACAAGTGCTTTAAATCTAAAGCCCAGTCCCATGAATGGAAACACACACACACACACACACACACACACACACACACACACACACACACATTTTTAACCCATACCAAGGCATTTTATCATCAACATTTAAAACTCCAGAAACAGTAAATGATAAAAGCTTGGAGGAGGAAAACTTGTCACAAATAAATGCATGAAAATCAGAATGATGTCAGAGTTCTTAACTTCAATATTGGAAGCTAGAAGAGAATAGAACGAAGTCAACAAAATTCTAAGAGAAAACTTTTTTCTTTCTAGAACTTGATACCCAGCTGAACTTTCAATCAAGTGTGAGCAAAGAACAGAGACATTTTTAAGTCGGCAAGAACACAAAATTTTGCTTCCTGCAGATCCTTTCCTAGGAAACAGCCCGAACAAATACTTTAAGGAGCGGAGAAGAGAATTCAGAAAGCAGGAACCAACACAGGAAAACAGGCTGGAGAAGCCCATGTGTATGAAATAGGCCCAGTTACTTTGGAGGTCACAGATTATCTGACACAATTGGCCATTTGGAAAATAATATTTATATATAGTGATAGTTCAGATATAGTGTTTGGGGGAAAATTCAAATGTAAGGGCATAGGGAAATAAGCAAATGAAATAAATATGGAAGTGTTCATTCCAAGGGAAAAAAATGTACAAGGAAAAAAAGAGTAAACTCCTTGGCTTTTTGGTGAACAGTTCTTTATCATAATAATATAAGGAATGGGAGGTGGTATGAAAAGCTAAAATCTAAACCATTATAACAGGCAGTTAATTAATGAAGGATAAATAGATAAACCAAGAAATGGCAACATTAACATATTATTTGGTTAAAAAAGGCTGAAAGCATTGAAAGTGTTTGCCTCAGGGCAGTGTTGTTTCTTTTTTTTTTTTTTAACTTATTTCAATATTTTGTAGCAATTTCATTTAAAACCTGATTTTGTTTTCTTTGATAAAAATGAAAATTAATTTTAAAATCAGATGAAAGGTCAGAATTTTGACCATCCGTGGGAAGCGCGAGCCTGTGCCATCTAACAAGCTTTTGCCACCACCAGCTTCACCATCGTGGTGGATGGTGGCACACTATCAAGGTCGTGATCGAATCTAGACTCCCTGTCTCTGGGCTCTTTGTCACAGGATATATCCTCCCTGTCCTTTGGCAGGTGACCGGGCTGTCTCCTGCCAGAGTCTTACCAAGTTTCAGATGAGGTTGGAAGGCTGAGCAGGGGTGCGTGCCTCACCACAGGAAGGGAGGAAGGAGGAAGGAGGAAGGAAGAAGAAAATGCCTGCATGGATGGATTTAGAAAACAATTTGCCACTTTGCTATCGAGACAGTTTCAGGGAAATTCTATCTGAAATGCACCCACCAGCTGACTATGGCATCAAGTGACGATTTTGTTGCTTTTCCATCTGAAGCTTGCTGGAGTGACTCAACAGTGTGTCTCTAGGCCAGCCCCAGGAAGCAGAATTAAACGGTGGGCAGACCAGGCTTTTCCATTCCTGCCCCTGCTCCCAGGCTGGAGTTGAGGTGCTGTAATACTAAAGGTTCCAGGCTGGTCCAACCCAGTGATCAATATAGAGCACATAGAATGGGCCAGGTTACCCTCCAGCCTCACCCCTCACCCGGGGTGGGGGGTGACCTTCTCTCCAGCCCTCACCACTGCTGACTGCTGACTGCAGCTCAGCCTTGTCTGTAAGTCTGGGCCCACCTCCGTCCACACTAATCCATGTCTGGGCCCACCGAGGATGGTGGGATTGGACCACCCAGGTCATGGCAGTACTCAAGCAGCCACTCACTTCTCTAGACCCTACTTCTGTTGGCCAGCACTCTCTGAAAGAAGTGATTGTCCAGGGAAGAGCCTTTCTAATCCTCCACACAGGTGTGCAGGGCACCAGGCCAGACGCCAGCGAGGAAGCAGCTGCTTGTGTAGACGGGCCTGCGTTAAAGCCCAGATTGTCCCCTATTCCAGGCCCTTTTATAGTGGAAACGGTTGTACCAGCTCCTGGTTGGGGAGGACCCCTATACTTTCAATTAGTGGTAACTTAGCCTGTTTATGGAACTGTTTTCCTTTGAAAAGAAAAGGATCTTTCTTTTATTTTTTAGGTAGTGAGCCATTTTTTAAAATCTGTTTTATTACACAAGCATGCTTATTATATGTTTATAATAGATTAAAGCGATACAAAAGAATGTTAGTAAAAGGATAGTGTATATGTAGTACAACTTTGTATACTACATTTATGTATATGTGTGTACATATATAACATACATGTGTACACACATGTATTTCACAAGCAACTGTAACTACACATGTTATTGCTCAACAAAAATGAGACTTTTATCTATAAAATGGAATTTGTTTTTTCTGTTTACGTGTTATATATGCGTATATATATATATGTATATATATATATCTTTTTATATATAGATCTGTCTCATCCTCAGAAATATTCTTTATACAAATACACTTTGATTTATCTCGCTTCCCTACTGTTGAATGTTTAGATTCTCCCAGGCTTTTGATATTATTAGTGGTGCAATAACACCCTTAACTCTGAAGTCAGACAGCCTTAGTTCAGATTCCAGATACCCCCTTTACTTACTCTGTGTCCTTTAGCAAGTTATTTAAACTCTCTGTGCCTCTGTTTCCTGGCCTGTGAAATGGGGATAAAATTGTCCTTGCAATATCCCCATGAAAAAAAAAAAAAAAAAACCTAAGTAAAATGATATGTATATACATATAATGCACTTAGCATGTTCTAATAATGATAATTATCAGTTTTGAGTACTTACTATTAGCCAGGCATTATGCAGGTAAACAAATACCACACTGTTTTTATGTGTTAGCCTTATAACATATTTTTAATATCTGCAAAGGCAAGTGCTACATCATCCTTATTAAAATGACATTTGCTATTCCTGTTCATTTACTCCTCCAGGTAAGTTTTTAAATCAACTTGCCACCTACTTCCCATCAATATGACAAGTGTTGTTTTTTTAAATGCCGTTGGCATTTTCAAGGGTGTCTCTACTCTTGAAGGTTGCCAGAGTAGAATGACCCTTGGACTTGAGTCACACAGACCCGGGTGTTCATGTGGTGTCCCGCCAAAGCCACATGACCATGGGAAGGTCATTTAAATGCTCTGAGCTTCCCTGCCTGTGAAATGGGAGGGATGGTCCTTCCAGGAGTCGGGAGATGTCATAAGAAAGCACTGCCGACACGTTTCTTTAGTGCCTGGCGCTAACTACACGTGCTTGCTTTGGAGGCAAGTCTTACTTCATCTTCAGGTCCCTCGTCATCAGCCCCATTTTCAGTGGCAACGCTAAGATGATCCTCATTGAAAAGAGTTTGTGTCAGGGCAAGAGCCGCCGTGTGTGAGCAGGGTGAGGTCCAAGGCCCCTGCTTCCTGTGCAAGGCGAGCGGAACATGGACGACCAGTGAAGACTAGCAAAAGGGAGGAAAGGGAATGGGAACAAACAGAGGCCACCCCCTGGTGCCGGCATGTGCCACCGGCCATGGAGTGGACTTCCTGCGGCAGGATACGGCTGACCTTTGGAGAGTCACTGTCTGGGTGAGGCTGCCCTTTAGCAGGACAGAGCACAGCTGTTGTTTAGATGTCAGAGGCTAGCTTAATAACTTTGTTTGGCAGTCAGCTTGGGATGGGAGCAGTTTGGAAAACAGACTGCTTTTAGGTTGAAGGAAGGCCCGTATGAAGGGAATCTTTGTTTTGTGTTACCAACAGGTTGTTTGGTAATCCTTCTTAGAACAAAAATGAGCACTTAGCAGCAGCTTTAAAAAGTATTAAGGGAACTCATAAAAGTCAGAGCAGATGTGCAGGAGAAGGTCACACTTCCAGACCTCTCTGGGGGACTATTTCTGGACTAACAAGTCCAACAAATGTGTTAATTCAGGTTGAGATTTTCTTATGCAAATATTGACTCAGTCTCCATCTTTGCAGTTAATTCTCCAGCTTGAATGTGTTCTTTCAGGAGAATGTGCCTGTATGTTTTCTTTCCTCCTGCCTAATAGTTTGCCCACCCTTCATTTTGAACCCTTAGCAGGTGAGTTTTTTAATGGTCAGTTCTGAATTCTTTTCCTAGGTCTGAAAAATGCTTATAGGGATGAATTTAACCGTTCCTTTATTTTCCTAGTGGCATAATTGTGGAGAAGGAGAGAGAAGAGACAGACACTTGACTCCAGAAAATCCTGGCAGAATGTAAATGACTCTCAGTCTTAGATCAGATTGCATGAAAATAACTTCTAACCCACTATTGAATATTAAAGAAAAACGGAGGACAGATTTTGTTGATTCCTCCCATACACCCACCCAGTTCACATGATATTTTAATTACCATTAATTTAAAAACATGTGTTCTGAAGTTTATATGAATTCATGTGTAAACTGCTACTTGGCTAATTTTTAGTATAAAAGTAAAAATTTTGAGTAAAACATATAACAAATATAATATATAGTTACTTCACCTACATTCTTGAAGGATATTTTCACCCGATATAAAATTCTGGATTGAAGTTTTTTTCTAGATGAATCTTCTGGCTTCACTGGTCCCCAGAATTTTTGTTACCTTTATATAATGTTATCATTTCTCTCTAGCTGCTTTCGAGATTTTGTTATTTTTATATTTGGTTTTCTTTGTATTTATTCTGCTTGTAGTTCATGGAGATTCTTAAATTTGTAAAGATAGATTTTTATACCAGATTTGAAGAACTGTCAAGCCATTATTTCTTCAAATTTTTTTCTACTCCATTCTCTTTCTTCTCCTTCTGGGACTACAATTACACCCATGGTAGACTTTTTTTATTTGTCCTAAAAGCCTAAAAGTTCAGGTGTGTGTTTTTTCCCTAATCTTCTTTTTTTCCTCAGTTCTTTAAGTTACATCATATCATCTCCATTCTGTTCAGCTCATCCAGTGATTTTCTTGGGGGAAAGTTGTACATATTGTTGTTGTTTTTAGTTCTAGAACTTCCCGTTGGTGTTCTTTTATGGTTTCTATTTCTCTGCCACTGTGCAGGCCACCACATGCATACATGGTTCAGGAGTCAGCCGGAAATCTAGGCAGAAGTTTTACACAGAATTTGAGACTCTTTCTTTCTGACGCTATACTTTCTGGGATTCCCTCTTCACTTTCTATTTCACATATCCTTTTATGTCATTGGGCATAATTATAATAGCTGCGTAAACATTCTTCTCTGCTAATGTCTGCATCTGGCTTATCTTGGGATCATTATTGTCTTTTTTCTTGAGGATAAGTTGCACTTTTCCTATCTCTTTGCTTAATTTTTATTGTACTTTGAGCATTGCACTGTTGTGTTGTGGAGACTCTGGATCCTGTTCTTCTGAAGAGGTTCATTTGGGAGCAGAGTGAGTTGTTGTTTATTTTGGGTTTTGCCTTAGCCAGCAATTAGCTTTAACCACAAACTCTGTCTCTTGGGCAGCACCTCAGTTCTTGGCTCAGTTATTTTTTTCCTTCTCTAGGTTGCTCAGAGGCCACCGCATGCATACATGGTTCAGGAGTCAGCTGGAAATCCAGGCAGAAATTTTTACACAGAATTTGAGGCTCTTTCTTTCTGACTCTATACTTTCTGGGATTCCCTCTTCACTTTCTAGTGGCTGTGGTTGTCCTGAAATCTGTCTCCCAGGTCTGCATGCTTTCTGTTGGTGTGTCAGCCACCCAGCATGGCACCAACGGCAGCCTGCTCCCAGGAGTTAGACCAACAGGTCTCCAAGGTCCCTCTGGCCCTAGCGTTCTCTCATCAGACAGCCGCTTGAAAAACTTGTTGCCCAGATTAAATGTTTCCCCCTTGCCATGTGATTTTGCTCTGCTGGCCAACTCTTTCTCTATAAAGTCTGGATTGTACTGTTAGATCCTGTGCAGATTCCATGTTCAGAACTCATAAACCGTTGCTGTGTGGTAATCTTCTTTTTCACAGAGTTGTGACATGGCAGGCTATTGACCTTTCACATTATGAAGAAAACGACTGTGTTGTTAAGTTAGATGAGGGTCACAGGGGAAGCCTCAAGCGCTTGTCTCACATGGAATCTCCTGTCGCAAATGAGTCTGGATACTCCAAACTTGAAATGAGACTCTTGGCAGAATGCTTATACCATTCTGGTAATTCCCACATGCAAGGAAATGAACTCTTCAAGTTGTATCAGACAACACAATGTCTTTTGTTGAAAAGAGCACCTATGACCGTGTGAGTTTTTAATAATGACTCTAGCATTATCTCTGATGTACTAAGTATTTTCATCTTTGGCCCAGGAGGGTGGGGGGAAAAGTCTGAAACAATATATTGAACCATTGGGTGAGTGATGAAAAATTCACTCTTCGTCTGTAAGCGTCCAAGTCTAGCTGGACATCTGTGTCAGAGTGAAGACAGGATGCTGGAAATAGTGTTATTTTCAGGCCACTGGGGGGACATGCTGGGAAAGCTGTGTGATGTGGGAGCGCAAACCTTTGGGAGGAGAAACAGAAAGAGGGGTAGCCCAGAGCACCCCCATTGGTGAGTTTGCCATTGCTGTGCTGGCTTGGTGACTGGCTCAGACCCGGTTCCAGAGACACAAGCTTGATCCCTTATGGAGGGCGGCTGGTGATGCAGACCGCTCTGTTGCAGAGAAAACATGTTTCTTAGCATTCCGCTCACTTTTCATCTTAGTGGGAAGAGAAACCATGTCCCGACCTCATCAAAACCATTTGAATGAGCACCAACCCACACGTCTCTCAAGTGTCTCATGTATTTGTGGTCTGTGAATTGGACAACGATGCTTCGTCTTCAGATTTCTTGATAGAATGAGTCAAGAGTAATGTCAGAACCCCCAGGGCCTTTTACAAAGCGGGGCTTCTCTCATGGGACCGCAGTGAGCGGGGTCTCGGATCCGAGCCTCCAGCCCGAGGCCCCACTGAGGGAGGAGGGTGCTTCCCTGGGCTGGGAGACGAGGGGCCGCATCACAGACTCTGCAATCTTACAAATATTTCACGGAAATGCATGCTTACTGGTTGTTAGCAAACAGCATGCTTTGAAGCCAGATACCCTGTCCAAGCAATAAACACTCTGTCTCAACTTCTGTCGTTAGCACACTTTCACCTTTCCTCAACTTCTTTATAAGGATTTTTTTTCTTATGGCTATAAAAGGGACTGAAGAAATCTTAGAAATATAGAAAAGTATAGAGACAAGAAAGTTATCCATAATATCGCAAATTGAAGATGTTAACCACTGTTTGCTTTCTACGGTGTTTTGCCTTCCCTTTTTAATTTTGTGCATAAATATCATAAAGGGACCGTGGGAAATAGGCTACATGTGTAGTTTAACACGCCAGCTCTTTGTCACATAACAAGAATTTTTCCGTAAGAAAAGATGAAGTACTGCCGTTTGCGACAACATGGATGGGCCTTGAGAATATCACGCGAAGCAAAAGAAGTCAGGCAGAAAAAAGTTAAAACCATATGATTTCACTCATATGTGGGATATAAAACTGAAAGCAGCAAATGAACAAATAAGAAAAACACACCAACCAAAACTCATAAACACAGACAGCAGAATGGTGGTTACCAGAGGGAAGGGGGGGTGAGAGATGGCAAAGTAAAGGGGTATATAGTGATGGAAGAAGATTTGATTTTGGGCTGTAGGCACACAGTGCAATATACAGATGAATTGTACACTTGAAACCTATGTAATTTTATTAACCAGTGTCACCCCAGTAAATTTAATTTTTAAAAAATTTTGCCATGGCTCAGTGGTTGAGCATCGACCTATAAACCAGGAGGTCACTGTTCGATTCCCGGTCAGGGATCATGCCAGGGCTGCAGGCTCAATCCCCAGTATGGGGTGTGCAGGAGGCAGCCGATCCATGATTCTCTTTCACGATTATGTTTCTATCTCTCTCTCCCTCTCCCTTCCTCTCTGAAATAAGATATATTTTTTTAAAGAAAAAATTTTGCCATGTTATATAAAACCCTTAGAGAATATTATATTTGATGACTACAGAATATTTATTGTATTTTTCAGACATAACACCATTTTTTAAAATGGTACCTTACTAGTAGACGTATAGGCTGTTTCCCGTGTTCAGTTGTAAAAGTGGCAATATCCATTGCTTTAGGAGACACACTTCTTGTCTGGGGAAGGTGGAGATGTGTGCGTTTGCCACAGTGCCTATGCCCCTAATGAACCTGTCTAGCCCTCTTCGCAGGGCCTCTGGCTTTCTGCGCGTGCTCCAAAGGGGACCTGGGTCCAGGTTGAAGGGACAGGGAGGGCGTACTCAGATCCACCAATGGTGCCAGGGGTCACCTGTACCTGCGCTGCTCTTCCCGGAGGACAAGCAGGCTGTGGGAATGGGAGGTGAGCTCAGTGGACAGCCCCTCTGCTCCCAGTGCCCCTGTTAGGGCAGAAGACCTAGCCCTTCCTCACTCTCTCTTCCTCAGAAAGAGGGACACCTCTTCCTGGGTCCCTGTTTGTCTTTGGTCTAAGGTCGATGGTCTCCTAACACAGGAGCTTCACGTGGAGTGGCCGAATCAAAATAGTAATAACAGTGGCCAGTGTTTATTGGGCATCTGCTAGGGTGGGTCAAGTGCTTTACATAGAGCACTTGACCCATTTAATTCGCAGGCCTCGTGTTCTGAGAGCCAGAAGTAGTGTTGTCCTGGGGCAGGAGGTGACGTGGGCTCCGGCGTGGTGCAAACCTCGGTTAGATGCCCAGCTTCACCATTTGCCGGTAGCTCTGTGCCTTAGGCAGGTTATCAGTGAGGCATGTATTCCCCTGCAACTAGCAGAAAACCCAGCCAAGAGTGACTGAAACAAGTAGGTGGTCGTTTTTCAGACACGAGGAGCATTCCGGAGGGAGCCAGTCCAGGGCTCATACGATGTCATGAGGGCCCTATCTCTTATCTTCCTAGCTGCTCTATCCTTGGCACAGGGCTGGCATCCTCATGGTTCCCAGCGGGCTGCTGCATGTGAGGGATCCTCTCTGAGTGGCCCAGGCAGGAAGAAGTAGAGGAGGAGAAGCGGGATGTTGCGGGGGGCGGGGGAGCTCAATCAGGAAAGCAAAAGCTTCTTGGGAAACGCTCAGCTTACGTCTCCCTGGCCAGACTTTGTCACATGGCCACCGGCCTGTAAGGGAGCCTGTGGGAGAAGTTTGGGCTGGGCACCTGGCCATCCCTAAAGAAGTCGGGGTTCTGTTAGAGAGACAAGGGAATGCGTGGTGGGTAAGCAGCCATCAGTGTCTGTATCAGCAAGCCGCTTAATCTCTGAAGCTCGATTACTCCTCCTGTAATCATTCCCCCCTCTTCTAGCCAGGCTCTTTCAGTGCCTGGGAGGTGTGCCCAGTTCACCTCGGCGGGGATGGGGGCTCCTTGTGAAGATCCCCGGGGACACGGGAAAACTCAGGCATGGGCGCAGCGACATAGTCCGTTCACCAAGGGCCTCTGTCCTTCCCAGCCGGCCTGTTGGCACCTCGTTGTACAGGAGCTCTGGGGACGCCCCATCATGCCATCACTTTAGAATTGGGCATTCGTGGCTCCCTCCCCTAGGGAGTCCTCCAGGCGTGGAAGGCTGGTCTCTGCTCACTCCTTTCCCTCGCTTCTACTCTTCTCTCTACTGCCTCACCCCAACTGTTGTCTGTGCTGCCACTGCTGCAACTCACATCCAGCCCGCCCCCCAAAAAGAGACAATGGCTGCTCTAGCCGGTTTGGCTCAGTGGATAGAGCAGTGGCCTGTGGACTGAAAGGTCCCAGATTCGATTCCGGTCAAGGGCACATGCCCAGGTTGTAGGCTTGATCCCCCGCAGAGAGCGTGCAGTAGGTAGCCGATCAGTGATTCTCTCTCATCATTGATGCTTCCATCTCTCTCTTCCTCTCCCTTCCTCTCTAAAATCAATAAAAATATGTGTATTTTTAAAAGAGAGACAATGTCTTAGGTTGGTCAGTTACCACACAGAGAGGACTATCACAGTCGTCAATCTTACCCCAGGCTACCCAGCCGTTACCAGTCATCATCCTTGATCCCCAGGACACATGTGGCTTCTTTCCTCAACAGAGACCAATGGCTGTGGCAAGTGCTAATGGACCCCAGATCCTCTCCAGCACCTCCCTTCAGAGAGTCTCGGGTGCACAGCACTGCACAAGTCGGGGGGAGGGAGGGGCGGGCGCCACCACCCACAATGCAAATGGGAGTTGTTTTCCCTTTCCTTGAGGTTGAGGTACAGGTCCCAGGTGGGCCTGGGTTGTTGTATGGGACTGTGAGACGATGGTGGGCTTCTTGTTGTCTGGCTGTTAGAGAGCCAGCCTGGGCCACTGGTGTACTAACACCGGGCCCAGGGGAGCATGGGGGTTCTGTGAAAAGAATGAGGAGACGTGGGAAAGAGCCGCTGATCTGATTGCTCACATTCCTGAGGGGGGCCTTGTCTTGTGAACAGGAAGCTGCTGGTAGCTACTTTCTTCTTCATCCCAGCCGCTGAGAGGTGAGGGGCAGTAGTTAGGACACACGAGGGATGTTTGTGCACATACTTTGAACTGGTGACTCACGCGAGAGGCCTCCTTGTTGCTGTTATCACAGCTGCTGCTGCTGCAGAACAGCTTGGAGCCCTGAGGTATAGGCGGCCTTTGGAGATAGGGCAGGGAGGGGGGAGAGTTGTTGGCCAGCACAGGACCTGAGAGCTTGCACTCAGTGGCGGGGAAGGGGACATGAGGAGGGTTGATGAATAAGGCTTCTCTGTTTCCTAAATAGTGGTTTGAGGTTATTTGTGAAATTCCTGATGCAGCGATAGAGCACATCTCGGTCCTGAGTGTCAAATGCAAGAGTCAGGCAAGGATGCCCTTGTTACGCAAGAGTTAACCACGGGGCGGTCTAGGCCACCAGTCGGCAAAGGATACACTGAGTGGCCAGATTATGATGATCTCTGAACACATAATAATCTGGCCACTCAGTTGTGTGTGTGTGTGTGTGTGTGTGTGTGTGTGTGTGTGTGTGTGTGTGTGTATATATATATATAGAGGCCCGGTGCATGAATTCGTGCATGGGTGGGGTCCGGCCAGCCTGGCCAGGGGGAGGGGACATGGGTAGTTGGCCGGCCTGCCTGCTGATCGAACTCCTGGTCAAGGGAACAATTTGCATATAAGCCTTGTATTATATAGTATATACACTGAGTGGCCAGATTATTATGCGTTCAGAGATCATCATAATCTGGCCACTCAGTGTATATCAGGCCTTGACTAGACTCCTCTCAGTGTGGGCTATGAGTTGGCTTCATAAGGAACCAGGCACAAGCTCGGAGCCTCCTGGGATAGAAGCTCAGTAGCATCTCTTCCCTCATCCACCCTGCGTGTATACTCTCCCCCAGAGAAGCTGCAGTAGGTCGGATGCTGCCACCGCTGGGGCAGAGTTCTTGCCAAATCCACCCTCAGTTGCTCCTGGCTGGTGCCAGGCCCCCAAGCCTGCCTGCTGTTGCTGCTGCCACTGCCTCCAGGCAACTGGTTTATCCAAGCAGCGCAAGCCTGGGCCATACCAGCGTAAACCGAAAAGAACTAGAGGGCTCCGCCTTCCTCGCCAGATCTCTGCACCCACTCCTGTGGCTTCGGGACTTCTCCTTCAGCCTGTGCAGAGCTGGAGGGCTGGCGAGAAAACTCCTTGACTTGAAGAAGTTGGCTGCATGGGCTGCTGGCAGCAGAGCAGCTCTCCACCGAAGCTCAACTACCTGGATTCCGTGTGACCTGCACCCTGGGCAGAGAAGAAGGCCAGACTGCTGAGCAGAGCGCACGGCTGTGGTCCTTGCTTTGACTGTTTCGTGCACTGTCATCCTCTGAGAGGGAGGGGCCTCGCTTGGCCCTTTTCGGACACCATGAGGAGGACCTGTGCGCTCTCCCAAGCTTCCACCAGTGGATGGAAGGCCCAGGGGGCTGCTCCCGCACGCTGCGAAGAACCTCGTGTGCAGAGCTGGCTGTGACCCACTGGGATGGAGGTGGGAGCGTGGGGCGCCCCTCAGGGGCGAGAGGGCCCCTGCTCACTCCCTGGCCAGAGCAGGGCTCCTCCAGGCTCCCAGGAGTTAGCGCCTGTGGACACCAGACTCTGAGACTACGCCCAGGGCAGGGCCCAGCTCTCTTGTCTCAGCGCTTGGCCTGCAGCCTCCTGGTCACCATCAGGACACACCTCCCCCTGGTGCATCGCGCACACCTGGTCCAAGTCTCTGCTGCTTCCTTCTCCGCGTTCTCCGGTCTGGGAAAGTGGTTTGTCTGCCCATCCTCACGTCTTTTCATTTGTTTATCTTTATAGTTGAAACCATTACAGATGTCCCCTTTTTTTCCCCATTGACTCTCGTCCTCCCCTCTCCTGTCCCCACCCCAGGCCTTCACCCCACTATTGCCTGGGTTATGCATATAAGTTCTTTGGTGGGTCTCTTCCCTCTCCCCTTTCTTTCCCTCTGAGGATCCTCAGTCTGTGGCAAGCTTCTATATCTCTGGATCCATTTGGTTTGTCACTTTATTTTGTTCATTAGATTTCACATGTAAGTGAGATCATGTGGTACTTGTCTTCCTCTGACTGACTTATTTCCCTTAGCATAATACTCTCCAGGTCCCTCCATGATGTTTCTTTTTTTATAGCTGCATAGTATTCCATGGTGGAAATATATAAAGTACTCATACAACTCAACAAAAGGCAGACAGACAACCCAATCAAAAAAATGGGCAGAAGGCCTACATAGGACATATGGATGGCCAAGAGACCTATGAAAAAAAATGCTCAACATCACTAGTCATCAGAGAGATGCGAATTAAAAAGGCAATGTGGGACCTAACCGGTTTGGCGCAGTGGATAGTGCGTCGGCCTGCAGACTGAAAGGTCCCAGGTTCGATTCCGGTCAAGGGCATGTACCTTGGTTGCGGGCACATCCCCAGTAGGGGGTGTGCAGGAGGCAGCTGATTGATGTTTCTCTCTCATCGATGTTTCTAACTCTCTATCCCTCTCCCTTCCTGTCTGTAAAAAATCAATAAAATATATTTTATTTAAAAAAAGACAAATGTGGTACCACCTCACACCTGCCGGAATGGCTGCCATCAATAAATCAACAAACAACAAGTGCTGGCGAAAAGGAACCCCTCCTCACATCTTACTAGTAACTGCGATACTACCGCGCCCTCCTAACTGGGCTCCCTGTCTCTAGGCCTCATCCTTGACCCCCTGCATCTTTTCAGCATCATCTGCCAACATGGGATGCAGCCCAGGCACCCCCCTGTGGGGAAGTCTTCTGCGCTGCACCTCGCCTCTGCCTAGAAGAGACAGAAGAAGGTGGGGGAACCTTCCTTTGTGATTCCCCCCCCCCCACCTGCCTCTCCGAGTCTTGTTGCATGTTGTTCCGCCTCCAGCTCCAAACAGGAGGCCTGGGGAAACTTCTAGAGGCAGAATGAATGAATATAAAAACTGGGAGGCCAGACAAGAGCTCTCTGGTTGTTTTCTATGTCGTCGTTAAATGGCGCGATCACGCTCCTATCTGCATGAGATCCATCATTGATAGTCTTTTCACGGTTCTCTTGAAACAAGCCCATTATGCAAAGACTCGAGAAGCCTGCCCCCTACTCCATAAAAGGGGCAAGGTTGATAGACGAGGTAAGGAAATTGAGAGGCAGGTGCCGTTCTAATCTTCCATGTGGAATTTGTAGGTCAGACCATGCCTACAAAAAGGGTCTCTGATTTGCTCCTTTGTTAGCCAGCCAGTTAACATTAAAGAGGCTTGGGAGAACATGCGATTTCTTCTTTACTCTCCTGGAGTTCTCCAGGCCTGGGCGACGCGTGGGTCAGTGCTCTGTTGCTGTTTCTGTATGTCAGTAGCGAGTTAGTTCCCCGCCGGCCGGCCGGGGCCTGCTTGTCGGAACTGGAGGCTGGACGGAAGGACTTCCTTCTTCCCTCGCTGGGCCCCAGCTGGGCTTCCCTGCAGAACCACACACGCGTCCTCCTCACCCATGTATTTGCGTGCACATGCCTGCTGCGGGATGTTTTCTTCTGGGCTGGTCCCTTGGAAGTGTAGGGACCCTGACCCCTGTCCAAGGGGCGGCACACAGGAATGAACAGCGTCGGCATTTGGGGAGTAGGCTGTACTGCGGCGGGGTAGCTTCGGAATACACAATCCGTGACCATAAACATAAATCTCCAGCCGATTGAAGGCCTCTTCATGTTCAAGGTGTGAGTCATGCTTACCGGACAAGGAATCCCGGGTGAGGTGGAGAGGGGACGAGTATGGACCGGCACCCCGGGATTGAGTTCCCAGCCCAGCTCTAAAGCTCACCCACTGATGTCCCCCGGGACACGGTCCCTTTCAAGTTAGGGGGTTGGGTCAGTGCGTTCTTGTGCAGGCTGTGTTCTGTTTGTCCCTCCAGACTCACGGGCCACCCTTCTCCACCCTGCCCGTGCTCTTGCTGACCAGGGGGGACCCTGTGCAGGGGCTCCTCGCTTCCGGGCCCCCTATTGTGTTCTTGGCCCAGTAGGGATCGGAGGGGGGCAGGAGAACACGGACAAAGGGTTGAGTCTCCCGGCATCACCAGGTCCCGGCTGCTGGCAGGCAGGCCTCTCCGAGGGCACTGTCTCGGGGTTCCAGTAGCCTCTATCCCTCACCCCTTTGGTCCTCGGGGTGTAAATGTGACACGGTTATGGGTCTCAGAACACTGCGCTGCGGTTCCCCTGCCCCTGCCCACTCCTCTCTAAGCGGTCCCTTTATTAAACTCTCCTCAGATTACCCAGTTGGAGAGTGCCATCTGTTTCCTGCCAGAACCCTGGCGGGGATGGTTCCTAAGATCTTTTCCAGCTCCGAAAAAAGACGCCCGCCCGAGGGGAGGAGCGCGTCCTTTGGGTCTCCCGGTTCTCACTGGTGCCTCCCTGCCTGGCTCACCGCGACCGCGGGAGGGAGGTGGGGGGGGGGGGGGGGGCGCGGGAGGCTGAGGGAGGCACCGCTGGAAATAGGATCTCCGGAGCCAGAGGCACTGGGGCAGGAATCACCGGTGTCTCGGTCGGCATGGGCCGTCTGTATCCGGATTTCCGTCTGGTGCACAGGTGTGCTGCCCCACTGTGGGGGAGGGGAGAGCGCAAGGGATGCTCGCACCCACAGAGGCTGGGCTGTCACTCACCTCTTTTTGCCTCTGAGCTTCTACTATTTCGGTCCTAACCCAGAACTTACAACAGCTACCCGGGCCCACACAGGATTGTTATGAGGTGCAGAGGGAGGCGTCTGTGAAACCGCTTCGCTGAACATTAAAAAGTGCAGGAATGAGGAGCGTTGGTGTCATCAGCAGCGTTTCCTATGGTCGGGGTCACAGGCAGGGCACAGCCCAGTGGGGACATTCCTGCTGCTCCTGTCCCCGCTAAGAACTCGCTTTCTCTCTCGCTCTCCTGCTGGGTGCACTTGCCGAGACCTCCATGGCTCCCAGGGTGTCGGTTTCAGGATCAAAGCCTGGCCTCGGAGCTACCAGAAGACGGGGTCATGCCATCCAACAGCCCGCAGCCTTCTGACTCCCCTGGAATTCGGATCCTGACCTTGAGGGTCCTGGGTGGTCACCTAGGGCCCTTCTAAAAGCAGCAGCTGTGAATTTAGGCCTAAGCATGGATGAGGGGATTAAGAGCATCCTTTTTTTTATTTTTATTTAAACAACATTTATTAAAGTTATCGCAGACTTCTTGACATAGGAGAAAAATACATTCTTGAAAGCTCCCTATCTCAAGTGCAACTTTCTCTTTAAAAAAAAAAATAATAATAATAAAGGGACTTTAAGGACTTTAGTTATACTCACTCGGCACCGTTGGTACTATGTCAGGCCACAAGCATACAGTCCGACCCAGGCAGCTCATCTGCAAGCCGAGTGGGGGAGTTGAGGAAGGAGAAAGGGGGGGAGGGGTGGCCGGCTGGGAGAGTGCACAGCGTTAAATGCACAAACTGATCCTTCCATAAGTTAAACAAAACCAACAGAAAAACCCTTCGCACATTTTTGTGCTCACTCTTGCAAACAAAGAGACACAGCTCCAGCACATGAGGCTTGCCTGTGGGGAACGGGAGCAGCCTACAAGGGATAAAAGGGAAATAGAGTCATGCATACGGGGCTTTTGTCTGCCAGACAGCGTTAATCCTGTGCCAGGAGCTATTGCGTATGGTATAGACGACCTTCTGCTCTCATTTCTCTCTTTCTTTTATGTTTGAAAAGAAACCTAAAAGAGCTTTCCCCTTAAGTTTGCTCTGGTCTCCCCCATCGTCTTCAGTGTCGCCCCTGAACCACAAGCGGCGAACGGGACAGAAGTCACCTTTGCGGGGTCAGAGCACAAAAGCCGCCTGGAAACCCCGGGAAAGGAGGGGTGCTGTGTGCCGCCCTTGATACTCACCCTGGACGCTCAGCACCTGGCAGTGCCCGCCAGGTGGGCGAGGGTCCATCCTAACAGGCGAGAGTATCCCAAACGTGGTTCTCTTTTGTTACAAAACAAAATGCCTGATGGAAAGTGGGTAGACGGCAAATGCATGCAAACCTATCAGAAGAGCCTGCAAAAATGTTTAATGATCTTTATTGTTGCAAGTTTTACACATATCCCCCTTTTTTCCCCATTGACCCCCCCCTTCCCACTTCCACCCCCTCCCCAGGCCTTCACCACACTATTGTCTGTGCCCATGGGTTTCTGCAGAAAATTATTTTGACGTATATACCCTCTTTTTTTATATATATATATATATATGTTTCCTTTTCATCTCTTGTCATGGGTAATTTGTTTAAAAAATTTAAAAACTTTTATTGATTTTTAGAGTGAGAGGAAGTGAGAGGGAGAGAAACATCAATGCAATACTGAACATCAGTTGGCTGCCTCCAGCACGCCCCCTGCAGGGGATCGAGTCTGCAACCTGGGCATGTGCCCTAACCGGAAATCAAACCGGCAACCTTTCGGTACCCGGGACAATGCCCAGCCAGCTGAGCCACGCTTTGCAAAAGCGATATCACATGTCTACATAATCACATTTTACAGCAAACAAATTACTACATCCTTACTCCAGTTATTCTTTCCTTAATGTTGCCTTTAACAGTATTTTTCCATCGTGATACATAGACTCTGTCACCATCATTTTTAATAGCTGAGTAATATTTTATTGACTAAATACTCCCACACTTATTTGAATGCCATTTAGGCTGCTTTCCACTTATCCCCCACTTGTAAGTAATGCAGAAAGGAAAATATGCGTGCTGCATATAACGTCTTCGTATTTTAAATTAATCCTCTGGGATGGACTCAGGAAGTGGAATTACTGGGTGAAGGAATGTGTAAAGCTTCCATGACTTGGTACAAATGACTAAATTGCTTTCCAAAAGGATAGTAACAATTTACACCTCCAGCAGCAGTGTGCTCTCATACCAACACTGTGTTCTGCAGCTCTTAATGGCCAATTTAGTAGCTAGCATATGTTGATTTTATTTTTGCATTTCTTTGATTAATAATGAGGTTGAAATTTTTCCAAGTTTGTTGGAGATTCGTATATCTGTTTATTTTACTATTGCGGATGGTTTGGGCCTTTCCATTTGTGTGCAGCCTTGACCCGATATTGATATTTAATCTTCACCATCATTCTGCAACTATTTTGTTTGTCCTTTAATTTTTTTTGAAGTGTTGCACAAAGTGTTTTTCTTTCAAGAAACTGATACTGATTCGTTGGTGGCTTTGTTTATTTTGTTGGCTACATAAAAAAAACCAAGACACCTTGTTGGTTCAATTTGAAAAAGAAATTGTACAGCAGGGGAGGATGAAAAAGGCATCAGGTTGAGGGCTTTCAAAGCAGGCAACGCCAGCTTCCAGTCCCCGCCCCGGAGGCCCTGGCTGAGGACATCTGTCAGCTCTCTGAGCCTCACTGTTTTCATGACCCACCTTCCAGGTATGGGCCTGGGATCGTGAATAAACAGTGGCATAGCGGGTGCCCAGTAAGCATGGGCACTCCTTGCCCTCCAGATCCTAGGCTGCCCCCAGTGGCCGGGTGGCTGGTTAGAAGGAACAAGCCAATGTGCTCACCCAAGACTGCCCGAGGCATGCCCAGCACCCTGGGGCTGGCTGTTTCCTCCCAGGCCGGAGGCCCCGGGACACAGCAGTGGCTGTGCTTCTTGCCAGTCACTGGGAACAGTGGGGTTGTTGTTCTGGCGTATCTGGTGACCCGCTTCCTGTTTTTCCTGGTGTGGTGTTGTTCTTTTAAGCAGCAGCAGGGAGGGCTGGGGCGGGGGAGACGGGGAAATAGTCCTGGGTGGGTAACCTCAGTTCTCTAATCCCTCCTGCAGCGAGAAAGCCCGGCCCTTTTCCACCAGAGACTCTGTGATCAGGATCTCGGGCTCTGTGACCTTGAGCAGAGCCGGGACGTCAAGTCCCACGAGTGGTCAGGGAATGAAGGAAGGGACGGGGGAGTGACCATTACTTGGAATTCAGCCTTGTGGTGCCCCTTGAACTAACACTAAAATGCTAATGGATTTTAAACGTATGCTGATTAAACATTAAACTTTCATTTCCCACAAAGTGAATGCATCACACATCCCGGTTCTCTTCACCTTCTGGGAAGGAGGGCTCAGGCGCGCCCCGGAGCCAGGCTGCCTGCCGGGATTCTAGCTGCAACTCCCCTTAGTAGCCGTGTGACTTCGGGCAAGTGGCTTACCCAGTCTAGGCTGCAGTTTCCTCATCCGTAAACTGGAAGAATCATAGTAAGTACCGCCCTGGCCAATATGGCTTAATAGGGTGTTGGCCTGCATACCAAAGGGTCACGGGTTCGATTCCCCGTCAAGGGCATGTTTACCTGGGTTGCAGGTTCAATCCCTGGCCCAGCTTGGGGCACATACAGGAGGTAACCGATCAATGCATCTCTCTCACATCAATGTTTCCCTCTCTCTCTCTCTCTCCTGCTGTCTTTCCCTCCCTCCCTTCCAGTCTCTCTAAAAATCAATAGAAAAAATATACTCAGGAAAGGATTAACACACAGACAAAAATAGTACCTATTAGGATTGTCATGAGGTTTAAATGAGGTCTGATGAGTAAGGTACTAAGAATTCTAGGCCACATAGTAACCAAACGATAGTTAGCATAAGGTCTTAAGATTTTACTTGGAATACTCCATTTGAACCTGTGGTACTCAGAGGCTGGGCTGCATTTTAGTCAGTGAGCTAGAATTCAGTTTAAAGGTGATTTGGTGAAATAGCTCAGCTCATTACAAGTAGATGGTATTTATGAAGGATGTGCATCAAGAATATAGTAGATCTATTCCTAAAAATTGGTTGTAAAATGTAATCTTTTCTTTCCATTGGCTTTGTTTTTTTAACATTCAGGGCTGTATTCCCAGGAAATAGTTTGCCTGCTGCTGAAATAGATGTCCCTTTGTCCCAGGGAAACACACCGAGGCTGAATTACTCCACAGAGTGAGGTGTGAGCTCACCACATGTGCATGTGGGCGGTGATGTCTGGCAGGAGGGGAGCGGGGGGGAGGGGAGTGAGCCTGGGGCAGGTGCGCCGGTGGGTTACAGCTCTTCTCAGGCTCCGTGGTGCCAAGATCGGGGCCCCTGCCCTGTGTGCAGAGTCCCGGCCTCTGCCCTGCCTTGTGTGCATAGGGCTTTGCTAGATGATAGTGTGGTCCCGTAGCTTCCGAGGGGGCTGGACAGGTGCAGAACGCAGTGAGCACGGAGGTAATCTAGATCACTGATCGCCTTGCTTCTTTCTAAACAGTTGACCAGGGAGACTGATGTGGCTTATTGCTGGGCTCAGGAAATCAAAGCAGAGGGCGAGCCCTCGATGTGGTTTATGTGGCGGCTGCATTCCCTCCTCGGCCGTGTGCCTTGCCGAGGTGACGGAATACCAAGAGGTTTTCAAGTTGAGGGAGATGACAAACTTTCCGTAACACTTTGCAGTGTAAACTGAGCCTAGGCTGCAGGCTGATGACGTCCCTTTTGTTCCTCATCCAGAACTGGGAGTGAATTCAGAGAGGGGCCAGCGAGAGCCCAGATCCGGGAGGGCAGACCCCCGAGGGAGGTAGAGCTGTGAAGCTAGAACCGAGAAGGCTGAGGGACGGCTGAGCAGGGACGCCTTCGTCGGGAGGGCAGATGAGCTGTTTCTGGGTCCACCGAACATTCAACAAGAAGAACCTTTGACAAATAACAGGAAAAGATAATATTGGAGAAAATGTTTTTTTTTTAATTAGATTGCCAAAGCAGATGCAGATGCTCTTACTGGGAAGGGCAAGAGGAGGGTTAGCAGCAAGAATCCGGAAACTGTCTTGGCCGAGTGTGGCTCAGTGATTGAGTGTTGACCTATATGAACCAGGGGGTCACGGTTCGATTCCCGGTCATTACACATGCCCAAGTTGCAGGCTTGATCCCCGGTGTAGAGCGTGCAGGAGGCAAGCTGATCAATGATTCTCTCTCATCATTGATGTTTCTCTCTCTCCCTCTCCCTTCCTCTCTGAAATCAATAAAAAAATATATTTTTTTAAAAAATCAGGAAATTGTCCAAACACCAGGATGGCAGGGATAACCCTTTCTGTAGCTAGAGGGAAAAGCAGGATTCTTACACGCTTACACGTCAAAAGCTGTCATTCGGAGAACCTCTTCAGTTAATTAGTTGAGTATATTCATCAGTGATTTTAAAAGCACCTTAGTTTATGGTGTCTTAGGGGTGGGGGTACTTAACACACTCCCCCTGGGTAGGGTCCGAAAGTCACATGACTGTCCCAGCAGGGAAGGCCAACTCCTTCCTGCGGTCAGCCCTGGCCCCTCCTCCCATCCTGGCAGATGTTTTCAGGCCTCAAGTATAAGCTCTAAAATAGGGCTTTGTCGTACCCACCTTCTTGGTGGTTTTGAAATATTTCCTTTATAGGCCGTTTTGGTGTTAGAAGTCTCTGAGCAAGGGGGCCCCGTAGTAAAGCACAAGTTGACCACACAAGGCAGAGGGCCCCCATATGTTCAGGATGGGAAGAAGGGAAAAGATACCAGCCGAGGTCAGGGTTGGGGTGGTGTGTGTGTGTGAGTGTGTGTGTGTGTGTGTGTGAGTGATGTTGGGGTCTTGGGAGGAGCCCAGTCTTTCATGGAAGGCAGAAATATATTAGGAATCCAATGATCGTTTCAAAGCAAGCCTACTCCTATAAACAAGGGGACATTTAACTACAGGATTTGTGAGCGAGCCTGGTAAATTAGTAACTCCCCCATTCCACAAATATTTGTTAAACATTAACCACACAGGAGGCACTCTGTGATAAACCCTCACAAGTCCAGTTTGTTACCTCCATTATCCTGTCTTCTTCATTAGTAAATCGCCCCAACCCCGCCCCAGTATATTTTCCATAATGGCTTTCTCTTTTTAAATGCTTACTATGAATGAGACACTGTCCTAAATGCTTTGCAAGCATTAGTCAATTTCATCTTCACAGGAACTCTCCTTTCACAGCTGCGGATAACGGAGGCTCCGAGCCCGTAAACGGTTTGGTTAGAAACTTGGTAGACGTGTAAGTGAAAAACATAAACCAAGGTCTGGCCCCGCTGGCATGGCTCATTGGTTGAGCGTCGACCTATGAACCAAGAGGTCAGGGCACATGCCCGGGTTGTAGGTTCGATCCCCAGTGTGGGGTGTGCAGAAGGCAGCCAATCAATGATTCTCTCTCATCATTGATGTTTCTCCCTCTGCCTCTCCCTTCCTCTCTGAAATCAATAAAAATATATTTTAAAAAAAGAGAAAAATAAAACCAAGGTCTGCCTCATTCATCCACTACCTTGTCTGCCTCCTAAATGAGCAAACATTGCAAGATGCAGCAGTTCATACACTTTATAGGCAGACGGCCCTGGAATAGTCTGGATTAACATCTGTCTGTAGGTGGCAGGACACGGGGCGTAAATCCCCATGTTTCCCTTTTCCCTCAGAAAGCAGACATGGGGAACAGTTCCCTGGGAGGTTGTCTTGCTTTAAGGCGGACATGAGAATTGGGGAGACCCTGCAATCTGTTCATTTTTATTTCAAATCAGAATTTTTGTGACCTAGCTCAAATGACAGATGTTGTAGATGAAGGCGCGGAAGTCCAGATAGGGGGAGAGAGCCTTGCGCAGGAGGACTACACAGGAAGGCTCCGGGAATCTGCCAGCGTGGGTCTCTCCGTGTGAACAGAGATATGCCTGAGACTCTTTCCAGGCTTCCTGTTCTATTGCATTGGTCTATTTCTCTATTCTTTGGCCAGAATTACACTTCCGTAACCGCTGTTGCTGTATACGTTTCAGGAGCCAGTGGAGCAAGTCTGTTACTGGCCCTTTAGATGTCCATGTCCGTCTTAGAGTCAGCTTACCTGCTTCCAGTTTCCACGCAATGAGCAAACAAACAAAAGCTGCCATGGTTTTCACTGAGATCGCAGGGAATCTGTAGACTAGGTTTGGGGAGAGTTGACATCTTTACAATAGTGACTCTTCAAAACCATGAATATGGTATGTCCCTCCATTCTTATGGACTTGTAAATTTTCTCCAAATTTTAGAAGTTTCTGCATACAGGTCATACATATCTTCCAATTTATTCTTAGATATTGCATATTCGGATGTTAGTGTAGATTATAACTTTTTTTTTTCCTTTTTCTAAATGTTTACCTTTTTTTTTTTTTATCCTCACCCGGAGGACTTGCTTAGAAAGAGAACCATCAATCAGCTGCCTTCCTAACACGCCCCTCCCCCGCCCCAAGCCAGGTACCTAACCCGAAACCCAGGCCTGTGCCCTGACCAGGAATGGAACCAGCAACTTTTCGGTGCAAAGGACAACACTCAACCCACTGAGTCGCTCTGGCCCGGCTTTAAATGTTTACTCTTGGTGTTTAGAAACACAAGAGAGATTTTCAGACTGACTTCATATTTCCCAACTAATTGTTGATTCTAGAAATTTATCTGGAGATTCTTTTGGGTTTTCTTTGCACACAATCAAACTATCTGTCACTGAGATTTCCCCTCCCTTCTTTATACCTGTTTTTCCCCCCCAGTAGGATGTTTCATAGAGGTGGTGACTCAGGCATCCTTCTCTTGTCTTTGATCTCAGCAGGAAGCTATCAACATTTCAACATCACGTATGATGAGTGCACTGGGTCTTCATAAAAAACATTTACCTAATTCAGAAGGTCCCTCTTTAGTCCCGGTTTGCGAGGCATTTTTATCACAAAAGGATGTTGAATATCACCAAGTTGTTTTTCTGAATCTATTCATGTTTTCCTCTCTCTTCTGTAAATATGATGAATTGCCTTCCTGCATCCAATCCATTTGCTTGAGATGTATTATACTCTCCTTTTTATGTATTGCTGGATTCATTTTCTGAATCTTCTAATCAGGATTTTTATATCTATGCTCATGACAAGGATTGCCTCTGGTTTTACTGTTGGGTAGTGCCTTTGCCAGGCTTGGTTAGCCTCATGAAATGAATTGGGAAGTGCTATGGGTTTTGTCCTCTGGAAGAATGTCTGTATGGCTGGTGTTATTTTTTCCTTAAGAGTTTGTTTAAAATGGGTGTATTCTGTTTTTTAAACATTTGGATCTTTTCTTTCAGCACTTTGACAATATTCCAGTGTCTCTTGGCTTTCAGTATTTTTGTTGAGAAATTAACTGTCAATGTTACTGTTACTCCTTTGATGATGATAATCTGTCTTTTTTCCCCTCTGGCTGCTTTGAAGATTTTCACTTTGTCTTTGGTGCACAGCAGTTTACTATGTGCCTACGTACCCTTTTCTTTTTAGTTACCCTGTGTGGAGTTCATCCACTTAAGATCTTGGATCTGTGCTTGATGTCTTTCTTCCGTTTTGAAAAGTTCTTGGCTGTTATTTCTTCTGCCCAATTCTCTCCCTCCTCTACTGTAATTCTTTTTTTTTTTTTTTTACTCTTTTTTTTTTTGGAAATCTTTATTATTCAGATTATTACAGGTGTTCCTCTTTTTTCCCCCTCATAGCTCCCCTCCACCCAGTTCCCACCCCACTCCAGGCCTTCTCCCCACCCTCCGCCCTCCCGGTGAATGTAATAGAATCAGGGGCATGGAAAGGGAGCAGACTGACAATTCTCGGGGGGACAGGGATGTGTGGGGTGCGGGAAAAGATTGGTCAAAGAGCTGACTCCTGTAATTCTATTTGCATATCTATTAGGCCCCCTTTTTTTGTATCCCCTATATCTCTTACCTTCTCATCATTATTTTCTATCCCCTTGTCTCTGATTTTCAAGCGAGGTATTTTCTTTGGGCCTATCATTTAGTTGACTGATTTTCTCTTCAAGCTGTATTTAAGCTATTGTTAAGCCCACCGATTCTTAATATCAGTTATTTTAAAGTTCCAGAGTTTCTATGTGTTCTTTTTGTTCTGTTTCGTTTCTAGTATTCTGAGAATCTTTCTACTCTTTTTAACTCTTGAACATATGGAGCCTAGTTTTTTTTTCGATTTGGTGTCTGGTAACACCTTTATGTTTAGCCTTTGTAGGTCTGTTTGTGTTGCTATTGTGTTACTTGGAACCCATTCATACGGTCTTATATCCTCATAGACCTGGTTATTGTTGATTGAGTGTAAGACATCATAGACGAAAACGCACAGAACTAACTTGAGGCCTGGGGTGATGTTGTCTTCCTTTAGGGGAGCGCATATACTTATTTCTGGCAGGCCCCGGAGCACCAGCAATCTGTTCCAGGGATTGTACCTGTGAGAACCAGCCTCATGGGGTTCACCTTTCCTCTTACTTTAGGAGTGGGGCTCCCACTGTAGTTTCCCCGTTCCCCGGGCTGTCCCGCGTGCTGTGCAGCCTCTCAGCCTCTCAGCCGGCTCTTCCAGAAATGGCAGGCATTCTTGGGAAGCGCGTTCCCAGGCGCCAGGCTCGCCCCTCCGGATTCCTCTCTTCTCCTGAATCTTGGCCCCGTTATTCTTTGTCGCCTGCTAATTCTCCATCACTTCAAGCAGAATCTGAGGAAGACTTTTCTACCTTTTCTCATTGTTCTCAGCGGAAAAGATAGTCCGAATGACCCGGTCTGTCATGATTTCGTGGGCTTTTAAATGGGGTGCTTTTATTCACGTGGCACTTACTGTGGATTCATTTGTTTCCTGCACAAAGATCTGTTGAAGTCCTAACCCCCAGTACCTCAAAATGTGACCTTATTTGGGAATGGGGTCAATGCAGGTGTAATTGGTTAAGATAAGGCCATAGTGGCCCTTATACGAGGGGAAGAGAGACAGAGGCCGAGGCACACCGAGAGGAGATGGCCGTGGGATGGTGGAGGCAGGGATTGGAGTGATGCATCCACAAGCCAAGGAGAGCCGAGGATTGCCAGCAAACACCAAAAGTTAAAGAGGCAAGAGATTCTCCCTACAGGATTCAGAGGGCCATGGCCCTGCCAACACCTTGATATCAGACTTGAACTATGAGGCAATTTCTGTTGGTTTGGGTTTTTTGTGTTGTTGTTTTTTTAATATGTATTTTATTGATTTCAGAGAAAGGAAGGGTGAGAGAGAGGAATAGAAACGCCAATGACGAGAGAGAATCATTGATCGGCTGCCTCCTGCATGCCCCACACTGGGGATCCAGCCCTCAACCCAGGCACGTGCCCCGACAGGGAATCGAACTATGATCGACTGGTTCATGGGCCGGTGCTCCACCCCTGAGCCACATCGGCCAGGCAGCAATACATTTCTGTTGTCGTGTTAAGCCACCCAGCTTGTGGTACTTTGACGTGGCAGCCCTCGGAAGCTCTACAGTGCTTTCTAGTGTATAAAATACTTTCCCATAAACCACTTCGTTTGTTCTGTGCAACTATCCAGACAGATGGTGCTAAATGAGATCGGAGTTAGAGAAACTGAGGCCCAGAGAAGAGGCATGAACCTTCTGGGTGCCACAAATCACAGGCGAAGTTGGGGTGTGCCTGAGTAGCCTGCTTTCTTCCCCACTGAGATGCCATCATTCTTGTCCAATCCCGTCTTTCTAGTGTCCCTGTCCCACGGAGAGGTTCCCCATGACCCTGTGCGGACGCCCGTTGCTCTGTAGGTGAAAAGGACAGAGTGTTGACTTGACTGGCCAGTGCACACATCACTTGTTCAGCGGACGTGCTGAGCGCCGAGGTCCTGTGCCTGGGGGAGGCGCCAGGCAAGGGCACAGGACAGAAGGACTGACGTAAGAGGGACAGAGCAAGGCCTCCGTGCCTTTCCTCGTGAGCTCACAATCCAATGCAGAGAAGACACATGCTCACACCTAAACCAGTGTGGCTTTTCATATTAGAAATTAGGCCCTAGCCGGTTTGGCTCAGTGGATAGAGCAGTGGTCGGCAAACTCATTATTAGTCAACAGAGCCAAATAGCAACAGGACAACGATTGAAATTTCTTTTGAGAGCCACATTTTTTAAACTTAAACTTCTTCTAACGCCACTTCTTCAAAATAGGCTCGCCCAGGCCGTGGTATTTTGTGGAAGAGCCACACTCAAGGGGCCAAAGAGCCGCGTGTGGCTCGCGAGCCGCCGTTTGCCGACCGCTGGGATAGAACATTGGCCTGCGGACTGAAGGGTCCTGGGTTCGATTCCGGTCAAGGACACGTACTTCGGTTGCAGGCTCCTGGCCCTGGTCGGGTGGTGTGTGGAAGGCAATCAAATGACACATTGGTGTTTCTCTCTGTCTCGCCTTCTCCCTTCCACTTTCTCTAAAAATCGATGGAAAAAATATCCTTGGGTGAGGATTTAAAAAAAAAAAAAAGTTAGAAATGAGCAGAGTAGGAATAATTTTACTCCTGAAAAGTGAATTTTCCACTCTGGTCTATATACAAATGAAATGTAAGAAAGCATGTGTGTATCCTGTTTCATATTTATGGCACACCCTTTGCCCTAAAGCGTTCGATGTTCTCCCTGTAATTATTTAGAAAATGATCCGCTGATGAATTGTCCTAAATTATAGCTGAATACAGATGAATAAATTTAGGCCTTACGAGGTTGATGTCATCTAGTTAGAAATGCAGCCTGGCAGCAAATGCCAGACCACAGTGTACTAGACCGCAGTGTATTAGACCTAGTAAATGTTTCTATTTCGTACATCGTGTTACTCAGTCATCAAATTTTTACTTAGAACTTTCAAAGGAGTATAAAGGAAGTGCCGGGCAGTGCTTGTGCTCAGAGAAAAGCTGTGAGTGATGAAATCTTTATCTTTTCCTTTGCTCAACCTTGATTTAGTAGTCCAGGCAGTGGGGCTACGGTGTGGAATTAGACATGCATGAGCAAAGTATAAAATTCAGTGCCATTGTATTAAACAGCAGAAACTCGAGAAGAGAGCTGGCTGAGCCAAGTGCCCAGAGGCACAGTAGGTATTTGGGAAGAGGAACGTGGGCTGGAGTTTTTAGGGAAGAATTTCAGAAAGCTTCTGGAACTGGGCCTTACTAGGCAAGGAAGGGGCTCGAGGAAGGCCTGGGGGAGGTACTAAGTGAGGAGAGATGGGGAGCAGAAGCAGGCAGGGGCAGGGAGGACCCTGGAAGCACGCAGAGGGTGCCCGGGAAGGGACATGAGCCTCATGCACTCAGTTACATGCGTACGTGCTTCATTGAACAAGAGAACAGAGCGCAGGGCCTGGAGAGCCGAGGTCCAGCCCCGCTCTGCCTCTAACCAGTTCTGACATTGAGCGTTTCTCGGCACCTTTACTGAGGACCTCGAGAACCGCCGGGCATCAGAACATTCCTCCAAATCCCACTTGTGAGAGCCCCTTACACTCCTGCCCAGCGAGCCCAGGCCTTTGCCAGCTCTAAAAGCCCCTGCGTCTCCTCCGGCTCGGTGCTTGAGGCCCCCTGTGCTGTGTGCTTGGTCATCGCCTCACGCCTCTGCTCTCAGGCTGACTCCCTACCTTCAGGGACACATGTGGAATGTTTCCCACTCCTTCTTGCATGGAATGGAGCCCTCCAGCCCGTGAACGTGTCCGCGCCTCGCTCGGAGTGTCAATCTGGCTCGCAGATCTGCAGCCCCGTGGTTTCGTTCTGTCCTTCCAGCACATTCCGGTTTTGTGTCAAGTCAGTTTTCTTAATAGTGCTCCCGTCACATGTTCTCTGGACTTAATCTGATCACAGGCTGCATAGACCAAAACTTGCATTGCTTTACAGGGACACGAAGAAATTGTCTTCTTTCGTTGTGGTGGGGCTGTGTTTCGTCTTTCTGCATCAGCTACATGGGGTCTTACATAAAGGAGAGCGCCTGGAGCTTGGGAACAATTGAATCATTCCCCCAACAGACATTAAGAACCACATGTGATCTGGGCCCTGTGCTATCAGCGCGGTCAGAATCTTGAAGAAAACACAGTTCGCTGCCCACAAGATGCAGGCCCCATTTTTTTCCCTCCTCGCCTGAGGATATGTTTTTATTGATTTTCAGAGAGGGGAAGGGAGAGAGAGAAACATCGATGTGAGAGAGAAGCATGGATGGGTTGCCTCCCATATGCACCCTGACCAGGGATCGAACAGCAACCTAGGCATGTGCCCGACCAGGAACCAAACCCACAGAGTTTTGGTACACGGGACGGTGCTCCAACCAACAGCCACACGGGCCAGGGCCCTGGAAGGGGAAACGGGGCCTGTTAGGTGCACGATGATGGGAGTAGAAGACTGAGGGACACTGTGGGAGCAGCACCTTTTACTTAATAAGATTCCTGTCTTATTAAGTAAGTAAATAGGAATATTTATTATTAAAAAGACTTTACAAAGTATAAAAAATAGATTATGTGTGATATCAGTGGTTTCAGGTGGTTCTAAAATCTCTCTTGGGCCCTAACCGGTTTGGCTCCGTGGATAGAGCGTCGGCCTGTGGACTCAAGGGTCCCAGGTTCGATTCCGGTTAAAGACATGTACCTTGGTTGCGGGTGCATCCCCAATAGCGGGTGTGCAAGAGGCAGCTGATCGATGTTTCCCTCTCATCGATGTTTCTAACTCTTCTATCCCTCTCCCTTCCTCTCTGTAAAAAATCAATAAAATACATTTTTTTAAAAATCTCTCTTAGGACTGAGGTAGATCAGATACAGTTCTTCTTACACTCCATCAACCCTACCCTCACACACAGACACACACACACACACACACACACACACACACACTCAGCAGCTCCTCTCAGCTTCTAGTGTTTTACATTAGGTGTCCTTGTATGAGTTACTTTTTAAAAGGTGGATACCCATTATATTTTAAAGTTTGGAAACTAGACTTTTTTTGTACAAGGCACTTCACCGTGGACTCTTGAACTTGGGAAGGTGCACTTAGGAGTCTCGAGAGCAGAGGGTCTTTGTTGTTTTCAGGAGGCGGTTCCAAGATAGAACCCCTCCCCCGGCCGCTGTGGCTCAGTGGTTGAGCATCGACCTATGAACCAGGAGGTCACTTTTCAATTCCCGGTCAGGGCACATGCCTGGGTTGCTGGCTCAATCCCCAGTAGGGGGCGTGCAGGAGGCAGTCAGTTGATTATTTTTCATCTTTGATATTTCTCTCTCTCTCTCCCTCTCACTCCCTCTCTGGAAGCAATAAAAATATTTATTTTTTAAAAAGATAGGACCCTTCACCTTAGGACATTCAGAACAGTAGCCTCAAGATAGAGCTTAAGCGTGTCCCTTCTCTGGGGAAACAAGATTGGAATTTTGCCTCAAGGTGATAAGTAGCATGACATGGCAGAAGGACGGATTCTCTGAAACTTTTATTTTAAAAGTGAAGTGTGAGGTGCAGACCGAGACAGGCCATTGGGGTAGTATGGAGCACCGTTTTCAGGAGGGATTATTTAATGACAGTAGGTAGTTTCTAATCCAAAACCAGGTCCTGGAGAAGTTGAGGAATCTGTGGGAGGCTGCAGTTTCTAGAGCTGGAATGTTCGTTAGCAGCTCCTGCAGCTGAGGAAGGCTGGGCAGGGACGGATGGGAGGGGCCAGGGCTCCCCATCCTCAGGAAAATGGATTCTCCATCAGCATCTGCCCCCAGAGTCCCTCCTGGGTCCCAGGAGCAGTGAGGGAGATCAGTGTCTGGTTTAAGATCACCCATCCCCTTTAACCCGTGCCCCCCAGTGCTCTCAGTAACTAGGGGTTTAATGTGCATTTCACTTGCTCTATGGACTGGGGCAAGTGTTTGGGTCTGATTCGCTCACTTGGGTTTAAGAGGAACTAATAATTCAGCCCAGTGCCAGCCTCTTCCCTGCCCCAACCTCCTGTGAGCCCTACACACACACATGCACACACAGACACACACACACACACACACAGTGTATGCAACTTGCGTGCTGATGTAGAACTCTGATGAGGCCTCACCTCCCTGGTAAGGGGACATGCCCCGGTCAGAGAGTGGTCATTCAGCTCCTGGTCCTGCTGGACATCCTGTTTCTCCTCTCTGTACCCTCTTTTCTTGGGCCTTGTCTCTGCCAAGGTCAGATGTGCTTGAGGGCTTTCTCCCAGGTCTTGGGGAATGCACATCCTCCTGCGGGGAGGAGAGGTAGTCAGGTCAGCCCCATCGAGTACCCCTGGGGAGGAGCCTGAGGGCCGCCCCACAGGTAACTGAGTTTGACTCCTGAGTGCTGTCCTCAGCGGCAGGCTCCCAGGTCTGTGGAGCATGAGGGCCCGGGTCTGACCCAGAGTGACCCTGAGCGGTCTGGGGAGCAGAGTCCTGAGGGACCTGAAGCCGGGGCCGCGGGGACCCGTTGCATTCCCAACGTGAAAGTGGGTCTCAGGGCAGACTCGGGCCGGGAACTGCAGTTGCTCCATCTCACTGGGAGAGTCTCCTTCCTCTGCTCAGAAAAGTCTTCACTGCATAGATCACTGCTCTTTTTCCTCGCAAATGTTGGTCTTCTGGGTTACGGGTTAAATCGGGCCTTATGGGCTGGCATGGGCGCCCTATCACTCTTTACCACGTGGTATTTATGGGAATTAGCCTTCCAGATCCCACGCAAGTGATTGGCAAGTGGGGCTGGTGAACACAGCCTGCTCCCCGCCAGGGCCTTGCCGGCTCCTGGCCAGAAGCACTGCAGCGTGTTTCTGGGTGAGGGCTACCTTCGAGGCTGCAGCCCAGCTGAGGCTCAGAGCCCTGGGGCCTGGCGGGACGGTGCCAGCCTGGGGGCATCGGACAAGCCAGGGCAATGCTTCCATCGTGGACACGAAAGGGTAAGCCCACACGCATCCTTGACTTCCCTGTGTTACCTTGCGGCACATGACAACAGCCCGGTCCACGCCAGGGAGGGGCTGTAAGCAGGCAAGGGGCCTAACCACACCTGCATTTGAGAAAAGATCACTCTGAAAGAGTGGGTGAGCCCACTGCAGTGGTTGAGCATCGTCCCATGCACCAAGAGGTCACTGGTTCGATTCCCGGTCAGGGCACATGCTGGGTTTGGACCTCGATCTTCCGCGGGCGGGAGCGGGAGGGGAGAGTTGGGGGGTGGGGAGGGACGTGCAGAAGGCAGCCAGTCAATGTTGATGTTTCTCTCTCATCAGTGTTTCTATCTCTCTCTCCTTCTCCCTTCCTCTCTCTCTAAAATAAATAAAAGCTTCTTTTTTTTTTAGAGAGAAAGAGTGGGTGAGGAGAGACTGTCACCAGTCAGACTGCTGCACAGGTTCGGGGAGGGTGGGTGGCGGCGTGGGCTGAGATGGTGGCTGAGCAGATGGGGGAAGAGCCGGGCCTGATAGCTGGTGGATTGTGAGGGACGCAGGAGGCGAGCTGAACTTGGTGTCCACATTCCTGGTGTTCTTGACGTGACATCGAAGTCGTCCGCTGGAGGAATGAGCCCTGGGGAAAACCCTGGAAAGGCCACGAAGCCTGCCCGTCCCAGCTGACGGTTCGAGCACGTTCTTAAAATACCCGCTGCTGGCAGAGCGGAAGTCTGTGTGGGAAGAGTCACGTGGAACTTCTTATTCCAGGTTCTGTCCCCCAAGTGTGGTATTTATTTTGAAATCTGTGGCTTGTGCATCTTTAGAGAGGTCTCTTGGTTAACATTTTTCCATTTGCAACGGTTCTATGCCCTAGAAAATTCCTGGTAAAGGAGCACATCGCCAAATCATTCCGGATGAAGTCATGCCGCTATGGGACTTCACAGTGTACGGTTAAGAACTCTAGGCTGTTGACACTGACATTTGAATGTGCACCTTTCCATCTGAATTATTAAACTGTCAGCCCGTTGATACAAACCAGCCTTCTGCGTCTCCCTGGCTTTCCCCTGTGTTTGTTTATGAAACAACACGCAAACGAGTACACTGTCCACATCGTACTAAATCACTCGTGGAGGCGCCCGGAAAACAACAATAGTAGGAAGGGAACTATACAAACACATGATTTCATGAAATCTGCAGAATTAATCTGAAAACACGTGTCCACGTGCCTTAGAGCTGATGCCTGTTGGAATCAGGATGTGGGGAGCGTAGACTCTCGTATTTTACCCTTCCCTTGTTAAAACAAAGCGGAAGGGTTTCTGTGTTTGAAAACAAGACAAGAGAGGCCTTTTGCCAGGGGTAGCGCTCACACCGGTCCAAGGTGAGGTTTTCTCTGTCTGAAATTGCGGTGAGCGTTCAGAGTGCGTTCGAGTTGGTGCTGACGCTGTCTCCCCGACCCGGCCTGTGTGTCCCGCCACAGGAGGGAAAGATGTCTCTCCGGGCCTGCCACTGGCTCCTCTGTCCCTGGTGGTTGCTGTCCCACCGTCGGAAGGCTTGTTTGTCCCCATGGACAAGGAATTCGGAAGGGCTGGGGAGTCCGGGGTGGATGTCTGAGAGACGGAGAAACAGGCCGCGTGACCCGGAGCCAGCGTGTTTGCTTTCACTACCGACTCCCCTCTCGTGTCCTCGCCCGCTTCTCCCGGGAGGGGGGGCCGGTGGGCATCCTGAGCCGTGACCCCGGTGGGAATCGTGCAAAACGTGGCTCCTGTTGCTCTTCCTGCCTCCGCACTGCAAAAATAAGGATAAAAGTAAATATTTGGGGCCGGGTTTATTTTGGTGAGACAAGTTCCAGTCTGGTTTCTAAAATTAGGGCTTCTGCGGGATGCACGCGGTCCGAGGCGCCCTGCCAGAGAACTTTGCCTCGGGGATGGGCGGTTCTCCTCCTTGTTGTTGCTTGCTCGCAACTGTGCGTCTGAACCCTCTCTCACGGCCGTCCATCCGGCCGTCCATCTGCGCACACCCACTGCCCGGGTAGGAAGCTGCTATCCAGCGCATTGTGGTAGGCTCCCGCCCCCTCCCGCACCAGCGTGACCCCCGCTTAGATGAGGATCGACCTGCCTTCTGTCCTTCATACACTGACGGACCAGCCTTCCGAGAGAATAGCTCTCTCCCTGTCCCTGTCCCTCCTCAGAGCACTCACTGACACCCCTCCCTGCCTTCATGCTAAAGCCTCCCCCACCTCTGGTCTCATGGGGCGGGACCCCCTCTGCCAGTCACAGTGGCCTCCTCGCTGCCCCTCACACTCACTGGCTGTGTGCTTGCCTCTGCAACTTTCCATTTTCTTGGATGTGTCCCTCCATGTGCCCTCCCTTGGTCCATCCCCCTGGCTCATTGTGGTCCCACTTCCCCTGGGGGACCGCCCTGCTCAAGGGGAGCCTGGACCAAGCATGGTGGAGGTGTGCCGGCTTCGTGGGCCGGTGTTGTCTCTGTCCCTCAATGCCCAGAGCAGAGGACACAGGCGGGAAACACTTCTGGTTAGCCCTCTCTTCAGTGTCAGCTTTGCCCCTGCGGAAGCTGTCCTGGCTCTAAAAGGCTGCCCTCCCAGCACCGTTCCCGGGCTGGTCTCTCTCCTCCACCCAGACTCAGTCAGCTCTTTGGAGAAGGCAGCCGGGCTGCTGTTCCCCTCTCCCTGCACCCAGGGCTGTGTGGGAGGGGGTGGGGACTGCATCCAGGGGCTGCCTTCATCGGCTTTCTTGAGTAGAATAGGGATTGGCAGGGCCAATGGGCAGAGGCCCTCTTTCCTCCCTGACTCCCCTCCCCCTTCCCCACACGTGGTTTAATGCTCTGCTGTTTGTACCTTGAAATTCTTACTTTTTGAACAAGCGGGCCTGCATTTTCCATTTTGCGCTGGGTCTTGCAAAGTATGTGTCTGGTCCTGGGAAGAGAGCAGGTGCTGACGGACAGGTGAGGGTGGGGAGCATTGCAGAAGGAATGCCGGGGCGGTATGTGTGGAGGCCGGTGGGCGGTGGGTACCAGACGGGAGGAGGTGGAGGTCATGCATCCTTCCTGTAGGGGCGCTAGTTCTCCAAAGCCGGGAGTGTGCTCAGGTGGGGCCCTCCATAGCACCTGACTCTGGCCCCAAGTAGCCTTATTTCATTTCTGTTGTAAGCCTGCCATTTGTGTGGCCGTGTTCCAGCAACTTTCCTTTCTCAATCAGAGGAAACCCCAAGTCCTTCCAGTGGCCCGGAGGCCCTTCCTGAGCTAGCCCTTGACCCCTGACCTCCTCCTACCTCTGTCACCACAATTACTGCGTTGCAGCCACACTGGCCTCCTGGCTGTTCTTGAACATGCCCAGAATGCCCCAGCCTGAGGGATAGGGATAGGGTTGGGTTAGGGTTAGGGTTTAGGGGTGCCATCTTCACTAAGGATGGCAGGGAGCTGCAATCTGGGTTCCGCAGAGCAGGGGCCTGGCCCTCTGTGGGTGGCACAGGTTCAAGGACGAGGGCAGCTTTCTGTGGGCAAGAGGGTTCCCAGGCAAGCAGTGCTGCCTGGGCTGAGCGCTCTCTGGAAGAATCGCAGGAACCGCTTCTTTGTAAAGCATCAGTCGTTTTCACGGTTCTGCTTCCTTTCATTCATTCATGTAGTCCGTGAACATCTGCTGGAACAGGCCTGCTGTGTACCAGCGTGTTTCTAGGTCTCGGGGACTCGCGCGTGAACAAGGTGGGTTCCAAGCCCGTGTCCCTGAGAGCCCACCATCCAGAGCTTGTCCCAAAGCACACGCCAAGGTGCAGGCACGGGGCCGTGTCTGACATGCTCCACCTGACGTGACCACAGACACTTCCCCACGTGTCTTCCAAACGTGGCCGTTTCTTAGGGCAGCACAGGATTCCACCCGGTGGCCATGCCCTGATGCCAGTGACATGTCTGCTCCCTGAACATCCGGATTGTTTGCTCTTTGGCACCTCGCTCCCCCACTTCTCACATGGATGGTTCCCGTTGCACTTTCCGGCCGCGTGTGTGTGCATGGGCCTGTGCCGCCAGAGCCTTACCGCCGCCATTGGCTGCAGGCTTTTATTTTTATCATTTCTGTTCGCTTAATAGGTACAAAACTGACCTCATTGTTTAAACATCCATTTATTTGATGAGTGTTAAATTTTAACCTTTACTTCCTCCCAAGTGCACTACATGTGTGAATCCTTTGTTCCGTTACCTGGGGCTCTCGAGGTGAAAAACAGGCCCTGGATAGTGATGTTACGAGCTCAGCTTCTCGGCTCGCACAGACCTGGTTTCTATCCAGCCCTGCTGCGGAGGAGTGGTGTGACCTCGGGCACAAAGGTCTGGGGAAGTGCCAGGATGAGGAAGGGCATTCCCAGAAGAGGGGCTCCAGAAGAGAGGTGGGTGGCCTGGGGACAGTCAGGGCACAGTGGGATGGACAGCCACTGTGTCCGGTTCCATCTCATAGGGCTGTCGTGAATATCATTGGTTCATTTTGGAGTTTTGAAGTGAAGGCAGGTGGCCCAAAACCTCAGTCACAGTTGCTCCCTGGAAGTTGCTCCCCAAAGAGTGCTGGGGGGAGGCAGGAAGGGGTGTGAGGTGGCTGGGAGCCCTGCAGTCACGTGGCTCTGGCTTTGAACCTTGTTGCATAGTCGTATGCATTCTGAGTCCCTGTCTTCTCATCAGAAAGGTGGTCACGTCTAGCCAATGTGGCTCAGTGGTTGAGCGTCAACCTGTGAACCAGGAGGTCACAGTTCGATTCCCGGTCAGGGCACAGGCCTGGGTTGTGGGCTCGATCCCCAGTAGGAGGCGTGCAGGAGGCAGCCGATCAGTGATTCTCTCTCATCGTTGATGCTTCTCTCTCTCTCCCTTCCTCTCTGAAATCAATAAAAATATTTTTTAAAATAAGAAAGGTGGTCACATTGGCACTGCACACTGTGAAGGCCAGAGACGCTTTATGTCCAGAGCCTCGCACGCACAAGGCTCAGTTCATGTGGGCTGTTACAAGCCTACCGTGAACAGGGGACCCGTATCCTATCATCATGGGAAGGTGAGAATGACATTCCTCCCGTGCCGCCTTTAGCCACCAGCCCTGCTCCCCACTCCCACCCCCACCCCCGCCCCCCCGGACTTCTCGCTGCTGTGGAGGAACAGGGCCAGTTCCAGGCTGCGGTGGGGAAAGGCGCTTTCAGAGGTACCTTTCTGTCAGAGAGCGTTTGGGTGGACTCCCTAGGGAAATGCATCGCTTAGAAACGGAATAGGGGCTGACTGGAGATCTCAAAAAAGTGACTCTTTGGGTGCCGCAGCCCTTTTTTTCTAGGAGAAAAGGATGTTTGGATTCTCAGCAGCCCCACATCTGCTTTGGAACTGTGTGCAGCCGGTGCCCTGGCCTCGCCCCGCCCCCAACAACCCCCCTGATGTCCCAACAGAGGGAAGTTGTGGTTGTTGACCACTCTCTGGGGTGGGAAAGGAATGTAATGTATGCGTAGACTGTCCAGAATTTCCTGTTAGACACCCATCGCAAACCACGGCCCTGGGATGCATTCCAGACACCGCAGCCCAATTCCAGGAGAGAAGAAACGGTGCATTCATTTACCGCTGCCCTCGGAGGGCGCTCCCCTCCGCCCGGAAAAAGGTGTTTAGCTTATTCCATAGTGACTGCGCCTGGAGCTGCCCGGCTCTGCAGGGCTGTGAGATGCTCTGACACCCCCTCGCGTGAAGGAAGATCCCTGCCCGGGGAAACTGCCGTGTGCCGTTGTGTAGCCTTAACAGCAGTGGTGTCCACGTCGGTGCTTGGAACGGGTCGTATTTTTACTTTAATGTTCTGCTTAGATGATATAAACCTGCTATGGAACACCATTTTTTTTTAAAGATTTTTTTTTTTTTTTTTTTTTTTCAGAGAGGAAGGGAAAGGGAGGGAGAGATAGAAACATCTATGATGAGAGACAGTCATTGATGGGCTGCCTCCTGCACGCCCCACACTGGGAGTCGAGCCCACAACCGGGGCATGTGCCCTGACCAGGAATTGAACTGTGACCTCCTGGTTCATGGGCTGACGCTCAACCACTGAGCCACGCCGGCCGGGCCTGGAGGGTCTGGTTTTAATGAAACCAAGTCCTCAGATTATGTTGTCGGAGATCTGGCCCTCTCCTATCTCGGCTACTTTTCCCTCCGTTTTGGCTTCACGCTCAGGTAGGAGCTTCTCACCGGGTGGCAAAGACGGCCACGGGGGTTCCAGGCTTACATCCTGCCAGCTTAGGGAACCAGCAGGAGCCGAACAGCTCTTCCAGCAGCGGTGGCATCGGTGCTGGGGCAGGCGCTCCTGGGCCCGGGGCAGCGGGGGGGGGGGGGGGGGGGGGGGGGGGCAGGGGGGCGTGTCATGTGCAGATCCCTCAGCCGGTCACGTGGCTCTGAGTATCCAGGCCTTGTTCACGGCCTGGAAGCTGGTGGGGTGAGAGCGATTCCCCCGGAAAGTTGAGGCACTTTTACCAGAAAGATGGGTCATGGGTTCTGGCAGGCAAAAATGTCAAACGTCTCCTGTGTTCCCCATCGCTCGAGGGTGCTTTGAAGGTCCTGGCTGTTGCCACTGGGCCAGCACCGTTCCCGGAGAGACCGAGGAAGTATTTGGGAGACTTCCCATCTCGCCCGTAGGATTGAGGACTCGGAATGGTAACTACCGATGCATCCACGTTGAGCCGCCCCTTCGCAGGCCTTGTCCAGGCCCCTCTCTTGCTGTGCTGGCGGAGGGGAGGTCCCAGCCCTGGGCGGAGGAAGAGAGAAAATGTCCATGAATGGGAAGCAGGGTCTGTCTTTCCTGGCTGGGCTGCAGTGACCCCAGGTCTAGGATAGAAGCATTAGCTCCCAGGAGGGATCCAGGGAAATAGCTACGTGCCTGTTTGACCTCCGTGTCACACTCCCTGAAGCTGTCAAAGGTCACAGCAGGCCTGGCGGAGGCCCAGCACCTCCAGCTCTTCACCACCCCTCCCAGGCTTCCTGTCTGCCCGGGGCTGCTCAGAGAAACAGAGAAAGTTACGTCTTAGGGTCACCCCATCTGCTCCTGCTGGCGATCCCCCTCCAGTCAGCCTATGGGATGCCCAGGCCCATGGCCCAGCGTCTGTGTGAAGAGAAGGGCAGCTGCGGGGAGCGGCCGTGGGCTTGTCTTCGTTGGCAGAGCTCAGGAAGAGAAAAGGGGGCGGTCCTTCTGACAGGCCTTCACTGCCAGCGCCAGCGTCTCATCGCCCGTTAGATGGGAGCCTGCAGGAGAGGCCCCTGCTGGGTCTGTTCGCCTCCTGCGCGGGCCTCCCGGGGTTCACCTCCCATGGGAGGCCCCTCGTTTTTGATGCACAGCCAGGGGGCAGGAGGCCCTGGGTCAGATGCAGACTGGACAGGCGCCTTGCTCAGCACAGCCGGGTAGAAGGCTCAGCTGCCACCCCAGAGGGAGCCCAGTGAGAGGAAAGCAGGTAGCAGCCCCCACAGAGCTCGTTTGGACCCTTAACCCTTCCCTTTCTTTTCTCCCGTCGTCAGAGCAATCCCATAGAATCACTTTCCCAGGTTGGTTTCTAGTTTTGCTTTCTAAGTTACAGTTTATGGAACCGATGTCTGTTATAGTAAGTTATGCCTCCCAGTTGTCAGATGCCGAGGGGTTGAGTAGGGGGGAAGAAATGTGTACCCACAAAATCCAACCTTGGTTTCAGAACCCCCACTCCTTTAAAAAGCAAAAGTTTTTAAGAGACGAATGATAATAACAAGCGCTGACATTTGTGAAGTGCTTGCCCAGTGCTAGACAATGTTCTGACGCTTTATAAGGACTCATTTCATTCTCACAATTGCCTGTAATTGCCTTTATTACCCCCATTTTACAGATAAGGAAACGGAAGCACAAGAAAGTCGCATAACTTAACCTAGGTCCTGACTGTTGCTGGTCAAGCCAGAACTCTCCCCTGAGCAAGCTGACTTTGAGCCCACGCTCAGAATGACCCAACAGTCTGCTCACTCGTTGGCTTTCCCTCGGTGCGTCATTTCGCTAATTGATCATAGGTACAACATCAGCAAGGAAACGAGTCGCAAAGCTATGATAGTTGCCCAGGGACAAAATGGCGAGGGCTTCAGCCAGGGTATACCAGGGAGTTGCTGAGGGCAGACTTAAGAGCTGGTAAGGATATCAGACAACTCAATGAAGGGAGAAGGGTGGATTTTTAGTCTAGGAGACGGGTGGGCTGGAAGTTAAGAGAGGAATGAGCTGAAGACATATCTCAGCCCAGGTGGTGTGGCTCAGTGATTGAGCATCCACCCCTGAACCAGGAGGTCGTCAGTTCGATTCCCGGTCAGGGCACATGGCCGGGTTTCAGACTCAATCCCAGTAGCTGGTGTGCAGGAGGCAGCTGATGGATGTTTCTCTCTCATCACTGTTTCTGTCTCTCCCTCTCCCTTTCTCTCTCTCTAAAAATCAATTTTAAGAAAATATTTTTAAAATATATGTATATCTCAGACATGCACACATTCACGTAGAAATTCAGTGGCCAAGGAACAAACTCCTTCGGCTGGAGTGGGCTTCCTCCAAGAGGGGTCTTCGAGCCAGCCCCTGGAGAACAGGAATGTTCTGAGAAGAGAGGATGTGAGGACAGAAGGAGTGGGAGGTGGGATGTCAATGTGATCCCAGGGAGGAAACGGGAGTGAGGTGGGCAGGGGTGGGTGTGGGTACGAGTGGGAAGGTGATGGGGAAAAGCAGAAAACTTTGGGATGATTTTCGATGACTTTTTCTTCCTAAGTCTGATTTTTTTAAAAAAAGAAAGTCTTTATGTCATGTTCTAGACCGATGTTCAGAGTTGCTACCCCTTCCTTGACGCCTCCAAAGTAGTCTTAAAACCCACGTAACAGGAAGATGCGTGCATTAAGCTCTCTTTAGTATCCTGCTGTCACGGCCCTGATAAAGACTTGTTCCTGGATACCTGAGCCACCCGGAGACCTCTCTCATAGGCACGTTATCGGTGGGAACATTCAAAGGAAGTGAAGAAAGGTGGTGAGAGGCCGAGTCCTGATTAAAAACAAAGCAGCTGGATGGCATTTGTGTGCACAGGGCGGGTGGAGGGTCGGCTGGGGCTGCCGGATGAGGAAGCCAGGCGGAGCATTCTGCTGGGGAAGGACACGTCTCAGGTGCCTTCATTTCACGGGGGCCTCCTCTTGTTTTGAGGTCATCACGGTCCAGGGGGTGTGGGCCGTGATGGTAGCGACATTGACTTCCCGCAAGGCTGCCAGCTACAAAGCCATTGCCTGGTGGGTGCTTCCCGGGCTGGAGTGGGGAAGCATAGGAGTCCGTCTGAAGTTCAGGTTTGGGAGCGGGTATGCTTTCTCCTGAGCATCACCGAGGTGCTGAACAGAAGCTTAACAAGCGAGCTTGCTCCCCCGTCGATAGAGTGACACGTGATTGCCACACCACGCTGGGAAAACACAGGAGGAGGAAATGGGAGCGCCCATAACCCGATGATGACTGTTCACCGTTTGACATGGTTTTGCCGATCTGATTTGTGCTCGCTTTTCATTTGTTTTTGTACAGTTCTAATCCAGTCAGATACATAATTATTTATCGAGCTCTTCTGATCTAATATTATAAACATTTCTCCATCAAACTATGGACTTTGATATGTATCGCCCGGCCGGTATGGCTCAGGAGTTGAGTGTCGACCTATGAAGCCAGGAGGTCACGGTTCGATTCCCGGTCAGGGCACATGCCTAGGTTATGGGCTTAGATCCCCAGTAGGGGGCGTGCAGGAGGCAGCCAATCAATGATTCTCTCTCATCATAGATGTTTCTGTCTCTCTCTCCCTCTCCCTTCCTCTCTGAAATCAATAAAAATATACATGTATTTTTAAATACCATGTTTCAGCCAAAAACTTTCCACCAGGCTATAGCTGGAGGAGAGGCAGTTGCTGGGGTGGAAGGCAGTAGGGCGGGCGGTTAATTACAAGCCCATGTCTTGAGCCCTTTTAGGAACAAGTGAGCCCTGGGCTGGGGCGAGGCCAGTGCTGGCCCTGAGGAAACCCATTCATTCCCCACTGGCCTGATTTTTAGGGCACCGGACCCAGCCAAGAGGGACTGGACACTTAGAAAGCCCCTGCCTCCCGGAGGCTCCTGCTGGCCCGAGGACCAGTTAGCGGGAGAGGCCTGGGCACTGCCGCAGGCGTGCGAGGGAGGCCGCTGGGGCTGCTCCACGGCTTCCTGCAGAGAAGGGAGGACCTGAGAGGCTGCCATTTCCCCATCCGGGGTGACGGGCTCCCCAGTGACTCAAGCTCCTGTAGTGACTTTCGCAGGCTATTTATAGCCTCTCCAGGCTAAGTAATCAGATGGCGGAAATTATAAGCAGCTTGCTGGCTCCAGGTTTAGGATTTTTTTTTTAGCATATAAGTTAGTTAGTTAGTTAGTTAGTTATAGGTTGATGTATGTGATCCTCAGAGGAGGAACATAGAATCGGGGAAGGTGCTCCTTGCAGAACTGTTTACTGCCCAACCTGGGTGTTACCTGCTCAGTGTCTCTGAGACATGAACAAATAGCTTGTTTCCTTGCAGGGAAATGGGCTGTCGTTCAGAGGAGAGAGAGTTGTGTTTTGATTTTTGTTTTTAATCCTTACCTGAGGATAGGTTTTTCATTGATTCTAGAGAGAGAGGAATGGGGAAAGAGAGAGAGAGAGAGAGAAACATTGATGTGAGAAACATTGATCAGTTGCCTCTCATACACGTCCCAACTGGAGATCGAATCCACAACCCGGGCATTGAATCCACAACTCAGGCATGTGCCCTGACCGGGAATCGAACCCATGACCCTTCAGTGCACAAGCCGACGCTCTAGCCACTGAGCCACACTGGCCAGGGCAGAAGAGAGTTGTTTCCTTCTCTGTAAAATGCTTGAGTGTGGCACAAAAACAAAAACACCCAACATAACAACAAAACAGTTTAATCGTTTACATTAAATGTGAGTTTATGGCAGTAGTTTTCTCTCTGTTTGGCCTTTTTCCTCTCCTTCTTAATCTTACCTAAGTTGTTTCAAGATTGTCTTTGGCATGGCATACACACTTCGGGAACAGGCCCACGTGGGTTCGAATCCTGGCACACACAATTACTGGTTGTGTTTTCTCAGCACTGAGGGGGACAGTGACCCTAGGGTAGCTGGGAGGACTATAGGAGATGCGTCGGGGTGTGTCAGCAGTGCTCTGGGAAGAGGCCACAGGCAAAGGGACATGCTCAGGGTTACTGGGAAAATCACCAATGTGGGAAATGATTGAAGTCCACACGATCGCTGTTGGAGTTTCTCTCTCCCCAAAAGCAATTCTGGCACGAATCCTATTTTTGAACACTTGAGGGAAGTGTATAGCACCTTCCCCGTCAAGAGATTGCAAAAGGTTGTAAAGGACTGGAATTAAGACGGCTGGTCCTCGGTAAGCAGTGGTCAATATCGCTTCCCACCACTGCTGCTAACTCGGACTCTGGGTCCAGTGGCCTGGTCTGGCCTGAAATGGTACCTGGGACATGCGCTCAGAGACTCACCAGGAAGATAAAACAGCCAGCTTTCCCAGGGATTTATAGTTCTGAAGCTCATCTTTGGTGAATAAGCGTCTTCAATTCACACTTACTGGGCCATTTGCCCAAACGCAGGCTAGAGACCCATCCAGGCCTATAGAGTTGCTGGCAAAACAGCTTTTCCATCCTTTTTCAGAAATCCCGTCTGAATGCACGTGCTTTTGCTACCAGCAGGAGAGCGAGTACCCCAAGACTTTCAGCAAAGGTTTCGCAATCTCTTGAGGGGGAAGGTGCTATACACTTCCCTCAAGTGTTCAAAAATAGGATTCGTGCCAGAATTGCTTTTGGGGAGAGAGAAACTCCAACAGCGATCGTGTGGACTTCAATCATTCCCCACATTGGTGATTGTCCCAGTAACCCTGAGCATGTCCCTTTGCCTGCGGCCTCTTCCCAGAGCACTGCTGACCCACCCCGACGTGGTATGTGGGGGGACCGTCCTGGCTGCATTCCCAGGCAGAATCGCCCTGCCCTCCAAGTGGTCCATTTCCTCCCCGGGGTGTGTTTTTCCTCTGTACCGGTGTGTGCCTTCTATTGCTGGCGGGGGGCAGCTTGTCCTGCACTCAGGGTAACAGAAAGGATCCATTACTCCCTCCGGGGCTTTGGTCCAGGCCCGGCCAGGGAACGAGGCCATGGCCCAAAACCCACCTGGGTCTCACGAAGGTGGACTTGGCCCAGGCCAGCCCTGCTCGGGCCAGGGCCCGTGTTCTCTGCCCCAGGTTTCCTGCTGTGTGTGTTGTAAGTGTAATGGAAGCCTTCAGCCCTGAGCTCTGGGAGTCCAGGCTGTGGTCAGTTCCCCATCAGAGTTGAGGAAGGGGCTCCTGCGTGCCTTTAACATGTTCTTTCCTAACAGTGAGTCATTTGCATGGTGAGCAGGGAGTAGCTAAGACCCTAGTTTCAGAGGGACTCTTGGGTCCCTTCATAGAGAAACGCTGCTCAGAGCCGTCAAGGACCTTTGTTTGGAAGGAGTGCTTTGTGCAGGGTCAGGAGACTTTGTCTGCCGGGCCCAGGAATGCAGATGGTGCCTGACCCTGAGCATGGGTCACGTCATGAGCAAGCAGCCCCCACTGGGCTGCGGTCCGAGGAATTCTGTCCAGCCAGCAGGACTGGACTCCACCGACCAGCTGGCCTTCTAGGATTCGCGTGCCGAATAACAATCCTTCAGCGTACCTTCCTGGGGCCCCCCGTCTGTGTGTCCGGAGTGGGTCTCCCGGTCTCGGGGCCGGAGTCGGGGTGGGGAGGGGGCCATGCCCATTGGCGTTTCCACGTTGCCTCACGGCTGTGAGTGCGTGCTGCCCTGGGCCACAGCGTTGCTGCTTTCTCTTCCCAGCCTCCCACTGCAGCGTCAGCGCGAAGAAGCAGCGGAACCGCAGCATCCTCAGCTCCTTCTTCTGCTGCTTCCGGGCCTATCCTGTGGAGGCCCCGCCCGCCAGCCGCCCCGGTGCGCTGCCCCCACTGGTGGAGGAGAACGGCGGGCTGCCCAAGGTCAGTGCCGCCCCGGGACCGCGCACCCCGCCAAACCGCGCAGCTGCCTGTCTGTCACACCCGGGACAAACGTCCTGCATAAGAGCCTAGCACAGTGTGGGTGTGGCCGTTTACTTAAAGACTCGAAGTCACCAAAAACATCATCTCTTGTGTTCAAGGATGTCTCAGTCGTTCCCATGTAGCAGCTGAAGAGGGTATGTGAAGAGAGCTGTAAGCCTCAGTTCACATTTTTATAGCATTCCTGGCCGGTTGAATGTATGAATGGAGAGTTAAAGGACGATGAGCCGACAGAGAAATGGAAAGCCAAACTGAGAAACAGGGTCCTGGGAAAGAGCTAAGAATAAATATACATGGCTTTCACTACCTTGTTTAATAACAAACATAGTTGTTATAGATTCTTTTACAGGTAGCAAATAAACAATTGTAAGCCGATTGTCACCGTAGGTAAAAAAAAAAAAAAAAACAAACAGATTCTACCCACATGCTGTCTACAGACATATTCAAAACAGAGTAACTCAGAATAATGAAAAGTAAAAGGATGAGCAAAAAGACATCCCACAAGTATAAGCAAAACGAAAACAGGTTACAATATCAATGCAGTGAAGACAGAAGTCCGGGTGAAAATTGCTTAGGGAGGCAAAGGGGATTACTCAGGATGAAGATAGTCAAGATTGAGGGCACAGGAGTCATAAACCTTCATGTCCCAAGTACCATGAGCAAAGGACATGAACAGGTATTTCACAAAATAAGCAATACAGTTGGTCAATAAGCAAAATGTTTTCCAATATGGCCAGTAATCAAAGAAATACAAATTAAATGAGATCCGTTTCCATTATCAAAGGTATTTTTAAAGGTAATATTTGGGTTTGGTGTAGGGGTGGGAAGAGGCGGGGTAGAGGAGATACATTGGTTACTGGTAGGAGTGTTAATTGGTTACACCTTCCTGGAGGGAAATTTGGGATATGATCTTAAACCCTTAAAGATATGCCCATCTGTTCCCCTAAGCAGCTCCAGCTTATGGACCCAGGCGAGCCTACACTACAGCCTGGGAAGTGCATTAACGCCTCCAGTTTTCCTGACATCTCCAGGGGAAAGAGCAGGCACGGGATTCATCCTCTCGGGTACTCAGTGAGAAGCAGGGAACCACCAGCAGGGGAAATTGCTCACCTCTCTTGGAGTCCTAGAACAAAGACATAAAATGTACAGTCCTGTGAGGTCAGCCACCCAGCAGGAGCCTGGGGGCCCACTGTGTGTGTGTAGTCCTTGAAGGGGCTGTACTGATGAGCTGAATTGCTTGCACTTCTTGTGCCCTGGACGAGCCCCGGGATCCAGGGTCTCTCTTCATCTCTCCGTGGTTTGTCAGCTTGGGCTTTGCTGGAGCACGAGAACGTCAGTCCTTGCTGGGCCTCGGGGTGCTCCCTCGTTTGCCACTGCTGAGAAAGTCCAGGTTGAAAAATTAGACTATGAGACCCCTACTGAGGTAAAACTAATGGAAGAAATAGAAGAGAGCTTTAGCAGAAACTCAGGAAATGACATTTCAGGGACTGAATTTTAAGTGCAAAAGTAACTTTTAGAACTTAAAAAACATCCCGTGATTTCTAAATATAAAAATTCAGTAAACAAACCGAGAGAAAAAAGGGAGAATGAGAAATGGTCACTGCTGAGAACTGAATTAATGTTCTGGGAGAGCAAATGGAAGAAATACCTTACAATTCAGACCACAAACTCAGAGGTGGTAATGGGGGGAGGGGGGGAGGGGCCATCTAGGAGACCTAACGTGCAAATAATAGGACTTGCAGAAAGAGAAAAAGTAATGAAAGAAATTTTTCTTGAGCTGAAAAAAAATTTAATTTGCAGATTAAAAGGGTACCAAATCTTCAGTAGTGTTAGTGGGGGCAAGCGAGGGAACACAAGCCTAGATACATGCTAGACTTCTCAGCAACACTGAAAGCCAGAAGACTATGAAAAGTGTTTATAAGCTACTGAGAGAAAAGAATTATAAACCAAAACTTCTATCAGTCATCAAGATATCATTCATCTATGAAGGAAAAAGATGTGCATTTCAAGCATACAATGATTCAGAGAGGGGAGCAAAATAAATCTGGGTGAGATTGATGTTATTACAATACTAGAGGCCCAGTGCACAGATTTGTGCACCGGTGGGGTCCCTTGGCCTGGCCTGTGCCCTCTCCCAATCCAGGACCCCTCGGGGGATGTTGGATAGCCAGTTTCAGCCCGATCCCCACAGGCCCGATCCTGTGCATTGAGGGTCTGTGCCCTGGTGGTCAGTGCACATCATAGCAACTGGTCAACTGGTTGTTTGGTCTTTCAGTCGCTCAGGCTTTTATATATATAGAGATGATTATAGAAAATGTAGGAATAAATATAACTATTGGGAACAGAACTAATATAGCACAATTAGAAAGTAGATCCTCAAAATTCACTGAGAGTGAAAGGAGAAATAAACAGAAATGTGAACAAGCCATCAAAATTAAGGAAAGGGAAAAGGAACCAATAACATAATAAATAGTAAACCCAACAGAAAGAGTAGGTATAAAACCAAGTTTAATAAACCAAATTCTCCTGATGCAAGACCAAGACTATATCAGATGGGCTTGAAAAATCCTGCAGTATATGTTCCCAAGAATATACCTAGATCAGATGGGAATGATTTTGGCAGCAAGTAAAAGGAAACTGACAAATAATAGCTTAGACAAATAGGGGGCTATTTTTGTCAGATAAAGAGCCTGAGGCTGGTCATTGCTCCGGTTAGCTGAAGTGCCAGATGAGGCCATCGGGACCCTCACTCTTTCTGTCCTTTTGTCCTTTTGTCTTTCTGTTCCACCGTCCTTGGCATGTTTGACTTTACCCTCATGCCTGTTGTTCATTATCTCAAAGCACGAACTTCAGCCGTCATATCCACATTGAAAGGAAAAGCAGAGGGAGGAGTAGTCTAGCCATGTCTGACCCTTTTATGGAAAGTAACAGCTTTCACAGAAAAGCCCAGGAGACTTCAGCTAGGTCCAACGGGCCAGAATTTTGTGATGTGGCTACCCTTCAGCAGCAAGGGAGGTCCGAAAGGGGAAAAATTTAAACCAGCAAAAGAATTTATTTTTTAATATATTTTTATTGATTTCAGAGAGGAAGGAAGAGGGACAGAGAGATAGAAGCATCAATGATAAGAGACAATCATTGATGGGCTGCCTCCTGCATGCCCCCTGCTGTGGATCGAGCTCGCAGCCTTGACCAGAATCAAACCTGGAACCCTTCAGTCCACAGGCCAGTGCTCTGTCCTCTGAGCCAAACCGGCTGGGGCCCAGCAAAAAAGAATTTAGACAAACAAAATCGGAGCTCTTTTCACAAAAGAGAAAAGAGGAGTGACTACTGAGTAGATGTACTTATTAGTCAGTGAGGGTTCAGTTACGCTGCAGTAACATCCCCCCAGACCCCAGAGGCTTAAAATAATTTTAAAAAAAAAATTTTTCTCTCATGCTGCATGTTTATTATGGAATAGCTGGGCCTTCTGCTCTGTGGCACAATTCAATCAAAATATGATGTGAGCCACATATAATTTAAATTTGTCTTGTAGCCTCATTTTTAAAAATTATATATACATATCTATAATTAAAAAAGCGTAATATGCTAATTAGACCAGACAGCCGAACGACCTTCCAGACGAAGCCAGGGCTGTGAGGGCCGAGGCAAGCCACCGCGGCTGCGAGGGCCAAGCCCCTTGCCCGAATTTCATGCATCAGGCCTTTAGTATATATATAAATTGATTTCAGAGAGAGGAAGGGAGTGGGAGAGAGGGATAGAAACATCAGTGATAAGAGACAATCACTGATGGGCTGCCTCCTGCACGCCCCTTACTGAGGATCAAGCCCGCAACCTAGGCATGTGCCCTGACCAGAAATCAAGCCATGACCTCCTGATTCACAGGTCGACGCTCAACCACTGAGCCACATCAGCCAGGCCAAAATATTTTTAAGGTAAATTAATTTTTTTAAGGTTCTGTTTCTTGTTTCTTTTTTAAAATATATTTTTATTGATTTCAGAGAGGAAGGGGGGAGAGCTAGAAACATCAATGATGAGAATAATTGATTGACTGCCTCCTGCACGCCCCCTACTGGGGATCGACTCCTAAACCCAGGCATGTGCCCTTGACCCAAATAGAACCTGGGACCTTTCAGTCCGCAGGCCCACACTCTATCCACTGAGCCAGACTGGCCAGGGCAAGATAAATTACTTTTAATAATATATTTTATTTAATACAGTATAGTCAAATACAATTTTAACATATAATTAATAGAAAAATTGTCAATGAGATAAAATTTACATTTTTTTATCGTATAGTTCTTGGAAATCTGGTGCACTTTACATTTATAGCACACCTTGATTTGAACTAGCCACATTTTACGTGCTCGATATCCTCACGTGACTAGTATCTATCATTATCAGATTGCATTACTCTATCTCATCTTCAGTCATGGACCTAGACGGAGGAAGGACCATCTCTCCTTCCATGATTGTCCCAGCAGGGAAAAGGGAGTGTGGTGCTCACACGGGCTCCTGCAGTTTTCACTCAGAAGTAACATGCCTTGTTCCTATGGGTTAAACGCTGAGCTAAGACTGTAATGTGGTGGCTAAGAATGTGGGGCTTAGCTTGTGTCCTGGCCATACCAATTCCTCCTACTCATGTGACCTTAAGCCCATTACTGTAACTATAAAAGAAGATGTAATAAATGTTTGTCATATCATTATTTTTTTTAAAGATAGTAACATGCCTCATTTCAACTTACTACATTTAATTGGCCAAGGCAATGCTAGGGGCATAGAAATGTAATCCTACCGTGTGCCCAGAAAGAAAACTGGAATTATTTGGTGAACTGTGCTAATGGCTATGACAGTAGGTGGCTAATCGTTTTTAACCTGATATCTAACATATAGTGATTTTCTTTAAAGGTGGAAAATGGTAAAATGTACCGGGCAGATCAAATAAAAAGCAAAAGTGGCAATGTTAATATCAGACAAAACAGAATTTAAGGCCAAAAGCATTAAATGGGAGCAAACGGAACATTTGATAATGATAAAATGTCTAATACAGGAAGTGTATAATAGCCATAAATCTTTATATACCAATCAATAGTACAGCCAAATACATAGAAGAAAAGCATTTAAATGTCATAAAAAGCTATCTTCTAAAAATAAACAGTAAACAACATGGGAAAATCATTGGCCGTTTCTGACTGATGTAATAAAACAAGAAAATAAAATAATTGGTACAAATATGGAAAAGATACAAAATTAGTTTTATTTGCAGGATATACTGCAGGATTTTTCAAGCCCATTCGATATAGTCTTGGTCTTTCATCTTGCAGATGGCATGGTTATTTACATAGAAAACCCAAAACACTATAAAAAAAAGTAGAGTCATTAAAAGATTCCAATATGGTAGCTCTTATTTATGGAGAAAGGTGTTGTGTTTCTGGATAGGAAGACTTAAAATTTATATAGAAGAAAAATGCCTAAGAATAGCTAGAGAATTGGGGGGGGAGAGAATAATGAAGGATGACTTGCCTTAACAGATGTTAAACCTTATTCTCCATTGGTGTAGAAAAATATATGAGTGAAATTTGAGCAATGACATTCCACTGTCAACCGTATCACAGCCCCAGGTTCTGATACCATCCCTCAGTATGCTTTCCTCAGACTCTTCCCTCCCCCCAATTTAAAAATTATTTCTGTAGAAAATTGTCCTTAGTGAGGAGAACATAGTTTGTACCCTAGATCCGTGGTCGGCAAACTGCGGCTCGCGGAGCCACATGCGGCTCTTTGGCCCCTTGAGTGTGGCTCTTCCACAAAATACCACGGCCTGGGAGAGTCTATTTTGAAGAAGTGGCGTTAGAAGAAGTTTAAGTTTAAAAAATTGGGCTCTCAAAAGAAATTTCAATCGTTGTCCTATTGATATTTGGCTCTGTTGACTAATGAGTTTGCTGACCACTGGCCTAGACCTATAGAGGGGGGAAGAAAAAGAAAAGAAAGGAGTCAGTGCTGTGATAGTAAGTTATTTTAGAATAGTTTCTGCCCAGATGCTGGGAAGATGGTGTCGCGTCCCCGGGGGTTTCCCACAGTATTCAGCTGTGTGTCTCCGTGAGCAGAGGCCTTTAAGGCAGTTCTCTGGCACAGCGGAGCTCACCTGGGCTTGGTGTTCATTCATGGGCTTCCCTCCGTTACCGTTTGTCAGAACGCCTTTTTAAAGAAGGAAGTTAACTCTGAGCAACGCATCATTTGCATGACACTCGCGTTTTCCACCGGAGACCAGGCCCTCATAGAAAGAGCCCGTGTTAAAGTGGGACCAGCTAATTCCCCGAGGAGGGCCCTCGGCCCTTGGCTCTCCGCGTGGTCAGGACACCCGCACACACAGCCCAGGCCCATGAGATGTGGAAGCAGATTCCAGGCCTGTCTCTTCTGCTGACTCCTTAGCTCCCCCTGCCTCGTGGAACGCAGCATGCCAGAGGCAGACGGGAGGCTGTGGACAGAACGCAGCAAGCAGGTGGCCTCTGTGGAGAAATGCTTCGCCAGGAGTGGCCTGGTGGCAGCCATCGCCACATCCAGTTACACCCTGGACCTGCAGGCCGGTGGCCCAAAATCAGTGTCTGCAGCCCCTGGCCAGAGGTTAGGACGAGTCAGTACCTAGAAGAAGGCCAATGGCAGAGACCAAGGAGGACTTGTAAGGGTGAGGACAAAGTGAGCGAGGTTTCTGGACGCTCACTAATACATGCATACCCCGTGCGTGCGCGAGCATGTGTACGCGCGCGCACACACACACACACACACACACACACACACACACACACACACACACACACACGTAAACTTCTGGGGTGATTTTCGAGCCCAAACATCTGTCTAGAGCAGTGCCTTTGGTCATAGTCTGTGTGCTGTCAAGCCCTTCGGATGTTATTGTTATCTTGCTGTCACTGATGTGTCCTCTCATTGAAGGGGTGCCTGTAGGGGGAGCTGTGCGCAGTCTCCCTCTCATGCAGGGTCTCTGGAGGTGGTTTTGCCCCCTGGGGAACATTTGGCAGTGTCTGCAGACATGTGTGATGGTCACTTCTGGAGGTCCTACTGGGATCTTGTGGGTGGAGGCCCAGGATGCTGTTCAGCATCCACAACATCCAAGACAGCCCCCCAGGGCAGAGTTCTCAGGCCCAGAAAGTCAGCAGCGCTGGGGCTGAGAAACCCTGCTCCAGGCTGACCCAGCTTGTGAGCAGCCAGTTGAAGTTGCCCAAGTCCAGCTGCTGGAAACAGTATGATTTAAGAGCTGCGGAAATGAACTTCTCTAGGTGGGCTTCTCGCAAACTGGGACGTGCTCCGATGGCGCCCACTGTGTGTTGAAGAGCAGCACATCTCTGCTTTGAATCATGGCAAGAGGCTGCGTAGAATCCTTCAGACCAGCCCCGGGTGTCCTGAGCCGGAAAGAGCCATCAAGAGCATCTCAAGAGGAAACAGTCGTCGCTGTTAGACTGCAGAGGGGGCGGCTGGGGTCTGGAGACAATCAGGAAGTTGCTAACTGGTTCCTAGAGCTCAGGAAGGTGCCAGCCACCTGCCCCTGTCCACAGGCTGGGCCCCTTCCCGTGACACCCCCGTCACCAGACCCCCCTTCATAAAAGTCGGTTACACTTTCCACAAAGCGCTCCGTGTGTGGGAGACCGTGAACTGAGCATGCCCTGACCGGGACCACGCTGCTGCTGTCTGATGCCTCCCATCCCACCATCTAAAGAAGAAGCAGCACAGAACGTGGAAACGCTCCGTGGAGATAAGCTTCTTCTTTTATCAGCATGTCTTAATGATGCCAAAACGAAGTGTTTCTGTCCACCATGTTTGGAATGGGGGGAGGCGGGGGCCATTCACGGCTGAGGAAATGATGGAGGCTCTTCCTTGGGCCCTGAATTTTCTTTTTCTTGACTATGTTTGTATTGATTTTTAGAGAGAGAGGAAGGGAGAGGGAGAAGGGAGAAAGAGATAGAAACATCGATGTGGTGTGAGAGCAGAACATGGATCAGCTGCCTCCTGCACTCCCCCTACACGCCCCCTGCTGGGGTTCGAGTCCGCAGTCCCAGGAACCAACAACCTCTTGGTTCATGGGTCGACACTCAACCACCGAGCCACAGCAGCCAGGCCAGGGCCTGAATTTTCTTGACACCCCCCTGAGAATACAGGTCCTGTGCCCCTTCAAGGGAAAGCTGTCCCATGTCTGTGGCCTCGGAGGGCACTTCTTGTACCTCGCCTTGACCCCCTGCCCGCTCCTCCCTAGAGGAGGACGAGGAGTGGCCAGGGAGTGCCTTGTAATCTGATGAACTTGTCTTCCTTTCCCTGCCCACTGTATAGACTGAAGGCTTAGTGTTCTCAGGGAAAAACTTACTTAAAAGAAGAAACAAGCCAGTCATTAGAGGGAGTCATGGATCAAAGTAAAGTATGGGTTTTCACTTTTAAATTTCAATTAAGGATTAAATTTCTGGGAGTACGGAGAGGCACTATTCAAATAAACAAGACGAGGAATGAGCCTCAGGAACCCAGCCTGGACTGTCAGGGGAGGGGGTGTCTGGGAGGCAGAGACCCTAACTGTGGGGAATCTTTGGGTTCCTCCCTCGCGTTAGATACCGCCAAGGTACCGAGGATGGGAAGTCATGTGCCTGCTGTACACTCGGAAGTGCTTTGAAGTTTCTTTTGAGTATATGTTCTCTTTCTCTTGAAACCTGACAATGACTTTTTTTTTTCTTTTTCCTCAGGGTGACCAGAGGCAGGTCATTCCCATACCAAGTGTACGTATATTTATTTCATTTTATTTAAACATTCGTAGAGTCTTAAAGCTTTGGGCCTACTAGTATAAACTGTTCTTGCTTATGTTGCGTTTTATCATGTGGTATAGCCAACTCTGTTCTGTAAAATGAGGCCACATTTTTTTAAATATGTTTTTATTGATTTTTAGAGAGAGAACGGGAGAGGGAGAGAGAGATAGAAACATTGATGAGAGAGAAACATCTATTGGCTGCCTCCTGCATGGCCCCCACTGGGGATCGAGGCCGCAACCCAGGCATATGCCCTTTCCAGGAATCGAACTGTGACCTCCTGGTTCATAGGTCAACACTCAACCACACCAGCTGGGCCACAAATTGATATATTTTTTTTAAAAATATATTTTATTGATTTCTTACAGAGAGGAAGAGAGAGGGATAGAGAGCTAGAAACATCGATGAGAGAGAAACATCGATCAGCTGCCTCCTGCACAACCCCCACCGGGGATGAGTCCGCAACCAAGGTACATGCCCCTGACCGGAATCGAACCTGGGACCCCTCAGTCCGCAGGCCGACGCTCTATCCACTGAGCCAAACCGGTTTCGACCACAAATTGATATTTTAATCCAAAAAAATTCTATTCTTCAAATTGTCTGATTCAAATTGGTTCTCTATTTTTCCTTGGATTTTTAAAATTTATTTTCTGGGACCATCCAAGAGGCATAGCAGTCCTACATTTGAAAGGAATGGATTTCGTTAGCACAGGATGACTCTACATTTGGTAATGCATATCACTTACAAATTGCCCAAAAAGTGTCTGATAATTTCATTTTTCTCAGAACTTTAACTCTTCACGTATTAACAAGTTGCAAGGGTGTGTGGAGTGATTCAGACTTGGCCAGCATACCTGGGGGTTGGGCTTTGTTGGGGAAACTGATCAAAACGTTTGGTCAGGCAGCACGACTTCTTCTCCAACACTGAGGAGGATTCAGATCTGCTCATCTATCTTCCCGTGGATTTTTTTCACATATTTTCAACCCCCGGTGAGATTCATAGCCTTCATACCAAGTAGTGTCCGGTACTGCATTCTTCCCGCACAGGTGCCTACGTTACACAGGTGACAGGGGGCCCCTCTCCCCCTCCCTCTGACACTCCAATAGCGCTCTTTCTTGTCAAAGCTCATTCACTGTTGTCTGTACAGTTAGGTCCTGAATCAAGCACTTGTCAGGGTAAAAACTGCTGAGAAAGATGGTCCTCTGCCCACAAACCTAGACTCATTCTAGAATCCTCGAATAAGATAGCCTAGAGCAGGGGTTCTCAACCTTTCCAATGCCGCGACCCTTTCATACAGTTCCTCTTGTTGTGGTGACCCCCAACCGTAAAATTACTTTCGTTGCTACTTCATAACTGTAATTTTGCTACTGTTATGAATCGTAATGTAAATATCTGTGTTTTCCAATGGTCTTAGGCTCTACAGCAGCGGTTCTCAACCCACAGGTTGAGACCCACTAGCAGGGTCACCTAAGACCATCGGAAAACACAGATATTTACATTACGATTCATAATAGTAGCAAAATTACAGTTATGAAGTAGCAACGAAAATCATTTTATGGTTGGGGGTCACCACAACCCGAGGAACTGTATGAAAGTGTCGCGGCATTGGAAAGGTTGAGAACCACTGGCCTAGAGGGAAAGGATTCCTTGTGTAACGTAGCCCAGTGCAGGGTCTGTAACCTGCTGGCTGCCTCTTACCTCCGCGACACTGGGGCCGGCCATAGGAACCTGTGAGCTGTCGTGCAGAAAACCGAAGCCTCGCTCGAGTAACCTGCTCCTTGAGCGGGAACCTCCAGAAAAGCAGTTCTACTGAGGGGCACATGTGGTCTCTCCACTGCCTGCTTTATATGCAGAACTGAGCCACGTCCATCTGAAGGCCAGCTCAGCCCAGGGATTCGGGCCTTAAGCTCCCCTGCAAAACCTGCACCCACCTGTCAAGGCCGCAGGCCACACACACAGAGTAGCTCTTCTGAAACACAGGGGGACCTGGTCAGTCCTGGGAGCCCCGAGAGCTTGGGGTGCTGTGCCACAGGCCCAGAAATCCAGGCTTGGACTGAGCCCACAAAGCAGGTCCCCCTCCTGAAAGCATTTTCCAGGCCCTGAACATAAAAGATACCCCAGAGTAGTTCCAGCAGGGGTCCCCCGTCTCAGCTTCTCACCTCACCCCTCTTTTCTCATTCTGTGTCTATGCGCAGGTTTGGCGTTCTGATTTTTCACGAAGCAATAAATGCAAGCTCATGGTTTTAAAAAAAATACTGCCCAGCTGGTGTGGCTCAGTGGTTAAGTGTCAACCTATGAACCAGGGAGATCACTGTTCGATTCCCAGTCAGGACACATGCCCGGGTTGCAGGCTCGATCCCCAGTAGGGGGCGTGCAGGAGGCAGCCGATCCATGATTCTCTCTCATCGTTGATGTTCCTATCCCTCTCTCCCTCTCCCTTCCTCTCTCTGAAATTAGTAAGAACATATTTTTTTAAAAAAAGAAGAAAGAAAGCAACTATAGAATTAACTATTCGTGGCTGCAAGTTCACCAAGGACAGAAATCTCAGATCGACTCCCAGGAAGAGAATTCCCAAACCGTGGATGGGAATGTTGATGTTAGTTGAATGTTAATGTTAGTTGAATGTTAAATGGGGTCCAGAGAGAGCCTCCTCACGGTCCCTTCCTCCTCCTCCTCCTCCTCCCCATACTACCACGAGCTTTCTGTCCCCCCACCTCCAGCCATCCTCACCCGCTTTATCCCCCTGGCAGTAATCCTCTTGATAGAACTGGTGTTTCTCTTGTTCAGCTTTATGTTGGCCTGAGAGAAAATTCACCTGGACAGATCAATTGAAGCAACAAAGCACTATGGCCTGTATGTAGTGTCCTTGCATGCTCCAAGGACACAGCTGTCCGCAAGAATTCTGACCCGTGGTCTGGAGGGTTTGCGTGCATCCAAAGCCCAGCGCCCTGAGGAGCTGTGTGCACTTAGGAAACGGGCTAAGGATTAATGGGATCCTCCCAGCCCGTTGCCCCCCGCCAGGCCTTGTTCTCTGCAGCACAGACGCTAAGTCCATAGCTGGCTCAACACCCTCCCGCCCTTTTCCCTCAGAGCAGTGATGGTAGGCATCTCGCTTACTGTTAACTCAGAGAGTGTTTGCCAGGTGTGGGTTAAATACGCTACGAAAGTAATTTTTATTCTTGGGTTTGGAAAATAACTGAGCCCCTTTTGGCCGATCTTGGGAGTTTTCAGAGATGCCAGGGATAGAGTGTCTAGATTCTTACTATCCGGGCTGGCTATCGGTTACATAAAGTTAAACTGCTGTCTTGGTGCTTAAATGCATAGAGAAAGGACTGGACAGGTCGACACCAAACTAAAAAGGGAGACACCTGGGGGAAGGGATTGGGGGGCAGAAAGAGCATGGAAAAGAGAATAGTTGTGTTTTCATGTCTATATATATTTTTTATTTTTTTAATATGTGTTTATTGATTTTTAGAGAGAGGGGAAGGGAGCAGGATAGAGAGATAGGAACATCGATGAGAGAAACATCATCAATTGGGTGCCTCCTGCATGCCCCCTACAGGCAGAATGCAGGCATTTACCACAACTAAGCAGATAACCAGTTTGTGGGATCGAACCCACAACCCGGGCATGTACCCTGACCAGGAATCGAACCCGTGACCTCTTGAGTCACACCAGCTGGGCCATGCCTATATTCTTTACATCACTGTATAATAAGAAGTTAAAACAAATTCTATTCTAGTCACAAGCATGTTTGCTGTTATTGTCCAAACAACGGAAATAACCCAGATCCTTAATGTTCACTTACAGAGTTTTGTCATACCCTGCCTTTTTAAAGCACTTTTCAATAGAAAACCTCTTGCAGGTGTATGTTAATTTCACTAATAACCTGCCTGCTTGCTGGTTTATAATGACACAGTCCTTCCTGGCACCCTGAGTCCCATGGCCCATGTCTGGGCACACCTGTTCCCAGTGCTGCCGGGTTAGGAATCCTGGTAGTGCTTGGTGAATAGGGAGGCCATAAAGGCATTTTCTGGATGAGGTTGGGAAGGGTGAAGCACCCACACTCACTAGAGAGAGCCCCTCTAGAATGAGAAATGCCCGTGTCCCCACACATAGCCTCGTCCTGGTCAGCCCGGCCCAGTACCTTCCTGCCAGAATGATGATTCCACTTGCCGACTCACCAGATGACCGCCTCTGCTACCTTCCCTACTGAACCGGCTAAAGTCCAAAATTAACTCCAGGTCCTTGACTAAGGTTCAGTTTAGACCAAAAACAAACAACAACAAAAAAGCCATTTAAAAGGGGATTCATCTTGATTTCACTTTTCTCTTGTTTTCTTTGATAAACGAAATCGTTCATTCTTCAGTGGCTAGGGGCAGATGTTTTCCTGTGTTTTGTTGAGCATTAAACATTGCACAGAGCTTGACCTTCTTCCAGCTCAGAGAATTAGATTGTTAACATTGGATACTGGCTATGCCACAGAGTAAACTAAAATACTTCAGATCCTTTCTGAAAATGAAGCAAGGCCCAAAGAAAGAAATACTCTGAATCCAGAATGAGGTTGTCTGAAGATACCTAGCGTTTTATTAATTCTTTATGACCTTTTTATCACAAGGTTAAAGTCAGCTACTACAGAGACATATAAATAGATTTTCTGGCTAACACCAGCATGTGGGTTAAAGCAGAGAGGTAAAAGTGCCACATTCACTCACTGTTACACCGCTGAATATGGACCCGTTTTATTCCTGTTTCCTATGACTGGAGGGTACTTTGGTTTGCAGTTTGCTGGTGGGTCTGTAGTTTCCCTTCAAGTTTATGAACATTTCAATCACTAAAAAATAAATAAAAAATACTGTGGTTCTACTATAGCTCTGAAATATACTTATGTACCATAGTGAATATCAGGCAAAATGTGATTCCAGGGAAATGAGCCTGCATAGAGTCGCTGTTATAATTAAAGATTCATTTCTGTGTAGTCCATTTTAACAATAACAATAACCATTATGTATGTGCCAGACAGAATGCGGGCATTTACCGCAATTATAGCAGATAACCACAACCTTTCATGATAGGTATTATTATCCCAGCTTACAGCCCGGAAAGAGACAGAGCTGATAGTCAAACCCAGGTTTATCTGGTTCCCAAGTCTCGGCCCTCATAATGGCCATTCAGACAATGGCACAAAATTTGGTAAAACTTCAGTTGCAAACTACAAAATTCCATGATGCACTAGACCAGGCATCTAAATGTTTGGTTTCAAAAAATTAACATGTGGGGAAAAAAAAACAACAGCTGTGGTACATCTACACAATGGAATACTATTCTGCAGTAAAAAAGAAGGAATTCTCACCATTTGCAACAGCATGGATGGGACTGGAGAGCATTATGCTGAGCGAAATAAGCCAGTCAAAGAAAGATAAATACCACATGATCTCACTCATTTGTGGAATATAATGAACATCATAGACTGATGAACGAAAATAGAACCAGAGTCACAGAAGCATCAAACAGACTCTCTAACCTATGAGGGAATGCAGGGGGTGAGGGGGTAAGAGATCAACCAAAGGACTTGTATGCATGCGTAAGAGAATAACCAATGGACGCAGACAGTAGGGGGGTGAGGGCATGTACTGGGGGCTGGGGGCAGCCGGGGAGAGGTCAATGGGGGAAAAATACTTTAAACAATAAAGAATTTAAAATAAATAAAGGTTTGGTTTCCTTTTTAACCTCATTAACATAGTACAATACGGTGATAAGAGGATGGGTGTGTCTTTTATATCAGGGTAATAATTTTTTTTTTTTCCTTTAGCCACCAGCTAAATACCTCCTCCCCGAGGTGACGGTGCTTGACTATGGGAAGAAATGTGTGGTCATTGATTTAGATGAAACGTTGGTGCACAGCTCGTTCAAGGTGAGTCAGCATAAAGACCACCAGTATGGTACTTAGTGTGTGATGTCATGTTCATGAAGAAACCCCAAGAACAGTTGCTTATTAACTCAGGTGAACAGTAACTCAGGGAGTTGAATATTAACGTCATTGGTTTGGCGGTCGGGGGCGGGGGGCGGGATGCTGGGCTGCCAGGATCCCTGAGACCCATTCCTGTGTATGAGATTGGACTTTGCAGCACTTTAACCCTCAGAAGTGCTTCTCAGGAGGCACAAGGCAGGCGGAGCACCGATGCCCCAGACACTGCTGTGCATTTGTCAGGGTAACCAGAGGGCCATATGTGTTACCGGGAGGGGCGGGGCGGGCACGGTCCGAGCAACCTGCTCTCCTGGAAGTTTTCCCAGACCCGTGTTTGAAAGATGTCCAACACTGAAGATGACTTCCAGAGTGACAGCATCTGAACAGATTCCGCCATTTACCAGTATCTTGGCCATTTTCATAACAAGAGGTTGCTAGGGATTTGAGAAGCTTCACAGCTAAATGAGTGTCCACCTGCATGACTTTTCCCCTGAAGGGCTCGAGGCTTCTGTGATGTCAAGGTGAGCATCAGATAGTCTATAATTTTAAAACATGTATTTTTTTTTTTTTATTGATTTCAGAGAGGAAGGGAGAGGGAGAGAGAGATAGAAACATCAATGATGAGAGAGAATCACTAATCAGCTGCGTCCTGCACTCCCCACATTGGGGATCGAGCCTGCAATCCAGGCATATGCCCTGACCAGGAATTGAACCGTGACCTCCTGGTTCAAAGGCCAATGCTCAACCACTGAGCCACACCGGCCTGGCAGATAGTCTACATCTTATCACCTCCCTCACTCCCTAGGTCCCCGTCAGAGTAAGAGCAAAACTTAATTACAAATTGCCAGAGGACCTCCATGCGGGAGCAGCTGTAATTACACTCTTGAGCTAATTAACCATTTTCCATTTTTTTCCAAAGTAATACATTATTTCAAAGAGGCCAATGATGAAAAGGTTTTGAAATAGGGGATTGGTGTGCTGGGGGAAAAAGTGGTGTTTAGGGTCCTGATCCTGTTTCCTTGGGGTCTTTCTGGCATCACTGGCCAGTTAGACCACGTTCCTCTATGTAGCACATCCCCAGACGCCCCTACTTCACATGGAGGCCCCATCCATGATGGGGCATGTGTCTCACGTGAACCAGGCATTCCTTGATGGTGTGTGGGAAGCGGAAGAGCCATCAAATCTGCCTGCAGACCTTCATGCCAACATTTCTTTCCTTCGCCTGCTCTCACTAAACAGAGGCCTTCCTTGACAGGTCAAGGCCAGGTGCTCACCTTTGAGTCCTTTGGGAGAGGAGAGGAGAGGCACGCTGGCCTTTAGCACTGACACATGGCCGTCTGGCCACTGGGGCAGGTGGTACCACCCACAACCTTGAGGGCCCTCCCAGGATTGAACCGAGGGCTGCAGTGGCCTGTGGCAGCCTTCATTCCACCCCACCCACCCACCCCCGCCCCCACGAGCAAGTTGTTCAGAACTTTTTCCAAGTCCCTCTGGAGAAAGGGAAGCCCTTTAGGGTAGGGGTCAGTCGCCATCACAGCATAGACAGCTGCACCCCCCCCCCCCCCAAGCAACTCTGGGAGTGTAGGCAACGAGGGCCAGACCGCCCAAGGTTGCTGAGGGTTCCTGGCTCCACAGGCGGGGCCTCGCAGCCCTCGGTGTCCCCAGGGCCTGCTCACAGGGCATTCATAGGCCACTGAACGTGGACGGCATCTTCTCATCTCTTCTTGCCTGGCCTGCCTACCTTTGCAAGCAGAATAGTCTTTATTGTGTGGGTGTTTTTTTTTTTTTCTGGGCATTTCAGAGCCCTTTGAGAATTGAAAAGCTGTGAGCCTCTTTCCTTGAACATGTACAATACATAAGCTTGTGCACCTGGCCTTGGCACCCGTGGCCTCCTCCACACCATCATGTGCTGGGGTCAAGGGCGGGTGCCTTCTCTAAGCTGGAGGATGTTCTTTTTCTCTCAGTATACGCTGTGGAATATGATTTCACCATCTAATGCCTTGTGAGAGTTTCTCTCCTCGGCCCCATTTTGCTTTTCAGCATGATTCCCTATTTTAGTAGCGAAATGATTTCAGTGGTGAACTCGTCCGTGGCCTCCCAGCCATAGGAGTGAATAAACCGTTATCTCAAGCCTCAGGTGCTCTGCAGCGTGCTTAGTAAAGGTTGTATTTTCCACGTTTCTTCCGTTTACATAGCAAAGGAGAGTGTGTACAGCGATGGGCTTCAAGGCAGACCAGAGTCTGACCAGATTCTGCACCCAAACCCCTGCCCAGGGGCCACCCTGCCCCTTCTCCCTCCCTCCCTGACTCGCCTGCTCGTCCCAAGGGTTTGCTCCCTGGTGATTCTCCTGGGCCTGTTCATGGGAGTCGTTTTCCACCCAATTTGTGGATTTCCATTTAGAATTCGTTGTGAGTCTGTCGTTGGGAACAGTGTGGCTGCTGAAGAATCACAGTTGAATGTTCAATGGCATTAATATTGGCAGCCTTATCTGAAATATCCCGCAGTTTGTGAGTGTGACTTGGACCAGAGCAGGCGAGGGTGGCCTGAAGTCCCTGGTGCTCGGGACTGGATGGAGCCATGGACACTCGTCACAGTAGCTATGGAAGAGAGGAGGAACTGGGGTCCGGAGAGAGCCTGCCCAAGGTCGTGCTGTGTGGCCTCTAACTTCCCCCACACAAGTCCTTGGCCCTGCTTTGTGCCCATGGGCTGAGCATCTCCTGCCCGTCATTGGGCAGCCGGCACTTGTGGGCCCAGTATTAATTATTGCCCCCAAAGTAGCCCTGTCCTCTGGGACCACTGTGCTCTCATGGCCTCCCCCTGGTGGCCAGTGGTGGTTCCCTGTTATCTGGGCTTTAGACCAGAGCTGAGCTTCTGAGCTCCATTCCCTAGCCAGGCTGCCCCACCCTTTGTGGTTGAGGCAAAGGCAGGTGATGGAGAAGCTGGACCGAGATGCTGAAAATGTAACGATATTCTGAAAAAAAAATAAAAATAATAATACGCTTTCCTGCTTGTGCTTACTTTAAGGAACCCGGCACGCTCCAACATCCTTCTGAACCGTTTTTCCCAATAGTAAACACATTGGTCCAGGCAAGCGCTTTTCTCACTAAAATTTCCCATTTTATTTCACCCTTTGAGACGTATTAATGATGGTTTCTTTTCTCTCTAGCCTATTAGTAATGCTGATTTTATTGTTCCGGTTGAAATCGATGGAACGATACATCAGGTAAGAAATCAAAGCTAAAGTCTGAGTTTCAATGAGCATGGCTTAGTAATTACATTTCTCCTGGACTCTCTCTAACTTCCCATTTCAGTAATAATCTCATTACTGAATCAGAAGGAAGCAAGCTTTGTAAAGTAGATACAATGGTATCCTGCTCTTCTTCTTTTCACTCATAAATGTGTTGTATCCTGAGTGTGTAAGGGAAATTATACATATTAGATGTGGCTGCAAGTTCAAGTCGTTCTTTGATTGGATGCAGACATTTAGAAGTTTCCGTGCCCCCCACTCGTCTCGCTTGATGGTCTAATTAACTTCCCCATGTAATTGTTTTCGGCTCCTCTCCTAGCAGGTGACAGGAAAAGGCCACACAGCAGCCACTTATGGTGGATTCTCAGGAAAAGGTGTCCGTTTCCCATGCCGGCCACTCCAGCCTGATCTTGTCGCTCCTGCACCATGTTCTCCAGTGAATCTTTAGCAAAAACCCAACCCAAAGAGAAAGGGCGAAGGGTGTGAGTTTGGGATCAGCGGGCAGCGTTGCATAGAGAGCCTAGTCAGTTGGGCTTGCATCTGTGTCCTGATTTTTTCTCCTTATCTGCATGAAGCTCCTCCGGGAAAAGCTTCATTTATGAACATATTGGAAACATTGTAGGAAAAGTAGCTTTGAAGGCTGCAGAGCCTTGGTGGGGGTTCCCACAGGGGTGATCTGACCATCTGTCTTCCTGTCAACCCCGCGGTCTTAAGGTGGGAGTCTCTGGCCTAATAGTTCACATCCCAGGAAGCGAGATATCTCTCTCTCTCTCTCTCTTTCTCTCTCTCCTTGACCCATAGCAGGATGTGTCTCCTTAGCAATGCCCGTAGCCTCTGGTCCTTGAGTGGAGGGTGTCGGAACTACCAAGGCCCTGGGAATCAGCTGATCCAGACACCTCATGTCCAGATAGGGAAACCGAGACTCAGCCAGAGAAAGTGTTGCATCAAGGGCATGCAACATAAAGAATTAAAATGAGGCTCTTCCCCTCACACTCCCATCCCTTTCCTGCCTGCCAGGAGGCCCTGCCAGGAAGCCGCCCCTGGAAAAGGCAGCTGTGTCCCTAGCATCTCCACTCTTCATGCTTTGAAAAGCCGTCAGGGGAGCCAACCCGGCAGGCCCTTGGGCATTTAACATTTGCCAAAGCATCCACTGAATTAACTTAGCATCTGAGAAGCAGTTCTGCACTTGCTATCTTGGCTCATGTTACAAAGTAATGAGCCGAAGGCGAGGCTGCCCACTGGCACGGCAAGAATGAGGAGAGAAGTTAATACCTCGTGACTGTGAGCGTGACCCTCGGGGCCTGACCTGCTATGGCCAGACCCTTCTAGAAGGAGCCAGCCCAGCTCCCCCAGCCTCCCTCCAGACTGTGCTGAGACCCCCAGGGCACCAGGGCGGGGTTCAAACACTCTCTGTCCTGAGGGAATGAAGCCACAGGCGCCAGGAGGAGGACCAAAGCCCTGGCGAGGCCGTGGCCTCGTTCAAGTAATCCAGGATAGGCTGTGCAGGTCCCGATGGGCCTATTCTCGGTTACTTGCACGGGGACGCGGGCCTGGACGCCGGCATCCGGGCCCCGGACCCTCCTCTCTGCCGGAGGCACCAACACCAGAGTTCCCAAAGCAGCCTCCTGCCCTTTGCCAGTAGCGAAGCTTGCTCTCCAGGCAGCCTTCCCAGGGAGACTGAGGACCCCGGGCCACGCCATTCCCTGCACCAAGAGGCTCCTGGGCAAAGAGAGCGCCTGGAGCTGCTGCAGCCACTGGCTCCGCCCTCAGCCCCCACCCGGCCTCCCAGCTCCGCAGGCCCCTCACCGCACCCTCGGCCACAGACCCATGCTCGCTTTACTCTTTCGGTCGGCCACGAGTTTCCCACCAAGTACTGGCTCTATAAAATTTCTGTGTGCCCCAGCCAGGGTGGCTCAGTGGTTGAGCGTCAACCTATGAACCAGGAGGTCATGGTTCGATTCCCAGTCAGGGGATGTTCCCGGGTTGCGGGCTCGATCCCCAGTAGGGGGCGTGCAGGAGGCGGATGATCAATTATTCTCTCTCATCATGGATGTTTCTATCTCCCTTTCCCTCTCCCTTCCTCTCTGAAAGCAATAAAAATACATTTTTTTAAAAAGTAATTCCTGTGTGGTACAGAGGCCCCTGTCTCCCCTCTGACCTCCTCTTGTAGGATGTCCAACCTGCTCCATCTGCCGAAATTCAGGGCCCCGCATACTCGCTCCCACCTGTCTCTCACACTTCGTCTTCGGCCACTTCTCCTAGCCCCCATCTCCCGTCTTCGATGGTTGTTGCTGGAGGGCTGGTCACTCAGGGCACGGGCCGTTCTCTGACACCCCACGTATTTCCGGTCCAGGTCTGCTTACTACTGTTTCCTCTGCTGGGAAGCTCGCTTTTCCTTGCTGGCCTGGTGAACTCCTATTCATCTGTCAAGGTCCAGGCCAAACATTACCTTCTATGATTCCCTCCCCTTCAGAGGGCAACTGATGACCCTTAATTGACGCCTCTGCTGTAACTCTGGCTGTGCGTGCTTACTTTGGTGTATTTTTGTGTGTATCTGGTCTAGACTGTGAGCTCTTAAAGGGCCAGGCCTGGGTGTTACTCATCTTTGGAACTGCTTCAAGCTGAGCACAGCGCCGAGGCTCAGTGAGCACAAGCTGGATTGAATTTTAACAAGTCTGATTTATTTTAGGGACGTGGCTAATTTCGAATGGAACTTATTCAGGTTTTAATTAGTTCTTCCCTCCCTCCTCCTACCTCCTCTATCTTTGCTCACCAGCGTTGCCTTCCCAACCATCTCCCCATTTCCTCAAGATTTGTTCAGGCCCCCGGTCAGGAGCACGGGGCCCCGTCCCTCTAGAAAACGCTTTGCCCCCTCTGCTGGGTGGCCCCTCCTGGAGGCCCGTGTCTGGGGCCTGGGATTCGGCTGTTTCACATCCCCTGAACCGTTCATTTCTGTTCCAAGCCCAAGCGCAGGGCCTTCGTGGTGTCCACGGTGCCGTCCCACGCCCACAAGGAAGGCACCTCCTCCGTGGGCCTTCCCAGCGAGGGAGGTGTTCCCACCGGAGGCCCTGCTGGGCCAGGCCTGGACCGCCAAAGGATGCCCCTCACCATGGCCTGGGTCCACACGCAGCCTCACCCAGAGCGTGTGCCCAGAAACACAGTGAAATGAATGACTTGTTTCTCACAAACAGGGCCTGGCCCTTCCATTCCCTGGGTCTGAAAATCCCAGGCCCTCGGGTCCCTGCTCAGCCTTCCTTTCTCCCTTGGGGGGGGGGGGGGGGGGGAAAGGGGAGGGGGCAGGGGGACGCGTTGACACCAGACTCAGACCCGGAGCCCAATCTGAGTGTGTGTCTGGTGTGAAGTAAGATCTGAGTCTTCATGCGGCTCACAGACCCCACGGGCAGGAGGCGGGTCACCTTAGGAGCCCTCCCTGCACTGGCGTTGGGACCCGGGCCATGCCCGTGCCGGCTCTAACGCCGCTCGCGGCTTCCTGCCGTTGCAGGTGTACGTGCTGAAGCGGCCGCACGTGGACGAGTTCCTCCAGAGGATGGGTCAGCTCTTCGAGTGTGTGCTCTTCACTGCCAGCCTGGCCAAGGTGCGTCCCGCCCCCGCCCGAGCCCCCAGCCCCTCCACCCCTACCGCTGTCCGTCAAACCGCCCTTTGGCAAGGTGGGGGAGGCTGTTTCTATGGCGACACATTCCCACCCCAGATGGGATGGATGCAGGCTCTGTGCACAGTGCCAGGCTGAAAGGCTTCTGGGTTACCATGGTGACAGGGAGCACTCAGAACAAACGCTCCATGAAGTTGCTGCGCGCAGCCGCCTGCAGCTGGTTGTCCACAGAACAGGAAATCGCCAAGTGTGTCCGGCGTAACCAGGAAGGGTGTCTGCATCTCACCTGTTCGCTGGCAACCACATGCTAGGGGCTCAGGCCCCTGTGCCCTCGCGTGAGGTGCACGGGTCTGGGGGAGAGGTCAGTGCCAGCCCCTGACCCGCGTGCCTGGGCCCAGGGAGAGTTCTGACCGCGCTCATGAGGACTGTGATCTCAGGCAAGTTACTTCACTTCTCGTCTCCGTTTCTACTCATCGGGGATCATTTCATCTGCCTCATGGGGTGGATCGAAGGAAGGCACGTGAAGGGCTTGATTCAGATCCAGCAAGTACTCACGGGTACCTGCTGTGTTCGTGTGCTCCGCTGGGCACTGTCCCGTGGCACGTGCTCTGGTGTCATTGTTTGTTATCGTATTTGTCATGACGATAAAGTAGCCCACATGTTTTGACCCCGTAGCTGGGTATGAATCTCTGACCCAGCGTCTACATTGGCTCTGAGCAAACAGAGTGCTTTCTTTGCCCTCTCCCACTGTTCGAGGGGATTACCGGGTTCACGGGACCCTGAGATGGTTTAGTCTACCCTTCAGCAGGTGCGCTGAGGCGCCTGTGCTTGTGGGACAGACAGGCAGGCTCCTGCTCCTCTGAGAAGATCCTTGTGTGGCCATCTCTCAAACCTTGACTCTGACAGGGCCAACACCATTCTTTTCTTAAATTATGTATGTGTATATACACTGAGTGGCCAGATTATTATAATCGCTGAACGCATAATAATCTGGCCACTCAGTGTATGTGTATGTGTAGATATAGATATAGATATAGATATAGATACAGATACAGATATAGATATAGATATAGATATAGATATAGATATAGATATATACACACACACGCGCGCGCGCACACACACACTACAGGACCGGTGCATGAATTCATGCATGGGTGGGGTCCAGCCAGCCTGGCCAGGGGGAGGGGACATGGGCGGTTAGCCGGCCTGCCTGCTGGTCAAAGGGACAATTTGCATATTAGCCTTTTATTATATAGGACTAGAGGCCTGGTGCACAAAATTTGTGCACAGGTAGGGTTCCTAGGCTTGACTGGCGATCAGGGCTGATTGGAGCCTTCCGGCTGCCTGCCTGGGCCTCCCTTCCCTGGCTGCTGGCTGCCAACTGGGGCCTCCCTTTGCCAGCTGCCAGCCAGGGCCGTCCTTCATTCCATGCCGCCCCCTGGTGGTCAGCGCACATCATAGCGAGCGATTGAACTCCTGGTCTTTCGGTTGAACTCCTGAGGGGACACTTTGCATATTAGCCTTTTATATATATAGATATACACTGAGTGGCCAGATTATTATGCATCCAGAGATGAACCTGTGACCTCCTGGTTCATAGGTTGATGCTCGACCACTGAGCCACACCGGCTGGGCAACACCATCCATTTTTTAGTGGCACCACCAGTGTCTCCATGGGCACCTCAGAGACCCTGAGTGGCCCCAAAGATGAGCTTTGTGGAGCCCAAGTTAGCCACGTGCCCATCTCAGACCTGCTCTGAGGACTCACATGCAGCTGCCTCCCCAGGTCCTGCACCCGGATGGCTCTCTTCTCTGCAGGCGGGGGTCTCTGACTCCAGGTTCCCAGATGGGCTGCTTTGCCTGCCTGGGCGATCCTGGCTTGGGCCACCTCTCTGTCATGACCAAGGTGAGAGAGAACCTCACCTGCACACCATTATTGCAGGCTCATTGCCAGTCCTTAAAGCATGAGCCAGCAGAACCAGAATCCAAAATCTGGGCCTTACTCTTGTGCGCTAAACCGAGAACGTGGCCTCGGGAAGACGTAATCTTCCCAACGTGCACGCTTTCCGATGAATGATACCGAGTCTGCCAGGGCCCTGGGTGCGGAGGGGCCCCAAGTGATAACCAAAGAAACAATGAACAGGAAGGTTGCACCGGTGACGGTGATGGTGGACTGAGGATGCTTTTTCTTGGGCAAAATTGGAAGTGCTCCTCCTTGGCATTGTCCCCAGCACCCGCGTCCACATCCTTGTTCCGTCTCTTTTCCTGGACGGCTCCCACCTGTCCCTCCATCTGTCCTCCACCTTCTCCCGCTGCTACTCCGGCCTGGCTCGGCCTTCCAGCCTCTTTCCTCCCTGATGCCCAAGCTGTGCTGACAGGTGGGCGCTCCCCAGTGCTTGGCTCTGGGCTCAGCTCCCAGCCAGCACCATTGGTGCAGTGACCTCCTGGCCCACCGCCCGGGGGCCAACAGGAACCCTGAGCTGCCTGGCAGAGCCCTTCAGTGTCTGCATCCTCATCTTTGTTTCCTCCGCTCGCTCAGTCCCCCTCCACTCGTTCTGTCCCCCTCCACTTGCTCAGTCCCCTTCCACTCGCTCAGTCCCCCTCCACTCGCTCAGTCCCCCTCCACTCGCTCAGTCCCCCTCCACTCGCTCAGTCCCCCTCCACTCTCTCAGTCCCCCTCCACTCGCTCAGTCCCCCAACAAGTATTTACGTAGTACCTACTGTGTGCCCAGCACTATAGAAGGCCCTGGGCGACAGCAGAGAGCTAGAGATGCCGTCCCAGACCTCAGAAAGCTTACCTTCCCCAAGCCCATCTCCAAGGCCTGAGGCCCTGGGCCTGGACACGCCCTTGAAAGATGCATGCCATGACCAGTGACAGTGATTATGAGGACGGTCATCATCTTTCCCACGTGGAGTGAGCTCCCTAGGACCCGCCCACGTGGCGCGCGGCTTCCTCCCAGCAGAAAGCTGCAGTGCCCTGAGCGCTCACCCCCATGTCAGCAGGAGGTGTGGCGGCTCCTGGACTCGGCCTCCCTCATGAGGTCCCTGGAGAGAGAGGCTGGTCATGGCATCGGAGCTGCTGCCTGTGGCCCTGCAGCCCTGCTGGCGGCTGCTCTGCACTCGGGCTGCGTGCCTTCCCTGCTGGCCTTCCCAGCACCGCCCCCTCGGTTACTTTCTGCCCCCTCGGTTACTTTCTGCCTCCGGGGCGTCGCTGGGCCCCTGGTGACACCTGCCTGTGCCCACAGTGGTGTCTGGTGCCGAGGCCTGGCCTCACATTGGGGTGGGAGCTGCCACTCTTGCCTCCAGCTCCAGCCACTCCGTCTGGCCCAGCCTTTTAGATCTACATTTACGAAGATTTTCCCTCAGGGACGACCCCTTTATGTCTTGATCCATTTCAGCCTGTTGGGGAAAACTGCCCAGGCCGTGAGAGAGGGCCAGGCAGGGTGATCCCCAGCTGTAGGCGGGGCTCAGACTCCCTCCCATCAACTCGCAGTGAATGGAAGTGGGTGTCTGGGCCCCATCCTGAGACAGTCAGGGGCTGGGCAGGCTAGTTGCCCAGAGCATCTCTAGGGGGCGGTGTGGCCTCATGCCCACAAGCCCAATTAAAAGTCAGCTCAAAAATAAATAAATAAATATATACTCTGAGTGGCCAGATTATTATGATCTCTGAAAACGTAATAATCTGGCCACTCAGTATATATATATTAGAGGCCTGGTGCATGAATTCGTGCATGGGTGGGGTCCAGCTAGCCTGGCCAGGGGCGTTTGGCCAGCCTGCCTGCTGGTCAAACTCCTGGTCGAGGGAACAATTTGCATATTAGTCTTTTATTACATAGGACCGTGGTCGGCAAACTGCGGCTCGTGAGCCACATGCAACTCTTTGGCCCCTTGAGTGTGGCTCTTCCACAAAATACCACGGCCTGGGCAAGTCTATTTTGAAGAAGTGGTGTTAGAAGAAGTTTAAGTTTAAAAAATTTGCCTCTCAAAAGAAACTTCAATCGTTGTACTGTTGATATTTGGCTCTGTTGACTAATGAGTTTGCCAACCACTGATACAGGATATACACTGAGTGGCCAGATTATTATGCGTCCAGAGATCATAATAATCTGGCCACTCTGTATATACTAGTACAGCGGTCAGCAAACCGCGGCTCTGTTGACTAATGAGTTTGCCGACCACTGTCATATACTACCCTTTACCGCTTTGCACACAATATGCCACAATTGCCTAATCCTCACAGCTTCCAACTACACGGTAACATTTAGTCTAGTCCATACATGCATAAACATCAACTCATTCGTTGTTCACGGCTGAAACTAGTATTTACCGAGCCCCAGCCACGGGGTCGGCACTCTGCAAGGTGCAAGGTAAACACGACATCGAAGAGAAAATAAAGTAATCCTCCTGGTGATAAGCTCTGTGAGGACTGGAGCAGCATCCGCAAGGAAGATGCAGGAGGACCCTAAGCGGGTGAGGGACGCGGCCTGAGAAACGAGGGTGCGGGAGAGGCTCATGCCGAGAGCTGGGGAGAGACGGTTCCAGGCAGAGGGAGCCCCGGTTCCCACTGTGTTCAGTGATGCAAGGTGGGGCGGAGAAGTCGCAGAAATCACGCAGCTGCAGGCTTGACGGACCCGGCCATGAGGAGTGCGGGTCTTATTGCAAGTGAGTGGCTGGAAGGGAGGCCTAGGGGAAGAGGAGGCCACCCAGGAGAGGTTAGAGGACTGGGCGAGGGCCGTGACCCTGTAGTAGAGGGCCAGGGAGATTGACAAGAACTCCAGACGGATTGGATAAGGGGAGTGAGAGAAGGGGAAGAACCCAGGGTGTCTTATACACACAGAGGAAATAACCAGGATCCTGAGACTTCCGCTGGCGTGAATCCCTCTTGAGAAAAGCAGGCTGCATCTCGCCGCGGTAGGTCAGGATTTCTGGGCTCTCGGGCGCCAGCCTTCATTGCGACACCTGCCTTCCAGTACGCAGACCCCGTGGCTGACCTGCTGGACCGCTGGGGTGTGTTCCGGGCCCGGCTCTTCAGAGAATCCTGCGTTTTCCATCGAGGGAACTACGTGAAAGACCTGAGTCGCCTGGGACGGGAGCTGAGCAAAGTGATCATCGTGGACAATTCTCCAGCCTCGTACATCTTCCACCCTGAGAACGCAGTAAGTAGCTCCAGGAGGAAGCGCGCATGGCTCCATCTGAGCTTCGCCTTTTTTTCTTTTTCTTTTTTTTCTTTTTTATGTATTTTATTGATCGAGCCCACAACCTGGCCATGTGCCCTGACCGGAATCGAACCGTGACCTCCTGGTACAGAGGTCGATGCTTAACCACAACTGGCACGGCTGTACCGTCCAGCCACCTATGCAAGGTCTCTTGGCCTTTTCCGGTGAGATCCCAACTCTGCCTCTTAGCCACTGCCTGACATTGGCCCGGTGATTTAACCTCCATGGGGATGTCAGGAATGCGGATCTCATAGGATTGTTGGAGGATTCATTGTGGCGATACATGCAAAGCACTTACCGCGGTGCTGGCGGTGGGTCAGTGCTCCGTGAGCCTGCATCTTAGCATCTTTGGGACAGTTCCTGAGAAGGGTTCTCTATCCGTCACGAACCTCCTAGAGCTGGCTGCTGCCTAGGACCTAGGGCCCCTGTAGACTCAGAAGGCCTGGGTGACATCTTCAGCAGAAGCAGCTCTTAAACAGGAATGAATAAAACACCTTGATCAGGTCTCCCAAGGCTGCCAGGCTTTACTGCCTCGCCGTGATGTGTGAAACGTGTACAATGGGAGCATGTCCTACAGAAAACTCTCTGGAGCGTGGCAGCTCTCCTGTGGACTCCCTGGGTGCAGCACGACTCTCAGAACAAGACACCTCCCAGGCCCTGCGTGTCCAGGGAAGAGAGGTCAGCCCGGCCTCTCATACTCAACAGAGCTTGGCTGCTCCGCTTATCATGTAAAAATGAGTTCAGACCAGATTTGGTTAGGGTGTAATCATCCTTTTAATCAACCTTCAAAACTTATTATATTTAAACATGCTCATTGTAATGAGTCAGTCAAATTCAACATAATTCATTTTGGGTCTTTAACAGAGAAGGATGGCTTTTTAATGTAATCACGATTCAGTGATCACATCTGACACAATGAACAGTTTCTCCCACCTCACGTCCAGACCGCATCCATGGACTCCCAGTTACCTCGAAATGTTTTCTTAGATCTGGTTTGAATCAGAATCCAAACAAGGCATTTGCTCAGTGGGTCTCTTAACTCTTGCGTAACCTTAACAACACGTCTTCCCCTCCCCCTTCAATGTCTTCATGCCTTTTGTTTGTTGAGGAAATTCTGGCTACTTGTCTCGTAGGAATTTCCTTCACTCTGGGTTTGCCTGATTGCAGCCTCCTGGTGGTGGTTGATATGTTTTCGCAGCCAGTATCTTTTCTTTTCTTTCTTAATATATTTTTAATGATTTCAGAGAGGAAGGGAGAGGGAGAGAGAGAGAAACACCAACGATGAGAGAGAATCATTGATCGGCTGCCTCCTGCACACCCCACACTGGGGATCGAGCCACAAGCAACCCAGGCATGTGCGCTGACCAGGAATCAAACCGTGGCCTCTTAGTTCATAGGTCAGCGCTCAACCACTGAGCCACGCCAGCCGGGCAGTATATTTTCTTTAACACAAAGTTAGATCACTACTTCTTAATTAAACTCAGGTTCAGTTTTCCTTTTCCCCCCACGAATATGTCATAGGCGGTATTGTGTGCCTTTGGGGTATCACCTCAGGAGACATAGGATCTCAGGTTGTCCCACTTTTAAAGATTTTAAATTGATCTTTGGATTCAGGTGGTGGTCGCCGGATTCGTCCATTTTAAAATTCCCCCCCAACCTTTTGTCCTAAAAATATAAGCAGCCGTTGATCATGGCCTACACCCACTGCTTCATCAGGAATTGCAAAATGGGGATTTCTACACTTTATCATTCTTTCTGCTTTTGTTGGCTGGGATTCTAATTTTTTTTTAATTACACCTGCCCTTATTGACGGCTTCGGAACCCTCAAGTTCAGTTTGAATGTTTGAATGGGGAAGGCAGGCTAAAATCTTGCTTCCTTGTCTTTAAGTCCACAATTTCAGAATAATGAGTTGGAGCTCTAGCAACTTCCAAAAGTAGCCAAGGATATTTTGTGGTTGGTGGTACCATCATGAACTCGTGGACTTCTTTTTATTGTTACAGTTTAACCCATTTATCATGCTTTTGTATGCTTAAGTATTCCGCTTTGGCTGGCAGACGCCCCTTCAAGTAGCAATAGTCTTTGATAGCTTCCTACTTTCTGGTACAACAGGATGTTCCGGACTCATCTTATCCATTTCTTGCTTCAACCCTGAAATCAGCCATTTTTCTCTGGAGCCTGTTTCCTGTTAGTGGAGAGGGTATTTGGAGACCACAATGGGGGGGAGAGGGGAGGCGCGGTTCTCATTGTTACTGGAATGTTCTTTGCTTCTAGTCCTTTCTACTGGACAGAGCTAAACTATACATATTTTTGAAGTGCAAACGAAATCATAAATTCACCTGGGTTTTTCCCAGTGTTTTTACTTCATTTCCTTTTTTGGTTTTTGTATGTGTCTCCTCTTAGGCTAAAACTCTTGATTTCTAAAGATACCCACATCATTAATATTTTATTTACTTTCTAGTATATCCCTAATAATTTCAGAAGAGCAGTTCTAATGTCATTGCTAAGAGTAAGACAATTGGATACACTTAGGGTTTGGGGGAGAAATGTGCAGACAACACTACCTTTTGAAATTACTGGAAATCATAATCTGAGTGATTATGGCACCAACGTTATCCACACTTAGCTCTGAGGTACAAGGAGTTGGTTTGATGGAAAGAGTAGCAAGTAGCAAGGCCAGTTCTCACATGTCCTGCGCTCCGGCCACCCTTTCTGCAGCAGGAAAACAAAACAGGCAAAGGCGTGCAAGCTGGGTCCCCGGCACCCGCCTTCCTGAGCCACTGCCCCGACCAGGCTGCTTTGGGTTGGTCTCGGTTGGGGCGGGGGGACAAACAAAACGATGATGGTGGTGGTGATGGCTAGACACCTGTCCTCCTTACCGAAGAGAATGTTCTGTTTGTAAGAAAACGGGCACCCAGTCAGGCTGGGAGCCGCCAGCCCTCGCGCAGGCCTGCTGCCCCCCGCGCCCTGTCTTCCAGGTGCCTGTGCAGTCCTGGTTCGATGACATGACGGACACGGAGCTGCTGGACCTCATCCCGTTCTTCGAGGGCCTGAGCCGGGAGGACGACGTGTACAGCATGCTGCACAGGCTCTGCAATAGGTAGCCCCGGCCGCCGGCCGCCGCCCCTGCGCACGCGGACCCCAGCCCCGGGGACCCGCCCGGCCTCCGCTCCCCGGGAGCCGAAGTGAGGACACGCCGTGCTCCGGGCCACGGGGTGAATGTGGCCATACCTACCTGTTTTATTTTTTAAAAAACAGAAACAACTATTTTAAAAAACGAACTCTTTTAACATAAAGATTTCATAAAGGGACGTGCATTTTACTGGATTTGCTTTTCTTAAAACATACCAAAAAGGGAAAAAAAAGGAGGAGGAAAAAAAAAAAAAAAAAGCTTGATATCTCTCAGACTTCCTTTCAACTGTCTTCCCTTCCCCGCAGACAACCTGCCTCCTCCTACCCCAGCTCGGAGCAGCTGACCAGGATCTCCTTCCTCCAGGATGAAGTGCCTTTCTGAATGTTATTTTAAGCTGAGAGTTAATTTTTCTATACAGCATATTTCCAGACATCTTTTAGTCTTTTATTATCTCAGATTCTCTAACAAGATAAAGAGGACAATTTTCTAGAACCTGGCGGGGGAGAGGAGGCGGGGTATGGGAGTGAGTCCGGGAGGGTGTCTCGCAGCAGGTGGCCCGCGGCAGGCAGGCGCCTGGTGGGAGTTTGTATGACCGCGTCAGCGTCTCCGTTCACGGCTGACCCCGTTGGGGACGGGTCTGCCATCGTGTGGCCCCACGCTTCGGGGAGCAGTCGATGGTTTTATAGGATGATGATTTTGGATGGTGACAGATGGGTCTTGGGGGTCACATTTTCCCCTTGAAAAAGGGGGCATCGTGTCACTCCTGCTTTCACACGACTGCCATACTTCTACGTGCTTTGTGCTTTGTGTTTGTGTTGTTGTTTGGGGGTGGAGCAGTTCCCCAAAATCTCAAACCCTTGCGTCTAAGAAAGAAAAAGAAATCTGTTGATTGATTTTTAAATCTTTCCTTTCCAAAAGCTGGATACACATGGAGCTGTTGGGGAATGTTCTTTGCTGCTACCGCGCTGCCACCAAATGGAATTGACCAGCGGCTGTTCCACTGTTCTTTGCCACTGTGCCTATGCTCAGAGCCCGCTCACTGCTACGCTGCACACTCCACAGGGTTAGGAGCAGGTGTCCCCCCCGTGGCAGGCTGCACCCACTGCACCCCGCCCCCGGCACCGGCCACGGGAATTCGGAAGGGTACAGAGAGGGCCAGCACACCACCCAAGGCGGTGCTCATTCATTTATAGCTGCAGTCAACACCCGATGCTGTGATTGGCTGCCTCTTCTCTCTCTTGAGAACCCGTGGCCTCGGCCATCCACCACGCTGATGTGGCCCGAGGCCATCTCTTGGTCTTCTCTTCCGAAGCACAGCCTATCTCTGAGCCGGGGGTTGGGGAAGCCCGTCCAGATGTGGGGCTCACTGTCCTGAGTCAGGGAGAGGAGGGCCCCCTCCTCGCGCCGGGGCTCCCTCCGCCGCCTTGCCCAGGGAGATGTTTTAAGCGGTGCCGTGTTCCTTGTGTGACAACAAGTCTATAACGTTCGGCTCTTACAGATCATTTACGAAGAACCCTCGCACATCGGCACCGCTGCCTTAGTCCTCCCTGTGGGTTGGGCCTCCGCCAGAGTTCTGGTGGGGGCCGCGGCCGGCACCAACAAGACTGGAAATGGGGTGTCAGAGTCCAATTTCTTCTTTGCTGCCATTCACAACATAGGGAAGCCAGCTGCCCATCACCTCCTCCCGACACCACTTTGGTCTGTGGACTGCCCGGCTTTCAGAAGGAAGTGTTCAGGCGTAACCAGGTCTCCCGACATCCTGAGTATTCCAAACCCGGGAACCCACGTGCCAGTTCAAACAGAAACAGCCCCTTGCTGGGCGTGGCCACAGATGATGACAGGGACGTGGCAGAGCTGCCCGTGCCATACACCTGGATTTGGGAAACTCTCGTTAAATGAACCCGCTGCCTTAAATGTCTTGAATGTTTCAGTCCAGCGTCTGTCCTGTGCTGAAATCCACATACAACGTGATCCTGAGGAGAGCCTTAGACCCTCCCCTGCGCCCCTCCGTTGTTGGGCATCACAAGGTTCTTGTTTCGGGGGGACAGAGAGGACAAATTCTAGAATATTCCAGGGGACTAGAACCTAGAAATAGTGCCAGATGGAATGGAGACACTTGGCAGACGTGAGCCAGACCCTTTACCCAGTGGTTCCTGGAACCGTGCGTGCCGTGCGCTGGCCCCGGGCAGAGCTGCCGGGGGTGGAGCCGGCTCCTGCCACGCGGACACAGAACGTCTCGGGAGGCCCGGTCCACCCTCCGCGGGTTCTGGATTCTGTGCACCTTATTGGACCACACTCCAGAATCCCATTTTTATTTTAATCCTTGATTCCGCTTTATGTACATAATCAAAATAAATATATCTATTATCTATATATTTTTAATCATCTATCTGTAAATGAAGCAATAGATTTCTAACATAAGGCCAAGAAATGAGATGAATGTTTGGGGTTTATACTTTCTAAGGTAAATACGGGTATTGTTTTTAATTATTACCTTTTATTAAAATTGTGGGCTTTAAAAACTGAATTGAAACCGATTAGCTATTTCTCTGTGCCATATACTTCCCATGGTACCAAAAGATCCCTAACTCTTTAGCCAAAAGAGAAACTTGACCTCCTGAGTCCCCATGATTCCTCTGTACCAGGCCAAGATATACCGTATTTTCTGGCGTATAAGAGATTTTCCTGGGTTAAAAAGTCGTCTTATATGCCGGAAAATACAGTAGTCTTCTGGACAAGTATTTTTTACACTAGGATCTGGGCCTGGATACCTTAGGTGGAGAACTCTGGCCCCTATGATGCCATATCTCTGGCCGGGCCTCGAGGGGAGGTGCCCAGGCACGTCTGAGGTTGTTACTGCTCTGTCTTCCATCGCTCTGCGGTCCTACGTGTTGGTCTGTGGTTTCTCCCATTCGCTGTTTGTCAACAATGCGTTTGAATCTGGGGAAAGAACACCACCCATCATGGCGGATAGTCGGTGGGGAAGCTCTTTTGACGTGGTGCCATTTCGATGAGATGACTTTGGAGATGACGGGGGACGCCCTCGTGACACTGACGGGTCACGGTTGCAGCATTCGAACTTTGGGTACATAAAAAAAGAAACCTGTAAGTCTACAGCCTGGCAACATGTTACAGCAACCCTGCATTGTAAGGATGGCTTTCTAATAAAACCCAGAACCACACAGCCCCATGGTCAAACACTCGTGACGCTTGTGCCTCTGCTTCTCACGGTGCTGTGACGGACAGCGGCGTGCCAGGGCTGGAGGCGTGGACAGCTCCAAGCGCTCGCAGTTAGCGACCTGGGCAAGGCCCGCTGGCTGCCTCTGTCCCTATTGTACTGTAACTTGATGGTGTCTGTTCCTACTCCATTCTCCAGGGAGCTTCTCTCAGACTAACACCCTTCCCTCCCCCACCCCCCCAGTTAGTGGAGATGCTGGTGTCTGGGGAGACATGGGTTTCTGTTGGGCATTTGAATGTGATGAGCAATCCAGCATTACTCGGGGAATACTACATGTGGAATGTGCACGTTTCAGGGGTGAGCCTTGTTAGTCAAGAGATTTGCAATGATTCCCTTCCTGCCTGCCAAAAATAAACACATAAAACTGCGCCCTCTCGTGGATGAACTGCTTCTCTACTGGTAGCGCCTCTTGTCACTGGATTCTTGATTCTCTACCCTCTGCCCAGCCTATGACAGTACCTTGGGTCCCCCGGAGTATGGGAGCAGGACTTGCGCAATCTCAGGAGCCCCGGACCACAGGGGGAGCTAGAAACGCATTCTGCCCAATCTTAGGCCCCCTGCTTGTCAGAAGCAGTCTGGCTCACCGCCCTCCCACAAGGATTCCAGCCCTTTCCACATGCAGCCCCCACCCCACCCCAGGAGAGCCACAGGCACTGTGTGTGCCTAAACCCATAGCCCTTGGGCACCCTGGCTGAGATGCTGTGATTCCCATGTTCTTCGGTCTCTGTTCTGCCTGTCACAGGGATACAGAGTTCTACCAGGCAAGTGACTCATCCCAAACAGCACAGCACTGTGCGTGTGTCAGCCCAGGGAACATAATAGTTACCCAGAGACAAAGCCAAAACCCCCCACAGCTAGCCTGGGCTGTGCCCCAAGGTGTCCTCTCCACCGCTGCCCTGCCACCCCAGCTCCCTCGCCTGGTTCTGGGCTCTGGCTGTGTCCCCGACCCTCTTCACTCCTTCGCTGTGCTCCCTGGCCCTCGCTTCGCCGCCTCTCCCCCTCTCTGGCACTGCCCCCACCCCCGACTGCTTCACACCTTTGCATGCAAGCAGACAGACAGATGGTTGGCAACTGTGGCTGCCAGTGAAGCTACTTGGGACTTGGGCATCCTGAGATTTCACCTCCTGGTTTGTTTCTTGGTTTGAGCCCTTACCACCAGTGTATGTTGCAGGACCAAGGAAGGGGCTGGGGCCAGGGCGTTTTAACAGGCAGCAGAATCGAGGATCCGAGTCAGGTGTCCCCCGCCCCATACCCCGCCCGCGCCGCATGCTGCACGAGGGTCAAGATCTGCAGGACCTGCACCTGCGGGGACTTCAGAGCACCCTGGGCCTGGAGGGCGTGGCCTAGAAGCCATCCCGTGGGTCACCAGGCAAGTCAGGGCTCAGAGCCACCAAACTAGCGTGGCCGCAAGCCTAATCCCCGAAGCTAGCTCACGGGACCCTCAGGAGGAAGCTGTGGGCTCCAGAGTTTTCTGCCCCAAACTTCCGTTACCGTGATTCTCGGCGCTGGCTGCCCATTAGAACCACCTGAGGCCTCTCAAAAATCCAGGTCCCTCAGGTACCCTGATCACTTAACCCCAAACCCTCTGGGCATGGCCCCCAAAGATGCAGCCAGGGCAGAGAAAAAGGAAGCCCCTACCCCCCCCCCCCCAAGCTGTTCCAGGCGGGACACCCAGGTAGGTCAAAGAAGCTTTCCCAAGGCGGGCGTGGGGGGTAGGGGGAGTCCTGATAAGAGTCCCACGTGACTGACAGCTGCCTGCCTGTCCTCTGCGGTGGGGAGCAGAATGGACACCTCCCCTTCACACTGGAGCACCGGGTCGCACTGCCCCCAGGAACGGAACTGAGACTCTCCTGCCCGAGCTGTGTCTGCAGGGGGTGGGTGCACAGCTGCGCAGGGCCCCGCAGCCCCCGCCCCAGGTACGCCCGGCAGCCGCGCCTTCCCCTTTGCAGGGACCTAGGACTGTCCTTGGGACGGAGGACTCGCCCTCGGAGGGGAGGCCCCGTGGGCTCAGCTCCTCCTCAGGCCCTGGAGGTCCCCACAGCGCCCTCTGGGAGCCGCTCTCAGGCTGGGAGAGCCCTTGGTGACCCCGTCACTGCCCCCCGCAGCCTGCAGACAGAGGTGGGGGCCCACGCGGGCCCAAGGCTGCTCTCCTCAAGGGCTCGGGGCCGGGGCGTGGAATCGAGGACCCGAGCCAGGCGTCCCCGCCCCACATCCTGTCCGCGCTGCAATGCTGCTCGAGGGTCCAGAGCTGCAGGCTGTGCACCTGCCGGGACTTCAGAGAACCCTGGGAATCAGACTGGCGGGGAAGGAACAAAGTAGCCGAGAGAGCTCTCAGAACCCGCCTGGCGAGGGGTGGGGTGCGCCGCGGGGGACCCAGGCGGGAAGAGGTCAGTGGGACCAAGGGGGTCATGTCCCCGCCCCCCCGCCCAATCAGGAAGGAAAGAAGGGGCAGCCCAGGATGTGGGAGCTATGTCATCTCTCTGAGGGCAAACCAGCCTCTCCCACGATGGATATCAGGGCTTCCTGGGAGGGCTGTGCCGGGCGTGGAGCCCACATTGGGGGTGGGGAGGACAGCAGAGATGTTACAGAGCCCTGCCACCTCCCCTGACCGCCTGAAGGGACCTGGGTCTCAGGGACCCCGACTGCCGCCCCCCCCCTGCCCCCATCCCTCCAGCCTTGGTCCTGCTGCCTCCTAAAGTTTGCTGGGGTGGCCTGGCCTCTGGGTCAGGGATCAGGAGCCCCCCGGGCTCTCGGGAGGGAAGTCGCAGTGTATTGCACATGCACATCTTGGCCCAGCGCAGACTTCCGTTCCCTGCTCTCTTGCCTCCAGCACCAGGGGCCTGGTGTGGCCTGGCCTGGGCCCTGAGGAAGGGTGGGCTCTCAGAGAGCTGGGTCAATATTTGTTGACTGACTCACCGATTGACCAAGTGTGAATGCCCAGCCCCCCAAAAGATGGGGTGTGTCCTGCAGGGCGGAAGCAGGGGTTGAGTTTCAGCGGAGGGGGAGCGGTGGGCAGAGCCTGGCCCCGTGCCAGGCCCAGCACTGCCCACAGGCAGGGCGAAGCTGCCAGGAGTTTCCAGCAGGTAGGTAGGCCTGGCAGGGAGGGGGCACAGGGCACAGCGGGGCCGGGGGCTTGGGAGAACTGGAGTGGATGGTTGAATCAGGGGTGTCCGGTGTGGGGGCACAGGCTCAGGGTTGTCCAGGGGCTGGCAGAACTGGGAGGCAGCGAGGAGCCCAACACGTAAGAACACTGGTCGGGGCAGGGAGTCCATGGCCGGAGCGACTGGCAGGGAAGAAAGTAGCAGTTGTACGTGGGTGGGGGTCTCTGTCACCCACAGAATCTGAATATCTGGGGACCCAGGCCCGGCCCTCCTTTCCTCCAGCGGGCAGCACCCCTCCCCCTTCCTTTCACAGGTATCTTAGGGGAGAAAGAGGCACCAGAGGAGGCAGTGGGTGGCTGGGTAGGGAGAGGGGGTGCCAGGGAAAGGGGGGCACTGGGGGAAGGAAGGAAGTGTTTGGAGAAGGGAGCACCTGGGTGGGAGGGGAACCTAGGGGAGAGTAGGGAGCCAGGGGAGGGAGGAGCAGGGGAGGGAGGGTGCATTGTGGGTGGAGGGGATATTGGAGGAGGCAGCTAGGGGAAGGAGGGGCACTGGGGGGTGGCAGAGGGGGATAAGGGGTACCCGAGGAGGAACCGGGCATCTGGGAGAGAAAAGGGGCCCTGGGTGGAGGGAGCCAGCCTCCAGGGAAAAGAAGGGGACTTCCAGTCTAGGGAGAGGACATAGGCAGGGTCCCCCCCTCAGGGGAGGTGTTGGAAGGGAGAGCCTTAGAGGAGAGAGGGATATATGTGGGTGGGAGGGCTCTGCGGAGAGGGCAGGGACCCCTGAGGGAAAAAGGGACCACCTGAGGGAAAGAGGAGATGCTAGGGGAAAGAGGGGACCCCATCCTTTGAGCATCCCTTCCTCCACCCCCCAGAACCCCGCTGGAAGCCACTGAACACAGGTGGTACTATGTGAGAGTTTGGCCCCCCAGGCTGGAACTGGATATTGGGGCACCCTCCCAGCCCCTCAGGCATGATGCTGTCCCCACCCAGTGAAATCAGCCCAGTCCCAACTTGCTGGCCACCAGTTTGACTTCCCTATCCCACGTGGTGCCCACGGTGCCCAGGCCAGCCTGTCTTCCTGTCTGTCTGTCTGTCGCTGTTTCCCTCTCGCATGGCCCACAGCTCAGAGTTGGTGCCCTGGTCACTGTCGCTGATCGCTGCTTCTGCCCCATCGCCTCTGAATGTCACTGTGCCTGTCCCTTGGTGTCATCACATGTTTTCTGTTGCTTGAGACCCCCTCTCCATGGTCACCATGTCTGCCGGTCACTCGTGCACAGGCCATCGGCTACAACAGCCGTTCTGGATACAGTTAGAACTCATGGTGACCTTCCTTCTCCCCCCGCTTTCCCTCGGGGCAGTCCCAGGCCACAGGTTTCACTCATTCACCGCTAGTTGCGGGGGGAGAGGCAGCTGGGAGCAGGCAAACAAGACAAGCCGCTGGCCTCGGAATCCATACCAACAGCCCATGTGGTCTCCAGAGTGTGTTCCAAGGGGTCCCGGGCTTCAAGCAAACCTACTTCACCCCTCTCCCTCCTCCCTTCTTCTTCCTTCCCTCCCCTCTTCCCCCCTCCCCTCCCAGGGCCACCATGGCCTCTTTGAGAGGCTGGGTGCTCCCCAGGGCCTGCGCCCTGCCCTCAGGGCTGGCTTCGTTGCACCTGCCACGCCATGCCTCCGCTTCTGTAACTCTGTATCTCTGCTCCGGCTGCTTCCCCTGGTCACACAGGGTCACGGGCCAAGGGTGTCCCTCCCGCTGATAAGACCTGGAGGAGCGGGGCGGGGAGATGAGTTGAGCCAGGGCCACTCGGGATGAGAAAGTCAGAAAGGAGTGACTTCTGGGTCTGGTGAGCAAAGCAGCAGAAAGAAGAAAAGTCGCAGCTAGCAGGATTTAGGTTAGATGTGGAAAGAACTTGCACGGATGGAGGAATGAGCAAACCTCACGCAGAGGTTTCCGGAAGAGTGGTGCCGGGGAGCCTGGGGTAGTTGAGAGTCACCTGCCGAGACGTAACAGGATTGAGAGCCCGTTCTTCCCCAGGTACCTCCCGTTCCGCGATTCTCTCCCCTGGAACCGCAGAGCACAAACTCAGGTGGCTGTTGGCAGAGCCTGTGCTTCTTACGAGTTCAGTCCTGTTTTCAGGGTTAAGAGTGTCTGTGCCTGCTTTGCCCGGCCGGCTCCCGTCTGCTAAGCCTGCGCTCGCCGAAGTCTGTCCGCGTCTTCAGAGCCCCGCGTGCAGAGTCTGTCCTGAGTTTGCAGAGCATTTGTCTTGTCCGCGGAGCCTGTGTCTGCCCCGAGCCTATTTTCAGAGCCTTGTTTTCAGAACCTGGGTCTCCTTAGCGTGCCCCTATCTCCCTGTGCACGAGCCTGGCTTCGTGATTGCAGAAGCGGCTCTGCGTGTGCAGCCTGCCCCGTGCGCAGAGCTTGTCTGGGGTCCTTGTCGGGGACACGCCTTTCTGCCTAAAGACACTTCCTGTTGGCAAAGCGTTGCCTGTGTACGATACCTGTCCCCGTCAGAAGAGCCTGTTTCCTCTGCAGTGAGTGTCTGTCTCTAGACAATGTCCGTCTTTGCGGTCTGTTTCTGTTTCAGAGCCTGGTTCTGTCTCCAGAACCTGAGCCCTTTTGGTCCCGTCTGTGACGTTTTCCAAGGCCGCTGCCTGCATTTCCCTGGATAGAAATGGCCTCTGCTTGCAGGACCTATTTCTGAGGAAGAGCTTATCACGGTCGGGGTCACTGTCCCTCTGGGAGCACCGTGACTTTCTGCAGAGCCGGTGCCTGCCTGCACCCTTCACTCCTAATCCCACGTGTCCCCGTTAGCAGAGCCTGCCTCCAGAGCCCATCCCTTTCTAGAAAGCCTGTCCCTGTTTGCAGAGCCCGGGCTCTCTACAGAGCCCCGCCGTGTTGCAAGAACTAGCCCGTGTCTGCGGCATCTGTGCTTGATCACAAAGCTCATTTCCCTGCCTGCCGGCTGCTTTCAGCAAACCCCCGTCTCTGAAGGAACTTTCCCTGATACAGAGACTGTCTGTTTGCAGAGCCTGTGTGGGCTTAGCCAACCTCTCCCTATCTGCAAGGCCTGTCTCTAGAGGCCTGTGTCTGGGTCTTTTTTCAGAGCCTGGATCTCATTGTCAAGTTCATGAATGTTTGCCCAGGCCTCTCCCATCTCCCTGGAGGCTGGCTTCCAGTCTGCATCCCCCCGCCCCCCACCGCTCCCACCCTCCCCCTCCCACCCCTGCAGAGCCTGGCCATGCCTAAAGGGCCTTGGACTCAAGCGCCTGCTTCTGTCTGGGAAGTGTTTCTCTGACCGAAGATGTGGTGCCTGTTTGCAGACCTTAACTCTCCACCTCCCTGTCCATATCCGCAGAGTCTGTCCCTTACGTAGTCTGCCCGCCCCCCTGTCTTGAGGGTTTGTCCCCAACCACAGGCTGCCAAGCTCCCCAGACCTGCAGACCCTGTGGCTGCTTGCAGAGTCCTTTTCGGCATCCACAGTCTTTGCTTGTTGGCAGCCTGTCTGAATTTCCCCGGGACGGTCCCTGGCTGCAGACCTCATTGTCGTTGGGTGAACCTGTGCCTGTTGCATCCTGTTCTTCCTCCTGAGGAAGCTGTGGTCCGTGTTTGCAGAGCCTGTGCTTGCGTGCCCAGCCTTCTTCCGTCCGCATCGCCTCTCCCTCTCTGCAGGTGCCCTGTCCCTTTGCCTTGCCTATTCCTAATGGTCCGCAGAGCCTCTGCCTGGTTGCAGCCCCGTCCCTGTGTGCGGAGCAGGTCTGAGTCCGTAAGATTCAGTCTCATTTCAAGAGCCTGTCCCTGTTTGCAGAGCCTGTCCCTGCCTCAGACTCTGTTCTCACTAGCAGAGCCGTGACCTGTCTGCATAACCTGTCACTGTCCACTGCAGATCCGCTGTCTGGCTGTCTGGCTGTCTGCATAGCCTGTTTCTAACTCCCGACTGTTTGCAGAGGATGTCCCTATGTCCAAAGCCTATCCCTGCCCACAGCGCTCAGTCCTGTTTCAAGAGCACAACCACGGATGACAAACCACGTCCCTGTTTGCCAAGCCTCTGTGTGGGCGTCTGCAGTCACTGTCCTGGCTCGCGGGCGTTTGTGCGTTTATAGAGCCCTCCTAAGGACCGGCAGGTGAAGGGCTATGAGGAAGGTGCTTCAGAGAGCTGTAGGCAGGGCAAGTCCTTGCTTGGAGGCCAGGGTCTGAGAACTCTGGCTCTGGTTTCCTTCCCCGCTCCCGTCTGGCCTAGGATGGACATCGGGAGCCTCCCAGACATCGAGAGCCACAGGGACCTCCAAATCTGGATCCTTACGGTGAGGGGCACGGCCGGCCAGCAGTGTTGTGCCACAGGATGGGTGTGATCTCCGGAACTCGGCTTCTCTGGGCCTCGACTCAGAGTCCCGCCCACCCCAGAGGGCCATGGGTGTGTGTGTGTGTGTGTGTGTGTGTGTGTGTGTGTGTGTGTGTGTGTATAGGTGGGGGGGTCTCCTGAGTTGTCACTAGGCACCTTCCTCCCCCAGGACCTGAAGTTGGTGCCCGTGCCCGAGGGGGCTTATGGGAACTTCTTCGAGGAGCACTGCTACGTCGTCCTCCACGTGAGCACTGGGGAACTGGGGAGTCTGTCGGAGGGGGTGGCATGGCCCAGGTGAGGAGTCTGTTGGTGCAGAGTAAGCTCCGCCCCGGGAAGAGGCCTGCTGGAGTCCGTCCCACAAGGGGCTGCTGCCTCGGAGGCCTCTTCGCCCTCTCCTCCGCATTCCCGGTCCCCCGCCCATGCTCCCCAAGGCCCTTGGCACATCTTGGACCTTGACCTCAGTGTTCACTGATGCCTTAGCCCTCAGCCCCACCCCCACCCTGGAACCTCAGCTCCTTCCCCACCCACAAACTCCTGGGCCCTAGGTCCCCCAGAGCCTGAGGGCCACACGGGGGACGCCCAAGGACCTGCACTACTGGATCGGAAAGAAGGCAGACAAGGAGGCGCAGGGCGCGGCGGGCACCTTCGTGCGGCACCTACAGGAGACCCTGGGTGGCGCCACGGTGCAGCACCGGGAGGTGCAGGGCCACGAATCCGACTGTTTCTGCAGTTACTTCCGCCCAGGGGTCATGTGAGTTCAGCTAACATCCATTATTGTGTACACGTTTCGGTGTGGACGCGCGTTTCTCATTTCTCTTCGGTACACACCCAGGAGTGGACACCCATGTTCTGAGTTTGCTTTTGTGTTACTGTGCCCAATACAAACATGCCTTTTGCTGTAAATATGTATTGAGTTAATAGTTGCAATATATTAAGTTGAACCATAGGAAATGGCCAATATTCGATCATCTCTGTTTTATACAGTTGAACCTAATACATGCATATAGTGTATATATAAACACATACACACATGTGTACATGCACATGCAGGAAACGTGCCACTTCTAAATATGTTCACCTACAGATGGGCATACCCACACACACTCATCAATACCTAAGTAAAATGTGGTAATTCATATATCATGTGTTATATAATTCCATTTATATGAAATGTTCACCTACATACATATATGTTGTTGCCCAAATTCCACACACTCACATCTATACTCACATGGATGAACAGATCACATTATGCCCCCACAGGTATACATGTATATATGCATGCATGTGCCCACATGTTAACACATGGATAAACACATATGCACTGTTGCACCACATGTAGCCACGTGCTTGCACACATTGTCATATCTAGTTGCACACATGAATTAAGCACATGTGTGTCCCCACTTGTGTGCATGCATGTGCTCATGCCTGCACTCACTCCTGCACATGGCAGTGTATGTTCTTACATGGACCCCATTCCCTCCTCAGCTACAGGAAGGGAGGCCTAGCCTCTGCCCTCAAGCATGTGGAGACCAACATGTACAACATCCAGCGCCTGCTGCTCATCAAAGGGAGAAAGCACGTGTCAGCCACTGAGGTGAGGACACCAGAGATGCCACTGGACTTCTGGGTCAGCTCGGACTTCGCATACTGAAGCGTAGGGACGTGTAGAGGGTGCCAGGGGATGGGGGAGGGGGGCCATGGGCTGTCATCATTCCCAGATGAGCTATCTTTTCTCTAAATTTATTTTTCAGTCATAGTTGATGCACATATTATATTAGTTTCAGGTGTACAACATAGGGATCAGACGTGTATATAACTTACAAAGTGCTAAGGCCTATCTTGAATGAGGAGAGAGAAGACAGAGCCAGGTTTTAGGCCCCACCCCTGCCATGGCTCCTGTGACGCTCTGTTCCTCATCATCTCGTGGCCATAGTAAGAAGTTGGGGTGGGAAGAGGGGCAAGGCAGACAAGAGGTGCACCTGGAAGGTCCTTCTAAGCAGTACAAGGGGAAGAAGCGTGGTTTGGGGTGGGGGTGCACAGCCCCACACTCCCATACACGTTGTCACTGTCACCCGTAGGCACACACACTGTCTCCCACTGTTACCCCTGGGGCCACTCTAGTCCGTTGAGTGCCCTTACGTCCATCTGTCTGAAAATTAATGGGAAATACTGATCTTGGTAGAACAAGACATTTTACTGCCATCCGACAGGAATCTGGTGTAATGAACATTCAGGTGTTGGATGTCTATGATGTGCATGAACCTGAGCTGTACACGTTAATGTCTACATGGCATGTGGCAGCCCTGTGACTCAAAGACAATCCCACACAGGCTCACACACTGTCCCCCACAGACTCAGTGGCCCACATCCCTGCTCCTGCAGGGACACCATGCAGCCCCAGTCTTTGCCCGTTATCCTGGAATAACGGTTTACTCTCTGGATGCTAACTATGCTTATCCATAGATAACACACTGTTCCCCACACAGACACTGTCACCCATGAGCCCACACACTTGTTCATATTTTGTGTTCCCTGCATATGTACAAGTACATGTACACACATGGGTAAACATGCACACCCAAATTGTATACATGTGTGCATATACAGCTACAGACATGCATTGCGTGAAAGTGTCATAGTCATGTCTGCCCTGTGAAATGCAGCATTCCCTGCAGCCACCCGTGCCTAGGAATGCACACAGCCACGGAGTGGCCCTCAGGGTGCCATATGGTTGCACAGATGAATGCCTGCACACCACAGTAGTCGTGTCATGGTCATACATGCATACAGTTGCACACAGCTTCATGTACACAAGTGACATACCCGAGCTAGGTAGGGCCAGGCCGGGGAGCTCCCCCAACTCGGGTGCTGGAGGCCCGACGCCCCGTCTCCTGCCCTACCCTCCTGGCTCTGGCAGGTGGAGCTCTCCTGGGAAAGCTTTAATAAGGACGACATCTTCCTGCTGGACCTGGGCAAGGTGATGATCCAGTGGAACGGGCCCAAGAGCAGCATTTCCGAGAAGGCACGGGTCAGTGTCTGCCCCGGGAACGAAGGGGTGCAGGAGGTGGGGAGAGGGGTGGTCCTCCAGGGGTCCATTCTTCCGCCTGGCTCTCAGCTCCAACCTGAAAAGCAACTACTAGATGTGGACGGGGTCCAGGCCCTGCACTGGTGGTCCCTCTGGATGCCAGGAGAAGGGGACACCCTCCCCCAGCCTCTGGGAGCAGAGCAGTGACAGGAAGGCCCCAGGAAGCTGTCTGAGGGGTAAGGAGCATGCTGGGGAAGCCCTGACTGCTGGGTCCTCTTCTGCAGGCCCTGGCCCTGACCTGCAGCCTCCAGGACAGGGAGCGTGCTGGTCGTGCACAGATTGGTGTGGTGGACGATGAGTTCAAAGCCGCTGGCCTCATGGAGATCATGGAAGCTGTGCTGGGCCGCAGATTGGGCAGCCTGTACGCCGCCATTCCCAGCAGAAGTATTAACCAGCTGCAGAAGGCCCGCGTCCACCTCTACCAGTGAGCAGACCTTGGGAGTGGGCAGGGCGGGTAGAATAGGCCAGGCCTGCATGCCCACCGTTACAGCAAGAGCACAGGGTCCCAGAAAGCCCTCTGGAAAAGGCTCATGGGCTTCTGGGGGAGGCCATGTGGGACCTTGGGCCAAACCTATACTCTTGCACAGCTGCCTTAGAGAAACCCATTGTGCAGACAGGGTGACTGAGGCCCTGAAAAAGCCAGGTGGTTGCCTAAGGCTCCACAGCTAGGCTGCAGTGAAATGAAGACTTCACCTCAAGGCCCCAGCCTCCATGCATCTGCCTGGGGGTCAGGGGATGGGGGAGGGGAGCTGAATATGGCTAGTGTGGAGCCAGGCTGAGCTGGAGGCTGAGCTGACCACATCTGGATGCCTGCCCCCCAGTGTCTACCAGAAGGATAAGGACCTGGTGATCCAGGAGTTGGCGACCCGCCTACTGACCCAAGACCTACTGCATGAGGAGGTGAGGCAGGCCTAGCCCCCGTCACCCTCTCTGTCCCCACCTACCCCCTGTCCCCTCTGCCCAGCCTGGACCACCTACTGACCAGCCCCACTCTTGCTCCCAGGAGTGCTACATCCTGGACCATGGGGGCTGTAAGATCTACGTGTGGCAGGGACGCAGGTCCAGCCACCAGGAGAAGACCATTTCCTTCAGCCAGGCTCTGGTGAGGCTGTGGGGGCCTGTCTCCGAGGGACAGAGCGAGGCCCTGGGTGCTGGGCGGGAGGCAGCCCTTCCCTGCATGAGCCAGGAGACATCCGTGTCCTGTCTGATGGAGGACATGGCCCTGCATGGAGCTAAGCCTGGAGACAAACCTCCCTGTCTGAGGGGGGAGAGGCAGCTCTGCCCAGTGGTCTGAGGGGGGCACAGGGCCCTCTCTAGGGAACTGGAGGCTTGTGGTCTGCCCTGGGAGCCCCGATGTGGGAGCGGTGGGGGGGCCAGTTAGCACCCAAGAAACCATGTGTCAAAGGACTATGTGGCTTTGCCTTGAGGTCTGATGAGCCCAGGGCACTGGCCGCCCCCCGCCCCCCCACTCCTTTTCGAGGAGGGAAGACAGGCTCATGGCGGGGCCTTCCTGAGACCGGGACTAAGCGACCCTGCGTGTCCTCAGAGACCTCGGAGAAGTCGCTAGCGGCAGAGCCAGCTCCGCAAGGCGGGTCATGAGCTCGGTTAATGACTGCTGCCCAGGGCTCGGCCGGCCCTGCAGCCTGAGCGGCAGGTCCCCACGGGTGGAGCGCGGGTAGCAGGGGGCCCTCGGACATGGATGTCTCCTGGCTCCCGCCCCAGGGCTTCATCCAGGCCAAGGGCTACCCCACCTACACCAACGTGGAGGTGCTGAACCAGGGCGCCGAGTCCGCTGCCTTCAAGCAGCTCTTCCGGACCTGGTCTGAGGAGCCGCTCAAGAGCAAGAACCTGGGACTGATCCGTGAGTGGGAGGGGCGGAGCTGCGGGGGCGGGGCTGTGGGCGTGGTTTGGGGCGGGGCTTAAGGGCTTCACCCCGAGCCTTGGCGGGATGGGTGAGGGGGCGTGGCCCGTGAGCGTGGCCTGTGGGCGTGGCCTGTGGGCGGGATGGGCGATGGGGCGGGGCCTGGGGGCGGGGCTGTAGGGCGGCACCCAGAGCCTGGGCTGGACGGGTGAGGGGGCGTGGCCTGTGGGCGTGGTCTGTGGGCGGGATGGGCGATGGGCGGGGCCTGGGGGCGGGCTGTAGGGCGGGGCACCCAGAGCCTGGTCTGGATGGGTGAGGGGGCGATGGGGCGTGAGTGTGGCCTGTGGGGCGGGGTCTGTGGGCGGGATGGGTGAGGGCGTGGCCTGGGGGCGTGGTCTGTGGGCGGGATGGGCGATGGGGCGGGGCCTGGGGGCGGGGCTGTAGGGCGGCACCCAGAGCCTGGGCTGGATGGGTGAGGGGGCGTGGTCCGTGAGCGTGGCCTGTGGGCGTGGTCTGTGGGTGGGATGGGCGATGGGCGGGGCCTGGGGGCGGGCTGTAGGGCGGCACCCAGAGCCTGGGCTGGATGGGTGAGGGGGCGTTGCCGGAGGAGGCTCTTGAACGATGGGGTGGGTCAGGTGGAGGCCGGTGAGGGCGCTTGTGGGGGCCCCCCACCCCCGGACAGCGCAGCAGGCGCCTGTAACCTGTGCCCCACCCTCAGGTAAATTGAATCAGGTAAAGCTGGACGTGGTCAAACTGCACAGCCAACCGGAGCTAGCCGCCCAACTCAGGATGGTGGACGATGGCTCTGGGAAGGTGGAGGTGAGGGGCCCTGGCTTGGGGGGCTGCGAGGACCGGGGAAATGGGCTCACAGCAGCGGGTAGGCTTTGTCTTCGGGTGAACGGTATGGCTGCTTAAAGCGACCCCGCTACTCTCAAATACACATCTACACACAAAAAGGGACCCTCGGGGGCGTGGGTACATATGCATACACCCTCCCGACAGCACATTCATATCATGCCTAACCCATCCTACACAGACATGGCCACTCGCTCACATAACGCTCACAGTCACCCTCGGACACTCACTTGTGCCCATTTGTCATATGTATGACAGCCATACCTATGGTAATACAGACACACATACACACCTTGTAATTGCACTTAATCACAACCCAGCACACCAGGGCAAGAATCAGTTGCACAAATTCTACATCACACATGACGGGTCACATACAACCACGAACCCACAGGGACACACCAACACAGGGACACAGTCCCATGATCAGTCATAGCCCCACACCCCCAACACACAGTCACACACCGTCAGCCTCTTCTGCAAGAAGCAGGATTCTGGATGCTCTGGTCGGAGGAACCTCCCGCAGTGGCAGCTGTCAGCTCTGTGTGGGCACAGGATGCCCAGGCACTGTTTCCTGCCATGTCCAGGTGGGCGCTGTTAGCCCCACCTTCAGGTGGGAAAACGGAAGCTCACATAGGCTGACTGGGATTTGGCCAGGTTTGCCTGGTTCCAGAGCCCGTGCTCACTACCCACAGGAACAAGAAATCACGCTGTTAAGTGTGTGAGGAAGTGTATTCATTGCAGTCTTTGAACAGGCTTTGTGTTGTCAAGTGACCCTTGAAAAAGGGAATTTCTCCCGGACCCCTAAGGCCTTGCCCCTGCCCAGCTCCCGCTGCCCTGGCCTGAGCAGCGAGCAGTTCTGCCAGGACCTGTCCACCCCTCACCCGTGCTGTGGCTGATGGGGTCAGGCTGGGGGTGCTGTGGGGCAGGGGGGCAGGTCAGCCTTGGCGGCCTCTGGAGTCCTCACCACTTGTTTGTCCCAGGCACCACATGCCGACTCAGAGTCCTGGCTGAGAACAGCCCGGCACAAGTGTGGGGGGGTCCCAGGGCCCCCCGGGGGAAAGGGTCAGCTGCAGATCCTTGCACAAGCCCAGCACAGAGCATGGGGTGGGTGCAGAGTTGGGGGCGAGCCCCTTGCCTGCAAAGACGAGGCTGAGAGCTTCCTGGCTAGGCACCGGGTGAGCTGGGGTGGAAGAGCCACCTGTGCCCGTTGGTCCCTGTTCCCCAGGTGTGGTGCATCCAGGACTTAGGCAGGCAGCCCGTGGACCCCAAGCTCCATGGACAGCTTTGTGCAGGCAACTGCTACCTTGTCCTCTACACATACCAGAGGATGGGTCACATCCAGTACATCCTGTACCTATGGCAGGTGCGCAGGCCCCAGGGGGGTGGCAGGCACCTCTCAGACCCAGAGCTGAAGATCTGAGAATGGGATGTAAGAGTTGCTCCAGGCCCTCTCCCCCCCCCCGCCCCCACCCCTGTCTGCAGAGCCACCAGGCCACCAAACAGGAGATAGCGGCTCTGAAGAGCAACGCCGAGGAGCTGGACCTCATGTACCATGGAGCCCTGGTGCAAGCGCATGTGACTATGGGCAATGAGCCCCCCCACTTCTTTGCCATCTTCCAGGGCCAGATGGTGGTCTTCCAGGTAAGGACCCACCTTTGCTGCTGTGGCCGCAGCCTCATGACTCCTCCCTGGGCCGGTGACCCTTATATATACACTAGAGGCTCAGTGCACGAATTCGTGCATGGGTGAGGTCCCTCCACCTGGCCAGCGATCGGGGCCAGTCAGGGCCATCTCACCAGTCCTGATCGGAGCCTACTGGGGCTGGTGGCTGGTGACTGGGGAGGACCCAGGGGAGGGACTTCAGGAGGGCCCTAGGGTGTGTCTGGCCCCATCCTGCCCAATCCCAGTCAGCCGGACCCCAGCAGCAAGATAACCTACCAGTCAGAGCATCTGTCCCCTGGTGGACAGAGCATCTGTCCCCATAGTGACCAGTTGGTCAACAGGTTGGTCAACCGCTCGGTCAGACATTTAGCATATCAGGCTTTTATATATATAGATGCTATCGCCTCTCCGGCCAGGGCCCAGTTGACTCCCCCCCACACACACACTCTGGTTTCTTGGTGCTTGTCCAAGGCCCAGGAGCTCCAAGGGTGCCCCCTGCCTAAGTTTCTCTCCGCCCGCCATCCTCAGTCCTCAGAGCCAGCCACAAAGCAGGAGCACAGAGGAGGAAGTTTAATGGAAAGCCAGGACCTTGCCTGGGGTCACACGGGGGGAAGCTGGCGCCCACTTTCTGCCTTCCAGCTGGGGGGACGATGTTATGCCCTGACTCCTTGGAGATGGGGTGAGGGATCCAGTTAGAAAGGCCTGGCTCTACCCTAGAGACAATGGACTCCTCACACTCCACACCCAGAGGGTCCAGAAAAACAGTGGTGGCTTCAAGAAAAGGATCCCTGGGCCTCGAGGCAGTTTGTCCCCAGCTGGGTCAGGGTGGGCGGGGGGGAAGCAGCCCTTGGGAGCCCTTGCCCAGCTGATGCCTAGCCCTCCTGCAGGGGAGCCCCAGGCACAGTGGGAAGGGGCGGCCAGCATCCGCCACAAGGCTGTTCCACGTGCAAGGCACTGACAGCTACAACACCAGGACCATGGAGGTGCCAGCCCGGGCCTCCGCCCTCAACTCCAGCGACATCTTCTTGCTGGACACCGCCAGCATCTGCTACCTCTGGTTTGGGAAGGTACCACCAACACTGACCACTCCGGCCCCGGGCAGTGGTGCCAGGCAGGGATGGGGCCACTCCACAGGGGATGCAGACTTCTGTCCAACCTTAGATGGGCCTGGAGCGGGTGGGGAGCATGGGTCTCCTCTGGAACCTGGGGGAAGTTATAACGTGACAGGGGGGCCTGGGGCTGCACAGGTCAGAGCTAGGCTAGGCCCAGGCTGCCTCCCCTCCCTCCCGCCTGGAGTAGGGAGCCTACCCCTTCTCACATCTCCTGGGAAAAGGAGGAGGCCTTTGCCAGAATTTTCTCTGATCTTCAGCCTAAACCATAAATGATCCCCAAGCCTGGGAGTCCCCAGCCCGTGCTCTGGACCCAGAGAAGGTCCCAGTCCCTGTGATCCTGATCAGCTGGGGAGACAGAGGCCAGGAGGGGCAGGAAGGGCGATCCCTTGTTCACGCCTACCCTCCCATCAGCCTAGGCGTCCTGTGACTCAGGCCCCTGTGAGTGGGCGGCTGTGGGGCTGGCGGTGAAGACCACTCCCCTGCAGGGCCTGACCCAACTATTTGCCTGCCAGGGCTGCAGCGGGGACCAGCGTGAGATGGCGCGGAGGGTGGTCACTGTCATCTCTGAGAACGACGAGGACAAGGAAACGGTGCTGGAGGGTCAGGAGCCTCCCCACTTCTGGGAGGCCCTGGGAGGCCGGGCCCCCTACCCCAGCAACAAGAGGTGACAGGGTGGGGAGGAGGTGGTTCTTACGCAGAGGATGAATCTGAGGCCCAGAGGGTGGACTAATTAAGGGTCACACATGGAGCTGGAGGAGCCAGACTAGAACTGAGGACTCTTGGCTCCCCACCCCAGGGGGTCCCAAGAGCACAGTCCCCCCTCCGCTTCTCTCCCCAGCCCTGGGTAACTTGCATCAGGAAGATGCAGGGCGAGCAGGGCAGTGGTGCCCTCTGCTGGTTGAATGTGCTCCCTGCATGGTCCCAGTCCTGGACCACTGGCAGAAGCCTTTCCCCAACCCTACAGTCCCCAGGAAGGTGGGGCTGTGTGTGTGTGTGTGTGTGTGTGTGTGTGTGTGTGTGTGTGTGTGTGTGGTGTGCAAGGACAGTGTACATGCGTGGTGTGTGAGTGCACAAGGGTGTGTATCAGGGAGGAGGGAGCTGAATCCTGGGCCCTTTGTATTGTCTGCAGGACCGCGGTTTATGCACCTCACTCCCCCAAGTCTCCTGAGCTCCTAAATAGCACTGTCGCCCTCTCTCAGCCTAACTTCCCTCCTCCCGCCTTGGGCCTGAGGCTGATCCCAGCCAGGGGTGGGACCAGGGGCTCCTCTCTGCCAAGGACAGCAGGGCTCCGGCTCAGGCCACCCCACGAAGCCAGCATCCCTTTCTGGTGCCCACTCCTGGGAAACTTCGTGGCACAGCTCGTGCCACAGCTGGCTGGAGCTAGACAAATCACCCAAGCTGCTTTCCCCACTGACAGACTGGGACAGGAGGCCCAGAGAGGAGCAGGGCGGGTGGACTCAGAGGAGGGCCAGCCCCTGGGGTAAGCGCCCCTGTGCTGCAGGCTAGCTCGGCCCAGGCCGTACCCCTCACAGCCTGTGCCCACACTGGCCAGCCTCCCCGAGGACGTCTCCGGCTTCCAGCCACGGCTATTTGAGTGCTCCAGCCATCATGACCACCTGGTCCTCATGGAAGTGGTGTTCTTCAGCCAAGAGGACCTGGACAAGTATGATGTCATGTTACTAGATGCCTGGCAAGAGGTGAGACGGCCGCCCCTGCCCTACTGGGGTGTGTCTGTATCTGTGTGACCGGGTGCGAGCGTGTCTTTGTGTGTTCCTCACCCTATGAATACATGTAAGGCTGCAGGTGAGTCTGTGCAACTGTGACACTGAGTGTGCACAGACTGTGTGACCAAGGGTGTGAGACGGTGGATGACTATCACAGTCAGCCTTTGGGAGACTATGACTGTGGTCGGGAACGTGTGTGCGATTGGGACTGGCTTTGTAGTTCTATGTGACTCCCTCTGCCTTCAACGGTATCTGGCTCCAGGTGACTGCCTGGGCTGATATGTGTCCATGTCAAGTGAGCAACTGTCAACTGAATGACTGACCATGTGTGAATGTGAGATGCATTTGCCTTTGTGTGGAATGGCTATGTGTTCAAGTTATTGCCTGTAACTGGCCAGACCAGCCACAACTGAGACTATATGTGTATGAGACTGACTGGCTGTGGGTGTGACTGTATTTTTTTTTAGCATTTTTTTTATTGTTTAAAATATTACAAATAGTAGTACATATGTCTCCTTTTTTTCCCCATTGACCTTCCCCCAGCCTCCCCTACCCCCCAGCACATGCCCTCACCCTCCCCGCCCCAGTGTCTTGTGTCCATTGGTTATGCTTATATGCATGCGTACAAGTCCTTCGGTTGATCTCTTATCACCACCACCCCCCCACAACACTCCCCAGCCTTCCTGCTGTAATTGGACAGTCTGTTCGATGCTTCGCTGCCTCTGTATCTATCTTTTTGTTCATCAGGTTATAATGTTGTTTATTATCCATAAATGAGTGAGATCGTATGGTATTTTTCTTTCACTGCCTGGCTTATTTCACTTAGCATAATGCTCTCCGGGTCCATCCATGCTGCTGCAAATGGTAAGAATTCCTTCCTCTTTACTGCAGCGTAGTATTCCATTGTGTAGATGTACCATAGTTTTCTAATCCACTCATCTGCCGATGGGCACTTAGGCTGTTTCCAAATCTTAGCTATGGTGAATTGTGCTGCTATGAACATAGGGGTGCATATATCCTTTCTAAATGGTGTTTCTGTTTTCTTGGGATATATTCCTAGAAGTGGGATCACTGGGTCAAATGGCAGTTCCATTTTTATATTTTTGAGGAAACTCCATACTGTTCTCCACAGTGGCTGCACCAGTCTGCATTCCCACCAGCAGTGCAGGAGGGTTCCTTTTTCTCCGCATCCTCGCCAGCACTTGTCATTTGTTGATTTGTTGATGGTAGCCATTCTGACAGGTGTGAGGTGGTACCGCATTGTTGTTCTGAGGGACTGCATTTGCGTGGCCGGATAATTTCTCTGTGGCTAGATGCAATCGCGTTTTGGGCTCCCTGTGTTTCTCAGGCTGGATGTGTGCGACTGTGTAAACGAGTGCGATTGTTTTTGTGCACAACGGCGTGTGACTGTGGGTGACAGTGTGTGGCCGTGATTTGCCGTCTGACTGTGGCCATGGATAACTGTGTCTGTGTAGCTGTGATCCTGTGTGTGTGTGTGTCCGTCACTGTCTATGACAGTCTGTGAATGTGATGAGGCATGTAGACCTCCATGTCACTCCGAGCAAAGCCAAAACCCTGCTACAGCCCTGTATGGCCTGGCAACCCCACTCCCGCCGGGCCTGTCCCACTTCGGCCGCGATGGCCTCTGTGCCGCTCCTCCAAGAGGCCGGGCGGGCTCAGGCTTTGCACTGGTCCTTTCTCCTGGTCACACTTTCTCCCCAGACATACACACGACTTGCTCCCTCGCCCTGGGATCTTGATTCAAATGTCATCTTCTCAGTAAGGCTCCCCTGACTTTAATTTAAAATTACATTTCCACCATCACCACACTTATATTCTTTCTCTGCCTTATTTTTCTCCATCTGATATATTACATAGTTTTCTGTCTCCCCCAGTAAAATGAAAGCTCTGGCAAGGGCAAGGATATTTTGTCTGTTTGGTTTTTTTTTTCTATTGAATCCCCTGGCCCCCCATAGGTACTCAGTAAATATGTGTGGATTGAATGCATGTATACACATATGCTTGTGACCTTCTGGAGTGTTTATGGGTGTGTGGACATGGCAGCCAGCCTGCTGTGTGTCTGGTATGTGTTTTGGGGGCTCTGAGACCATCCGATGGACAGGGGTGGAAAGGAGGCAGCCAGCTCTGGCAGCCCCTCCCTCCCCCACTCTGTGGCCCAGATCTTCCTGTGGCTCGGGGAAGCTGCAGCCAGGCAGAAGGAGGAGGCGGTGGCCTGGGGCCAGGAGTACCTGAAGACCCATCCAGCAGGGCGGAGCCAGACCACGCCCATCGTACTGGTCAAGCAGGGCCATGAGCCCCCCACTTTCACTGGATGGTTCCTCACGTGGGACCCCTACAAGTGGACCGAGAGCGAGGTCTGAACCCCCAGCCCCACCCTAATCCAGGGGAGGGGGGCTTGCCCTGTGCAGACTGAGAGGAGGCATTGCCCTGCCTGTGGGGTGGGAAGGCCGGGTCTTGTCCTCAGGACCCTCTTGGTGCCCTTCCCTCTCACCCCCTCTCTGACTCTTGCCCCCAGAACAACCAGTCCCACAGGGAGTTGGTGGAGGGCAGCCTGGAAGTAGTGTCTGCTGTCGCTGAGATAACAGCCGTGAGTACTGGGGCCTCCCAGGCCTCCCCGGGGGGCTGCGCTCGGTTGGCATGGTCCTGATGGGCAGAACGGGAAAGGGAGGAGCCAGGCCCTGGAAGGTGGCAGGGGTTGCAGCTGGGGGCAAAAGGGCCCGTGGGCTCAGTGTGGCCTCCCCGTGGGAGCCGACCCCCCACCTTCCCCAGCCTGAGTCCCCTCTATGGACAGGAGGTCAACAACTTCCGGCTGTCACGATGGCCAAGCAACAGCAGGACAGGCTCCGTGGCCCCGCAGGCCCACAAGGGCCCCCAGGACAGGACAGAAAAAGAGCTGGAGCTGGGCCCCAAGGCGGGCGGCGGCAGCACCAGCACCAAGACCAGCACCAGCACCAGCACCAGCACCAACAGCTACCAAAGCAGCCCCAGACCCATGGCCAACGGGTGCCTGTCCCGCAAGCAATTGATGCACCAGGCTGCCAAGGACCTGCCGGAGGGCGTGGACCCGGCCCAAAAGGAGGTAGGTGCCCGAGACCCCCGCCACTCGCTGCCCCAGCCCTGATACACCTGACACTAAGCTGGAGGCGCCTAGGGTAACGACACCCTGCGGGTGGGCAGTGGGCAGGCTGTCCAGGTTGTTGTGTGTTCCAGAGATAGCGGCGGGCAGAGGGAGATGGGAGAGGGGAGCCCTGAGCCCTGGGATGACACCTCTGGGCAGGACGGAATTCTGGGCTCAGGGGCCACCCTTCCCTGGGCCCCCCTCCCCCGCCCCCACAGTTCTATCTCTCAGACTCTGAGTTCAAAGACGTCTTTGGCAAGTCCAAGGAGGAGTTCTACAGCATGGCCAAGTGGAAGCAGCAGCAGGAGAAAAAGCAGCTCGGCTTCTTCTGAGCCCAGGCCCTGCCCCTGCCAGGGCCCTCCCATGGCTGAGCCCCCACGGTAACTCCCCCAAGCGGACCTGAGCCCCCCTCCCCATCAATAAAAGCCCGTGGCCCTCACAGGTGTGGTGCATGCGTTTTCACGTCTGGGACACTCATTGGGTCCGCCTCTGGGGAAAGGGCCTGTGGGGCTGGAGGGGGTGGTCTCTCTGCGCCCGCCTCCCCGGAGGGGTTTGTTTCTTGGTCCCTCCTGCCCAGCGGAACAGATAGTGCCCTGGGTACAGTGTGAGAGTGGGAAGGAGGAGAGTGAGGTGCTGGGCTCTGACACACACACGCACACACACACGCACACACACGTGCGTGCACTTATAGGAATTTGCTGGCGTGCAGGTAAAGAGGCCACAGAACTTAGTCTTAACATTTTTATAAAAACCCTCAACCGAGGGCCGGCCAGAGGGTGGAGAGGGCTGCAGTGTTGTTCTTAACGGAGGTGAGGACAGATCCAGGGCCCAGACCAGCTCCTAGGACCCGGGAGAGGCAGCGGCACAGACTGTGTTGGAGCTGAAGGCGGGGCGGGCCTCCAGCTCTGAGTGCGAAGCTGGGAGCAGCCGCGCCCGCCCTGCCCTGGGCCAGGGGCAGAGGCCGGGCCCGCTCCCGAGCCTAGTCCTGCAGGGACACCTTCACAAAGAGGGTGGCAGATGGGTGCTGGTCTCCGTTCTTGGACAAGAGGTGGACGTGGCGGTATCCTGGCAGGTGAGGGGGTGGGAAGGAGCACACAAGGAAAGTTCCAGTCACTCAGGCAGGATGCTTCAAGGGACAGCCACCTCCGCCCAAGAGATGCCAGGCCCTGCCTCCCCCCAGCCTGGCCCTCCCCTCCCCTCGACAAACACTCACCCTGCTTGAGGCTGTTCAGGGGGATGGTGCTCTGGCCGATGAAGTCGTTCTTGGAGGAGGCGTCGTAGTCCTCGACCACGAAGCGCACGAGGGCCAGCTCAGGCACCGCCACGTCAAACTCAAACTCCGTGTCCCACCACGGGTTGAAACCTGGGGGCACAGACACCACGTCAGCGGCTGGGACACCAGCGGCAGTCGCCGGGCCCAGCCCCGCCTCGGCACGCACCGTTATTGGTGACCACTGCGGTCTGGCGGCTGGCCGCGTCCCGGCCCACGCCGTGGACCTCCACCGTCACCTTGGGGTCCACAATCGAATTCTTACTCCTGTTGACTTTCGGCAGCTGCTGCCCTGTGATGACCTGAGGAAAGGGGATGGGCATCAGGGACGGGACGGAGGGCGAAGGCAGGCCCGTGGGCTCCTGGCCCTTCTCTGGCTGGCCATACCCGGATGTTGAGCCGCTTCCGAGTCCACCAGGGCCCCTGAGCCAGGTTACGCGGGTTGAAGGTGGAGTTGGGGTCTCGCAGGAAGGCGGGCTTCAGCACGTACCCACAGGCCCCGTTGTCCTGGAAACGGCCCTGATAGACGTCCATCTCTGGCCCAGGGGTCTGGAAGTTCAAGGCCACTGCAGGTAGGACAGAGCCGTCACAGGCTGTGGGTTGGCTCCAGGGGCCCTAGAGCCCAGCCTCCTCAGGGTACACGGAGGCCTCTGAGTCACACGGTGAGGCAGCAGCAGGGGCCAGGATCACTGCAAGGCCTCCTGCCCGCCTAACCGACCCTCCGCACCAACCTCACAGCCCATCGCTGGTGCTGACTCCAAGGACTACGATGCTAACGATGGGGCTTCAGACACTGTCTCGCTGGTAGGGGGATAGTTCCCAAGTGAGGTCACCAGCTCCTAAGCCCACACACTCCGGCATCTGGCCCTGCCTAGGTCCGCCCCTAGGTCTCCTGGTCCCTGGCCCTCTGCACTGAAACCCTCCGCCCAGCCCCAGCCAGTGCATACCGATCTGGCAGCCCCCGTTCCACATCTCCACGGGGCTGTAGTTGGAGGAGTCGGTTCTCCACCCAGCAGGGTAGATCCTGCTCAGGTGGTTCACGTTGTGGCGGACAAAGCTGTTTCCTGAGGCGGGTATGGGGTGGTCAGGCATGGAGGCCTCAGGTGTGCCTGAGTCCCTCCCACCAGCTCCGCTGGTAACAGCTGGGAGTGCTAACTTTGTTCACAGGCAGCGGGTGGGGAGGGGGGGAGCCAGGTCGGCCCTGGCCAGCCCGGATAGTCAGACAGGGGCAGCACCCTCAGGGTGCGGGGCCGGGGCTCACCTGATTCTTGGAGCAGTCGGAGGACACGGTTCTCGGAGAAGGACGCCATCTCATAGAAAGCCTGCCCCGGGCTGCCAGGGCTGGAGAAGCCCCGGAAGTGGACGCTCTTACAGTAAATGACCATGTCAGAGAGCTCCTTCACTAGCCTGAGCTTGTCCTCCTGGGGGCCACGGGGAGGCCCGGGTTAGATTCAGAGGTGGGGGCAGGTGGGCACTGAGAGAGCCAGAAACCCAGACACAGACAGACAGACAGAGGGAGACAGACACAGAGAGGGGGCAGAGGGTCTGAGTGGCAGCCACAGAGAATTGAGACAAGGCAACCACCCCACCGGGTGATGGGGGGTGAGGACGGGGGAGGGCCCAGGGGTGCCCTCCCCCCACAGCTTCCCCTCGAACCTTGGGCGTGTGCTGCACTCGGCTCCTCACGGCCTCATCCTCCATCTCTGCAGCCTCATCCTCATCCGACACGACAATGGCCTCAGGGCCACCTTCCCCGCTGGGGGGCAGGAGTCCCCCTAGCTTCTTTCCCTTCAGCAAGATCTTCCCCTTCAGTTGCTACGGATGGAGGGGCAGCTGGTCAAGACCCAGCTGGCCTCCCAGCCAGTCCCCCTGCCCTCTTCCCTGGGCACCCCCACGCCCACTGTGCACCTCAGGGGATGGGAGGCTGGTGGTGGCCCCATCCAGCGGCCGGTCCAGCAGCATGGAGCCCAGAGTAGCGCTCAGGTGTCGCGCCATCACGCGCTGCTGCTCCAGGCTGCAGTGGTTCTCCAGGGACAGGATGACGGGGTAGGGGGACGCCTGGCGGTCCAGGGCAGATTAGGAGGGGTTGGCCACCCCTAGCCTTCCCCTCCTCGCCCCCCCCAGGGGTGTGGCCACCTTGAAGGCGTAGTCCCGAATGGCTCTGAGCACGTCGCAGAAGAGGATCTTGGAGGTGAAGGTGTAGCCGTGGTAGATGATGGGCTCCTGGTTGGGTCCGTCCCAGCAGTCCAGCTCCAGGCAGCGGCAGCCTTTGCACAGCGCCCTGTAGAGGGAGTGGCGCTAGGACCCCGCCGGAGCCCCGCCCCGCCGGAGCCCCGCCCCGCCGGAGCCCCGCCCCGCCGGAGCCCCGCCCCGCCGGAGCCCCGCCCCGCCGGAGCCCCGCCCCGCCGGAGCCCCGCCCCGCCGGAGCCCCGCCCCGCCGGAGCCCCGCCCCGCCGGAGCCCCGCCCCGCCGGAGCCCCGCCCCGCCGGAGCCCCGCCCCGCCGGAGCCCCGCCCCGCCGGAGCCCCGCCCCGCCCCCCCGCCCCGCCGGAGCCCCGCCCCGCCGGAGCCCCGCCCCGCCGGAGCCCCGCCCCGCCGGAGCCCCGCCCCGCCGGAGCCCCGCCCCGCCGGAGCCCCGCCCCGCCGGAGCCCCGCCCCGCCGGAGCCCCGCCCCGCCGGAGCCCCGCCCCGCGCCCGGCCTCCACGGGCTGCCCCACCGGATGTAGGCCTCGGTGCTGCTGGGCCCGGTGAGCTGGTCCTCCAGCAGGTAGGTGTTGTGCGAGGAGGACACCAGGTAGTGGCTGAGCGGCTGGCCCATGTCCTGGTAGACCCGCCGGTGCGCCAGGTTGAAGGCGCTGCCGTCGGCCGAGAGCAGGTACATGAGGAAGCCGTCCTTGGTCATCTGCCGCTGTGCCTTGGCTGGGAGGGAGGCGGGGACCAGTCAGAGCCCTCCACCGGCCAGCCACCGCCTGGGGCCCTGTCTTCTCCTGTTCTGCCCCCCACACTGTGGGGCCCTTGAGGACAGCGCTTCACCTCCTCCGCCTCTGTGCCTGCACACAGGCGCCCTCTCCAGGACAGGGCCGGGTCTCCAAGGTGGGCCCAGGATGGGCATCAAGAGGGAAGCAGGGACAGTGCTTGCTTTCCCAGCCTCCTCTCCCTCTTTCCTGGGAGAGGGCTCCTCAAAACCCCCTGAAGGAGGAACTGAGGCAGGTAGTGATCCTGTCTGCCCGCTGCCTGCTTTCATGGGCCGGCAAATACTGGCCGGGTTCTGAGGCTGCCCAAGCACCCCCGTTCCTGCAGCTCCCAATTTTGGGCTGCAGTGTCCCCAGGCGTCTCCCAGCCTGGTGTGGCCCTCACCAGTCTCGTTGGGCTCGTAGCGCTCAATGAGGGAGAGGGCCAGGGCAGGCCCGGCCGCCTCCTCCCGCTGCTGGTGCTGCAGGAAGCTCACTAACTGATCCACGGACAGCCTCTGCCCCGAGCCCGCAGCCTCCTCGAAGGTGCGGTCGATCTCCCTCCGCTGGGTCAGCATCTTGTAGAAGGCCTCAATCTCCTCGTCCTCCAAGGAGTCTGTCTGGGAGTGGTCACATTCCTGCAGAGCCAGGGCAGCCCCGTGGGCAGGCTCAGAGCTGGCCCTGGCCTAGGGCCCAGAACCCCACTGCCAGGGCTCCCTCCTGCCTCACCCTGAAGATCTTCCGGGCGTAGCTGTCATCCACCTGGATGTTGAGCTCCTTCAGGAAGTTCTGCAGTTCCTTGAAGTTCATCTTGTTATCCTTGTTTTTGTCAGCTTTTCGCAAGCAGGAGTGGATCCAGCTGGGCAAGAAGTAAGGAAAGAACCCGGGAGCCCACGTACCCCCCAGAGCCCCAGCCAGAGCCATGTTTCAGGCCCAACATCAGCTCCTGGGCCCAGGCAGACGGGGGCCACTGTACTAGTAAACACAGCTCCCTGCAGGCCCCACTTACTGGAATCCGAATCCCAGGGGCAAGGTCTGGTGGCCTCTTGAGTGGAAATGTTACATCCTAGTACGGGGTCTTTTTCCTACTAGCTGGCTTTGAACCCTTTCCAATTTTAAAAATACGTATTTTCTTTCTATGAAAGGTTTTATTGTAGATAATTTAGAAAACAAAGAAAAATAAACAAATCCCCCGTAGCCTCAGGGATAACTCTGTTAATATTTCAAGCTGTGTCCTCTCGTTTTCAATATATAACCTTTCGCCAACTTGACTAATGCACTTGGGGCTTACTTTATAGGAAACAGCAAATGTCAAACCACTGATCATGTTGTTGTGATGGGGCACTTAACCCCCAGGTCTCTCTTACCTCTATCCTCTCTCCCCTCAGCCTTGACCTTGAGAAATAGATGATTTAAATGCCAGAGACTAGGTCTCCCACTGAGGCAGATGACTCCCCTCAGCCTCCCAACTCCGTGCTGGTTACAGACGGGGGGAAGAGGGGACATCGGGGGGCCGCATAGCTCTCTGGTGCTTGGGTCAGAGTGGACCAAAAAGGGCTCCAGAGGCCTCCCCTGATTCCCTTCTTCTAGGGACTGAATTGCGTTCCCCCAAAATTGGTGTATTGAAGCCCTAACCCACAATATGATGGTATTTGGAGATGGGGCCTTGGGAGGTTTAGATGAGGTCATGAGGTGGGGCCCTCTTGATGGAATTAGTGTCCTTATAAGAAGAGACACCAGAAAACTTGCTCTCTCTCCCTCTCTCTCTCTCTCTCTCTCTCTCTCTCTCTCTGCCATCGGAGGACACAGTGGGAAAGAAGGCATCCATCCAGAAGCTAGGAGAAGGGCTCTCACCAGAACCCAACCATGCTGGCCCCCTGATCTTGGACTTCCAACCTCCAGAACTGTGAGAAAAGGTATTTCTGTTGTTTGACCGAATCTGTGCTATTTTGGTATGATGGTTCGAGCTGGGCATCTTCCATACCCAGGCTGACCTGGGGACCACCACAGCCAGAATGTGATTTTCTTTGCCCAAATCTAGGGCACTCAGAATGCTGGGCCTGGTCCCGCCGCCACCAAAAGGATACTGCTGCAGCTTCTGCTGCTGGTCCATGGAGCCTGAGTGATGGATGATCTTGCGCAGACCCTGCACCCAGTGCTGGGCGTCAGCTGGGGATGAGGCGATGAGGTCTAGTGTGTTTCGCTGGTCTTTAAAGACAATGGAGAAGCAGCGGTCCTCGGGCACGTCACGGGCAAACTTCTCCAGGCCCTCCGTGCGGTGCCCCATCCGTACCTCCTGAATGTCCTCGATGGAGACTGTGAGAAGGCGATGGGGGCAGAGAGAAGCATGAGGCCACCCCCTGCCCCCGACACGGTGGAGGCCACCGTGGAAGGGGCCACAGTTTAGAGACAGAGGCGGGGCTGGAGCTCAGGCATTGATGCAGAGAGAAAGGAGCCGGCAGGAGGACAGACAATGGCGGGGGAAGGAGGAAGGCAGGCAGAGACTGAGGTGGAGAAGGAATGTGAGACACAGCTGTAGTGGGCAGAGTGAACGCAAAGAGTGGGACTGACTTCAGGGTGGGCAGGCCTTGGACCCCAGACCCCACTGTTTCTGTGCTGTAGGGAGCAAGGCCCTGGGAGAGGATTGGGGCGGAGCAGACCATTCTGGAGCTTGGGGCCTGTGACCAAGAGGAGGCCACACACCCTCCTGATCGGACTGACTTTGAACCCGTTCTCCCCTCAGACTGTCGTGTGAGCCTCCAAGCCCCTCTCCTGACCATTCAGGAGACGTGAGCCACCCTCAGCCAGCCCTGGCCTTGGGGTCTGGGGGCACCGACAGAAGGAAAGGTGCTGTGTCAGAGGGTAAAGAGGACCGCACCCCATTTGTGTCTGTATGTGTTCAGAACTCAGGGGACCCCTCGGCCAGGAGGGTGCAAGAACTCAGGGAACCCGTGTCCAGAACTCAGGGGACCCCTGGGCCAGGAGGGTGCAGGAAGGCTCTGCCCTCCAGGATCCCAAGAGGCAGACCGGAGCATGCACACTGCGGGTCTGAGAGATGACACCATTCCGCCCTTAGGAGCCAGGCCCCAAGCTTCAGGGAGAAGCAAGGCCCTGCCTACCCTCCCCAACCCCCGATGTATCTCCCCTGATCTGGCTGGGAGCCAATCCCACCAGGCGCTGTGCCGGCCCCACCCCCATCCTGAGCCATCCACCTCCATCTGTCCTGGGTCCGAGACCAGCTCTAGCTGAAAGCCGCTTGTCCCCCTGGTGCCCGCACACACCGGAGTGCCCCGGAGCAGGCTCTGGGAAGTGGAACACGTGAGCCCTGGGCCATCTAAGGTTCAGGGGATATCCCTGCTTAATCCCTGTGCCCAGAGCCTCCTGTGCCCCGCTAGGCCCCACACCAGCTGCCCCTGACCCAGGCTGGAGTGCAAACAGGAAGCCTGAGCCCTGGAGCTCCCGGGCCGGCACCCCCACCCGTACCTGAGAGCAAGTCCAGATGCCTCCACTGCTGATAATGCCTGTCTGCCCCTGGGAACCACAGTGGGGTGGGGGGGGTGTGTGTGTGTAGCAGGGGGGGACTAGTGGTGACAGAATCAGGGGAGACTTAGGGATCAGGGAGCAGAGGCAGAGAGAACCACTACTCCCTCACCTGGCCTCAGTTTCCCTACGGATTGAGTACTGTTGAGGACAACAGTCTCACCCTCAGCAGGGAAGCAGCCAGCAGGCAAGCACAGCCCAAGGCCTGCCTCAGTGGCTCTGACATGGAAGGGAGCCTCTTGGGCCACTGTCCTCACCTGACCACACCCGACGCCCGACCCTGGACCTGTCACCCCTGCAGCCCCCTCACTCATGTCCCGTCCTCAGTCTCGCCCTGCTTCTTGCTCACACTGGGTCTCCTGCTGGAATTCTATCCTGCCTTCTGCTCATCGCCATCCCAGTGTGAGGGTCTCACCCCGCCAGGGCAGGTCTGGAAAGGCCTGAGTTTCTACTCCGCTGCTGCCCCCACGCCCAGCCCCACCGGGTGGGAGGCACACACTGGGAACCATTCAGATGGACGGGCTGCTGGGCTCCCAGGAACCCCCAGGGCTCAGAGCGTAAGATGCCCTGTTCCCACGGTGCCACCACCCACCAGCGTCTAGCAGGAAACTCCTTATCAGGGCAGAGGCCTGTGAAGAAGCCTGGCTGGTGCCCCAGAGGCAAGGTCAGGTCACTCCAGTGCTGAGTGGCAGACATGCCCGGAGGGTGGTTTTCTGAGAGCGCTTCAGTCTCCATACCCTCAGACCCTGCCCTGGCCCACAGCCCCAAGGCCCCCGCCCAGCTCCCCGCATCTGCCCCTGCTCCTGTCCTGCCTCACCTCTGGCCCCTTAGGCCACAGGTCAGCAGGCCATACCTCCTTCTGTTTCTGCCCAGTGTCCTGAGCCCCGGCAGACCCTTCCTGGGGTACCTTCTGTGGGCTGACCCGCCCCTTCCTCCTGTGACCCTCCTACTCCTACCTGGGGCCTCTCACCTGTGTCTGACCTCATTCCCTATAGACCTGCCAGTGTGCTGACCCTGCCTGTCCCCAAATGGCCGAAGGTGAATGGATGAGGGATTTCCTGAGGTCTGGGCTGTGAGAAACCCAGCTGCACTGGCCCGTATAGCAGCCACCAACCGCATGTGGTCATTTAAATAGAAATTCATTAAAATTCAACCAAGTGAAAAGCGCCGTTCCTCGGTCACACCAGCCACATTTCAAGTGCTCAGTGACCACAGGTGGCTAGTGGCAGCTGTGACAGACAGCACAGATATAGGACATTCCCATCAGCACAGTTCTCGGGACAGCCTTGGTCTGAGATTTTCCCACCAAGTAGAGATATAGCATAGACCTCGCATTTGACAAAGACTTTGGAGGCATTCTGTGTGAAGCAGTCATCAGTTTCCCGCGAAGGCCTCGTAGGGGACGCTCTCCATTTGCAGGCCTGAGCCTTGGGCTCCTGGGCCATTTCCGAAGCTTCTGGAAAGCCCTCAGCCCCATGCCCTTGAGGGAGCTGCCCTGCTGAGGCCTCTGCCTTTGTGTCCTAGCCCCGCTCTGCCCCATCTCCCTGCAATGGCCCCAGTCCTAGGGAAGGGCTGATTCCTTTGGGCCCCACCTCACATCCTGACCAGGCTTTATCTGCCCCAACTTCGGGCTGGCTTTGGCCTCACCACACCTAGAGTCCAGTCCACCCAACTTCCCTGCTCCCCACAACTGCCTGGGCAGATACCTATGTGTTCACACAACACTCTCCAGCTCCCTCCCTCCTCGGAACCTGCTTTCCCTACCTGTGGTCATGGTTACATGCCCCTAACCCCCAGAAGCCTTTAGCATCTCTGTCTGTAGTCCTGGGTCCATGACCGCGCTCTCCAGCCCAGTCCAGAACTCAATTTTCACTGCCTCCTCCCCCAGACTCTGGCTAGCTGCAGTGTCCCCATATCTGGTCCTGATTGCATGACGGACCTATGCCCCACCAGACTGGGACTCAGTTTCCCTATCTGTGGTCCTGGTCCATGATGGACCTCCACCCCCCAGCCAGCACCAGTGTCCCCATCCAAGCATGGGCTGCACACTCTGCCTCCTCCCCCGCAGCCCCGGGGCACTCACACAGCTGGGACTCGGGGCTCCGCATGACCTTGCGGGACTCCTGCCAGATGGTCTTGCAGTCCTCCTGCAGCTTGTAGAAGCGCTCTCGCCGCCATGAGTTGGACTTCACCTTCAGGAGTTGGGTGCCCTTCAGCAGCGCCTGTAGGTCCTCGTCATTCTGTAGGCCTAGGGGGCAGAGCTCGTAAGACGCCACCTCCTCCAGTGTCCCTGCTGTCCCAGACCCCACGCTGGCCACGCCCACTTCCAGGCCCTCTAGGAGCCTCCTCCTCATCTCTCTGTTCATGTCTCTCTCCTTCAGCCATGCTCCACCCTGCCCTGCCTCCACCACGAAGTCATCTCTGAGCCACCTGAGGCCATGTAAACCTTGGGATGCCTACCCACTCAAGGCCACACTTCATACACTGACCTGCCCCCCACAGCTAAATGGACAAAGGGAGGGCAGCTAATCTAAGAACTCCTGGTCCCTGGGGGATGTGGAAGTAGCCTGGCTCTGAAAGATGAGGTGGGCCCCTCCTGGTCACACGTAGGGGTCAGAGTGACCTGAAGGCAGCGGGACTAAAAGATGGGGCAGAGCAGAAAGAAAAGGGGCAGACACCGATGGCAACGGATCCAGAGCATCTCAGAGCCCAACAGCCTCCCAGCTCCAGTGGCTATGGAATCACCTGTGCCTACGTCCAGGTCCCCCCCACCCCCACCCCCGACTAACTGTGTGACCTGGGCAAGTGGCCTCATGTTGCAGGGCCGCTGCTTTCCCGTCTGTAAACTGAGGATAAAAATAGCAGCCCCCTCAAAGGGAAGGGCTATGGTTCAATGAGATGATGCGCGATTCTGGGAAGGTCCCGAGGTAAAGCAGTTGTAGCTCTTAGTGCCAACACTGTCGTTACTGTGGGGCCCTTGTGCCCATCCCTGCCCCCCCACCATGACTATCGCCACCCCTGACTTGCACCTGCTTGAGTGGGTCTTGATCCTGGCCCCAGGAGAGAGGAGCCCACTGCAGCCTGTGTTCATCCCATTGGGATGCCCCTGTCCCTCCACGCCCACCCCATCACTGAGTGTCCTGGGTCCAGGACGCCTTCCGGGTACAGCAGCCTTAAGTCACAGTGCAGCCCTTTCAGCAGCTGGGGCCAGGCCCAGCCCCACAGCGAGGACCAGAACCCTGGCTGCTTGGCACCCCCTTACTGCTCTCAGAGACCCAGGCTGGCCTGAGGCATGGGCTCCCAAAGCTATGGTGCCCCAGCAAGAGGCACAAAGGGATACTATGCCCCTCCCCAGAAGCCCTCATCCCCAGCAGACCCTGTACCAAGTGTGATCAAGGAGAGACCCCCCCAATCCTAATAACCTATCATTGTCATATAGAGTGAGATCCATCCACAGCTGTGCCTGTACATATCACCCTATATCTGTATCTATAGCTCTATATCTGCATGTATCACCCTATATCTGTATCTGTAGATCTGTATCTGCATGTATCACCCTATATCTGTATCTACAGATCTGTATCTGCCTGTATCACCCTATATCTGTATCTACAGATCTGTATCTGCATGTATCACCCTATATCTGTATCTACAGATCTGTATCTGCATGTATCACCCTATATCTGTATCTACAGATCTGTATCTGCCTGTATCACCCTATATCTGTATCTACAGATCTGTATCTGCCTGTATCACCCTATATCTGTATCTACAGATCTGTATTTGCATGTATCACCCTATATCTGTATCTATAGATCTGTATCTGCATGTATCACCCTATATCTGTATCTATAGATCTGTATCTGCATGTATCACCCTATATCTGTATCTACAGATCTGTATCTGCATGTATCACCCTATATCTGTATCTATAGATCTGTATCTGCATGTATCACCCTATATCTGTATCTACAGATCTGTATCTGCATGTATCACCCTATATCTGTATCTATAGATCTGTATCTCTATATATCTATATCTGTATTATCACCCTAGCCACATGCAGTCCAGCAGCCAGCTCTGTTCAGAGCCAGTTGGCCATTTCACCTCATGTCTGTCACCAATATTAAAATGATGTGGCCATTGCCATCTTTATCCTCTGCTCCAGCGTGGCCGTGTGGGTCCAGTCTGTGGGGCCTGTGCCTAGGCCTGTAGGCTTGTCTTTTTGGAGCCCAGATTCCCAGCCCCTCATAGCCTCTCCCGCTGTGTCCTTGCCTCCCCAACTCCCTAGCCAGGCCCACACACCCACAGGACCCACAGAACTTTCTGGACCGCTTCCGTAAGCCCCCCGTCACCACATCCTCTTTCCCCTTGCCAGTCTCCTGCCTCCAGCGGGGACAAAGCCCAGGGCTAACACCCGCCTCCCTATCGCTTTGGGCAACTCCCTTCCCAATCTGTGCCCCTGCTCCCCATCAGCCCTGGGCGAGGACAGTGTTGGAGGAGGCGTCTCTGAGCCTTCTCAGAGGCGATCTTCTGATGTGACCTCCCCCCCACCTTTGTCCCAAGTCTCTCCACCCCAGGAGACCCCTCTGCCTTGGTGGGAGCAGTTCCCCTTCGGCCCCAGGGGAAGCCCAGTGGAAGAGAAGGGGCTCCGTCTGGCAGGATGTCCTAAACTGCTGGTTGTATCAGTGGAGCTCAAAACCAGAGGAAGCGGGAGGGGAGCCCCCAGGCTGCCAGAAGAGGCACCTCGGCCTCTGCCAGGGATCCCACGGTGCTTTCTGGGGCTGAAGTGCACCTGGGAGGGACATCTTACACTCAGTCCGCACCCACCCCCCAAGCTGGGCACACGTTAGGTCCAGCCCCTGCCCACAGCTCAGATGGGACTGTGGGGGAGGGGGTGGGAAAGGAGAAGGTGAACCCCACCCTCCAGCTCTGGAAAACACCGCGAGGAGATGACATGTTCATCCTGTCCCGGAGCCAGGCTGTGGCCCTGTCTGCAGTCAGGCAGAGATAAGCCCCCTGGCTGCCGACGTGACTTCCGCACACAGACCTCCCTCCCAAGGTGGGCGTTGATAACACTGCCCTCTGGGCCACTGGGCCACCTGGGCAGGCACCTCCACCTCCGAGCCTTGTGGAGGCCCTTTTGTTTCGGAGGCTCCTGGGCTGCCCGCCCCACCACCCAGCAAGTGTGGGCACTCCTCACGCAGCCCCATTCCCTTAGCTCTAGTGCCCTCTCCTGTGGGAGGGTGGGGGGAGGCCTCTGAGCTTAGGGGCCCTAGGTTGACCTTGTAGCCTCACTAACCTGCCCAGGCCCTCTGCACACAGCAAGGTGCCCGGGGAGGGTGCTGTAGGCACTAATAGGAGGCTGAGGGGGATGCCAGGAGTCCTGACCATGTACCAAGGGGAGGGGGGTGCATAATGGAGATAAACTGGGCTTGGGACTCATACTAATACATAGCAATACTGAGATAAAGTCACACAGTGATGTGCATTGTTCCATGGAGTCACACACAGCCACACAACATACAGTGCCTTAGCATCATCCTCATGATAATAATAGCATCCACCGTAATAATGGTTAGTATCTGAATAAGATCCTGTTCTTAGCGCATGTATTTAACCTCCCTAACAACCCTATGAGGGAGGCACTGTCACTATTCCCATTTCACAGATGAGGAAACTGAGGCTCAGGGAAGTTACATGGTGGAGTCAGGACTCAGAAGCCTGCCCACAGGGTCCACCATAGGAAACATTACCAGATGCAGCCACCACGCAGGAGTACACTGTCCCAAGTAGTAATGTCAGAAAGCCCACAAAACACACATCATGACGCAAAGTAATAGAATCACTCAGTCGCCTGGATCACCCACTGTCACATCTGCCACCCATAGTGCACACAGCATCACATTGGACCCCACACGGTTGCAGATCACCTCATAGGATTACAGTCATACCAGTTCCGCACCAGGCCACATATCCGGTGGTGCCTCATAAATCCATAAACAGGGAGGGAGGGAGGGAGCCGGGACAAGGAGCAGGGAGGCTTGGAGGAGCTGGGGTATGTCAGGAGGAGGCGTAACCAATGCCCCCAGGACTCACCCCACATTGCCACCCCTGCAAACACAGCCCCACAATAGGTCACACACTCACAGGAATACTAAACAGGTCCAATCAAAGGAACATAGTCCGCCTCCTGCCGCAGCTGCCACCCCAGTCTCCACAGATGGCGGTGTTCCCTGCGACCCTTACCCAGCCTCTGCCCATTGAGCGCCGCCACCTTGAGCCCCTGCTCCTGCAGGTAGAGCTCTCTGGAGTGGCTCCGGCCCCGCAGAAATTGCATGATGCTCCGCAGTGGCCCCGCCGCCCGCCCGCCCGCCCGCCCGCCCGCGCCTGGCCCGGGACAAGGCACTGGTCTCCAGATGGCTAACGAGGCGGGGAGCAGGGGCGGAGACCGGGAGGGGGCGGGGCTAGGACCCAGCTGGAGGGGCGGGGCCTCAGCCCTAGAGGCGGGGCGAGAGGGCAATCTGGGCTGGAAGGGGCGGGACCGATAGCCCCTGGAGGTGGGGCGAGAGCGGAGTCCAGGCGGGGAGGGGAGGAGCCAGAGCCCAGGGGGCGGGGCGCCCCGGAGGCGGAGGGGCCCGGTCCAGGAGGCGGGGTGGGACAAACCCATAATCCAGGAAGCGGATCAGTGACGAAAACCAGAGGCCAGAAAGCGGATCGAGGGCACAGCCAGAGCCAAAGAGGTGGGGACGGGGAGGAGCCGGGCCTGGGGGGCGATGTGGGGGCTGAGCTATACCCAGAAAGCTGACCCGGGACGAGTCAGGACCCAGGGGGCGGGCCCGGGGCGGGGTCCTCCCTGGAAGGCGGTGCTCCGCCGAGGGGCGGGGTCCGGCCCGCGGGTGGAGCCTGAGCCTGGCTTCCAAACACCAGCTGGGGGCTCCCGGAGGAGGCTGAGGAGCAGCGTGCAGTCTAGCGGTGGACGGGATGGAGGCTGTGCCAGACAACCTAGCCAGCCAAATATTTTACCAAAATTTCTCAACGAATTCATTGTGACTCAGCTGGCTGTCGCCTCACTTGTGGACCTCAGGCAGGCCCGTTTCCTTCTGCTTCCCCACCTGAGTGGGTAACCTCCAAGGTTCGGAATGCGAAAGGAATTCTTGGGGGGGAAACAAAAATGCTGGTCTTAAATGAGTCCATTAACACAGGCTTACTTTGATAAATACGTGAGGACCACTGCCACTTTATACACACTGAGCTGCCAGTGTGCAGGGCAACAGTGGGGCCTTTCATTAAGGTACAACTTCTCTGTCACTCACCCAGCAAGTTATTTATTGAGCCCCTACTGTGTGCCAAGGTCAGGACACCACCCCTGCAGGCCTGACTCACTCCTCTCTCGCTCCCTGCCTCTGAATAGTTCGCTTCACTTCAGCTCCAGTCCCCGGCATTGGCAGTGAGTCACTGGCAAAGCCACCTAGTAGCACAGACAAGCATAGCGACAATAAACTGAAGCAAGCCAGGTGACTTGCATACAGTCACTCCACAGAGAGTAAGTCACGAGAACGTGTTCGTGCAGATGAGCTGCAATATGGGCACAGACAAGTTGTTACTCATTTTGGAAAGGAGCGGGGAGCAGAGTGTGAGGGGAACCTCTGTTTGAGAGAAACCATGCGAGGGTTGTTAACTGGAGGACCAATGACAGAATCACATCTCAATGTAATTTGCTCCTTTTGAATGATGTCTTTTATTGTACATTTAAAAACAAGATCCTGAGAAGGGCCTGCAGGCTTCACCAACCGCCAAAGTGGCCTGTGGCACAACCACGTTACTGATCCGTATGTGTCCGTGTAGTGTGGGCCTGGAACCCCAGGAACAGAACTTAGAACCATAATTGAGGTGGATAGGGGGTTGGCCACCCCAACTTGCTATGATGGTTCTGGAACCATTATCTCTTGGGGATAGTGGCTTTTTAGCCAACCTAGAGCTCCCATGCCCATTAGTGCCTTTATCTCCACACCTGTGAAATGGGTATTGTGATCCTGTGGATGAGAAAACAGGCCCAGAGAGGCAAATGGATTTGCCCAGGGTCACGATAGAAGGCAAAGCTAGGACTGGAGCCCAGGTCTCTGGAGGCCAAGATGAAGCCAGGGTCTTCCTATATAGTCTGCCTTCCCCTTTTTAAAAATGTTAATCCTAACCCAAGGATATGTTTTTATTGATTTTAGAGAGAGAAAAATGGGGAGCGAGAGAGAGACATCAATTTGAGAGAGAAACATTGACTTGTTGCCTCTTGTACACACCCCAACCAGGGATCGAACCCGCAACCTAGGTGTGTGCCCTGACCAGGAATCAAACCCACAACCTTTTGGTGTGTGGGACAGCACTCCAACCAACTGAGCCACCCGGCCAGGGCACCTGCTTCCACTTTTACAAATGCCAGTTCTTACAGCGGGGCGGGAGGGATTCGGTGTAGGAAAAGTTAGTGGAGGTAGCTGTGCTCAGTGAGGACAGGGCCCTGGAAGGTTAGGTCCTTTCAGGCACATCTGGGAACCTGCGGGAGAAGCCAGTGCAGCCGTGGCCACAATGGAGAGAGCAGAGGAAGTGAGTTAGGTGGAGGTGGGGGGCCTGGAACTTCAGTCAGAGGGCTTCAGACTTAGGAAGGAGCCCCTGGATTCTTGAACCCAGTTCTAGTCACATTTTCTTCTGGCTAGGGATTGCCTGATGGTGTACCCTCATCTCCCAGAGAACTAGGCAGCAACTCACAGGGCATGGTCACTTGGGGGAACACGGCACAGGCTGGGTCCCAGGCACCGTTCTAATTGCCTGATCGGTATCACCTCGTTCAATCCTCACAGCAACCCTATGAGGTAGGTAGTATTCTTATCCCCCATTTTACAGATGAGGCACAGTTAAATCAAGGGATTTGTCTTGATGAAAAAGCCAGGTAGTTGGCCCAGAATTCATGCAGGTCCACTACACTGCCTCTGCATGTATCTGGGGGTGAGGGCAGAAGGGACATGTCATATCCAGGGAGGCGGGTCTCAAACAGGATGGGCCAGGGCGGGCAAGCCCATGCCACAGGACTGGGAGGCCCTGGCTGAGCTTGCAGGCAGCCTCCCCTCCAGGGGAGACACTGGGGCTGCCTGAGGGAGAGACTGGACAAAGGCACAGATGCCTGAGGTGGAGCCCATTCCAACATGGGCTGAGGCCGCAGCTGTGCCAGAGGCGACCGAGGGCTTTTAGGTGGTCTGAGTGTGAGGCAGGCGTGTGAGAGGTGGCAGTGTGCAGGGCAGACAGCACTAGACTAGCTAAGGGATGATGAGAGAGAAAGCAGAGGTCCCCAGTGTGGTCCTCTGAGCTGCCAGTCTCCCCTCCTGCCAGGCTGGCAGGAGCATTGGGCACCTCTGGCCTGAGGAGAGAAGAGGGAGCACTGCAAGGAGTGGGGATCCCATGACACGAGGTTGCCTCTAGGAGCCTGGGCTACTGGTATGAGGGTAACAGCTCTGGGCAGGGAGCCAGGTCTCTCTGGGCCACGGGGACCAGGTCTGGCCAACTGGGAAAGGAGACAGACTGGGACTGGCTGATAAGAACACCTCCGAGTCGGACAGCTGGCTCTGCCTTTCTCTTTCCCAACTATTATCTCCAGGTCTGGTTTAGAAGGATGGGTAGTGGACCGGAAGTCTCTAACCCTAAGGGTCCTAGGAGACTGAAAGAGGTACGGTTAAGCCGTGATTGGTGTGAGAGGGGCGGGGCTTGCTGAGCTGACTGACGGTGGGGGAGGGGGTGGGGACTAGAGGGTAAGCTCCCCAAGTGTAGGCGAGCCCCCCCCCGCCCCCCCAGGCTGGAGCAAAAAGATGCCAGGTCCAGGTTGGGGGTCCCGTCCAGCCGTAAGGCCTCCAGGTCCTGGGGTCGGGAGCCCGCGGCTGCTCTCCCTCCAGGAGGGACCGCGTCAGGGCCAGGAGCTGGCTCAGACTCCGTTCGGGGTCGGAGGAGACAGTCCGGCGGGACCCAGGGTGGAGGCTCGGGGTTTTTCCAGCTGAGGCTTGGCCCGGTCCCGCCAGGAGGATGCGCAGATGGAGGAATAAGGCCGCCCCCCTCGCGCGCCCCCAGCCTGGGCATCGCGGGCTGAGTCCTGCGCGGGGCCGGGGCAGTTACGGCGGCGCGGCCCGACCTCGGCCAGCCGCGCCCACCCCGCCCCAGCTCCCACCCATCCCCCCACCCGCCACACCCACGCGGCCCGGAGCGATCCGGGCACGCCGGGGCTTTGCGGAGCTTCTCCGGGCGCCCGGCCGGGGCGGGGGGAACTCGGTTATTCGTGGATGCTGGTTCCTTCCCTCCTCGGCGCCTCCGTGCGCGCTGGACCACGGAGCCCCGCCTTCCGTGACCAGGACGAGGGGGCGTCCCCGGGCTGGGGGGACCCGGGAAAAGTCTTCAGAGAAGCCTTCAGGCCCGCCCCCCGGCCCCCCCGCCCCCGCCATCCCGGTTCAGACCTGGGGGACTGACCTGGAAACGCCCAGGGTCGAGCCTGGCAGGCCCACCCTGAGTCCTGGGCCGAGATTTCCCCGATGGGACCGGAGGGCCGCGGGGCGGGCCAGGACGGGGCGGAGGGTGGGTGGAGGAGCCCGGGCCGTCCTCCCGGGGCCGGACGGCTCGCTGCGGGGCGGACCCGCGCAGGGGCTCCCCAGCGCGCCCGCCAGGCACTCACCGTGCAGGGTCAGGAAGTCCCGGCCCGAGTCCATGCCCGACGCGCCGGCGGCCTCGGGTCCGAGCCGAGCGCGGTGGAGACGCGCAGGGACTGCGGTGGGAGGAGGCCGGGGGGGGGGGGGGCCCGGGACACCGCCCCGCCCCCGCCGGCCCGCCTGTGCCCCCGCCCCTCCGGTCCACCAACCCGCGTCTCTCCCCGCCCCGCCCCGCCCCGGGAGCGCAGGGAGGGCCGAGGCAGGGGCTGGGAAGGCGGCCTAACGCTGGCGGCTGGAGGGTGGACGCGCCCCGGCCAGAAATAGCCGGCTCCCTCCCGCTTCCTCCGCCGCTGCCACCCACAGCGGCCGGCCCTGTCATTACCGAGGGCGCCCAGCCCCACGCCCTGCCCGCCGGCGCCTCCCCGGGCTGGAGGTGCTGCTCCGAGGAATCCGGCGTCACCCTCGGGAAGGGGCAGCGTCCGGCCCGACGCCCAGCCAGACGGCGGAGAGGGAGCTCCGCGTCCAGGCGCCTAGCCGCTGCTCCCGGCGGGCCCTGCTTTCCCTTCTGCAAAACGGCGGCGCGGGTCCCGAGATCCTCAGAGAGGGTTCCTGGACCCTGTCCGGAGGAGGGTCCCCTCCCCGCCAGCTGGGAAGTTCCTCTCCCCAGGAGCGCCTTGGGTGGGGGCTGTGGGGCGGGGGCGGGAAGCTCACAGCAAGGGAGTGCAGGGAGCTCACCTTTGAGACCCCCCACCCCAAACTCCTGGCAACCTGCGCAGCAGAGTGGCTGACAGGTGCAGAGCCTGGGGTCGGGTGATATTCCCAGGCTCCATTCTTTGGATGGCCTCCCAAGAGGCTGTGTGGGCAAGGAGTCCCTATGTGGACCCCAGACACCCACCTTCGATTCTTCAACCCAGACACCCTCTTTACAGGGTACTTAGAGAACCCCCAGGGAAAGTCTGGGGATCCTGCTACCCATCGCCCTTTGGGAGGGCCCTTGGGAGAGCTGGGCTAAGTGTGGGAGAGGCCCAGAGGGCCTCCCAGGATGAGGGGTGCGGGCCCTCCTGGGCCTCCTGGGCCTCCTGGGCTGCTGAGCCAATGGGAGAGTCTGGCAGAAGCCAGTTGGGCCCCTTCTTCCCAGCACAGCCAGCCTGGGCGGCCTTGTCTCTTGGTTCTGAGGGTTGGGAATGGGTCAGGACTTCAGGACTTTGGAGAGCCCCTCCCTCCACAGACCTCCCTCAAGCCCTTTACCCGGCCTTCACTGTGGTTGTCCTGTCCTCCACCCCCGCCTGGCAGACCTGGCAGAGCCCTCCTGGGCTTCCCTTCTGCTCGGGCCTCACTTTGGAGCCCGGCCTGGGGGTGGGGACGATGAGGGAGGGTCCTTTCTCTGCGCTCACCTCTCCTCTCCCAACTAAGTCAAGATGCACCCTTCTAGGCCTGCCCTATGGGGGCCTCCTGCCTCTGGGGGCCTCCTTGAGGTACCTCTAATGTCCTGGGTTGGGGGGAAGCAAGTCCCTCTATTCAGCAAATCAGGCCTCCTCAAGCCCTGCTCCTCTTCCCCGGCAAAGACCCAATGACATTCTGACACCAGCGGTTGACTTGGCTTCATCTGAAGCATCATTCCTCTTTTTTCACATCACCTCCCAGTTCCGAGCCTCAAGCCCAAACCAGGGCGTGACCTGGGACTGTCACCTCTCCCTTTGCCCCAGATGCCCCTGGTGAGGGCTGCAGCCCGGCTCCTTCTTCCTTTGCACCCACCCTACCCCCCTCACATGGGCCCTCTTTTGGCCTCTGGCCCAGACAGAGGAGCTAAGCCCCTCCCTGGCCAGGGTGGTTGGGCAGGATAGGCGTGGCTGGCTCCGAGTTGGCACATGCAACCAGGTTCTGCCAGGAGAGGGCTGGGCACACCCTGCTGCTGCTCCGAGGGGTCAGCCCACACTCCAGCACTCTATTCACCTCTCCTGTCTGTCTGCCCCTTTCTCTCCTACAGGCTGGGAGGCACTCTGCTGTGTCTGCTGAGGAAAGCGTCTGCGGTGGTTATGCCTGTACCTATGTGTGTGGAGGGACTAGCAGGGGTCCTCAAACTTTTTAAACAGGGGGCCAGTTCACTGTCCCTCAGAGAGAAGGAGGGGAGTCGGAGAGTGCGGCGCACATGCCACACATGCGCACTGCGGGCCGGGACGAGTCGGCTGCTAAGCAGGACAGGCAGCGTCGGCAAAAACACCCGGCGGGCCGCAAGTGGCCCGCGGGCCGTAGTTTGAGGACCCCTGGACTAGAGGGCCCAGCAAGAGGCTTTGTACCCAACCACAAAGTTGCTGGATTCTGCTCCCTCAGCCTAAACTCGCCAGGTGACTAAATGATCCCCTCCCCGCTGTACACCTCTCCCCTCTTGCCAAATCCCAGCTCTCAGCTACCTCTACAAGATGCCCCGAGATCCAGGTGACTCAGCAGGCTCCGCCGGGTGCACAGAGAGGCCATGCCTGCCCCAAGACTAGTTGCCGAATGGTGGAGTTTTCAGGCATCTCCCCACCTCCCCAGCTGCCCATCCTGTCTTCAGGGTGTGTGTAAGGTGGGTTTGGGGGCGGAGGCTCTGGGAAGACTGACAGGTGAAACCTCGTGTTTGGGCCAATGATTGCCTCAAGTCACTTCCCTTGGCCCCTCGCCGCTTTTGAATGCCAACTCTCAGGATGGTCAGGCTCCCCGTGTTCTCAGGGCTGGCCCTGCCCATCGCCTCCCCCCAGAACAAACCTAGACAAGCTGGTGAGGTGGGTGAGGTCTATTCTGTCCCCTCCTTGTCTTTGGGGCCCCAGACCCAGGGCATGGGGGGTGAGGAGCTGTTTAAACCTTGGCTCTGCTGCTTCCTGCTCTGAGACCCTGAGCAAGTCCCATCACATCCTGCAGCTCTGCAGTCGGAATCAGCTAAAGAAACAGACGTTGAGTCCTGGTATGAATAAATGCCTGCTGGACAGACATGGACGGGAATCCCCTCTTCCCACGGCTGGCCTCTTCCCGGCCTCCTCTACTGATCCCGCGGCTCTTGGCCCAAGAGTGTGCCCGATGCTTGCGAAGGCTGGAACACCCCATCTGAGCTCCCTCCAGAGGGTTCCGGACCCAAGTCTGGATGCTTCGGGAGGAAAAGTGAAGGCTGCCTCTCCCAAGGGAGCAGCTGTGGCGAAGTGAGGGCGCTCAGATCAAGTCAGGAAGAGACTACCGACTGTGCAAGGATCAGGATGCCACGCCAGACCACAAGGTTTCTGGGCCTGTGGGTAATCCCAGGTCAGTATGGGACAATTTGGAGTTACTTTCTATAATTATATTTGTGGGATCTTATTGCATATTCATTTGTGAATGTAACTGTGATTTTTTTCAATCCTCACCTGAGGACATGCTTGTTGATTTTAGAGAGAAGGGGGGGAGAGAGAGAGAGAGGAGAAACATCAGTGTGAGCGAGAATCATTGATCAGTTGCCTCCCATATGTACCCTGACCAGGGATCGAACCTGCAACCTAGGTATGTGCCCTGACTGGGAATTGAACCCACAACCCTTCAGTGTACAGGATGACGCTCCAATCAACTGAGCCACACCAGCCAGGGGTGTAACTGTGATGTTTATTTCACTGTGGACTAAGTCCCAACACTCACTCGCACCCTGCCCCACTCCACAGGCAGAGTCCAGTGCTTGATGTGGGGGAACAGTCAGGGGCGTGGCCCTCAGATCCTCATCTGAGGGAGGAGGCACAGCCTTGAGGGAGGAGGCACACTTAAGGAATGAGCAAACTGAAGAAGAACTGAAACTCCAGTTTGAAAACTATTCTGTTCTTTAATTTAGTCAACAACTATTTATTGAGCACCTGCTCTGTACCAAGCACTGTTCTAGAGGCTTGGGAATCATCAGTAAAAAAATATACCAACCCCCCCGCCTCATGGAGCTTATATGCCAATGGAAAGAAGAGACACTGCAAGAAACAAAAGAAGTAAATTGTTTAGTACATTAGGTATAAGGACAATTTAAAGAGTAAGGGGATTCAAGAATGGGAGAGGGTTAAAATTTAAATAGGTTGACCAGCCTGGATCTTCTGGGGAAAGTGACATTTGAGCAAAGACTTGAAGGAAGTGACAGAGTAGGCCATTCGAAGACATCTGTAGTAGAGGATTCAGGGCACTGCCAAGACCCTGAGGCAGGTAGGTGTGGTGGTTGGAGGACTGGCAAGGAGACCCTGTAGCTGGAGCAGAGAGAGTGAGGAAGGAGGATTCTGGGGGAGGATAGAAAGGTAATGGGGCCCAGGTCCTGTTGGGCCTCCCAAGGGCATCCACTTGTACTTTGGGGAAAATGGGAAGCACTTGGAAGGTTTCAAGCTGTGGAGGGACACGACTGACTTGTTCTAAAAGAATCACTTTGGCTTCTGGAAGGAGACATATCATGGAGGGACAGGGCTGAAGCAGGGAGCCCCCTGAGGAGGCACTTGCAGCGATTCAGGTGAGAGTGGATGGTGGCTCAGACCTCAGAGGGAGGCTGAAGGTCACGAGAACTGGTAGGAGTCTGGGTTCATTTTGATGGTAGAGCCGACACAGGTGGGGGCTGTGAGAGAAAGAGGAGTCAAGGCTGACCCCAAGCTTTGGGCCCGGGCCACGGGAAGGCGGAGTTCCAGTAACAGAAATGGCAACGGCCGAGGAGAGCAGGCGCTCTGTTTTGGACACATTAGGTCTGAGGGGCCTTCAAACACGCAAGGCTAGGTGTCAAGTTCAAGATGAATGTACAAGTCTGGAGTTTTGGAGGAAGTTGTGGGGTGGGATAAAATTCGGGATATGGCTCGAAGCATGTTTTCAATGTCCATCAGCCCTCACAGAATGCTCGTTGAGTCTTCTCTGGGATAATCTTTCTGGAGGGCAATTTGGCAACATTTCAAATATTTAAATGTGCATACCCTTGGCAAAGCAATTCTAATGCGAGGATATTATATTGTCTAATTCTAGGATGTTATATAATATAGAGATATGATATTATATAGAGATATGATAGTGTTTCTATACTGTATACAGAAACACTGTGCAAGGTAAAGTTCATTAGCAGGGACCTGGTTACATAACTTACATTCCAACATCAGGTTCCCTTGCATCTGTTTAAAAAAAACCAAAAAAAAAAAAAAAAACCAGTCTTCTTTGAGTTGATGTAGGACATAAGTGAAAAAAGCAAATGGCTGGATGTGTGTGTGAGTGTGTGTGTGTGTGTGTGTGTGTGTGTGTGTGTGTGTGTGTGTGTGTGTAATGTACAATAGGATGTCATTGGTGCTTTTCAATAAAATTTTTAAAAACTATAGATATTGATATTTGTACAGGCAGGAAAAGTAGCTGGAAGGATGCAGAACTCATCCAGGGAAAGAGTTTGAGGACACTTACTTTTATTCTTTATGCACTATTTTTATTTTATTTTTATTTTTTTACCAGGATGACATATAACTTTTGAATCTTAAAAGTAAAACAATTAAAAAGGCCAAACAACGTGTGTGGGAACCCAGAGATAAACAAATAAAAATTCTGGTGAGCAGCACAGGTTAGGAAGTGAAGAAGGCAGCTCGGGGGAACACCCTTTGTGCTGCTGAGTCCCTCCCGGGGGAGGGGCGGCCAAGTGAAGCAAAGGTGGCCCCCGCCCTCGTTCCTGTGCCTGGTTTGAACCATTCATTCATTTATTTATTTGGTTGGTCAGAGAGCAAACAGATTGAATGCTGGGCACAGTGGAATCAGGGATGAATCCAGCTTATCCGGCTGAGAGATACCAGGAGAAGAGGGAGAAGAGAGGAGTCGGGGGAAGCATAGAGGAAAGGGGAAAGCAAGGGAAGAGAGTGTGCCTTTAAGAGGGAATACTGTGCTGAAAGGTGGAGCAAGAGGTGGACAGGGGAGTGGCCATTGACACTGGAGGCATTGAAAGGTTGCTAGAGACATCGGCCTGGACAGAGCAGAGGGGACTGAAGCCAGAGGGTGGGAGGGACCGGAAAAGGGGGAGACCTCCCCAGCGGGGTCAGATTCCCTGTAACCTGCTCTGAGGCTGTTGAGGCAGGATGGAGAGGCCAAAAGTGATGGCAAGTGCCCATTGTCCTGCCCTTCCCTAGGACGGGAAGGGGGCCAGGGAGCCTCCCTAAGAAGGACTGCCCCTAACTAACAAGACCACTTGGCCTGGGTTGGCCCACTCCTGATATTAGAGCAATGGAGGTCCCCAGACCGTTCCAGTTCTCTGGCCACACACATCTGCCTTGTGCACCACTGGGGGCCCTGCATGCGTGTAGACAAGTGGACAAACCAGCCCTCTTGCCCAAACTCCCTCCACCTCCCACCAAAGCTACCCCTTCGTGCAAACACCAGTGAGCAATGGGAGGAAGGACTTAAAGAGGCCTGCGCAGGCCCCGTCAATGGCTCAGGATGTTTAGGCCAATACTTTTGGGGCATGTTACCTTGGCCTCGTGGTCTCCTCACTCTGTAGAGAAGGCTGCGACTGGAGGAAAGCCAGAGCAGGGGCCCGAGACTGCCAGCTCTGAGGACAAAGTACCGGGAAGGACCCATGAGGGAGGCAGGCCCAACCAACCGAAGCGGAAGTGGGCCAGGTCTGTGGGCAAGCATCCTGGGCTCATCTCAGGAAGTGGGTTTCGGGCTGTAAGGCACACAGACTCACCCCAGGAGTAAAAGTGGTTGGTTGTAGCGCCTGTGAGCAGAAGCCATGCTGTGCCAATGATGACAGTCCCTGTGATGTCAAACTGCTGCCCTGGACAGGAGCAGCCCTCTTCCCACTGAACGGATCTTGTAGGTATCCACCTGGTTGCACATACAGGACATGGGGGAGTCATTCCTGACCCCTCTTCTCTCTCACTCCCATTATCCACCAGCAAGTCTGGTCCATTCTTCCTTTTAGGTCTACCTCTCCTCAGTTCCACTCCTGAACTTCTCTTATGTCCTCCGGTGTGCCGTGTTCTCTCCCAACTTTTGCACAATGGGGACCTTCTGCAGGGACTGCCCTTTTCCCTTCTCTCCTGGCTTACGTATCCTTATTTTTTTCTTTTCACTTAAAAATTGAAGTAGAATTTATATAAAGTAAAATGTACCCTTTCTAGTGTACAGATAGAGAGGAAGGAAGAAAACTCGGAAGGGCTGGCAGCTGGAGGTTTGTGGTCCATGAGATTCGACAAATCCATAGTTTTGTAACCACCACCACAATCAAGATCGATTTCATCTCCCCCAGGGAAATTCCTTCCTGCTCCTTTGGAGCGCACACTAATTCTGACCACCAGCACCTGACAACCAGTGACCTCTTTTCTGTTTGCATTTTCCATGTATAAATGGAATCATTCAGTATGCATAGCCTGTTGGAATGTTGTTTTTTACCTAGCATGATGCATTTTGTGGGTGAAAAGGGGCGACATGCTAACCAACTAATTCAGGGAAGGTCTGTGTGGAGGCCTTGCAAGCTCAAAGACCTAAAGTAACCACAAAGGATGGTCTGAAATGAAAACTTTTTAAATTAAAAACGCAGTTTACAGTGGGTAGTCATGTCCTAGGCCGGTATCTTCCCTGACAAAGATCAACTTTGATCTTAACTGAGCCTATTGTGTTTTGCATCTCCGATAACATACCTTTGGAATGTCAGGGAAACTTGTAACTTCCTTCAGGGCACAAGCAATGCACCAGGCGGAAACCACAAGTTCCCTCATTGTTACTGTTATCGTGTTGACTGTTAACTATCCTGTACTCTCCTGTGTAAAAGAAGCCTGTGTCTATCATTTTACTTTTTATCCAATCCCAGAGGTCCCCCCCGCCCTTTGCTTTCTCCCACCTCCCTAATCTATCACCAATGGATTTCAAGTAACCCACTTACATCTCCTCCTTTGATGATACTTTATAAAAGTAGGTAAACAAACAAACAAACCTGCCATTCTCTGGAGCATTGTCTCAGTACATTGAGATTCTGTCTCCCGACAGGCGATCGTCAACAGTTTGGCTCAAATAAACGCACAAAAATTCTTTGCAGGTTTGAATGTTTCTTAGGTGAGCAATTTGATAATTCACCTATGCTGTTGTATATCAATAGTCTGTTTCCTCCTTATTTTTTTAATATATTTTATTGATTTTTTTACAGAGATGAAGGGAGAGGGATAGAGAGTTAGAAACATTGATGGGAGAGAAACATCGATCAGCTGCCTCCTGCACACCCCCTACTGGGGATGTGCCCGCAACCAAGGTACATGCCCTTGACCGGAATCGAACCGGGGACCCTTCAGTCCGTAGGCCGACGCTCTATCCACTGAGCCAAACCGGTCAGGGCTGTTTCCTCTTTATTGTTGAGATTATTCTATTAGATAGATGTACCAATTTATTCTTTCACCAGTGGATGGGACATTTTTTTTTCTCCAGTTTTTGGAGGATACGAATAAAGCTGCCTTAAACATTTGTGCATGGGATTTTGTGTGCCCGTAAGTTTTCATTTCACTTGGAGAAATGCCCAAGAGGGGGCTGCTGTATGGGTAACTTTATAAGAAACTACCAAACTGTTTTTCCAGAGCTGCCGTACTAGTTTGCATTGCCATGGCAACATGTGAGAACTCGAGTGGCTTCACGGCTCACCCGCACTAGGTTGGTTGGTTCATTTGTTGTTATTGATTTGTTGACTGATTGACTGATTTCATATTCTACTGCGGGGGCCTGATGCGGCGGGGGCCAGACATGGCGGGGATCTCCCTTTTCCGCGTCCCGCGCGGAAAAAGAGAGATGAACGAACCGGTTCTAAATGGAGGCGGCCAGGGATTGAGAAATAATAGAAATAAAGAAAACAAGACTCAGAAATAGGTCCATGAAGCTGGGGCTGGGTGGGACGCCATCTTTCCTCTCTCTTGGAGAGGCAGCAGGACGATGACCCTGAGCCACCCAGCAGGTTTATCTTATATCCCAAAAATCCAGGAAGTAACACCAAAACTTAGGATCAAAGAAGCTTATTTGCATTCTTAACCAGGCCCCAGCATTACTGGATTTACATATCTAGACCCGCCCCTGCTAACACCTGGGCTGCTATGAAGTCAGAACTGATTAACATGTCCAGCCTCATTGGGGAAGCATGTTCCCAGGGCGTGACTCGGCCTAAGCCCTGAGTTCAGCTGATGAATAATTGAGGAAATGCCCAGGTGCCTCCCAGGTGGCCCTCTACATTCTACTAAGTGTGTAGTGCTTTCACATTGTGCTTTTAATTTCCACTTCCTTGATGACTAATGGTGAGTCTACTCATTCTCTCTTTTTTTTTTTTTAATATATTTTATTGATTTTTTACAGAGAGGAAGGGAGAGGGATAGAGAGCCAGAAACATCGATGGGAGAGAAACATCGATCAGCTGCCTCCTGCACACCTTCTATTGGGGATGTGCCCGCAACCCAGGTACATGCCCTTGACCGGAATCGACCCTGGGACCTTTCAGTCCACAGGCCGACGCTCTATCCACTGAGCCAAACCGGTTAGGGCTACTCATTCTCTTAAATCTCTGCTTGGTCTTCACTTCTTCCAAACACCACTGTTCACACTCACTTTAGAGGCTGATTAAGCTCCTGTCCTTCGTGGTTCCACGACCACCAACATTTCTCTCCAGCTTGGCCTTCACCCACAAAACTGAAATTGTTTTTTGTTTTTTTTTTTTTTGCGTCTTACTTCCTTTGGTGTCTCCAGCTCCCGGCACAGACCTGAAACAGAATCTTTATACCATAAATATTAAAAGAGCGAATTAATGATTGCTTAACACGTTAGAGAATGGACGGATGAAGGTAGGCAGCTAGGAGCAAGGTTTTGCAACCAGACTGTCCTGGCTGTGTCCCTTAACCCTTTCTCCACTGAGTTCCACGAGCCTTTTCTCCAGTAAGCTCACCTGCCTGCAGGTGACGCTGCTGGTGAGCCTATTTCTGGCGGTGACGTCACCGGCGACGCGCTGGCAGAGGGAGGCAAAGCGGAACAGGCGGGGCCAGGAGCGGAAGTGCAGTTCAGCGGCGTCTCGGTTGCCATGGAGCCCGGACCAGCCAGGGACCGCCGCTCCTCCAAGTCCGGATCCTACGCGTTCGCGGGGGCAACCTGGACGACAACCTCGCGTCTGTCGCGGATCTGCAGCCCCAGCCAGTCCGTCTGGCTGTCCTCCCTCGCTTACCCCGAGTCTTTCCATCACAGCTTCAGGGGGCGGCCCCGCCGCTTCTCGCAGCCCACGCTCCCACAGCTGCCCGAGCCGCAACTGCTGCGCCTGCGCCCCACCTCCCTGCGCACCCAGGACATCTCGCACCTGCTCACCGGCGTCTTCCGCAACTTGTACACGGCCGAGGTGTTCGGCGACGAAGTGAGCACAAACTTGATCAAGGCCCGCGGCAGCGAGGATGAGGTCCACGAGGAGTTCGTGGATGAGCTGCAGCAGGTAACACGGGCCCGCGGCCCTGCGCCCCCGCGCGCTCCCTACTGGTGGGGCCCGTCGCACCTGAGGGCAGTGCTGGGGGCCCAGGACGCGCCCCCCAGAAAGCTGCCCTCCCCCCCCCCACCACCACCACCACCACCGGCGGTATTCGCTGCTCCACAAGTGGGAGCACCTGCCGGCTGCCAGGCGCTGTTCCGGGCACCGGGGCTGCAGCCGGGAAAGAGCCAAGTCCCTCCCGCCTGTTCCCGACGTTCCAGGAACACAATTAGACAAATACATGCTACACACAAAAGGCCTAAATCTGTAACACCTACCTTCATTTCTCTGCACACACACACACACACACACAGTATATACAGGCAGACCTCGGAGATACTGCGGGTTTGGTTCCAGATCACCGCAATAAAGCGAGAGGTAATCTTTTTGCTGGTGGAAGGTCTTGCCTTCAATTAGTAAAAAAAACACACACACCTGTGAAGTGCAATAAAGTGAATCAAAATAAAACGAGGTATGCCTGTATTTTATGAGTAGGGCAGATGGCAGAATAATTGTTCCCTGGAGATGAAGCTAAAAGTCACTCCCCGTCCTGGGAAAGTGTCTGCCTTTGTATCAGAAACCACAGTCTTAACCGGGGCATTGGTGCCCAGATTTTAGGAGGCACAGTCTTAACCGGGGCATTGGTGCCCAGATTTTAGGAGGCATGCCCAGTCTCTGGAGCAGCAGCTCTACTTCCTCATCTGTGCAAAGAGGAAAGCAGCCAACTTGAGGCCTTTCTGTGGGGCTGCCTGCCGACCGCACTGCGCATGACTCCCTGAAGGGGAGGCTCAGCTGAGAGCCCTCGAGCAGCCCAGGTAAACTCGGAAGGGCTGGCAGCTGGAGGCTGTGTGCCTGCTAAGCCCTCTGCAGCTCAGGAGCAAGTCCTTTGCATGGGGACCTGGGTGGCACAACCCTCTGTCTACCACGTGGTGTGCTAACTGGTATTTGGAATTTCAGAATTTGGCTGGCAGCTCTTTCCTGTGAAGTCAGGAGACAGGTTTTCCCGCTGGCCTCTGTTCCTGACTTTCCTATGAAACCTTTAAACCATTTTCCTCTGTCCGTCTCAGTTTTCACATATGTCAGGTTAGGCCCGATGGCCTCTCTAGTTCTGTGACTGTTCTGTGCTTCCCAAGAAGCCCTGATGCCGGGGTGAGGTTGAGTAAAGCTATATGTGATCTCACACTTCTGTGCATTTGATCATCCACCTGCCAGATTCGGAAGCTCTATAAGCAGCGGTTGGATGAGTTTGAAATGTTGGAGAGACACGTCATTCAGGCCTGTGCACGGGCCATTGCGGAGAGAGAGCGGGCTACGTACCAGGCCAAAGTCCAGGACCTTGAGCCCATCATCAAGATGCCTCCAGGTGTGTATAAACAACTCCCTGTCACCCTGACTCCCCAGCTGTGAGTACTCGTCTATTACCGTATTTGTTCCGTTGCTCACTCTCTAGTCATAACCTGAACATGTGGACAGCAAGTTGCAGACATGATGTTTCATTACCACAAAACACTCCAATGTGCATGTCTCCAACACAGGGACACTCTCCTACATAACCAGCATACAACCCCCCAATCAGCATCGGCGCAACATTAACCTCCAGTTCGCAGACCCCATTCACATTTCTCAGCTGGTGGACAGTGGCTCTCGCTGGTCAGGCATCCTGTCCAGGAAGTCGTGTTGCATATAATTGTCATGTCTCTTTTATTAGACTTGTCATTTGGTGCAATTACTTTATCTCTTCCTGTCTTTCATGGTATTGACGGCTTATTTTTTTTCCAATTTTTTTATTGTGGCAAAATGCACATAACATAACATAAAATTTACCTTCTTAGTCATTCTTAGTGTATAGTTCAGTGGTTGATATAAATACATTGTAGCCCAGCTGGCGTGGCTCAGTGGTTGAGCACAGACCTATGAACCAGGAGGTCACAGTTCAATTCCCAGTCAGGGCACATGCCAGGTTGTAGGCTCAATCCCCAGTAGGGAGCATGCAGGAGGCAGCGGATCAATGATTCTCATCATTGATGTTTCTATCTCTCTCTCCCTCTCCCTTCCTCTCTGAAATCAATAAATACTGTGACATCCAAAAACAACTGGATACATGGGGGAAATTAAAATATGATTGCACACGCCCAAGGAAAGGCTCAGAAAAGACCCGAGAAGACCTTAAGTTGACACCTCAGGCTGACCCTCGGCACATAGAGCCTACAGGAATTTAAATTCACCGAGTTCGATGGTAATTTCTTAGTATTTCTCGGAGAGGCATCCTCGGGTTTCTCCAACATCTTGCTCCTCATCAAAGCTCCATCACCACACCACCAGCATTCACTGAAAACTCTTTCTTAATCAGCCACCTTGATGGTGGTACAGTCTTTAATCAATGCATTTGTTAAAGAAACGGTGTTCTTTTTCCTGCAGACGTCTCCACAGTCTGCTTGTGCTGATTTCAACATTGTGGTGTTGTTTAACCTGTTCTTATGATTCCCCTATTGCCTGCAACTCAGTCATTAGTTCTAGAGGCTTCATGAGATTTAGGTACAGTTTTGGGGGAGAGGAGCAAGACCACTTCCCTGGTGCCGTGTGCTTCCTTCAGGAGGTACATGGTGTCTGACGTCTCTCTCTCCATGACGCTGGCAGCTTGTGCCTGGACCTGTTGTTTCCTTGGGGGGCTGTAAATTATAATAAAATGCTAATGGTACTGGAATACTTCCATAAAGAGAAACTTTTCAGCAACGACTTTGATTACCCCAAGAAATGTGCAGAATTAATTCTTTCCCCTTATTGGCCAGTTTTTAAAATAGTAAGTTGGTCCCCCTGGCAGCACCTGTCAGACATGACTGATGAGGTTTTATTTAGTTTGTTTTCAGTACCATGATGAACTCATGGATTTCATAACTGCAATTATATTTATTACCCTTATTGATGCTCCAGCTGTCCCATCTTTGGTCCATTTGAGCCTTTTCAAGTTGACTCCTAACTCTTGGACACATTGTCTTTGATGATTTTCTTACCTTCTGGAATGGTCAGAAGGCTCATCGTGTGTGTTTATTGCCCCAGACCTAGAATCAGCCATTTCTCTAAGAAGCTCTGGTTCCCTTTATTTCCCCCCCAAAAAACTTTGATCTATCCTCCTGCATCCCTGAGAGTCATTATTTTCCTGTGCAGCAGGCAGAAGGGACAGTGGTTTTAGGGTTGGGAGACCTGACATATTTATGGCCTAGAGGAAGGGAGATGTAGAAGATGCAGTGGCTTAGGAAGGCATTACACTAATGGGATGCTCTTAGGGACCAGATGCTGCCCAAGATGCTTTGCATAGGTTATGCCAATGAATCTGTCCAATGATTCTGTGAGGTAGATTTCTCTCCATTCCATTTTATAGGTGTAGGAACTAAACTCAGAGAGAGGATCAGATAACTTCCCTAAATCCCCACAGCTCAGAAGGGCTGGGACCCAGATTTGAAGAATCGTTGACCAGACATAATGTCACGCTTGGTTAGATAACTTCCCTTAGGAGGTGGCTCTGAGCAGGAGGACCTGTCCTTTGTCAGGCCTGCCACCTCAGAGGCTCAACACAGCTTCCACATCTCCTCCTGTTCCCCCTCCACCACAGCAGAGCCATGGAGCTGCCAGAATCCCTCTCTCAACCATGTGTTTAGGCAGAGACTTTTTGGTAGCAGATTCTCAGGAGGTCTTATTAATTGCCTGATAATCATCCCTGAGCCTTGGGAGTCAGTGTGTCCCTGTCTTTCCTAGGATTCTTTTGGCTAGAGATCAAAGGAGATTAAATAATTGGTTGGTTGTGTGTGGTTTTTTTTTTTTTTTTTAATGGAAGTGAAATAAAACATTGAGAACTGGGGAACAAAGATCCAATAGAAGAACTTTTCAATGACCTTCATTTTTTTACTCCAGATAATATTGAGTCATAATCAGATATTTTCTGCTCAGGTTTCTGAGCCTTCTGCTGATAATGTTGTTGTTTTTTTATTTCAAAAGTAGTAGAAGTAGAGATCTTAATCCAGTTTCCTGAACATGCCTCTGGTCCCTTCTTCTCAGTGTGGGGCAAGGTGACCCAAAAAACTCTTTTTTTAATCCTCACCCAAGGATATGTTTTTATTCACTTTAGAGAGAGAGGAAGGAAGAAAGGGAGAGGGGGGAGGGGAAGAGAGAGAAAGAGAAACATGGATGTGAGAGAGAAACATTGATTGGTTACCCCCACCCCACTACCCTACATGTGCCACGACTGGGGATGGAACCTGCAACCTTTTGATGTACTGGATCAGGCGTCCTCAAACTACGGCCCGCGGGCCACATGCGGGTGTTTTTTTTTGTTTTTTTTTATTTTATTGATTTTTTACAGAGAGGAAGAGAGGGATAGAGAGTCAGAAACATCGATGAGAGAGAAACATCAATCAGCTGCCTCCTGCACACCCCCTACTGGGGATGTGCCCGCAACCAAGGTACATGCCCTTGACCGGAATCGAACCCGGGACCCTTGAGTCCGCAGGCCGACGCTCTATCCACTGAGCCAAACCGGTTTCGGCCACATGCGGGTGTTTTTGCCGTTTTGTTTTTTTACTTCAAAATAAAATATGTGCAGTGTGCATAGGAATTTGTTCATAGTTTTTTTTAAACTATAGTCCGGCCCTCCAACGGTCTGAGGGACAGTGAACTGGCCCCCCCGTTTAAAAAGTTTGAGGACCCCTGTACTGGATGATGCTCCAACCAACCAACCAACCTACCCAGCCAGGGCCCAAAAACCTCTTTTCTTTTTCTTTTTTTTTTTTTTAAATATATTTTATTGATTTTTCACAGAGAGAAAGGGAGAGGGATAGAGAGCTAGAAACATCGATGAGAGAGATACATCGACCAGCTGCCTCCTGCACACCCCCCACCGGGGATGTGCCCGCAACCAATGTACATGCCCTTGACCGGAATCGAACCTGGGACCTTTCAGTCCGCAGACCGACGCTCTATCCACTGAGCCAAACCGGTTTCGGCGCAAAAACCTCTTTTAACTTAGATCAGTGGCCAGCAAACTCATTAGTCAACAGAGCCAAATATCAACAGTACAACGATTGAAATTTCTTTTGAGAGCCAAATATTTTTAACTTAAACTTCTTCTAACACCACTTCTTCAAAATAGACTCGCCCAGGCCGTGGTATTTTGTGGAAGAGCCACACTCAAGGGGCCAAAGAGCCGCATGTGGCTCGCGAGCCACAGTTTGCCGACCACGGACTTAGATGATTGATGGAGAGGACATTCCCCTGAAACTTTCCTTGAGGCCCAGAGGCAGCCTTCCTCTGTTGGCTAATACAGCTGTCACCACGTGGGAAACATACACAAATGGCTCCCAGGCAGAGGGAGAAAGATCAGAATTCTGCAGAACATCTCACGCTTTCATTCCCTTCCCTTGCTGGTAAACTTTCCTTGGGGGACTGGATGACCCAACCCCTTACAGAGCCATGCTCAGGAGCCTGGGGTCAGTGCAGGAGGCCCACCCTGCCCAGTTCGGGGAGGATGGCCACAAGGCCAGTGCAGGGTTCTCCAAGGCTCACCTGGTACATAACCCAGGCCCAACAAGGAGAGAGACTTTCCAAAGATTCAGATAAACAAACTGCTCCCTGCTTCGCAGACCCAACACCCAGCCACCCACGCCCCGGGGGAGGACTGTGGAAGCGACAGTATCAGAAGGGAGAGGTTACATCTCCTTCCCACGTGGTCTTTGCATTTTGTATGAAAGTTTGAACTCGTGATGTTTCAAATACACCATCACCAAAGCCTTTGAGGACTGGGCTAGATTGTGTCAACTTGGCCTTGCTGCCACTCCCTGCTGAGGTCTCTGTGTTGAAAGGAGAGGCCCCGGGGGGAGGGGAGGGAGAGGAGGGCAATTCCCAGAATGTGCCTTTTCCCGATGGTGAGAGGCCCTTGGTGAGTTTTGCAAGGGGAGGCCACTGTTCTCAAGAAGCAGTAGCAGGCAGGTGACTGAGCCGCCATGAATTTCACAGTAGCTTCCTGGTAACTCCTCAAGAGCCCCCAGCCTCAGGGCTGCTGGCTGAACTTGCTAATGGCGGTTCCCTGACTTTCAATCTCCCACTCCATAATCCCCTGCATTCAAACCAACCCTTAACACATGAGTCACGTAGAGTAATTTCTGTTTTCCTGATTGAACCCTGACTATTACAGTGACTAAGCCAAATCTCAAAATCCCCAAACAACATATGATGGGAGAAACATGTATTCTTCACTTGTCTCTCCACTACCCTTGGTTATAGGACCCTCCAAAAGGGAGGTCATTTAAAATCACCATGTTGGTTCATGGAGCGAGCAACGAAGTTTGAAAACTTCCAAATCTTCCACTCATCCTCTCTATTCTGTAATTTTTTAGCAATGTATTACTATACATGGTTTAAGAAAATGAAGTAATTTAGGAAAGCTTCTAGTGAAATATAAAAAGCCTTCACCCATGAATGTCACTTTACATTTGTCCAACCCCTTAGCATGTACAGCACCAAGAGTGAGCCATAGTGTAAACTGTGGACCTTGGGTGATAATGTGTCAGTTGTAACAAATGCACCACTTTGGTGGCGGCCTCTGATAATGGGGAGGCTACGTATGTAGGGGGGTAGACAGAGTACATGGGAAATCTCTGTACATTCTTCTCAGTTTTGCTGAGAACCTAAAACTGCTCTAAAGATAAAGTTCATTGGAAAAAATGCTCCACCTCCCCTCTTTCAACTTCAGTCCATTTGCTAAAGGTGGCCATTTCTAGCTTTAATTCTTCTCTTCTCCTCTAAATAAGGTGTCTTGACTACTATTTCTTGGCTCATCAACCAGAAATATTAATCATTGACTCCCCATGCTGTTAAAATGACATGTTCTCTCTCATGTGTCTAGGGGTCAGCTGGGGGTTAGATGATCTATGTTGGCCTTGGTCGGCTGGACCAGCTTCAAGCTGTGGGTCTGGCTGGACTTGGCTCCTTGCTGCAGGTTGGGCTCAGGTCTGCTCCACGTGGATTCATGCTGGGGTTCAAAATGAAGGGGCAGGAGCTTTCCTCCTAGACAGGGAAGCTCTTCTCATGATGTTGGCAAAGACGCAAGAGGGAGGAAGCTCAGCTGTACAAGCACATTTCAAACCACAGGCGACATCTCATCAGCAAATCCCATAATCGTGTGACCAAAGTCAAGGGCGAAGTGAGCTCTGTGTAGAGTAGCAGGAGCCACATGGCAAAGGATGTGGCTATGGAAGCAATGAAGAACTGTGGCCTTTATTCACTCTACCACACTTCTCTTAGTGCTGTTTTGTTAATAGGCCTCTCGGTCGGTAACAATATTTTTTTTTTTTACAGAGAGGAAGGGAGAGGGAGAGAGAGTTAGAAACAGCGATGAGAGAGAAACATCGATCAGCCGCCTCCTGCACGCCCCCCACTGGGGATGAGCCCGCAACCAAGGTACATGCCCCCGACCGGAATCGAACCTGGGACCTTTCAGTCCGCAGGCCGACGCTCTATCCACTGAGCCACACCGGTTTCGGTGACAATATTTTAGCTCAAACCATATCACAACACAGCCTTGCCCAATGGTTGTCTTCTTTTAAGTGGCTGGTAAACGTGCTGATTTGTTTCTTAAATCTCAGAACTACCACGGGGTTCTGAGAAAGACTTTGGTTAGATGGTTATGCTCAGAGGATAAGGGAAGCTTGGGGGTAGCTTCTCCAACGTCAGTCTGGCTTGAACCACCCTTGTCCTTGCTCCCTTCCACTTAGTGAAGACTATCTTCAGATGGTGTGTGGACAACAAGTTGCTACAGAAGTATCATATGATCTGCCCGAACGATTACTACAGCGATCCAGTGCCCTTTTCCTCTGCGCCCAAAGGTAAGGCTTCTGCGCTCCTTCAGAGCCTCCACCACGGTCCCAGCGAAGCCCGTCAGTAGCAGGACCATCTTTGCTGCCCTTTCCTTGTTCACACGGTTCTGCACCCCCTTTTTCTTTAATTTTGATAGTGACTATTGGGAGGGTCAGATCTGAGCATGCTACTCGACACATGCAAGGCAAAAGTCTCATCTCTTCAATGTGGAATAGGGTGCTCTTGTTAGCTACTCGATGCCAAGAGGTAGAGAAACGGCTAGAAATGTATTTGAATGAATCATAATACGAAAATCAAATACAAAAACCACGTGTGTTTCAGTGAGCCATAGATAAGCAAGGGAGCAAGTTCCTGATGGAGTTCGAGCATGGCCCGAGGGGTTTTCCCCTATCCCATACAGGACCAGAACACCTTTTCTCCCTTTGAGTATGGGAGGAAGGTTGGGGAGGAAGGCAGAGAAGGATGAGCGTGTGTGTGTGACACAGAGGGGGCGGGGGTTGAGAAAGAGAGAGAGAGAGACAGAGAGAGACTGGGCTAGTTTCTTGTGATGTGGGAGGTATAATCTGACACTGAATGGGGTGGGAACCTGGGTTGTGGGCTGAAGCAGGGAGGTAGTTTTGGGGGGAGCCACTGTTTGGATTTTGTGGCCAAACATCAGGATGGCCTACTGGTGGCAGGCTCAGAAGAAGAGCTCTCCAGCATCCCTCGTCTGAGAGCCTCTTGGCTGATCTCTGGGGCTTTGGAGCTGAGAAGGCACTTGAGGTGGGAAGATTGGGATCCAGGGAGCGGAGCGTGCTGATGCGGGAAGAGTCCACAGGCGGACCGAGCTGCATAAGATTTAAGGCCGGAAATCGGCAGTAGCATCAAGTGTCCTGGGAGCCTAAGCCGCTCGGCCCTTTAAAGTTAGTTGGACACCCATTCTCTGATGCAGATAAAGGAGGAGGGAGTTAACAAGTATTGAGGGCTTATCAAGCCTTGTGCTAAGGAATGTGCGGTGGTACCAGTTTCACTGCATTCTTGCTAGCAGTGGATGTTCTCATTTAACCTTGAGGGGATGTTCGTAAAGGTATAAAACGCCAATACAAACGTTGACTCCTGTGTGAGCTTTTAAGAAGCATGTTCTCATATGGGGTATGTGAACATGCGTGTGTGGGTGACAGTGGCCCGCTCATGTTCCACAACAGACATTCCACCACTCAAGTCCTAAGCCATCAGGGACATAAAATACGGTCCAGGAGTCACCTGTATGCTGAAGAGCAAGTGCATCTGGTAGTAAATGTGAAAGTTTAGGGCAAGGCGTCGAGTGGTCTATTCAGTCCACCGGAGAAATGTCCCGCCCCTCCCCTTGGCGTGGTCACTCAGTTGGCTTCCTCGGTGCCGTAGGCAACCGCGAGCCTGGATATTTGAAACTGACCTTCAGTTGTGAGAAGCGTTCCACCCCGAAGAAAGAGTGGACCAAGAAGCCCGAAGCTCAGTGCAGGAGGGTTCCCAGGAAGGCTGAGGGCGAGTCCGACTACACCATGGACAGCCTGACGTGGGACCCCTCTGTAAAGGCCAAAGGCAGGACCACAGAAACTGCCAAGGTGAGGGCTGAAGCCTGTGCGCAGGGGTGGGGGGGTGGGGGCGGGAGAGGGGGAGGGGGACAGGGAGATGATGAGGGAAGGAGTTCCAGGGACGCAGGATGATGCTGTGCTCAGTCCACAGCCGAGCAGAGAGGAGAGGCGGCCTTGGCCATCCGTGGGTCATGCGGTTGCCACGATGTCAACACACACATCCCTCCGGCTGGCACTGACTCTAGACTCTGTTTGTGCCTCAAAGAAAGCAAGTCCACCGCAGAATAAGAGCTGGATGAACCACCTGCGCATGCCCCAGAGAAAACTGGAGCGGCAGCTCCTCGCCAAAATGGAGAGCCGGACCTGCTTCCTGAGAAACCCTCGCTTCTTCCCTCCTAACACGCCGCGTGGAGGCAAGTCCCTCATCTTTCCTCCCAGGAAGCCGGAGGGAGACTTCCAGAGTGGAGAGCTGAGGTGTGTCTTTCCCCGACTCGCATTCTCAGAAAACCTAACCGTAAGAATTTTCACGGCACGCACTGCCTGACTGTTTAGCCAGGGCCACTGACCTCTCTTCCCTCAGGCCAGTGGTCGGCAAACTCATTGGTCAGCAAAGCCAAATATCAACAGGACAACGATTGACATTTCTTCTGAGAGCCAAATTTTTTAAACTTAAACTTCTAACGCCACTTCTTCAAAATAGACTCGCCCGGGCCATGGGATTTTGTGGAAGAGCCACACTCAAGGGGCCAAAGAGCCGCATGTGGCTCGCGAGCCGCAGTTTGCCGACCACGGCCTTAGGCTGTCAAATCAAAGAATGACCACAGCCAACCCAACCATAGCTGTCCGGTGTGAATGAATCAAAATTGTACCTTTTTTCTTTTTTCTTTCTTCCTTTTTTTGGACAGGTCGACAAAACACCTGTTTTTTGGTGTGCTGCAGCGTTTTAGTAATTAGTTTGTGTGTGCCCTGAGTTGAAAATCGCTGCTTTAGAGTAAAACCCCAGTAGGTCCGGGTCTGGTCTGAAGGATCCTAGACTTTTGCAGGGGGACAGGGTATCATTATCGGAACCGAGCAGGGTTTCAGGGCTCCCCCTAGATGTGGCCTTCGGGTGTCCCCAGAGTCCTGGGTTTGGGCTTTCCTGACCTGCCAGTCTTGAGGAAGAGGGCTCAGTGTTAGCCCGCTAACATCTGGACAGACTGAGTCAGATGGGAGGAATCCCTACAGCCACGTGCTCCTTCCATTGGGGTTCCAGTGTCTTAGGTAATACAAATGTTTAAAATTTGATTAATCACAAATAATTAGTATAAATTGTGATTTTTCTTTAAGGGAGTGCCTTTAGCTATATTCCCATAATTGTCCTTAAGAAGGAAATGAGTTGCTTCGTGAGTTAATAATCTTAATGGGCTTAAAACTATTAACCTTTCTTTATTATACAAATAATATCTTTTCATTAAGAAAAATTGGAAAAGACGACTGTATTAAGATCGCAGTTAACATATTGGTTTAAGCATCCAGAGTTTTCCCCACGCATACTGAAAATGAAATAGGTAGCTATAAATAGTTTTACAAAAATTCAATGATGCTGTGAAATTATTTTGTAGCCTGCTTTAACAACAACAGAAACCAGCCAATGACATGTTGTGAGTCTCTGTGCTGGCTCCAATGTATTTATTTTACATGAATCAGTCACTGTATGGCATTTCACCACGTGGACGAGACTGATGGTCTTTCTCCCCACTTTGCCTGCCCGCAGCCCTGCTGATGTGCCGGTGTTCATCGCTAACCCACCAGTCATATTTTTCACAGATTATGAAATTGGATCCGTTTATGAGGTAGAAATCTTATTTCTTGATATATCCTACTCCATCTGCTTCCTTATTTTTTAAAAGCTTTTATTATGAAATTCTAAAACCATACACAAGACTAGGAAAAGATTATAATGAACCCTGTGTGCCCACCACCCAATAGTTAACTCCAGTCTGCAAATGTGGTTTCATCTATTACCCCACAATTTCCTCGTGTGTGTGTGTGTGTGTGTGTGTGTGTGTGTGTGGTGTCTGTCTGTCTGTCTGTGGGCACATGCATACTTGCAATATTTTAAAGAAAAGCATAGACATCATGTCATTCTTCAGTTAATACTTCAGTATCTCTAACAGCTAAGAACTTAAAAAAAAAATAACGATTATCACAGCCAGCAATATTAATGATGGTTCCTTAATATCAACTAAAATCCACCCATATCTGATTTTCCTCCATTTGTTTTGTTTTTAGAAAGTCAATTTACAGTTGGTTTCTTTGAATCAGAATTCAAATATTACATCTGGTTAAAATATATCTTTATTTCTCCCTTCTTTTAATTTTATTTATATTTTAATATATTTTGATCGATTTCAGAAAAGGGAGAGAGAGCGATAGAAACATCAATGATGAGAGAGAATCATTGATTGGCTGCCTCCTGCACACCCCAAATGGGGATCGAGCCCGTAACCCAGGCATATGCCCTGACCAGGAATCAAACCGTGACCTCCTGGTTCATAGGTCGACGTTCAACCACTGAGCCCCTCCAGCTGGGCAGATCCGCAAATCCTTTTTTTTTTTTTTTTTTAATTAGGGGTTACAGAATGGTGATTTCTAATTCTGTTATTCTTCTTCATTTGATTAGCTGTGATTCCCTGTTCTAAAAACAACTTCTATTCCTGTCCCCTCTTCCATGTACTCTCAGTACCCTTTTAGGTGACTATTTCATGGGTTCTTCCATTGTTTCTTTTTGGAATCATAAGCAAATATATAGGTCTATTGGAACCCCGTCTCCTCCTCACTGTCCTCTGCACCTTGTTCTTTTCACTTAACAGCATATCTGGTGATTCCTCTAAGAGCTGTAGATAGAGAATTTTCCTCATTCCTTTTTCCCAGTTTCCTTCTCAAATTAGTGCTAGCCTCCCACCACCCTGGAGAATCAGGTCAAGACCAAGCCTAGCAGTTGCCAACTCTGCTCACCCAGTGCAAAGACACCGAGGCCTAATCACGACAATCCCTCCACATTCGCGTGGATTGTGCTTTGAAGTTTAAAGAGTGCTACTTGCAAAGCCATAATTCTGATATGTTAGCCCTACATGTGAAACGTTAAATCATTTCACTTTCCTCTTGAACTTGTTAGTTATATGTTATCTTCGGGACTTCAGTGTCTGGTTATCACATTTCAAAGACAGTTGGGGAAGTTGGCAAAGACTCAGAGAAAGGGAGATAAAATAATTTTCGTTGGGGAGCGATAGGGCGAAGGGGGAGCTGCCCGGGACCCTACAAAAGACAGTTCCATGCAGGGCTGGAAGGCGCCGGCTGCGGGCGCCTGTGGTGAGAGGAGCCGACTGCTGGAGCAGTCCTCCCTCTGGCCCGGCCTCGCCTGCTGCGCATCCCTTGCCGCTTGCTTAGCTGTCACTTGTCTGGAAGACCACCTTCCCCTCTCCTGACGGGATTAGATTTCCCCATGGCAGCCTCTTTCTGTACCATTGGTTCTTCCGTGGCTCGGTTTTATTTTGATCTTTCCCACTAGGCTGTAAGTAAGCCCGACAAGGGCAAGACTTATTTCTAGGCTTGTGTTACCATCTCATTATCGGTGCCTGCACACAGTAGGCCCTCAGCAAATAAGTGCCAACCGAATCCGTGAATAGTTGAATATGGGTCTACCTCTCCGTCTTGTCGACCCCTGCTAAGTAAGGTAAATCGAGAGCCAATGAAGGATGCCCTGTTTTACTTTTAAAAATTGTGTGGTGTATGCGCGTGCTCGTGTGTGTGTGTGTGTGTGTGTGTGTGTGTGTGCGTGTGCGTGTGTGTATGCTGGTTGTCAGCAGAGAGCTGCAGCTGTGTACCGGAGCACCGTCACGGCTTCTCCGCGTGGCCCAGGCTTTCCCACAGAAGGGCCACCTCAGGGTAATCGGACTGTACACGCAGCTCACAGTAAATAGCAGAGCTTCTCCGTGAGTTTCCTAGCGAGCAAGATAGAGGTGGCATCACTTTTTATGACCTGACCTTGGCGGTTACCTTGAAGGAGTAGAGAAAGCCATTACTACCTCAGCTTGCTATAGGTTACAAATAAGTTGCTCAGGTTGGCCCAGAGTCCCGAGGAAGATAACAAGATCTCCCCTCTCAATGGGACGGGTGTCCAGGAACTTGGGGACGAGTTTTTAAACTGCTCTACGTGAGCCCTGGCTGGTGAGGCTCCGTTGGTTGGAGTGTCATCTTGTGCACCGGGAGGTCGTGGGGTCAATTCCCATACCTGGGTTTCGGGTGCCTTTCCTGGTCGGGACAGAGGCAATTGATCGATGTATCTCTCTCACATCGATGCTTCTCTCTCTCTCTCCCTCCATCCCTCTAAAATCAGATTTTTAAGAAAAACTGCTACAGGTGATAGTTAATAGCCCGTGTAGCAGGCAAGCGGCCAGACTGGAAGAGGCCCAAAGGCCCTAGGGGAGTTGACTTACGAGGTTGACATTGATCAGAGAGTCCCTGACAGGTCTGGATGTCAAAACGAGTTATAAACTTGGAGATGTTTATGATACATCCCTTATAAAGAAACAGTGCCCAGCATTTATGGACTACTACAAATTAATAAGAAAGAGACCGAGTATATTAAATGGCAAACTGGTCGAAGGCTATGAACTGACAACTCACACAAGAAGAAAACCAAATGGCAAATAGACCTACGAAAAGATGCGCATTGCCATTAGTCGCATGATGGGCGAGGGGAGGGCAGGACAAGGACCTGGAGGGAGGTGATCAGAGAAGGAGCTGTTAGGATTCGAAGACCACAATACGGTCTCTCCACACTCGGGCCTGGTTCACCGACAGAGTAGTGCAATATGTTGTGCTGCCCAACATGGACTTAAATGCTGGTTTAGGAAGACATGCCTGTGAGTAAAACCGTGAAGACATACTTCGAATGTATGTCGCTGTTACCTGGCGGGGGGCCGGGGCGGGGCTTCATCAGTATTGTTAATGTTTATTTCTTGAGCTGGATGACTTTGGGCATGTTATAATCTCTACATTTTCTCCCCAGTGTAATACCTCATGAGATAGAAGCAGAGATGGGTGCATGTATTGAGCTCCTCGTCTGTCTGTGCGAGGCGCTGTGCGGGGTGCTGGTGGGGGTCAGTGTGTGTGAGTTCCAGGCCTTGCCCTGAGAGGTCTCCCGATCTGAGCGAGGGAAGGAGAAGGCAGGGCTTACTGGGCTTACTGGGCTGGGTGGGCTGAGTGAAGGCCTGATGATGACCCTGGCACACGGGTGCCCATGGGAAGAAGTGGCCCCAAAGGATGTGTGGGGAAGAAGACAGTGGGTCAGAGGCTCAGCCCTGCTCCCCACCAGCGGAGGAGTCTGAGCTTCGCTGTCTTCAGCGTGAAGCACTGTCTCCAGGTGGTTCCCACCTTCCCCGGTTATTGCGAGGCCGCCGGGCGCACGGCGGAGGCTTCCCACGCAGTGGCTGTCCTTTTAAGCAGGCAGAGACCAGGTCAGACTGTTTCCGCCTGCATGCTTAACCTTGTAGCTTGTTTTTTCCAAAAAGAAAACAAAACAGAGAGACCAGCATCATGAATCCCCACAGGCCCATCATCACTCAGCTCAGCCGTTCCCAACACGTGGCCGAGCTGATGCATGTACACCCCTACCCCAGGCCGCAGGCCTCCCGCCCCTGCGCGTGCGCGGCCGCCTCAGAGAGCCGCCTTTGCCTCTGCACAGATGGTCATCTCCCTGCAGAACACCACCTCGACCAGCCGCTACCTGCGAGTCATCCCGCCCGCGACCCCGTACTTCTCTCTGGGATTGGGTGAGCACCGCAGGCCTGGCCCTCTGGTGACTCCTGCTCTGTGCCCTGAGCGGGGCCGTGAGCAGTCCCTGGGAGCCGCTCGCCCTCTGCTGGACACCTGCCTGCTGTTCCCTCCTGTGGGGTCTTCGAACCCTAACAGCTCCTTCTTCGATCGCCTCCCTCCAGGCCCTTGTCCTGCCCTCCCCTCGCCCTTCACGCTGTCACTTGCACCAGTACAAGCGTCCCATGTCACAATATGTTTCTCAAGAACAACTTGTCCTTGTTCAGCTCAGGAATCTTAAAGAGCTCTCCGCTGCCCACAAAAATAAATGCTCAGCCACAGGGTCAGGCATGGCATCCCCTAACCCTTGTGGATGGGCCCTGTCACTCTCCCCACCCCGGCATTTTGACCTGGGTCCCCGCCCTTGCAGCCTGACCCCCCACCCACACACACACACACACCTGGTGGCCTGGCCTTGGCCCGGAGGCATTTGCTCACAGAGCAGCCCCAGCCGTGGAGAGTCTGCCCATCCCTCTGGTTGCCGTCGGTTTGAATCACATCAGCCCGAGCCCTGGTCCCCAGATCCTCAGCTGTCGCTTTTGTCACGTACAGGAATGTTCCCAGGAGACGGTGGGATGGTGGCTCCTGGAATGATCTGCCAGTACATTGTTCAGTTTTTCCCCGACTGCCTGGGGGACTTCGATGATTATTCTGGTTGAGACCCAGTCAGCTCACCCGCTCCTGGTCCCCCTGCAGGCCCGGAGGCCGCCCCCAGTGCTGACACGTGAGTGTGTGCCCTGTTCCCTCCCCCCCCCCCTCCCCCCCCCACCCCCCCGCCGCCCCGGAGGTTCGGTCAGGGTTGACGAGTCCCTACAAGGACTGCTGGCTCCTGGGCCCTTTGTGGCAGCACACAGCTTGGCAGGGCCTTCTGGGTGCGGAGGAGGGACCTGCCAGCAGCGTGTCCAGTCTCCCAGTGGAGGCTGAGGGCATTAGCACAGCAGGGGAGGAGGCTGCAGCCCAGCTAACCCCAGCGTGGGCTTCCCAGGCTCGAGGACACCCCTGAGCGGGCCTGGCCACACTGAGGCTGGGAAGGAGCCCTGAGCCTTGTGGGGATGTTGCCTGCGTGGCGGCGGGGGGGGGGGGGGGGGGGGGAGGGAGTAAGGGGTAAGGGAGCAGGGGGAGGGTTCTTCAGGAAAGCTGACTTGGCTGGGCTCCCTCCCTCACAAGCCTCTTCAGCTGGGTACAGGCTGGGAGCTGGGACGGTGACCACAGCCCCCAGGGCCGTGCGGAGGCCGAGGCCGGGGCCTGAGTTCACAATGGGTGCTAACCCAGCTGCTCTAGCCAGGAGCGGGAGCAGGGGTCAGGGCATGTTCCCGCCCCCCTCTGATCAGGGTGCTGGGCGGGGGAGCGTGCTCTGAGCTCCGGCTGGGCCTCAGGAGGACAAGGGCAGCAGGCCCATTCCCAGGGACGGGCCCTTGCGCGTCTCTCCCTGTGGCTGCAGTGTCGCCCGTGCTGGACTGCGGTTACTGCCTCATTGGGGAGATGAAGGTGAGCACGTTCCTCTGCAAAAACGTGGGCTTCAGCGCCGCCAAGTTCTGTGTGATCCCCAAGAAGACCTGGCCGCCCACGAGTTTCAGGGTGAGTGATCACAGATGCGGCCGGGCAAAGAGCAAACCCATCAAAGGAAGCGACCGCGGGAGGGGCTTGTGCACCCGCGGTTGCGAACACGCAGAAAATGGGATTGTATAGCCTCTCTCTCCCACTGCCACGTCCGAACGAGGGTCAGCGTGCATGGAGACGGGTGCTGTGGCTCTGGCTATGCCACTCACATGCACGTGACCCTGGGCACATTGTATCACCTCCCGTGTCCTTCCGGGCCTGGCTCACTGTCACTGCATTTGCTCAGCCAGGCGGTCATTGTGGTAGCAAATGTTGGAATCCCATCAGAGGTCATGGTGGGCAGCTCCTCGGCTGCATTCTGGGGCACATTTGCTTGGCACGGTGCTGAAACACTTTTGGAGCCAACATTTACCCATCTCCCGGAGCGTTCACGTCAACATCAGCATCTCCGGGGTCTTTGGAAACTTGGAAGACAGCCAGCCTTGGGCCAGGATTTCCCGTGGCCCCGTCGGGAAGCAGGACACGTGTGCCCTCTCTCCTGTGTGCTCAGCTCCGCCCGTCCCCGCAGCAGCCGGGCACGCACGCGTCCTCATGCTCACAGCGCTGTGTTTGTTACAGCGGAGAGCGTTCTCTGTGCCCGTGTCTCCGGCAAACAAGTGTTAGATCCACGGGGCCACGTGTTCCAGAGACACGTTTCACTCATTTCTGTTACCTGCCAGGCACCTGTAGGCATGGGCTGGTGTCCCCGGCATGCTCAGGAGGTTCCTGTGGAGGCACCTGGGCTGCCGACGGGATGGCAGCTGCCCTTGTGACTCAGGAGCTTATAGGCAGAGGTGGATTGGGGATGGAGGCAGAGCCGGAAGCCGGCACCTGCCACGGAGGGCGCTGTAGGAGGGCAAGGACTGTGGTTTGGGAATGGAACCTCCTGGGCGAGGCCGTGTCTCATGCCTCCTGCTTTGTGTCTGAAACGCTTGTCAGTGGCAGCCTCGTACCTCCCACCACAGGTCAGCTCTGCGGCGGCCTTGACTTTAACCTTCAGAACCTCATCTGGTTTCTTCATTCACAAGGGACCGGTTGATCCTTGAGATCCTTCCCATTGCTAAGCAGATGTTTGGAGGAGAGAAGTGTGCAATCTAAACACTGGGTTTTCCAGTTCCTCCCACAGCTGTTGTGTAACCGGCTTCTCTTTCAGGCTATCACAACCTCTGGCTTCGTTGAGCAACCTCCCTTTGGGATCATGCCTTCAGTGTTCGAGCTGGCTCCGGGCCAGGAGATACTCATGGAGGTAGGTGATTGGACCTGGGTATATATTTCCTCCTCTGAATGACTGGTCGTGGCTATTTCTTCAACGGCTTGCATGATTTTGTCATCTCTGTGTTCTCTGGACCCAAATTCCCACTCCCACCCCAGGTCCCAGCCTTGGTGGTTTCTGTGGAGGAGCGTGTCCTTGCATTCTGTGGGGGGATGTCTTATGGCCTCTCTCCCAAAGCAAGTGCAGAAAGCCCTGCTTCTCCGCCGTGATACCCGAACATTGCTTGTCCGCACTGTCAGCCTGGGAGTCACTTTCACCAGCGTCCAAGCTGCTTCCATGATCTTCCCATGCTCCTTCAGTCTCTTTTGGACAGCCTCCCCCCGCCCCAAGGTGGTACCTGGGTGATGACTGGCTTGGTCCTCTCTTTCCTGTTTCATCCTTAGTTATATAGTCAGCAAGACTCACCTTCCTTAGGCGTTGCTCTGAGCCTCTGCAGAAGCTCTCAGAGTCTGACCCCCCTGGCTGTGGGCTTCTCCGTTCCAAACCGGCCCCTTTAAGTGCTCCCTTCTGCTCATCACACCTGCTCATTGGTTCCCCAGAAGAGCCTTTGAAAAATGGGATGCCTTCCTGTCCCTGTCTCCCTCCCCGACTCAGGAGCATAGTAGGGTTTTATCGGTCCTTGTCTACTGCTGAGAGGCGGGTTGGATCCTCTTGGCGTAGCCTAGGTCTTGTCAGAGCCTCACCATGGCTTTAAGGAACTGGGACTGGCCACCTCTGAGCAGGCCAGGATGCCCCCCTCATCCCATCTTCCTATGATCCCCAGGAAAAGGAAGAGGGATGCAGCAGGAGTCTGTGGGGGGTGGGCAGTGAGGGAGTCAGGGGAGGGTTTTTTTCCCTTTGCATTCCTTACGTATTTTTTTAAAATATATTTTTATTGATTTCAGAGAGGAAGGGAGAGGGAGAGAGAGATAGAAACATCAATAATGAGAGAGAATCATTGGTCGGCTGCCTCCTGTACACCCCCTACTGGGGATCAAGCTTGCAGGTTCCCTGACCAGGAATGGAATCAAACGTGACCTCCTGGTTCATAGGTCGGCGCTCAACCCACTGAGCCACGCTGGCCTGGCTGCATTCCTGTATTTTGTTTATTGGTTGTTTGGGGGTCTTTTTGTTTTAAAATTTAATCATATTTCCAATTCAGAAGTAAATTCACACTTAAAAATTCAAAAGATACAAACAGATAAACAGTGAAATGCTCCCTTTCACCCCAGCTCCTCAGCCACCCAGAGGCCGCACGCTTACCCGGTTCCTGGGTGCGCTTCCTGAGATAGGCGGTGCCTGGGCAGGCAGATGCACATGCTCTTTCTCTCCTTTGTCTCCATTTCTCCTTCAGACAAATAGCTGCCCACTCTGCCCCCTGTTCTGTACTGTGTGTTTTCCACTTGATGGTGTCGCTTAGAAATCACCCTTATATTTTTATAGTTGCATAGTATTCCACTGTGTGAATGAACCACAATTCAGTTCAGCTGTTCCCTACTGATGACCATGAAGAATTTTTTCTGATCTCTGGCTATTTTTGCACATAACTTAACGCATACATCAGTCTGGGCAAATAGGAGCCCGCCTGCAGGATACAGTCTTTGGAGTGGAGGTGCTGACCGGGGAGTCTCTGCTCATAACTGTGATACATGTTGACCAAATCCCTACCGTGTGGATGGTACCAATTATACTTGCAACAACAACTTGTGAAGGTGTCCGTTTCCTCACACTCTTGCCATTACAGTACGCTACCCACATATTTTTAACTGTTATCTTGGACATTTTTAGTTTTTGTTTTTTTAAAAAATATGTTTTTCTTTATTTCAAAGAGAGGAAAGGAGAGGGAGAGAGAGATAGAAACATCCATGAGAGCGGAACATCAATCAGCTGCCTCCTGCGCGCCCCCTACTGTGGACCGAACCTGCAATCCAGGCACGTGTCCTGACCAGGAACTGAACCGGGGACTTGGTGCACTTAACCAACGGAGCCACACCAGCCGGGCTTGGACGTTTTAAAACACACACAGTGTACTCACTTCCCAGCTTTCATGTGTGTGAGCTCTTGGCGAACCTTACTGCACACGTTCCTCCACCTCTTCCAACCAATCCTCACCTGTCCCTGTAGATTACATGGAAGAAAATCAAGATACCATTTCATGGCATTGGTGAGAGCTAACGTCCTGCTCTTTGCCACTATGAAGAGTGAAAACCTCTTCTCCTGGGTGGTTTTCATGTACATTTTTTAAAAAATATTTTTTATTGATTTTTACAGAGAGGAAGGGAGAGGGATAGAGAGTTAGAAACATCGATGAGAGAGAAACATCCATCAGCTGCCTCCTGCACACCCCCTACTGGGGATGTGCCCGCAACCAAGATACATGCCCTTGACCGGAATCGAACCTGGGACCCTTCAGTCTACAGGCCGATGCTCTATCCACTGAGCCAAACCAGTCAGGGCTCATTTACATTTTGAATAAGGTTCAACATGTGGTCATTTGTGTGTTGGTCCCTGTGAACTTGCTCTTCATATCCCTTTGACCTTACTCTGGGATGGAACAGCAGCTGAAACCCCTGGCCTTAGGTAGGAGCAGGGAGCAGCGGGGAGGGCAGCAAAAGTGGAGAGCAAAGATGGGGTGCGTGTCAGAGAAGAGGAGCCTAGAAGGTGGGGGGGAAGCCCCTTGCGGGGAGGTAACAGGGCACCGTGTCTCCCCAGGTCTGGTTTCTCCCAACGAGCTTTGGAAAGTCAGAGCAGACCTTCGTGATCACGTGCGACAACTGCCAGATAAGGGAGCTGGTGACGTCAGGTGGGTTGTGTGTGCCCGGGGTGGGATGGGGAGCGGTCCAGAAGCTGCCGCTCTGGCATGGACATCGGGGGACACTGTGAGGGCTGCTGCAGCCTCCATGCACCAGGGTCTAGTTTGGGGCCTCTCACTCTGGTCAGACCTTGGAGACCCAAGCCAGTGTGGCCTTCAGGACAGTCCCAAGGAGCCTTCTAGTGAGAGGCAGATGGAAACCTGGGTGAGATCTTTCATCGTTGACTTTGAAACTCACCTTGATCTCCTTCTGGGGAGTTACCAGTGATTCTCCTACAAACAACCCAGATGCACCTCTAGGTTCCTGTAGGGTTAGAGGGGCATCCTGCTGAATTTCAAGATGCCCTTGTTCCTCCCCTTCTTCCATCCATTCATCCATCCTTCCTTCCTGTCTCTCTCCCTCCCTCCCATTCATCTGTCCTTCCTTTCTTCCATCCAACCTTCCTTCCACCCAACCTTTATTTCCTTCCTTCCTTCTTTCCTTCCATCTGTCCATCATCTGTTCGTCCATCCATTTGCCCATCCATCCATCCATCCATCCATCCATCCATCCATCCATCCATCTATCCTTCCTTACTTTCTCTCTCTCTCCCTCCCATCTGTCTGTCCTTCCTTTCTTCCATCCATCCTTCCTTCCACCCAACCTTTATTTCCTTCCTTCCTTCTTTCCTCCCATCTGTCCATCATCTGTTCGTCCATCCATCCCATTTCACTCAGCAAGCACTAATTGAGTGTCTGCAATGTGCTAGGTTATGAGAATCACCTCCTTTTGGTCTGTGAAGACGTGGGGACGTGAATCTATGTGTTGATGGCCCCCAATTCTCCTCTTGTGTACAATTCCCGGGGTCATGACCAAGTTGCATGTGGATGGTAGCATGGGTCCTGCAGCAGCCTTTGGCCCGAGAGCCCTGATTTCAGCCCTAACGAAACTTCGCTACCCTATTTCGTCAGGAATGGGGCAGCTGGTTGCTTTGGAGCTGGTCTATATTTCTGGTGAGAAAAGTCAGCCGGAGCCTGGAGAGCTCACGGACTTAACAGCCCAGCACTTCATACGCTTTGAGCCTGAAAACCTTCAGTCCACAGCGAGGAAACAGCTGCTTATTAGAAATGCTACGTGAGTGACCCCTATGCTCAGCCCCCCAGCACACACCCCTTCTCCTTCCTCACTAGGCCCCGAGAGCCAGTGAGGCAGCAGGTTCCTTCCAGGGGCCAGGGAGCAGTCTGGGCACAGAATGGAAGGATCCAGATTTGCTGCCCATCACGATAGCCACTAGCTACATGTGGCTATTTCAGTGGAAATCGATGAGCATTCAAAAAAGTTAAAAACTCACTTCTTGCCCTGGCTGGTTTGGCTCAGTGGATAGAGCGTCGGCCTATGGACTGAAGGGTCCCAGGTTCGACTCCAGCCAAGGGCACATGCCTGGGTTGCAGGCTCAATCCCCAGTAGGGGGCGTGCAGGGGCAGCTGATCAATGATTCCCTCTCATCACTGTGAGAGCTATCTCTCTTTCCCTCTCCCTTCCTCTCTGAAATCAATAAAAAATGTGTATTTAAAAGAACAACAACTCACTTCTTCAGTGGTACCAGCCACATTTTAGTACTCAGCCACACTGGTAGCTGGTGGCCTCGTACTGGACGGCGCAGATAGGTTTCCATCGCCGCAGGAAACTGCACGGGGCAGTGGTGATCATCCGGGACCATCCTCAGCCAGGAGCGGGGCTCCAGAGCGTTCCTGCCGGCCCAGGAGGGGGGGCCGTCCCAGGCCCAGGGTCAGACAGACCGGCCGTGGGTTCAGTGCTCACTGCCATTGCACCAGGAAGACCTCACGGAGCCTCCCACTCAGGCTGCCTGGTGACCCAGCCCGGCCTTACACAGGCCTCTGCCACCCGGCTGCCATCCTCCCGCTGACAGCTGCCGCCAGCAGCACCCGGAGGCCCGCCCCTCCCACGACCAGGGAGTTCTCACCGCTCCTGGCAGCCCGCGGGCACAAGTCTTTCCCGCCAGAGCCGTCCTGGGAGGCCACAGCTGGAGAGGTGGGGGGCGGGGTGGGGGTCGGTGTGGCAACTCTCGTGTGGTGGGAGACACTAAAGACACTGTCCTGAGATCTGGGGCGTCCAGAGCCCCGCAGTTCAGTGGTTAGAGCACGCCTCCCTGTGCGTGCCGTTTCCCGAGGCCCTGGGGCCCTAACCTCCAGCTGCTGGGGGGGAGGGGGGGGCTCTCTTAGGGGCCTCCAGCTTGGACTCCCTGACCCACGTGCTGCCCCTTCCCCCGCTCCTCCACGGGGAGGGCCTGAGGCTGACCTGGCCATTTCCTGGCCGAGGGGGGCCAGGCCGGGCAGGGACGAGAGGACCTGTTCCTGACAGAATCGGGACCTGACCTGGGACCCACTGTCCATGCCCTCACAGGCACGTGGAGCTGGCCTTCCACTGGCAGATCATGATGCCCAACCTGCAGGCCCTGATGCCCGGAGAGACCTACAGCCCGGACCGCATCAAGTGCCACCCCGACAGGGAGACAGCCTTCGCCATGACCCCCGAGCGGGGCATCCTCACCCCCTACGCAGACCACGAGTTCATCCTGAGCTTTTCCCCTCACCAGGTGACATGACCGGTCACCCACGAGGGGGTCGTGGTGTTGGCACCCTCTGGGCATGTCCTCCAGTGATGGTGAAGCCGCCGCGGGGCCTGGCTAGCTCCCCAGCACCCTGGGGGGCTGATCCTTGCTGAGAGGGGGCCGGAGGGTGTGCGGTGTCAGGATGAAGGCGCTCGTCTTGCCTGGTCCCGCTCTGCACACACCTCATCTGCAGCCAGACCCTGGCCCCCATTCCTCAGTCCGGGTTCTCTGGGATGAGCTCCGTCAAGGGCATCCCCTTCCTTGTGGACCCCCCAGCAGCCCCCAGAGAGCGAGAGGCGCAGGTCCCCGAGGGCGAGGTTAACAGCTCCCGGGTAGAGGGCATGAGCGCTGGGCGTGAAGGCGGGCGGGCGCTCAGGGACCCGTTGGTGAGGTCAGCAGGTCTGCCTCTCAGCCCAGCATCCAGCCGCCTCGCTGTCTGTCCTGGGAGGGGGTGGTGCCGGGGACACACTGTTGGGGTCTGGAGAGGCTTTTCTCCCTGCCCCTCAGGCTCAGCTGGGTGGGGGGGGCGCCATACCCACAGCCACCCCTCTTCTCTCGGTGTTGGGAGCCCGCAGGGAAGCGGCACCTTCCTGGGGCAGCCAGGCTGGCATGCGGCTGGGTTTCAGGGTGCTGTGTTTGCCTCGCAGCTGAAGGATTTTCACAGCGTTTTCCAGATGGTGATAGAGGAAGTCCCAGAGCTCGAGGGGTGAGCAGGGCCTGGGCCCTGGACGAGGGGAGGGGAGTGGGGCCTGCCTTCCCCGTGGGGCTGCGAGGGAGGGTGACGGGAAGGGGTGAAGGAGCTCCCCCGCCCCCCCGTTTGCCTGGCCCTGGCCCTAGGCCTGGCATGGGCTCAGCACGCAGGGAGCAGAGCCCACTGGGCTCACTGTGAGAGCTCAGGCCCCCCGGAACCTCGGAGTTGGGCCCCGGGCTCATTGTTACCACTGGGCAGCCAGGCTGGTGGCCCTGGGTGGTGGGGGGAAGGGTGTGCCCCGTGGTGGGCATTGCTACCAGCGCCCCCCAAGGGGTCTGCAGCCAGCGTCCTGTGGAGATCCCAGGCTGGGCGCTCGGTTGTGGTCCCTGGAGGCAGCAGGGAGGTGGCCCTGGCCCAGGCCGCAGGCTGAGTTGCTGTCGCAGCCACAGGCATTCATCACCGGTTCAGGGCATTGACTGACGGGCCTGATTTTAGGGGGCTTGGGAGCTAAGACCAAACCCTTGGGGCAGAAGCGGGCCGCGCAGGGCCGCGCTCGCTCGGGGCTGCGTGGGCTCCCAGCTCCCGGTGCTCTGTGTTCAGCTCGGACCTGGAAAACCCCTCCTACACCGCGAGCGACGTGATCGTCCTGGAGATCGAGGTGAAAGGCTCGGTGCAGCCTTTCCAGATCCTCCTGGAGCCGTACGCCCTCATCATCCCTGGGGAGAACTACATCGGCCTGAACGTGAAGAAGGACTTCAAGGTAGGGTACAGCTCTCCCCGCCGCGCTGGCCCAGGTGGCGCTGCCCTGGCGCAGGTGGGAGGGGAATGTGCTGGACGGGTGGACAGCGGCCGCCTCCCAGCTCACAGAGGATGCGCCCCGGGGCCCGGGACCAGCTGGGTTTGCACGGATGCTGGGCTGGGCACGCCTGTCCCTTTACCAGCTCCCCAGCATCCTCCAAGCGACAGGACCGTGGAGCCCCTTGCTGTGTTCATGGGTCCTTGGCAGGATCTGGCGCCCACAAACCCTGCGGTGTGGGGTCGGTGCTGTTGGAATGAGCTGGGAGGGTGTCCCTCCCCAGTCCCGGATTTGATGGTCGGGTGTGTCTTTCAGATGTGGAACAACAGCAAGTCCCGCATCCGGTACATGTGGGGGAAGATCTGCGACTGCCACATCATCGAAGTGGAGCCCTGCGCGGGGACCATCGGTACTGCGGAGGGATGACCCGCCCGGGGCCGGGGCAGGAGGCCTGAGGGCGGGGCCTGTGCGGGTTCAGGGTGTCCGGTGATCAGCTCCGGTGTCCCGTGATCAGCCCCGGCAGTAGCCCCGTACCGGTGGGCGAGAAGTCAGTGAAGGCCAGACACCCAGGTACCCGGGAACCTGCCCCTGCTTCCTTTCTCAGCTCTCCCTTTCCCTCTCTCCCAGCGTCCAGCGAGGTCGAGGACTTTGAGTTGAAGTTCACCGGGGGTGTCCGGCCCCACCAGCCAGGACCTGCTGTGTGAAATCAAAGACTCCCCCTGGCCAGTGGTGCTACACATCGAAGCCACGTTTAAGGTGAGGCAGGGGGGCGGGGCGGGGCGTCTGGGGGGTTCCAGTAGGGGGGGTACAGGGGTAGGGCACAGAGTCCACTCCCAGTGATGGCCCCGCGTGTCTCAGGGGCCGGCCCTCGTCATCAGCGTCTCAGCCCTGCAGTTCGGGCTGCTGCGCCTGGGGCAGAAGGCCACCAAGTGCATCCGCATCCAGAACACCAGCCCGCTGCCGGCCACGTGGCACATGCAGGAGAGCGCGGTCTGCCTAGAGGAGCGGCGGGAGGAGGTAAGTCGGGGCTGACTGACCTGTGCCCTGTTGGAACTGTGGGTCTTGGGCTGGGCCTTCAGAGGGTTGAGGCTGGGAGAGGAGACGCTGCCTGGTGGCTTCTGCCTGGCATGGGCCCCAGTTCTCCCCATCTCTGAGGCAGGCGGGTCCCTTCTCGCAGAACTTAACCCCAAACCGGATTTTCCTGTTACTTGCTCTGCCGTCTGATGCGGAAATAGGGAAATAGAACCTGGGTTTCTCCCTCGGTCAGAGCAGCCCAAGTCAGGAAGATAATAGGGAGCTGGCTGGGCGGGAAGCTCCCCAGGCCTCCAGGGAGGGGCCGGCTGGGTGGGCTCACCCCCAGGTTCCCAACTGCTCAGGCAGGGAGTGTGCCTGCAGTTTGAATACCTGCCACCAGGTGGTGCTTGGGCCTGGGCTCCTGCGCCAAAAGGAAAGGCTCCGAAAAAAGAGAACTCAAGATTCGTTTCCACTCAAACAGCCCTTTTATTTTTACTATAAAACTAGAGGCCTGGTGCACGAATTCATGCACCAGTGGGGTCCCTCAGCCTGGCTAGGACTGAAACTAGCTCTCAGACATCCCCAAGGGGTCCAGGATTGTGAGAGGGCCCAGGCCAGGCTAAGGGACCTCACCGGTGCACGATCAGGGCTGGGGAGGGACTCAGGAGGTTGACCAGCTGGAAAGTGACCACAGAGGGCTCCAGGGCATGTTCGGCCCATCTTGATCAGCAGACCTCAGCAACAAGCTAACCTACCAGTCAGAGCATCTGCTCCCTGGTGGTCAGTGCACATCATAGTGACTGGTCGACTGGTCCTGTCTACCTCCTGGTGGTCAGTGCACGTCATAGCGAGCAGTTGAGCAGCCTTAGCATTTCATTAGCATATTACGCTTTGATTGGTTGAATGGCCGACCGGCCAACCAGACACTTAGCATATTAGGCTTTTATTATATAGGATAAGAAAATACTAAAGGTGGAGAAGTATTGTCATCCCCACATTCAAACTGTGGCATCACACTTGACTGTATGATGCGCGATCCAGAAGATGACCAAGTCACGGTGCTTGTTACTCCCCAGTGGCAGTTAGCAGTGAACCATCCACTCTTTTTTTAAAAAATATATTTTTATTGATTTCTGGCAGGAAGGGAGGGAGAGGGAGGGGGGGAGAGAGAGAGAGAGAGAGAGAGAGAGAGAGAGAGAGAGAGAGAAACATCAATGATGAGAAAGAATCATTGATCAGCTGTCTCCTGTATGCCCCCTACTGGGGATTGAGCCTGCCTGCAACCCGGGAATTGAACTGTGACCTCCTAGTTCATGGGCCGATGCTCAACCACTGAGCCACACTGGCCAGGCCTCGGCCACCTGCACTCTTCACCCATACGGGCAGCAGATCCCTGGAGGCTGCCTCAGGCTGTCGCTGCACCGGTGAGCCTCTGGCCCGGTCTGCTTGGTGAAGGCACCTTCCTCTGACTGCTTCCTGCCGAGGCCCCGGTCTTGCATGTCCACTTGCCCTCGCGGGCAGAACGCCGCCCACTTTTCCTTCCACGTTCAGAAGCGGAGGAACGGCAGCCGCAGCCACACAGGCAGCATGGCTGCTAACGTGTTCCCTTCCTCCAGGACTTCCCCTTTCCATTCGAAAGCCGTCCGCCTTGTCCCAGGGCCTTGCTTCTCTCCGTGGGCACCCTGAGACGTAGAAGCTGTGCCATTTGCATGGAGTCACAGCACCCTTGCCAAGTGTCCTGTTACAGAGGCTTGGAGTCAGCACTGCCCCTCTGGGGCGCACTGGGCCCCCTGCTTGGACTGTGAAACCACAGAAGCCTGGGGCCGGGGCTGGGGGCAGGGCGGCATCAGCATCGAGACAGGAACCCTTTTCTTCTGTGAAACCTGACACAGAAGCCCGAGGCCTAGAATAAAGGATGACTTCTCAGGCTGCCCAGAGACCCCCTTGGTAGGCACCCCCGCCCCGTCCTGCCCCTTCTCCCTTCTGAGGAATCCCTGGGATTTCCTGGAGCATAGCTGGAAGCTCCCGGACCACAGCCAACCTCCTCACTTGATAGAGGAGAGACAGGGACAGGCTCACGTGGCTGATGGGTGGCGGAATCCCAAGAGACCCAGTTCTCCACTTCCCAGCCTGTGTTTTTCTCCCACTGAGAAGAGTAACTACATGTTAGAATTGGAGTAATGGTCGGTGGATAGTATATTAAAACACTATTGGGGACGGATCATGAGAATCCTCGTGTTTTCAAATTACACAGTGTTTTACAAAGTATCATACTTTAAAAAGATAATAGCTGGTAAGAACATGTAATGGATAACTTCAAAATGCAATGGGTATTTAATTTTAAGGCGTGCCTTTAACGTCTATGTAAAATGTTTTTTTGTACTTGTTCAGTAGAAACTTATCGGGCCTCTGGGTAAAGCTCGCCCTGCAACTACTGGGCCGCCATGTGCTAAGATTTACATCATCAGCGCGGCTGGGAACCCTGCCTCTGCGTTCTCTGCACTCTGTTCTTTCGGCTCTCAAACCCACGTTGAGATTTGGGGTCAGTTAGGTGTGCTCAGTCAGGGGACCCCGAAACTCAGCTCGAGAGTACAGCCACTCCCCAGGACTCCAAGGGAGGCGTGTGTGAGGAACAAAACCAAAGACAGCAAAGGGCTCTTTCCTTACCAGTGGCGCTCAGGCTCCCAACTCCAGCCAGAGCACACAAGCCGCTCTTTCTGAGTTAGGCCTCAGCAGCCCGGGGTGACGGCCAGCCCCTGCCTCCCACCGGGGCCAGGGAGGGAACTCCAGAAGCCAGAGAGCACAGGGCCCAAGACAGCCCACATGGCAGCCTGGGTGGGAGGTAGGGGTGGGACTGGGCAGGCCAGGCCCATGGGGGTGGACAGGCTGCCCTCCAGGCAGGTGCCCTGTACTCATAGTCTCAGTCTCATGGAAGGAAGAGACCAAAGAGGAACAACCTGCCTCCTGAGTGTGATATTTCAACGTCCAGTGATAGCCTACTAGCCAGTCCGACTGGTGCATTTTATCTAAGTCAGGAATAGGAAGGAGGGCCAGAGAGCCCTGACCCTTTTTCCGTCCCCTCTCCCTTTGTCTGTGTGGGGAGGTGGTGGACCTGCCTGGAGAATGGGGAATACAGGCCTGGGGGCTGGGGCTGGGGGATTGGGGGAGCCTATGGCTACACGGAAGCTCACCCCTCCCCCAGCTTGGTGACTTGGTGGCTTTCCTTCCTTAAAGCCATCAGGGTCTTTTTTTTTTTTTTTTTAATATTTTTATTGATTTTCTTTACAGAGAAGAAGGGAGAGGGATAAAGAGTTAGGAACATCGATGAGAGAGAAACATCAATCAGCTGCCTCCTGCACGCCTCCCACTGGGGATGTGCCCGCAACCAAGGTACATGCCCTTGATGGGAATCGAACCTGGGACCCTTCAGTCTGCAGGCCGACGCTCCATCCACTGAGCCAAACTGGTTAGGGCGCCATCAGGGTCTTGACCCTGCCTACCCAGTGGGCTGGGCAGATCTCAGAGAGCCACCGCACCTGCCCCCAGCACGGTCCCCTCCCCCCATCCCCTTTCCCCCGTTGCCTCCCTCTGCCTTTTACCCCTCAGATCTTGGCCAGTGCCTGCGGTCCTCCTCCTTTACTTGGAGACCCGGTCTTTGTCCTCTGAGTCCTGAGACTCTCACGCAGTTGTGCTCCCCCTCCCGCCTGCCTCCTGTGTCCTGCATGGCTCTTTGAAGAGCTGGGGGCAGCTTGGGGTGACCCTGGTTGGGCATGGCCAGCCCCAAGTTCTGCAGTTCCAAGTGATCGCACTCCTCATCTCTCCGGGTTGACCTCCACATCAGGTGTCTCCGTTCGACATTGAGCCCTCCGGCGGCCAGGTGCACCCTCTGGGGGAGTGCAGGGTGAACATCACCTTGGAGGCTCGTCAGGCCCAGTGTCTGCAGACTGTCCTGGTGCTGGAGGTGGTGAACGGGCCCTGGAGGTAAGGGGGGGGGGAACCCTCACAACACACTTTCTGCATAATCCCGGTATACTCACGTATGTTATGTGTACTTTTTATCTGGCAGTGGCCCCAGTTCTCCCAATCTCTAGATATTTCAGAATTTAAAGGTGTTAAGACATGTGTATTCTATAAAATTTGCAAGTTACAGAAAATGCCCATTATGGTAAAATATGTGCCTACCCCGTGACCCAGCATTAGCCCTTCTGGATTAACCCCCGGAGAGACTTAAGCATGTGCAGCGGCAGCCGTGTGCTCACATGGGAATTCTCAGGGCCCGACTGTTCATAATGACGGAAAACTGGAAACAATCAATATTCAACAGGAGAACAGACACAAAATAGTGGCATATTTAAATGAGTGAATGCCATTGGTTCTGGGAGGAACACACTGAAGGTTTCAAAGGTTATTAGTGACATTCCCCTCTCCCTCCCTCCTTCCTTCCCTCCTTTCTTTCCTTCCTTCCTCCCTTCCTTCCTTCCAGAAAACTCCTTAAATAGGTAAAAATGGAATCGTATAATGAGCCCCCATGTCCCCAGCACCTCCCTTCGTAATTATCCAATCACTGCAAATATTGTGTCATTTACACCCTCAGCCAAATTATTTTGAAGCGTGATATTCGTTTCCTTAAGCTGCCTGGTGGAAATCTTCTGTAATAAGCTGAGTAGTAGTGGTACACAAGTGTTCTTATTTTTTAAACGGAATGTATTTACACTGTGCTTTATGGTCACTTCTGCGTGTGTTTTGTCACGAAAACATTTAAATGCTCATTTTAAATCTTTATGGATCCTCCAAAAATACTGTGCTGCTTTATACTTCCACTTACAGTCTATGAGGCTGCCCATTGTCCCACACTCTCACAGCGACAGACATTAACTCGTTTTGTATACTGTGACCGTTGGATGGGGGAGTAAGTACCAGCAGTGTCTTGTTCGAATGTGCTTTTCCCTGGTCACAGCACAGGTCTGAGTGTGAGTCTTTTCCTCTCAGGTCCTGCATGGCACCCTGAGGGCCTTGACTGTGAATGAAGGTTAAGTCTGTCTCCTCATCAGGGTGAATGCCTTTAAGTCTTTGTTTATTTCCTTTCCTTCTCAATCGCTGATCTTTCTTCTTAAAGGACCGTGTGTTCATCAGAATTTTACAGGTGCAGGTGATGGAAACACGGATGCAACCAAGTTAGGCAAAAAGGGGAGCATGAGACTGGGCAGTCCCCGCCCTGCTGATGGCAGGGGCCCCAGCCTTTCCCCTGCCTGCTCTTCTGCTTCTCTCTCATTCCCACCAGCCTTCCCTCTACGCCACCCCCGCCCCTCCCCAACCCTCAACTCTGCCCCTCTCTCTTTGTTGGCCTTTCTTTCCCCTGTTGGAGAGGGGCCCTTGGCCACTCGGCCCTGAGGAAGGGGTCCACTTAGAACTCCAGGCTCACACACTCCCAGCTTAACCTCCGTGAGAGATGAAACCGGCTTTCTCTGGAGGTAGGCTCTGATTGGTTCTCTTTGGGTCACGTGCCCACCCCCTGTGCCTGGGGAGGGTCTGTCTCAGAAGAAGGCTTGCTGGATCTATACTGCATGAATTTAACCATTTTTCTCATATTTTCCGCTTAGCGTTTTTGCTTCTTGTTCAGGGAGATGGCCTTGGCCTTGCATTTTACTAATTTGATAGATGCCCTTCTTCTGACAACCATGTTTTAAAATCTCAAGCTTTTTTGTTCTTGGGTCGTTTGCTTTTTTTATAGTAATGCTATTATCTTATGGATGCAGCAGCCGCTTACATTTCCCCAAGGAAATGGATTTTTGTTTCCTCAGATTTTGGTTTAGAATCGTCCTTCACTGGTTTTTCTTCTGTGTCTAGTAATCCTTGGCTGCCCATTGGTGTTTTTAAATGGAAGAGGAAGTTGATTTGCGTAAGGAGCTGATGGTGTAAGTTTCCTCTGCATCAGTGGGTGTAGGTGTGTGCTGAGAGCACTCCTCTGCAAGGAGTGCATGTGAGAACCCTCAGAGGACAGAGCTACCTGACCCCGTGAGAGGAAGGGGCCTTGCCAAAGGGGTTAAACAGGCCACGTCAAGCAGCAGGGGAAGCCCACACTGGCCAGCTACAGAGGTCATTCCATTCATTCGTAAATAGGCATGAAGGACAAGGATCTAGCTATTTGGTTGCTTTTTCTCCATGATAGTTTAAAGGCCCAAGGTTACTGCAGGATCTACCCCAGACCCCCATCGCTCTGGGGGGATAAATCCTGCTGCAGCCCAGTCTTCTGTGCGTCGTATGAGCTCAGGGCTTGGGGCACTGGACTGGCTGACTAATCTTACCCCCGCCCAGCTGTTTCCCACATTCATTCTGCAGGGCCTTCTCCTCCAGGGGTCTTAAGTAGTAGTTTTGTTCTGCTCTGTTTTATTAACTGATCTGATCACATCCTTCTTTTTTCTCATTAGAATAGCATTATATTTATTTATTTACTTAATGTTTATTCTTACATATAGTGTATGATGTATTATAATACTAGGGTCCCTCGGCCTGGCCTGCACCCTCTCGAAATCTGGGGCCCCCTCGGGAGATGTCGGAGAGCCAGCTTTGACCTGATCCCCTCAAGCCAGCCGAGGACCCCACCGGTGCAGAATCCATGCACCGGGCCTCTAGTATTCACATAAGATCTTTGGTTAATCTCTTCCCACCGTCTACCCTCCCCGCTTCCCTCTGAGTTTCATCAGTCTGTTCCATGTTTCCATGCCTATGGTTTCTACTCCTGCGCTGAGCATCTGCCCCCTGGTGGTCAGTGCATGTCATAGCTACCAGCCAGTCAGCCAGTTGGCCGGTCACTTAGGCTTTTATATATATAGATATAGATATAGATATAGATATAGATATAGATATAGATATAGATATAGATATAGATAATGTAATGGTGCAGATCTAACAGTTGCTGACCCACTCTCCATCCTTCTCTATCCTCTCCACATCCTCAATATTTTTATTACTCTCTGTCTTTCAATGATAGTCACCCCAGTGTGTGTGAAGTGATATTTCATGAGGATTTTATTTGCATTTTCCTGGTGGCAAGTGATGTTTAGCATCTTTTATGTGCATATTGGCCGTTTGTATATCCTCTTTGGAGAACTATCTATTGAGATCTTCACCCTTTTTAAAAACATACATATATAGGGTTGTCTTTTTATTATTGTTGGTGGTGCATATACCTCACCCACAGCACACTATCATGATTACTGTAGATATATAGTAAGTCTTAGCATCCAGTAGAGTGATTTTTCTATTTTATTGCTCTTTCAAAAAATTGTTTTGGTCATTCTGTGTCTTTTGTCTTTCCATATACATTTTATAATCAGCTTGTTTATATCTACAAAATCCTGGCTGGGAGTTTGACAAGAAATGTGTTAAACCTGTACATCAATTTGGGGAGAATTGACACTTTTACTATGTCGACTCTCCCCATCCATGAACACACATGTCCCTCCACTTCCTAATTTCTTTCATCAATGTTTTGTTGTGTTTGGCACACAAATCCTTTACATGTTTTATTAGATTTAAACCTCAGTTTTTCCATTTCTGGAGTAATTTTAAGTTTCTGTTTCCACATGTTCACTGTTGACATATGAAAGTGTGATTGATTTTTTTATGTTGATTTTGTACCCTGTAACTTGGCTGCCTCGTTAGTTCTAGGAGCTTTTAAGAAATAGGTCCCTTGGGATTTTCTGCAAAGACCGTCATGTCTTTTGCAAATAGGGACAGCTTTATTTCTCTTTTTCTGATCAATATGCCTTTTGTTTCCTCGTGTCCCAGCTACCTCCCTGTGTACGCCGAGGTGCAGGAGCCTCACGTGTACCTTCAGAGCAGCCAGGTGGTGGTCAGCAACCTCTACCTGGGCGTGCCCACGAAGGCAGACATCACACTCATCAATGGCACGCTCCTGCCCACCCGGTTCCACTGGGGCAGAGTGAGTGAGCCCTCAGCACTGGAGGCCCCTGGGGAGGGAGACGCTGCCCCTCAGGCACCCCCAGAACAGATGCTCAGCCTCCCCTCAGTACCCAGAAAATCTGGGCCCCTCGAAGGAGCAGCACATCTGGTCTGGCTTTTCCTTGATTTGCCTTCAGGGAAGTCCAGTTCCCTGCCTGAGGAGTCTCAGGGGCACACAGCTAGACCGCCGGCCCGTGACTGGTCCACGCAGCTGTGGGAGCCCTGATGAGGCACTGTCCACGGACTGGTTGGAGCCTGCTCTGCCCGCCAGGGGACAGGGGCCACATTCCTGTGCCTCAGAGGCATCTGCTCTCTGCTCCCCATAACCCTGGCCCTCCAGGGCAGCTTATGTAGTCCAGGCCACCCTTGGCAGGTCCATCTGGGAGGGGGAAGGAGAAGAGAAGGGACCTGGGGTTCATCCCCACCAGTAAGCACCCGGCCATCCCGTCCTGCTGTGGCCCCCTGTCTGCACCTCCAGCAGAGCTGCCGAGCACCCTGTCCGGACCCCTGATCCATCCTGGGGGTCCAGCACCTGACAGGAGGCCCACCCTTGTGTCCGCCAGCTCCTGGGGCACCAAGCAAGCTTCTGCAAAGCAAAAGTCTCCCCCAGACGTGGCACCCTGGGCCCCGGTGAGGAGCTCCAGCTCAGCCTGGAGCTGACGGCTCATACCCAGGTGAGCGGGGATGGGAGGGCCGAGGAGCTGGAAGGCACCCAGTGGCTGTCTGCACCCGTGCCGCAGGGAGGCGGCCTCAGGCCCACGCCTGGTCTTTGGGGGTAGGGAAGAGATTTCTTGTATTTGGGTCCCCATTCCTGTTAGGCCTGTTCTTTAGGGACACGAGGTCAGAAAGCTTGCAGCAGGCCTGAAATGGATGTGCCCTGAAACCCACTGGCCATATCCCGCCTTTGGCACAACTTGAGCCCTCCCAGGCCGCTCTCTGTGGCCACGGGCGGGCCTGTCTTTCCAATTTGCCCCAGGACTACAGCAGGGCTGTGCTCGGGGAAGGCCCTGTGCTGGTATTGCTGGGAGGCTGACTAGCAGCCAGGTTCCTCCTAAGAAGGACACAGCTTCACCCGGCTGGTGTGGCTCAGTGGTTGAGCATCGACCCATGAACCAGGAGGTCACAGTTTGATTCCATTCCCGGTCAGGACACATGCCCAAGTTGTGGGCTTGATCCCCAATAGGGGGCATGCAAGAGGCAGCTGATCAACGATTCTCTCTCATCATTGGTGTTTCTATCTCTCTCTCTCCTCTCCCTTCCTCTCTGAAATCAATTAAAAACAAACCACATATTAAAAAGCGGGACACAGCCGAGACCGGTTTGGCTCAGTGGATAGAGCGTCGGCCTGCGGACTCAAGGGTCCCGGGTTCGATCCCGGTCAGGGGCATGTGCCCTGGTTGCGGGCACATCCCCAGTAGGGGGTGTGCAAGAGGCAGCTGATCTATGTTTCTCTCTCATCGATGTTTCTAACTCTCTATCCCTCTCTCTTCCTCTCTGTAAAAAATCAATAAAATATATTTTAAAAAAAAAAAAAAAAAAAAAAGCGGGACACAGTTTTTCCTGTGCCGAGGCCCGCAGGAAAGCCATCGGGGTGGCCTATAAGAGGAAACTTCTTCCTTCAGAGCCGAGCAGACCCAGGCCGCACTTCCTCACTGGCCACAAGGGGGCAGTGGCCTGTCTTACACAGCGGAGCCTGGGGTCTAGGGGACACTGACGCGCCCAGGCCTGGCCCGAGCGGACCCTCGCAGGAAGGGTTTGACTTCTTCTTCTTTTTCTTCTTCTTTTTTTTATTGATTTTTTTACAGAGAGGAAGAGAGAGGGATAGAGAGTTAGAAACATCCATGAGAGAGAAACATCGATCAGCTGCCTCCTGCACACTCCCCACTGGGGATGTGCCCGCAACCAAGGTACATGCCCGTGACCGGAATCGAACCTGGGACCCTTCAGTCCACAGGCTGATGCTCTATCCACTGAGCCAAACTGGTTAGGGCAGGAAGGGATTGACTTCTGCGGTAGCAGTTTCATCAGAATAAACATGTCGCTTCCGCAGACATCCACTTGCAGGGTCTCCTTTCGTGTGGGCAAGTCCAGATACTTGGAGCAGACACAGCCAGGAGCCCTGAGGAAGGGCCGGGCCTCCTGGGCGCAGGGTGTGGGCTGAGGTGGGGCCTGTGGGTGGTGGCTCACTGAGGGACTAGGGAGCCTCCCACAGACATGGGCCTGGACAGACGTCAAGGCCTCTGTGTGGAGTGCCTCCCACAGCCACCACCTGCGCCGGGAAGACCTCCGGAGCCCAGCCCGCCCGTGCTCACGTGCCCCCGGTGGGCTCTGTTACAGGACGAGCTGACCGATCTGGCCCTCCCTTGTACCGTGTCAGGCATGAAGGAGCCGCTGGTTCTGGGCATTTCTGGGAAACCCCAGGGACTGCACGTGAGCATCACCATCTCTACGGAGGGCGCCAAGAGCAGGTGAGCCCAGGGCTGGGGCCGGGGCCTGAGTGCTGAGGCGACCATGTGAAGGAGCAGCATTGGCCCCTGGTGCCAGCCTCCTCCCAGCTGGTTCCTCCAGCCAGGAAGGGGCTCCCTAACCACCTCTGTGGGGACAGATCCCTCTACCCCATCCTCGCCCTCTCTGTGGTCTTCCCGCCCCCTCTCCACACAGCTGGAGGCATGGTGTCCAGGCAGGTAGGAGATGGCAGGGGCAGGGCTGTGGGTACCTTGGGCTCTCCCGCATGAGGCTCAGCAACTGGGAGACAAGCCATTCCTCCCCGGCCAGGGCGAGTTGGTGAAATGTGAGGCCTCCCTTGGCATCCTAGGCTGACAAGAAGATGTCTGTGGGGTGGCAGCTTGACGAGGTGGAAGTCTGAGGGTGAAGCCTGGTTGCTAGACAGCACTCGCGCCCCCTCCCACGGTGGCTCACTGGGCAGGGCCAAGGGTGGCATGTAACCTGGTGCCCATGGGCACGGGGCAGTGTCCCCGGCACAGAGCCAGGCCACAAGGAGGAGCTCCGCCTGGACTTCGGCGCGACAGTGCCACTGAGGACCTGCGTGAGTCGCCAGCTCATCCTGACCAATCGCTCCCCGATCCAGACCTCTTTCACCCTCAAGTTCAAGTACTTCGAGAGCCCTCAGAAACGCCTGAGCCAAAAGCCCAGCATGTAAGTCTGGTTTCTTTCAGGGGCAGTCCCCGGGGAGGAGGTGGCTGCGGGGAGCGGGAGGACGTGCTTGCACAGGTAGACATGGGGAAACGCAGACAGGAGATGGTTTCTGCTGCCCAGCTCCCAGACCCTGAGGGGGCCTGTGGAGGGGCTGGGACTGTGGCCCCTTCTCCTCAGCCTGGCCTGCCTGCTGAGTGGAGGGCTTCTGATTCAGGCCAGTGACGGAGGGAGAAGTTACTGGGGGCGGAGGGAACTGTGTGGGCAGAGATGTGGCAGCAAGGCAACCTGCAAATCTGTAACTTGAAGTCAGCCACAAAGTATTTACACCGCAGCAATTGGCAGTTTACCAGCGCACCACTGCAAACACCTCTCCTCCAAGTCGCCTCACACAGGGGAGCCCAACTTTAAAAGCACTGCTGCAGATGGCGGGGAGCCGCTAACAGCTTCTAAAACATTAACTCTCCCGCTCCAGAAGGATTAGTGTGTGCTCGATGCTGGACAGATGTCAGCAGGAAAGACGGGAAACAGGGGCCTTTGCAGAAAGCTGAGCAAGCGATGGGGAGTCTGCGCTGGGCTCATCTCCAGGGGTCAGAAACTGGGCCAGGGGTGCCTACCCCAGAGCCCCACCGAGTTTATGGGGAGGCAGTCCCTGGGGCTGGTGGGTGGCAGGAGTGTAGCCGCAGCAAAGGCCAGAGAAGGAGGTGAAGAAGAGGCCTGACCAGCTCTCCCCTGGAAAGCTGGCCGTCAGGGGAGGTGGCTCAGGCCTGAGGAAGGGTCTAGATGGCTTGACGCTCTTTCTGTGTCCTCCTGGTAAAGCCCCGACGTGTCTCCTGCCCTGCTGAAGACGGACCGGGTTCGCCAGCAGTTGGCCAAGCGGGAGCAGCTGGGTAAGAGTTCACGGGGCAGGCGCTGAGCCCAGGCCTGGCCGGAGCGGGATTGTCCTCGGCTTCCTGACTCTGTGGACCCTGACCATCTCAGTGTCTTTTTTGTTTTAATGTATTTTCATTGATTTCAGAGAGGAAGGGAGAGGAAGAGAGAGAAACATCAATGATGAGAGGGAATCATTGATCGGCTGCCTCCTGCACGCCCCCTGCTGGGGATCGAGCCTGCAACCCGGGCATGTGCCCTTGACCGGAATCGAACCCGGGACCTTTCAGTCTACAGGCCGACGCTCTATCCACTGAGCCAAACCAGCTAGGGCTCCGTGTCTTTTCTAGCCAGGTCCCTGAGCTAGCTGTGCCCCTCTCCCCCAGGCCTCCCCCGCCCCCCACCTGACAGCAGCCCTCTTTTGAGTGAGGCCATCTCCTTGTTAGGGCATTAGGCTTGGGCACAGGCCCAGGATTTGATTTGGGATGGGTGGTGGCTCAGAAGGGAGGGGTCCCCTGGGGGCTGGCCCCTGGACTCCGGGATCCCAGAAGGAGGGTCTGTTTTGCTGGACCAGGGAGAGACTGGGGAGGCTTGTCTGGCACAGTGTTTTGCTAACACCTGAGGGTTTGGACCTCATAGCCCCCCTCCCCGGGGTCCTGAATCCTCTTCCCTGGTTCCCGCCCCCCCCCCCCCCCCCCCCCCACAGAGTTCATGGAAAACATGTTGTCTCACGGGAAAGGAGCATCCTTCTTCCCCCACGTTTCCCAGGGCACGCTGGACGCCCACCAACAGCTCCGCATCGACATCACAGCCTGTGCGAACATGTGGGGCGAGTACTGGGACAGCCTCATCTGCAAGGTACGGGCTTGCAGGCGGGTCACGGCCTGGGGGGCGGGGAACCTGACCCCAGCCCTCGCCTCCACGCTCTCTCTTCCCCAATACCTGGCCCCATTGACTCTCAGATCTCAAGAGAAGAAACCCTTGGTGGGGGTGGGGGCGGGGGTTGTTAATACTCGAACAAATAGCTTGGTGCCAGGTTCCTTTCCTTCTCAGCATCATTTGTAAACGGAGAGTGGGGGGAGGAAGGAAACAACCTGAGCATCCACATCTGTCAGTCGAAGATTTGATTACAATGTGGGCTCCATCCATCCGATGGCATTCTGCACAGCCCTTCTATGGTGCTGTAAACCTTCGTTAGTAAAATTATATGTCATGAAAAGAGATGATCAAAAGAGATGCCGTATGCTCCTCATGTATATCTGTTTCATGTACACAGAAGAAGTCTCTCCAGACAGTTGTACATGAAAATGTTGACAGAGAGTCATGCTGGGGGTGAAGGATTATGAGTGATTATCATACTGTGTTTTAAAAACATTTTTAATAGATTTTTATTGGATTTCGGAGAGGGAGGGAGAGGGAGAGGGAGAGGGAGAGGGAGAGGGAGAGGGAGAGGGAGATGGGAACATCAATGATGAGAGAGCATCATTGATTGGCTGCCTGCAACCTGGGCGTGTGCCCTTGACCAGAATCAAACCCGGGACCCTTCAGTCACAGGCTGATGCTCTATCCACTGAGTCAAACCGACTAGGGCAAATTAAAAACATTTTTTACTTTTTATTAGCAGAGAGAAATAATAGTTATTTTCATTTAAAAGATACAGTCATTTGATGAAAGGGCCTATAAGAGGTGACAGATGGCCAGGCTGGGAGTCCTGTGCAGGTCGGGGGGAGGAGGGAGGGCTGGGCAGGCGGGACAGCAGAGGGACGGGCAGGGAACTGGCCTTGGGGTGTCTAGGGTGAGCATCCACCGGTGAGGAGTAAGGCCAGGCCCTGCTGGGCCCAGCCGTGGAGGCCCTGGGCTGGCTGGAGAAGGAAAGGCTTTGCATCGAAGGGAATGGGGAGCCAGGGAAGGTGGCGGCAGCCGGCGACAAGGGACAAAGGATTGGCATGTGTTTGCAGGTGGGAGACCTGCCGCCCTCAGTCATCCCGGTGCACATGGTGGTGGTGGGCTGCCCCATCAGCTCTCTGAGGACCAACTACACCACTGACCCGTTGCAGAAGGAGCCTGTCCTCAGGTGCCCACGCCGCCGCCTTCTCCGCCCCCTAGAGATCCTCTGGCCTCCGGCCTGGCTGCTTTCTTCTTGCTTTTCAACTGGCCCGGGGCCACTTGGTGCCACCCAGCAAGAAAGCCCAGGACAGGGTTGCCCTGGAGGGGTGAGGCCTCAGGGGACATGGCTGTTATCTGCACAGCTCAGAAGGCTTGTGGGTGGTAATGAGTTAGTAGTCAGTGTGGCCTCAAGTCCGCGTGGCCAGGGCCCCCCATACCAACTGAGGTGGGATGTGTTGTCAGTGTAGTTGTAGGGAGAGGGGAGGGGTGTTCCTGGGGCAGGGAGCAGCCCTGGGTCAAGTTCACCAGGTCATAGTTCACCAGGCCCTGCATGGTCTTGGTGAGTCCCGGATGAAGACAGACCACGGTGGGGCCTCCTCCTTGCCTGCGCCTCCACGCCGGCTCCCCGTGTGCCGCTTGGGACTGTGCTGACCTCGCTTCCTGCCTCCAGGTTCAGCACGCAGGTCTCTGGAGGAGAGACAGTCACCCGTGTCCTTCGCCTGAATAACTCCAGCCCCTGTGGTGAGGCGCTCACGAGAGAAAATGGGGTTCTCATTACAGTTTGTGGGCGTGGTGGGCCAGGCTGGGAGGGAAGACGGGCTGGGAGAAGCTGGATAGAGCAGGAGGGTATAAACTTATGGATTTTGTTTTTTAATCCCGGAAACATTGCCCGCAAGTGGTAGGAGAGAGGAAGCGAGGCCCCACACCGAGTGGGGTAACAGGCAGCCTCGGAGGGGCTCAGGGAGGCGGGGCGTGGGAAGACGCACCTGCCTTGTCCCTCCTCCTCACCCCCCCCCCCCTCCCCGTCCCACACCTGCCCCAGACATCCGCCTGGACTGGGAGACCTACGCTCCGGAGGCGAAGGAGGACCAGCTGCTGGAGCTGCTGGTGTTTTACGGGCCCCCTTTCCCGCTGCGGGACCAAGACGGAAACGAAGTCCTGTGCCCCGAGACCCCGGAGAGCAGCAGCTCCTCCCAGTCCCCAAGTGTCTCTAACGAGTCATCGGAGTCGTCGTCCAGCCCGGAGGCAGCCCATTCTGTGAGCAAAGTTGCAGGGGGGAGGGCTCCGGCTGGCCGCCCGGGGGGGCGGGGGTAGGGGGGCCAGTGGGCCTGGAGCCTGAGCCTCAGCAACATCTTGACGACAGGCCGAGAGCAGCGCCAGCGACAGCGCCAGCGACAGGGCCGCGCCGATCATCTCGGTGGTCCTGCAGGAGCACGAGGGGGTGCCCTCGGACCACCTGTACCGCATCAGCCCCAAGCAGATGGTGAGTTGGGGCTGGGCTGGGAGCTGCCTCGAAAAGTGCCTGCTGGCCAGACAGGGGCACCAAGCAGCACTGAGCCTGGGTGCCCGTGCCAGGTGGTCCCTGCAGGGGGCAGCAGTGCCATCTCCATCTCCTTCACCCCCATGGTCCTCGGCCCCCACGTCCTGCACAAGGTGGAGTGTGTTGGCTACGCCCTGGGCTTCATGAGCTTGGACAGCAAGGTGAGCCCTCCTGGCCTGGGGTGGGGCCACGGCCGCCGCCTGCTCAGCCCAGCGACCGCCAGTGACCAGGCCTGGGCCCGTAGGTGGAAAGGGAGCTTCCAGGGAGGCGGCGGCGCCTGCAGGACTTCGCCGTGGGCCCCCTGAGGCTGGACCTGCAGGGCTTCGTGAGGCCCGCACAGTGAGTCCGCTGGGCGGCCCGGCCTCCCTCCTTCCCCCTGGGGAGCACCCTTACCCGGCCCTGGTGGGGACCAGACAGGGTTCTGGGAGCAAGACCACGGAAGTGGGAGGGGGAGGGAGGAGCAGCCAGCAGGTGAGCCCAGGTAAAGGCTGGCCAGGCAGAGTGGGGGGCTGCCAGGAGGCCCCAGAGGCCCAGCCTGGCCCCGCCATGCCTGTTGCTGGCAGGCTAAGCGTGGAGCGGGACTACGGCGGCGGCATGCAATTCCGGCTCCAGGCCAGTGACCTCATCCCCGAGCAGCCCTGTGCTGGGGTGAGTGTGCTGCCCCTCCCATGTCCCTGTAGGCCCTTCTGAGGCACAGCACCCCCACCCACCCCACCCCAGAGCCCTGGGCCTGAGGCGAGGGGAGATGCATCCTAGCCCGCCCCCCTCTGTGCCCACCCAGGTGCTGAGTGAGCTGGTGACCACCCATCACCTGAAGCTGACCAACACCACAGACATCCCGCACTACTTCCGGCTCCTGGTCTCCAGGCCCTTCTCTGTGTCTCAGGATGGAGCTAGCTGCACCTGCAGAGCTCCTGGCGCTGGCTGGGATCAGGAGTGTGAGGAGGGGTCAGCCGCAGCCGGCAGGCAGCTGGTGCTCCACCCGCAGGAAAACATGCTGGTCAGTGGAGGGTCCTGGGGTCCTCAGCCTCGTGGGCACACTCCTCTGGGCAGAGTCACCTTCCTCTCTCATACATGCACACGTGTGCAGACAACTCGCCTCACACGTTTGTACGCAGACACAAACACACAGACCTGTTTATCCAAACCACACGTTTGACCCCTCAGCCCATGCCCTGGGCACCCAGGAGGGCACCCAGGAGCGCACTCCCACTAGACACACCACTTCCAGCCAACACGGGCCCTCTGCACAGGTGGCTCACACATGGAGGAAGGACCAGGCATACCAATGTGAACACAACGCAAGTCCCAGGCAAGCAGACCCTCTCAGTCCCTCTGCCAGCACCCCAGTCAAGGCCGAGCATGCCCACCAGCACCTCCACTTTGCACACAGCCTCCCCCTTCCCACGTGCCCTCACTCAGGTGAGTTCACAGCTTGATTGCCATCTGCCCAGGTCCAAAGTGACTGTCCCTCTTCTGAGACAACAGAACCCTGGATTTGCAGAACTGGGAGGCGGGGTGGTCCTGGGACTGCCAGGCGGTGGGAACCACAAACGGCTGCCTCCTTCCGTTTCTGAGGCACGTGGCACGAGGACAGGTCACAGGCCACCTGAGTGGTTGCGTGTGTGCACCCCATCTTCACTGTGGGCTCCCAGGTGTGTGCAGCCAGGCAAGGACAGCCAGCCAGGCTGGGTGCCCCGCCCTCTCTCCCCACCCCGTTCTGCTTCAGATGCTCCCTCCTCCTGTCCTCGGAGGGGCTGGGCCCTCACCCACCTCTCTGCACTCTCCTGGGTCATCTCAACCACATCCAGGGCTTCAGGGAGAAGCTACCCCTTTCAAAATGTGTACTTCGGGGTGACTGTCGGCCATGTGCTGCCTGCCCGCCTGACTCCTGACCAGAATTCCCCCCCACACAGCACCGGCCCAAACCGAATTCCCGCCTCCCTGCCCCCAGCCCTGCCCCCAGCGCACCTCCTCTCAGCGGCTGCGTTGTATCTCAGCGAGTATCACCCACCCTAGCCGGCTCTGAGCAGCCACCCAGCCCTGCTGCCGCCCTCTCCTCAGCCTCTCAGCACACCGCCCTTCTCTTCATCCCACACCCATGTCTTGGTCTAGGACAGTGGTTTCCAAGCCGAGGCCTTTATATATATATATATATGTGTGTGTGTATATATATATACACATATATATATATGTATGTATATGTATATGTATATGTATACGTATACGTATACATATATATATATATATATATATATATATATATATATATATATATATATATATGTATATTTTACAGAGAGGAAGGGAGAGGGAGAGTTAGAAACAGTGATCAGCTGCCTCCTGCACGCCCCCTACTGGGGATGTGCCCGCAACCAAGGTACATGCCCTTGACTGGAATCGAACCTGGGACCCTTGAGTCCGCAAGCCGACGCTCTATCCACTGAGCCACACCGGCTAGGGCACCAGTGGCCTTTAGAAAGCTTGTTAGAAAGAGATCCCAGGCCCCGCTGCAGCGATGAGAGAGAATCTGTACTTTTGACAAGTGCCTCAGTTCACTGATGCCTGGGCCCGAGGAACACACGTCAAGCCCCATCCTCTGGGCCCACGTTGCACCTTAGCTCCTCCAGGCCTCTCACCCACTCGAGCTCCCCCAGCCCACCTTCCCGCAGCAGCCAGTGGCCTCTGAGGAAGGCAAAGCCGAAAGGGACGTCCGTTTAAAACCCATCAGAGGCTCCTCCCTGTCCTTAGGAGGGAGACACAGGCCTTGCCTAGGCTCCTGTGAGGGCATCAAGGACGGTTTGCCATCGTCTCCCCTCTGGGCCCTCTGCTCCTAGGGGCCGGCACAGGCTCATCCGGGTAGTGACGGGTGCTGGGCCCAGAGCAGGCAGATAGTGTCTGTGGGATGCATGTGTCTGACGGGGCTCTGGGTGGGGGTGGGGAAGCACACACTGGGCTCTTTGCTGGGCAGGGCCGGGTCAGCCGGAGCCCTGCAGGCTGTGCTGTCATGACTGAGCTGCGGCCTTGTGGGGCCTGCAGGGGCCGTGGGAGGGAGGGCCGGACAGAAGCTGCCACCTGCCTTCAGCAGCCTCAGGTGACGGCTGGATCTTGTCTGTCAGGTGGATGTGTCCTTCTCGCTCTCCCTGGAGCTGCTCTCCTATCAGAAGCTCCCGGCTGACCAGATGCTGCCCGGAGTGGACATTCGGCAGAGCAGGAGTGGAGAGAAAGAGATGGTGTTTACCCAGAATCTGCTCCTGGAGTACGCCAACCAGACCACTCAGGTGAGTCCCAGGCCTGCCCCACACTGTTCTGGTGGGGTCAGAGGAAGACAAACCCTGACAGGGCCCTCAGAAATAAGAGGAGCCCAAGTCCTTACTGAGGGCCCAGTCTGTCTTGGAAAAGGCCTTGCCATGGAGAGATGAGGGTCATTCATCCTTACTTGTCTTAGGAGCTCAGAGCCAGGTGAGGTGCTATAAAGTAAAAAATCAGGGAAGGCTTCCTGTAGGAGGTGGCATGTGAAGCCTCCCATTTAATTACTGTTTAATGAAAAGGGAACCACATTAAAAGTCAGGCCGAGGGGATGGCCCGATGGGTGGGAATAGCACTTGAGGGACAGATGCTCGGGCTCGTGTGGGGCTGAGCACCAGAGTGAGGACCACAGGCCTAGTTCTGTGGACTGTGACAGGTCACGGGCTGTGGTGTGGCACTGAGCTGGAGGGGCCCAGGCAGGTAGAAGCCCATGAGAAATGTGAAGGAATGGTCTGGCCTGAGAGGTGGATTCCAAAGAGGCCAGAGGATTTGAGCACTGGAGCCGGGGGCAGGGGAGGCCAAGGTGAGGCGGTGGGTTGGCAGTGCCTGAGGGTGAAGTGGTGGCAGAGGGGCTGTCAGGAGCTAGGGCACTTGGCACAGGCAGGGCCCGATGTCAAGGGAAAGGGGGAGATGGCCTAGGGCCCAAGGAAAACAGGACTGGGCCTTGGAGCCCCCGTGGGAGCAGGGAGGAAGGCAGGACAGCACCCGACCAGGGAGCAGAAGCCACAGAGCCTGATCAGGGCAAGGGTGGCAGGGGGAGCAGATGGCGCCTTCCTCTGGGCAGAAGCCCATCAGTAGCTCCGTGCTGCCTGTGTGCTCCTCAGAAGCGTCAGTACTTGGGGTCAGCAGGGCTCATGTGTCCCTGAGACGCTGGCTTAGAGCTCACCAGGGGTAGGCAAAGTCACCTGGTCCCCACCAAGTTAACGGCTCTGTCCCCGTAGGTGGTGCCCCTGCAGGCCACCGTGGCTGTGCCCGAGCTGCAGCTCTCCACCAGCTGGGTGGATTTTGGGACCTGCTTTGTGAACCAGGAGCGAGTCCGGGAGATCTACCTGATGAACCTGAGTGGCTGCCGGAGCTACTGGGCCGTGCTGATGGGTAGGCCATGCTGTCCTTCCTGCCCACTGCTCCCCTGTGCAGCTGGGCCGGGCCCCCAGGAAGGTGGCTGACACCACCTGGGATTTCTGCAGGGATGGGACTTCCTGGGGCAGCGCATGCAGCTGCCTGCCACGTATGTGCTCCCTTCCCCGCGATGCAGGCCAGAAGGAGCTGGACCAGGAGCCTGCGGCATTCAGGGTCTTCCCGAGCAGTGGGCTGCTGGAGGCACGCTCTGTCAACGCGCCTCCCACCTCCATCATCCTGCAGGTTCTCTTCACCGCCAGGTACAGCCCCTCCCAGCCCCCGACACTGCCCAAGGCTGGAACCCCCTCCTCACCTCAGCCCCCGCGGCCCACAGGAGCAGTGAGCTGTATGAGTCCACGCTGGTGGTGGAAGGTATGCTCGGCGAGAAGGCCTGTACCCTGCGGCTCCGGGGCCGAGGCTCTTACGATGAGAGATTTGTGCCACCCTACCAGCTCTGAGGCTCTGCCCTCAGAACCACCACCCCCCAGCCAACTTTGGAAATAAACACGGCCCAGAGCCAAGGACAGGTATGCTGTGCAGGCCACACGCTGGAGGACCCCTGAGCAGCCCCTGGACGGAGGGTGCTGGTCTAGCTCAGGTCCTGCTTGTCCGTCCTCTGAGGCCGCCGCACTGTGCAGACTGTGGTGGTTAAGAATCAGTACTCAGACTGAGCCGAGGCGAGACAAACATGGTAAGAAGCTGACATACATTTACTATGTCTATTGCACTCCTCATCCAAAGGTCCTTCCCCAGGAATTACATGGTGGCCTTGTGGCCTGGGTGACCCAGTACCTCACCCACTCCTGTACTGTGTCCTCAGTGGTCACGTTTTCCAAATTAGCTGAAGTGCCTCGATTTGCCCGCTGCCGCCACGACCACTTTTCCCACGTGGCGTCACTCCTGTAGTGTTGCTTTCTTGCCTCCAGCAGAGTGGGCAGCGCCTCACTCAGTTTCCAGGGTATTCAAAGACAGCAGCAGCTCCCATTCCGGTCCCAATGCACATGGACACCACCCCGTATGCCCTGTGGAAGGAGCACCGTGCTGGCTGGGTGAGGGCAGAAAGGGCAGAAGCCCCACCAACCTCTCTCCAGACCAGGCAGAGCTGGGTAGACCAAGGCCTTCATGGGCACAGAGGATGGAAGCTGTGGGTATGGAATTCCCCGACTGCCCACCTAGGCACACACATGGCAGGTGTCTGCTGCAGGCCAGGGTCCCCTTCACAGCGGCCTCTCATGGCAAACGGGGGTCACAGCCCTGTATCCTTATCTCGGAGTGTGTGCAAGTATACTTCCCCCTACTCCCCTCGGGTGCCCAGCTTGGGGTTCCCCCATGACACCCCCATGGAGAGTCGGCCTCACCTCTTCCCACGGCGCTTCAGCTCGTTGAGCAGCGTAACGACTTGTCGAGCCCCAGTGCAGCCCAGTGGGTGGCCCAAGGCGACTGCACCCCCCAGAGGGTTCACCTTCTCGGGGGGCAGTCCTAGCTTCTCCACACAGTAGACAGCCTGAGAGGAGGCAGACATCAGCTCTCCCTCCCTCCCATCCCCTCACCCTGGCTCTACCTGGGCTGCCGAGGGCCCAGGCAGTGTGGAGAAGAGAGGCTCACCTGGCTGGCAAAGGCCTCATTGATCTCAAAGATGTCCACATCGTGCACCGACAGCCCTGCAGGCAAGGGGGAAAGACCTAAGCTGACCCATCGGCCCCTGACCCTTACAGGACTCTCAGTCTCACGAGGTCCCACCCCATCCCTGGCCTTAGGCTGCCTGGTGTGTCTTGTCTCTGTTCCAGATGAAGGAGTGGGTCCCAGCTGGGTGGTCAGGAAGGGCTCTGCCAGGGGTGCTAGTCTGTCCCACCTTCACTCTGCAGCACCCACAGGTCCACCGCCCTCCGGCAGCAACATGAGAGGCAGAAGTGGGATCCAGACCTAGGGCATGGAGGAGCCGCCTACCTGCTTTTTTCAAAGCTTCAGGGATGGCATAGGCAGGTCCAATGCCCATGATGTCAGGTGGGACCCCAACCACTGCATAGGACCTCAGGATCCCAAGGATGGGCAGGCCCAACTCTTCTGCCTTGGACCTCCGGGCCAGCAGGATGGCAGCTGCCCCATCGCTCACTTGGCTAGAGTTTCCTAGAAGCAAACCATAGGGGTAAGGAGGTCTCAGAGCAGGTCTAAGGAGGCCCAGGTCCCCCACGCCCACCCCACCTGGTGGTGCCAGGCTCCCAGAGTCTGTCCAGCATGGACGTGCCCCAGCCCAGTCTCACCGGCAGTGGTGGAGCCGCCCTCCTTGAAGGCAGGCTTCAGCTTGGCCAGGCCCTCCAGGGTGGTGCTGGGGCGGATGCCCTCATCCTGGGCCACGGTGATCCTCCTCTCGGTGCCCTTGTCATCATGGACCGTGGTGGTCACAGGCACAATCTCAGCTTGGAAACAGCCCTTGCTCTGGGCTCTGGCTGCCCTGCCGTGCGGAGCACCATGGACAGTGAGGCTCCCTTCCTGCCTGGGTCCCCCTGCTGCCTCCACGTCCTCCCCACTGGGGCCGACACCCAGCTCAGACTGCAAGATGCTGGGACACCCCCGCCTTGGGGGAGCTCTGAGGGTCTGGTGTGGGTTTCCCACTACCCCACTGACCTCAGATCTTGGCCAATCCCAACCTCAAAGGGAAAAAAGTGGGGTGGGCGCCCCGTTTAGTCTGACAGCCATGAGGGACTGAGCCTGCTCGGCTTTCTGTGCCAAAGCGAGGATGGAGCCCCAGGGGTATCTGTGCTGGATTCTGCCAACTTTTCTGTTTGACCAGAATGGCTCAGTTCATCTGTCCCCTATTTTAGGATCATGTTTACAATCACAGGCGAAATGTAAGCGCCCAGGGCATTCCCCTGGGAGAAATCCACAGCTCTCACCAAATTCTCACTTTACTTGACGCCAAGTGGCTAAGAACCAGTGCCTCAGAGAAGCTCCTTCCCTTTGCTGTCCTCTCCCTGGGCAGCTGGGGCTTGCCAGCTTCAGCCTGCCCCTGCCCAGAGCCGCAAATCCTGGGGTTCTTCTGATGTCATCCCCAGCCCCTGCCTCAGGCAGCGGCCCCAGATGCAGGAGTGGTCCAGAAGCTGGGATGCCCAGGTCCCCAGCAATGCTGGCCCCACACTCAGGCTATCCAGAGGAGCCTGTGGCTACCATGTCTAATCACCAACCACAGCAGTTAGAGAAGAGTCCTGGCCCTCATTACACGCGCCTCCTCCCCACCCCCCCCGGAAATGAACAGATGAGGAAACTGAGGCCCAGTAGGAAGAAGACACTCAGGGTGAACAGACAATAGCAGGATGTGGAAGTGCTAAGAATGCACACTGGCCCTGGCTCTTGCCCCCTCTCCCTCCTGCAAGGCACGAAACGTGGAAACCACTCGCTGCCCTGTAGTTGGTCTACGGACAGCCTCACCTGAGACCACTTAGGTCCGCTCTTAAACACTCCACCCCACACAACACTCACTTTTGCTGGGAAGCCAGTGCAAAGGTATCCTGCTTCTCCCGAGAAATGCCAAACCGCTCGGCTACGTTCTCTGAGGTTATCCTAGAAGACAGACAGCAGCAGTGTGGGTGAGTCTGGCAGCCTGGGACTGGCTAGGCGGTGGAGCTCGGCACCGGGAGGACAGGAAGGCCAGTCCACGGCAGAGACAGTAATGAAGACTCGGAGTGTAGGGGCACAGACAGGGAGTCACCCAGATCCTAAGAAGCTCGAACACCAGAGACCAGAAGAGAAGAGGGGCAGAGGAGGGCCTGGGAGGGGGCACTCCTGGGGGCTCTTGGCCAGCTCCTCCTACGCCTCAGGAAAACGGCTTTAATGTGGGGGATGAGGACTCTACGGCCCCTCTGGGAAGACCACGCCCAAGCTTCCTGCTCACTGGAGGTGGAGCCCACCTTCATCCTGGGAACCCAGAGCCACAGGGAGGCCTTCTGGCCTGGGCTTCTGGCTTTAGGGGCTTTTCTTGGAGATATGGTCACTGGGTGTGGAGGCAGCCCATGCCCTGCCCTCTCTGAACTTCAAGTGGAGCCAGGATCCCCTGCCCACGGACTCCGAGTGGCCCAGAAGCTCTGACGCTGGCAGCAGAGCTAACATGCTAGGCAAACAACACGCTTTCTGTGTTGCATCTGCTGGCCCCAAGTTCCTTCACCAGCATGTCCAGTCACCAAAGCTTCCTAGTTCCTCATCTTTCTAATTTTCCAAGGCATTGGGTGCAGCTGCATCATCCCTCATGTGACTGAACCCCCAGGGAGGGAGGGACAGGCTAGGACAGTGATGGGCAAACTCATTAGTCAACAGAGCGGCAAACCGCGGCTCGCAAGCCGCATGTGGCTAGCGAGCCGCAGTTTGCTGACCACTGGGCTAGGCCATGTTTGGGAACCCAGAGGCACAGAGAGGGCCTGGGGGTGCAGGAAAGGGCAGCATCGAGTCCCATCCCGAGTCCCTGCAGAGCAGACCAAGCCTGAAGCAGGCCAGTGTTGGCAGCACCTGCTGCAAGATGACCCACGTTGCTGGGCCCCTGCTCCAGGCCAGGCAGGGAGCTGAGGGACACGGCACACGGCTGCAGGTGAACACTCACCCCATGGGAATCAGGCAGTCCCTGGCCTTCTCCTTATCCACCAAGCGTGAAGTAATATTTCCAGGGTTCCCTCTGTCAGCCAGGGACATAGACTCCACTCTGAGAAGGAGGAAGAGGGGCTCATTAGGACTCAGCCAAGGATCCCGGTGCGCATCTGACAAGTGCTGGGAAGTAGGGAGCCCCAGGACACGGCCAATGAGCCAGAGCTGGGGTTGGGGACAGAGCACGGCATGGTCCCCCCTCACGGCAGGATTATGCTTCCCTAACTTAGCTGCTCCCCTGGCTTGGGTTAGCGTCGGCCACAGAGAGGGAAATGTCCAACAAGCCCAGGGCTCTGTCCTCAGGGATCAGATTCAGAGGAGAGAAGAGACAAACATTTTACAAGAGACCAAAGAGTGATGTGACCTGCATGGATGAGGAAGTGCTAGGAGCCGCGAGGAAGTGAGATCGGTTTATTGTGGTGAAAAGGGCTTTGAGGAGGTGGGGGAACACAAGGCCTCAAGGGTTGATAACACATAACCCTGACGGAATGCTTCTCTGTGCCCAGCACTATTTTAAAGTCTTTCCAGGTCTTAAGTACTCAGAACAGACTCAGTCACATAGATGCCTTAGAGCGTTAGCTGTTGTTAATTCAATCTCATCAACTTCAACAGGGCGGAGGTGGCTATCCCCATTGTATAGATGAGGAACTGAGGCCCGGAGAGGCGAACTTGTTCATGGTCATTTAGCCGGGAATCCAAATTTAGGTAGTCTGGCCTCAGAGCCCACTCCTAACGAGGATGTTCTGGGATACTCTTCATGATCAAAGCCTACAGGGACAGTCAGCCTGTGACATGGGGGACAGTCCTGGCTCAGACCTTAATACCCTAGTAACAAGGTCTTTAACCTGCTTGGGGCCTTCAGATGTGTCTAAGAAACTCACAAAGGCTCCAGCCTTCTCCCCAGTTACCCTCGCTCCTCCCTCCCGCAGTAAGACAGAGGGACATGAGGTTGATCAGAGGGCAGACTAGGCAGTGGCCCTTTCCTGGCCAAAGTCCCTGTACTGTGACCTTTGGTTTTATTTAGTTGCAGACACAGGGCAATACAACCCAGCGCCAGTGGGCACAGCCCTGAAAAGGGCCAGCAATCCTCCAGTGAAGAAACGCTATCCAGGGGGACTGAAAGGGGCCCCTAGCCACCCCCTCCCCACCAGGCCTGCCCAAGCCCTCGCTTGGCCTGCCCTCCCAGCACCGGATGCCCACCAAGCCTGGGCCCCACACCCTGTCCCTCCCAGGAGACACTGCCCAGTACAACTTCTGCAGCTCCATAAGCTGCAGCCAAAGATGGAGCCACAGCGGACAGTGACCAAACCACCACAGATCTGACCATGCCCCCCAGAACCCAGGAGGCAGCCAGAAGTTTCCGCCTTGGTTCCAGGGTGGAGGACAAGGAGACAGCCGCAGAAAGTGGATAAACCAGTTACAGAGTAGGCAGCTGTCCCTGGCTTTAGGGAAGCAAAACTGCAACTTCTCCCTCAGCAGCATCGTGAATGAACAAGGGCCGTGGGAGGAAACCCGAGCGCTCCATCTTCTCATGCTTGCCCAGTTTCCAGCCTGCCAGGTTCCAAGAAAGAAAGCTTTGAAAAGCCCACTTCCTTTCCCCATTAGTGCCGAGAGGTGCGAACAATTCCTGAACAGCCAGAGCTGAGGGCTTCTTTTAAGCCGAATTTGTAGGAACCCTCTCCCAGGCAGCTGCCTAAAGGGGAAAGTCCTGAAATCATGGACCTCTCTGAACTCAGGAGATGAATATTAGTTTATTGTTACAAGCTGGTTAATAAGCTCTGGCAGAAAGAAATTCTTACCCACAAGCCATGCCAATGTCATAAGACCCATTTCTGATGCCACCTGCAACAAAAGCATTTCATAAACATCCTTCAACAGAGTCGTCCTGCTCTGGGAACGGGGGGGCCTCTCCCCACCTGGTCTCTACGTGGGCTCCAGCCTCAGACTGGGAAGGCCCAGGAGTGCCCAGAAAAGCCTGGGGGTTGTGCAGGGGGCTCTCCTCTTTCTGGGATGAGAGTCCTCTCAGACATCCTCACTGCTTGCCCAGTAGATAGTGACTCAGCTGACCCAAATTCACAGAGCCAGGGCCAAGGCCAGGCTGTGGCAATGGGCACCCACCCAGTCACAACTTACCAGCGATGTTGGCCACTGCCTGGAGCCCGGAAGAACACTGTCTGTTGACAGCGGTCAAAGGCACAGTCTCTGGGATGTCACTGAAACAGAAGGTGAGGCCACAGTCAGCCTGTTGCCTCTCTAGGCCAGATCCCTCCTGGGCAGACCCCATCTCTACAGGCACTTGTTCCCAGGCCGTACAAGCACAAGCTCCCCGCGCCCCCATCCTGTGATTCTCCTCAATCAAGGCCAAGCAGAGCCAAAGGCAAGGGAAGGCTAGTTAGGCCACAGGGATCCTTCTTTCCCTCTGAAGATTTAAAAAAAATGAAAACTATAGCATATCATCTTCTCCCAAAGAACAGAGAAAAAGGAAGTATGAGGCCAGAAACCATCTCTACTCCTCGGCCTTAGGAGTAACCACGTGGCTAACCCTTTCTGTTCCCCTTCTCTCTGGAAAGCCTGCTCCCAGCTGGTCATAGATCCTGATGGGTACCAAATGTTCTAACATTTCTTGTTCTGGTGGGTTCCTCCAGGCTCCCAGCCTGGTCCCTGCCCTGGAAGCTGGTGGGGCTGCCCCTCCTCATGTAACCTGCCCTTGGGAAATCACCAGACTCTCCCCAGATCCATGGACTAAATTGTAGGGGTGTCAAAGCATCTGGTGATTCTGGTGTGCAGATAGTCTCCTAGGTCCCCTAACTCTCTAGTTACCATCCCTTCACCCAACCCAAGTGTACACTAAGCATCTATTCAGTATAAGATACCACCTGAGGGGTGCTGACATGCTCATAATAGAGTGCCCTAGAGGATGCCTGACCAACACGGAAAATGAATCAACTAGCAGAGACAGAAACAACAGAGCAAGATGGGAACGAACATCACAAGGAAGCACGTGGCTAGCTACTGGAGAGGTCCTCATTTTAAGCCTGGGAGCTCAGGGAAGTCATGCAAATGGTGAAACTGGGCAGAGTTTAGCCAGGGCAGAGCGGAGGTAGGGACAGCACTGCAAGGGGACAGAATGACCAGCATAGGGAATAGCAGGCAGACAGGCTGGCTGAAAGGGGGAGTGAAGGCCAGTCAGCAGCTGGGAGATAAGGCTGGAAGGTAAGTCTGGAGCCAGATCCTGGGAGTCCTTGAACTCCAGGCTAAGCAGCTGGAACCTCTTCTAGTCCCTAGAGGTTTGGTCAGTGTTCCTGTTCCTTCACCGGCCAATGTTCCCCTTATTTCTTCTCTAAGCAGTTGGCGTACATAGCTATGTGGGTCTTAAATCTACATGTGAAAGTAATGTAAGCACTCCTCTGTCTTGGGACAGCAAGAGGCGAAGGGCAAGTTTACCAGGGCCCCTCCTGGGCCACCCCTTGCCTAGGGCTCTGTCTCGTCCCCAAACCTCTACCAATGGGATACGCCGGAAGGTCCCCACGTGCTCAACTGGCAAAAAAGCTGAGTGTCACTCTTCAGTGTACCTGCTTGGTTACTGACCTAGCAAAGGAGGACAGAGTCCAAACAGTACTTACAAACATTGACTTTGGCTAAAATTCAGGTCGCAGAGATCTTGTAGCCCCACAGGCCCTGTTTGTCTTGGCCCCGAGGCAGGTAACCCATCTCCCTTCAAAGTAGAGGAAAGGTAGGGTTCGCACAAGCCCGGTGCCGAGGACACTGGCTGCCTCCAGGTCTGGTGCCCAACCCGATTCTCTCCCATCCACAAGCTGAGTTCCCCAAAGCCTGAGCCCACTCCAGAGTCCACATGGCCAACCCAGAGCTGGAACTGGAAGTTTACCTCAGAAACTGGGCGATTCGGGCCATGACTGCCCCGGCCCCCGGCTGAAGCACATTTCCTGTGGACAACAAACCTTTATTCAGTGCCCAGTGGTGGCTGGGGCACTGAGGTACATGTGTGAATACCAGAGAGGGAACATTCCAGATCTTTCTTCAGAAACAGGCTCGCTTGAGGCTCTGAGATTTCAAGGTGTGGAGCTGGGGGAGCAAGCTATATAGCAGCTCTTCCTGGTCATACACTAGACACAGTCCCTGAGGGTCCCAAGCTCCCGCACCCCGTGCACCCCACCTTTCCAAATCCGCACACAACGGGCAGGCTGCCTGCCTTGAAAGGTGTCACGCAAAGGAAAGATCGCAACGCAAAGCTTGACGTCAAACAAACTGGTTCTGTCAGTTAGGGAAATGGGACTCTGAACACGCACACCTCCCCAAGAGTCCTCTGCCAATCCCTGCTGTCACCCCGTAGGTGGAACAGTGATTTCCAACCTAGGGGTGGCGGCCTCCACAGTGTTTTAACAAGGCTCTGGCCACACGATGTTATGTTTTGAGGCTAGAAGTGTAGGGGGGGGGGGGGGGGGGGGGAAGGTTGACCAAAGTTCAGGCAGCTCTGGACTCAGATCCAAAGCTCTGCTGCAAATTCCCAGGCCTCAGTTGCTCCATTTTGTAGGTGAGGAACTGGACTAGACTGTTTTTGGCACTCCCTCCATTCTGTTGTAGCAGAGCCTGGATGTCGGGATCAATAAGAATCCTTTCTGTCTCCTAGGATGTCCTCAAACCCCTGTGCCAAGAGTCTTGGCGTTGGAATGTCACTTGACAGCCCTGCTTCCTGCCACTTCATTAGCTGCGTGTGCTTGGAGGGCCAAGCGAGTGCCTGGAGGCGGGGGCGGCGTCCAGCCCTAAAAAGACAAACTCTTCTTCGGGGCGGGCGGACTCTCCTCTCTGGGAACACCAGGACCGTGCCTGGGGGCGGTGACGTGTTTGAGGACTTCGGCGGGATGGGAGGGCGAGGAGCGCCGAGCCCGGGGCCTGGGTAGCGAGCTCACCCACGCAGATGTCTCCCAGTTGGGTCGGGCTCAGCTTGACGTCCTGGAGAACCGCGGTCATGACGGCCGAGAGGAGCTCGTCGGGGGTGGTGTCCTGCAGCGGGAAGCGTGGCCGCGGTGACCCCGTGACCCGCGCTACCCGCCCCCCTTTCCCACCCCCGGGGGGCAGAGCTGTCACCGCTGGGGCGCGGAGCCACCTCCAGCGCCGAGGGGAACCGAGTGGAGGAGTCGGGCCCCAGTTCGCCTCTTGCCGCCATCTCACACCCGCGCCCGGAACCGGGGCCTCACCTTGAAGCCGCCGCGGCCCCCTCGGCCGATGGCCGTGCGCCGCCCGTGCACCACCACCACGTCCTCGGGCGACGCGCGCGGAGAGCCGCTCCAGCACGGCGCGGCCTGCAGCGCGGGCTTCGAGCCCGAGTCGGGCCGGCCGTTCAGGTGGCCCAGCACCACCTGCAGTCTCCGCATCGCGCAGCTCGGCCCGGCAGCCCCCTCCACCCGGCCCGGTCCTGAGGGCCCGAACCTAAGGCCGGTCGCCAGCGAAGTCGCGAAACCGAACCTTCGCCCTCCAAGCCTCCACACCGCCCACTGCCCACCGCCCTCCGCCCTGCAGACACGCCCTTTCCCCCCAAAGTCCCGCCCACCCCCGCCGTAGCCAACCAGAAGGCGAGTCTGCCTTAAGGCCCGCCCCCGCCGCCACTACACCACCTACAACAGGTCAGAGCCACCGCCAAAAGGGTCTTCCCACTCAAAGCCCCGCCTGCGGCAGCCCCGCCTGCGGCAGCCCCGCCCGGAAATGCGGACGCTGCGCTGGTGGCCGGCCCGGAGGCGGGGCTCCAGGGGCCCTCTCGGTAACGAGGAAACACTGCGCCGCGGCCAGGCTCCCTTCCCCTACTGCCCAGCCCACTGCCCGCCGCCAGGGCCTCTTGCTCGGGAGGGAGGCCCGGAATCTAATCCCTCTTCCCTGTAGCTGGTCATCTCCGCTGTCTCCTGGGTCCCAGCACCTAAACAATTCTGAGCCGCCCCGAGCCCTGCCGCCACGTGCTTGGGATTCTCCTGGGAAGTCTTTGGAGAAGACTGAGCAATTTGGGACTGTGAGGCGGCCAGAGAATGGATTTTACAAAGGCGCGGAGATGTGACAAGCTCCTGTCTGGAGGGAGAGAGCACCATACACGTATTTAAATGACCCATTTTACAGTCATTTGGGATGATTTGCGTGGTGCCCACCGAACCACTTGGCTGGGGTCTCCACCAAGGCAGGAATCCGTGGTGCCTGCAACATGCTTGACACCTAGTAAGTGACCCATAAATACCTGCAGAGTGAACGAATGGGTGAATGGGCGAATGACCCAGAGCTCCCCAGGTCAGGGCTGAGTCTCCCGCAACCCTCAAGAGCCAGGCCAGGTGCCCCCTTGGCTCCCAATCGTAATGTGTTTCCCTTGAGCAATGATTTCAACCTTTTGCATCTCAGGACACACATAACTACTAAAATTCTGGGGCATGACAAAAACTATTATATTTTTTGCCCACCTGACAAAAGGTATATTGTAATAATTTTGATTCATTCACCCCGGGCGGCTGTTGCTGTGTTGACTGCAGTCTTTGGTCGGTTGGTTGCTGTTTTCCACAATCTAGTGAAGAAGAGGTCAGCGCCCCCTATTGGGTAGTCAGGTATTGCACGTTTTAAAAATTCCCGTGGCCCAGCGGTGTGCTTCCGGCGGCACCTGGTGGAAAATTGCTGCCCTGGGGAGTAGTACTGTTTCCCCAACCCGGGAGGGTGGGATTGTGCCCCCCACCTTTCAAGGGCAGGGCCGTGGCACGCCCCAGACTCCAGAGGGCGGTACGGGTTTCCCACCTCTACCTCTGAGAGGACAGCCCAGGACTCCCCACACTCCTGTGGACGGGATTGTGCGTTCCCAAGAGATGGGGACACACAACCCTCGTCTCCTTCCCACCAGCCTCGAGGGCAGGACCGCACGAACCCTTCGGAGCCCCAACTGGAAGGATAGGACTCCACCAGATCCCAAAGAGCAAGGCCCCCTTTTCGTACAAACCCCGAAGGAGGACCAGCACCCCCCGCCCCGCACCAGGACACCGGGCACAGGTGGGCCTCCCCAGACCTCTTAAAAGGCAGGTACCCAGTTTCCTCATCCTACCCCCAGGGCCCCCCGAGGGCAGGGGCGGGGCGCCCCCGCCTCCGCCTCCGCCTCCGCCTCCGCGCAGCTGCGGAGGCTCCCGATCGGAGGGTGGGGCGGCGCTTCTCGGAAAGGGAAGCCCGCGGGGCGGGGCCGGGGAGCCGGGGCCGGAAAGGCCGGAGGAAGTGCGGGCCCGAGATCCGACTCGGCTGTGCGGAGGCTGCAGGGCTGCCCGCCATGGCTGCGGCGGGCCCGGGCGCGGAGTCCGCGCCCCTCGCCCCCTCCACGTCCTCCCTGCCCCTGGCCGCGCTCAACGTGCGGGTGCGGCGCCGCCTGTCGCTGTTCCTGAACGTGCGCGCGCAGGTGGCGGCCGACTGGAGCGCGCTGGCGGAGGAGATGGGCTTCGAGTATCTGGAGATCCGGCAGCTGGAGACGCACGCCGACCCCACGGGCAAACTGCTGGACGCCTGGCAGGGCCGCCCCGGCGCCTCGGTGGGCCGGCTGCTCGGGCTGCTCGCCAAGCTGGGCCGCGACGACGTGCTGCTGGAGCTGGGGCCCAGCATCGGTGAGGACGCGCCGCGGCCGGGCCCCCCCGGGGGACCAGGGAGCTGCCCTTCACCGGCCTCAGCAAACAGTCTCCCCCCGCGAGGCCCTCGTTTCCTGGGGGGGGGACGGGGTAGAGAGGGGACGCGGCCTGCAGAGGGAGAGCCTGTGGGACCTGTTCCCTCTTCCACTGCCGAGGATGAGAGAGACCAGAGAAAGGAGGTGGAGGCCCGCAGAGAACGGAGGGAAACAGCTTAGGCGATGGCTTTTGTGTAGGGCCAGGGGTCAGAATCCGGGTCCTCTGGGGGGGTGGGGGGTGTCTGGGCTGCTTCAGGTAGAGCAACAGGGCAGGGGAGGGACGGAACCTGCACACCTGAGTGCTGGCAGTCTTGCACACTTCTGGCCCCTAAGGAAATGCGCCGCCTCCTGCATAGGCACGGGGGTGGTTGCCCTTGCCTGCTTGGAGCCTCTGCCCTCACTGCGCATCACCGCGGTCTCCTGAGCCCTTCTTGCGTGCCCAGCCCCCTGTTCACATCGGCTGTGGATTCCAGGAGACACAGACCTTGGGTTCCGTTCCCAGGAGCCCTGGGAAAGGGTGTCAGGGCAAAAGGACAGAAAAATACAAACCTGACCTTGATGGCTTCCCCGATGGACATACCATTGACATCCCTTTGGGATGGTCAGAGCCAGATGGGAGCTCAGCTTTCCGGAGCTGTCAGGCCGCGGGTGACACCAGTGGACGTGGGACAGGGTGGATCCTGGCTGTGGGTGGTGGCATGGGCACCCGGGGGAGCCTGCCAGACTCTTTCTCTTCCTGGCAGAGGAGGATTGCCAAAAGTACATTCTGAAGCAGCAGCAGGAGGAGTCTGAGAAGCCCTTACAGGTGGCCGCTGTCGACAGCAGCGTCCCCCGGACAGCAGAGCTGGCGGGCATCACCACGCTGGACGACCCCATGGGTAAGGGCCCAGTACGTCTCCCCTGACGCAGGTGGGGCAGGTGGGCCATAGGACATTGGGGTATGTAGAGCGTGACCGTTGAAAGCAGATGAACTGTGGCACTTTGAGCAAGTCACTTAATCTCCCTGAGCCTGGTTCTTCACCTAAGAAATGGGAAGAATTCTAAGAAGAGTCCTACCTCTGGGTGGGTATGAAACTCCCATGAAATGATGTATCTGTCTCACGGGGAACCCAGGGCTTGGCCCAGGGCAGGGGTGCTGGGGGGATGCTCATCTTTCCTCTCCTGGGGACAGCACTTTTTCTGAGTCGTGTCGTCACAGGGTTGGTGTGGGGTCCAGGACCAGGGTCACCTAGGCTGGGGGCTCCTGGCTGGCCTTCTCCCCAACCTTCCACAGAGCCCTGACCATTATCCTTATCCTCTGCACCCAGGGCAAATGCCAGAGCGATTTGATGCCTTTATCTGCTACTGCTCCAGCGACATCCAGTTTGTACAAGAGATGATCCAGCAGCTGGAACAGACAAACTACCGGCTGAAGTTGTGTGTGTCCGACAGGGACGTCCTGCCTGGCACCTGTGTCTGGTCTATTGCCAGTGAGCTCATTGAGAAGAGGTTGGCTAGGTGGCCAGGGCGCGAGTGGGTGGGTGCACAAAGCCCCGCCCGGGGACCCAGAGGCTGGGGTTTTCCCAGCTGGGCCCTGTCTAGCCTGGGCACAGTGGGCTCCTCCCAAGGCCGTCCGTTGGGTTGCCACAGCGCCTCCACTCTTCCCTAGGTGCCGCCGGATGGTGGTAGTTGTCTCAGATGATTACCTGCAAAGCAAGGAATGTGACTTCCAGACTAAGTTTGCACTCAGCCTCTCTCCAGGTAAGCCCAGTCCTTCCCTTGCCACAGAAGAGTGGGTGGGTGGGGCTTCAGGATGCCAGCCTTCATTCACCAAGGACCGTGGATGCCCTACCGAGGAACTCTGCACTCCTGAGTGCCTTTTGTGTGGGTGAATGTGTGCCAGGGACGCTTGTTTGAGGGAGGGCTGTTGTTAATCCCTGGTCTGGGGACTGGCCCCTCCCCCCTGTGGGATGAGGGCCTGGTGCCAGCTCTGTGCCCCTTGGCTTGCAGGTGCCCATCAGAAGCGACTGATCCCTGTCAAGTACAAGGCAATGAAGAAAGAGTTCCCGAGCATCTTGCGGTTCATCACTGTCTGTGACTACACCAACCCCTGCACCAAGTCCTGGTTCTGGACTCGCCTTGCCAAAGCCCTGGCCCTGCCCTGAAGACTGCCCTGGTACCCTGGGTGTACGTGTGTCCGTCTGCCTGTACATGTACTTCTGCCCCTGCCTCCCCCTGCTGTTGTAGGGGGATTCCTTGAGATGCCAGCTCCACAGGCACATCTGCAGCCACTGTACACTTCTGGACATCACACCGCATGTCCTGCGTGGAACCAGCGGCTGCCAGTGGATGTGCCAGCTGGGACTCAGGGGCGCCATCTCTGACCCATCCACACACCTTAGACCTCACTTTCTCCGCCTGGTAACTCAGTAGGGTGGGGAGAACAGGCAGTAGCTATGTTCGAATCACTGTGGGAAATGGTGGGGCCTTGTTCTGGGTCTCCTGGGACAGCCAGATCTTGGCTGGGAGAGAGTTGGCTGCTGGGGCCATATGCTGATTACTGCCAGGGCAGTTGCTTCCACAATGGTGCCTACTCGTTGCCCACCTCACACCCTACTTCCTCCTGCCCCACGGGGTAGATACGGGCCTAGCACAAAGATCCCGCCTTTGAGCCTGATTCCCCCGTGGGCTCACCTCCCTCTGCCTCTTGGATTCCTCGCAGGCTCTTGCCACCTTCAGTGTGACAAGTCCTCTGAGCGGTTAGGGCTGCTTTCACTTCAACCCATCGAGGTGCCTGTGGTCACACTCCCACCTCTGCCTGGCACGGGATGGGACCCATCCAGTTTGGGTTCTGAGGCTGTATCACCATGATGGGAGAAGCAAGAAACCTTCCTCCCGGGGCCGCCCACAGAGAACTTGCCCACCAGCTTTTTGTACCTTGATTGCCTTACAAAGTTGCTTGCTGGGACCAGTTTACAAACCATGGCCACCTAAGAGCCTCCTGCCCCAGAGCTTGTGGGCACATGGACATACACACATACACACACACATGCAAACACACACATCATTTTCCCCACTTCATTGAAACCAGCCTCTAAACAGGACCAAATATGCCAGTATTTACGCCCTCAGAGAAGCACAGAGCAGGGGAGAGCTGCTTGACCTCACACAGCAAGCCAGCAGCAGATGGCTGTTTTCCTTCTCCCTCTCCAGGGACTTTGTACAGTAGTTAATCTTAAGCTCTCCTTTGGGGAGAAAATACCATGGTCTCAGGTCTCTGTCCCAGAGCAGATCCCAGGACCCTAAGTCTGATAGAAAATGCGTGTCTTTGTTCCACCTCCAGCATGGCTGGTGTGGGGTACCTTCCCTTGGGGTCTGGGGAGGGCCTGAAGGCCCCTCTCTGCACGATCATGATGAAGCACTTAGCTCCATGCACCTGTCCCCGCTTTGATACTGGGGAGTATTTTTTAAAGATTTCCAGGAAGTATTTCACACCTGTTTTGTATGCGTTGCGAGAAGTTCAAAGAGAGCTGAGAAATGTCTGTGTCGTTTCTCCTGTATCCTGGGTTTATAATAAAGAGTTTTCTATTTTGGGAACAGAAGGTTTCATTTGTGTCTGGAAGGCCTTTGGAAGCAGTAACCTGGGATAAGGCTCTCCTGGGTAAGAGAAACTGGCCCCTTGGGTAGATTCCTGTGGGTTTGGCATGGGTTTCCTGAAGGCTGGACCCCCTCCTCCTAGGTCCCAGGCCTCACAGGGGCTGCAGGCAGAACTAGGAACAGCAGTCTCAGCTCCAGACGCTGGGAGACTGCTTGCCTCCACCAGGTTGGCCTTCCCTGGGTTGTGCCATGCTCCTGGGTCCTGGCCCAGCCAGTGGGTAGGGGCTGCTCTTTGGGTTCTCCAAGGGAGTCGGACAACGCCCCCTTCCAGCCACAGCTCTCGGGAGAAACTCAGTTGTCATCAATAATGGTCATCCGTGGCATATCTATGTCACCCCTAAAGATGTTACTCTAAGTAGAAGATCACTTTTTCACTGTTCACTCAAGAGCAGTTGGAAAATATACAGGAAAAAAATCACCCATAATCCTATTCCCAGAGATAACGCTAGTGATCTTTTTGAGTGCCCAGACATCAGCGGCCATAGCTTTTCTCTCGGTGAGTCAGATTACCATGACTCCTGGATGCTGAAGGCTCCCCAGCCTTACTGTGCCCTCAGGGACTCCTAGGAAGGTCCCAAGTGTTCAGGGCAGCTCTGGGCTAGGACCTTCTCTGGTGTTCCCTAGGGAGCAGAGCCACAGTGCGGTCCTGGCGGTGCCCCCAGGATTTACCTTGTGCCACTCAATGGTGGGGGGAGACAGTCTTTGGGTGGTGGGTGGGGGTCTCTGAGTAACACCAGTGCATCATGAGAAAAGCCTCTGTTCTCTCAGGCCAGGCTGGTGACTCAGATGTGCTCACCACACCCCCATCTGATCCTCACACCCCTTTCACCTTCCTTCCTCCAGTGTCCACCTCCACATAAGTGGCTTCCCAGATACCCAGAAAGCTTCCTCTTCTTAATTTTGGTTTAGTCTTCTAGGAGCCTTGATTTCTCTGGATTAGGCAATAAAACATTAATACAGTGTGATTTTTTTTTTTTATTATATTTTATTGATTTTTTACAGAGAGGAAGGGAGAGGGATAGAGAGCTAGAAACATCGATGAGAGAGAAACATCGACCAGCTGCCTCCTGCACACCTCCCACCAGGGATGTGTCCGCAACCAATGTACATGCCCTTGACCGGAATCGAACCTGGGACCTTTCAGTCCGCAGACCGACGCTCTATCCATTGAGCCAAACCGGTTTTGGCTAATACAGTGTGATTTTGTTGGATCCTGGTTCAAGCAGACCAATTATAAAAAGATCTTTTTTATTCATATGTCTGATCAATATCCAGAATATTATATAGAAGACTATATATAACTCAAAACCAACCCAATTAAAAAATGGACTAGGGACCTGAATAGACATTGCTCCAAAGAAGATATACAAATGACTAGTAAGTATATAAAAAAAATGTTCAACATCACTAACCATTAAGGAGTAGTGTCAGAGAAAGCCTGCTAGAAGATTTAAGTAAGATCCATAGTCTCAAAGTGTCCAGGATTGAAAATCACTCCTTATGCCAAGAACCTGGAAAATCTCAACTTGAGTGAGGAGACAATCAACAGATAAAACGCCAAGATGATACAGACATGGAAATTATCTGACAAGGATTTTAAAGCAGCCAGTGTAAAAATGCTTCAATGGGCAATTACAAACATACTTGAAACAAATGAGAGAAAAAAATAGTCTTAGCAGAGGAATACAAGAGATGAAGGACTAAATTGAAATTGTAGAACTGAAAACAAACAAACAAAAACCACCTGAAATATAAAGCTCACTGGATAGAAAGGACAGAGGAAAGAATCAATGAACTTGAAGACTGAATAATATAAATCACCCAAACTAAACTAAAGAGAGAGAATAGGCTGAAAAAAATTAAGAGAGTCTCAGGAATATGTAGGACTATAAGAAAAGCTCTAATATTTGTGTCCCTGGAGTTCTAAAAGCAGAGAAGAAGGTGGAGCTTAAAAAGTATTCAAATAAATAAGGCTGAAAATTTTCCAAATATGGCAGACATAAACCCACAGACTCAAGAATCTGATCAAATCCAAAGTAGGGTAACCCAAAGAAATCCATGCCAAGGTACATCATAGTCAAACCTCTGAAAACTGAAGACAGAGAAAATCCTGAAAGCAGCCAGAGAAAAATTACACCTTCCCTAGCATGAAAAAAACATCTAAATTATATCAAATATCTCATCAGAAGGAAGTGGCACAGCATTGTTAAAGCAATCAAAGAAAAAATTGTCAACTCAAAATCCTATATCCAGTGAAAATCAGGAAGAAGAAATCAAGACAGCCCTGGCCAGGTAGCTCAGTTGGTTAGAGCATCATCCCAATATACCAAGGTTGTGGGTTCCATCCCTGGTCAGGGCACATTCAAGAATCAACCAATGAATGCATAGATAAGTGGAACAACAAATTGAGGTCTCTTTCTCTCTAAAAAAAAAAAAAAAAAAAAGATCAAGACATTCTCAGAATTAGAAAACCTACTGACAATTTATCAACAGTAGACCTACCCTTAAAAAATAGCTAAAGGAAAATTTTGAAACAGAATATAAATGATTTTTAAAAGAATCTTGGAACATCAAGAAGGAAGAACAAGAGAGTAAAAAATAAGTTAATACAATACGCTTTACTTCTCTTGAGTTTTCTAAATTATGTCTGTTGATTTAAGCAAAAGATTCGTGGTTGTGTGCAGGATAGATTAGGGAAGTTGATAAGCACAGTGGTAGTTTCTGCTTCCAGCAATTGCGCAAAGGAAACAGAAATGAAGTGACTGCTGCCTGGGAGGAGGAACTCTGCAGTCCCCACGATTTCCTCTTTCCCCAAAAGATCAAAGCCCATGAGGTCCAGTTCAGTGTCCCTGTCCTACACCCTCAGATATTTTATGTAGATAACAATATTTAATATAGTCATAAAAATTTTTTTAAAAAGATACGGTAGTCATAAATATGGGAGAGGGAAGGGACTTAAAGGGAAGAAAGATTTCTATACTTTACTAAAACTGGTAATGTCGAGACAAGCAGCACTAGATAAGTTATATACAAACAATATTATACCTAGAGCACCTACTAAATATCTGTAGATAAACTCTCCAAACATTATAGGTAAATCAAAATGAAATTCTATGTGAAATTACCAAAATTATAGAATGGAGAATAGACTAGTGATTGTCAGGAGTTAGGGATGGTGGAGGGGGGCCAGGTTGTGGGGTGTATTATGAAGAGGTAGGGGAGGGAGATCTTTAAGGTGTTGTAATAGTTCTGCATCTCCATTGTAGTGGTGGTTAGCTCTACACAGGTTATAAAAATGGCAAAGAACTGTACAGACACCTTGAACCAATGTCAAGTTCTGGTTTTGATATTGTACTATAGTTACAGAAGATATATCCATGTGGGAAATTGTGGGAAATATCCCATCATTATGCCTGCAACTTCCTGTGAATAATTATCTCAAGACTAGAGGCCCAGTGCATGACATTCGTGCACTGAGCGGGGGAGGTCTCTCAGCCGGGCCTGCACCCTTTCACAATCTGGGAGCCCTCGGGGGATGTCCAACTGACAGCTTAGGCCCACTCCTGCTCCCGCAAGCCGTGAGCCCAGTTTCTGGCTGAGCGGTGCTCCCCCTATGGGAGTGCACTGATTACCAGGGAGCAGCTCCTGCATTGAGCATCTGCCCCCTGGTGGTCAGTGTGCATCATAGCGACTGGTCGTTCCATCATTCGGTCGATTTGCATATTACCCTTTTATTATATAGGATAATATATTTTTAAAGAATTTAACATAAAAATGAAGTAAAAACCAGAGCCCCTGGATGCTTATGCAATGGTTAAAGCTTAATTTTCCAATTTATCCCCCCAGTTTTATTGAGATATAATTAACACGCAACACTGTATAAGTTTAAGCTGTAGAGCATAATGACTTTGCTTACACATATTGTGAAATAATTACCGCTAGTTAACATCCATCATCTCATACAGATACAAAAAAGAGAGAGAGAGAGAGAGAGAGAGAGAGAAGAAAAAATAATTGTTTTGCCCTAATGAGAACTCTTAGGATCTCTCTCGTAACAACTTTCAAATACATCATGCAGCAGGGTTAATGATAGTCATCGTGTTGCACATTACATCCCCAATACTTATTTATCTCATAACTGAAAGTTTGTACCTTCTAACCACCTTCATTCAATCCCTCCACTTCCCACCCACATCTCTTTTTCTGAGTTTTATTTTTGTTTGTTTAGAGTCCACATATAAGTGAGATCATTCTACGTCTGACTTATTTCACTTAGCATAACGTTTTCAAGGTCTATACAATTGGCATGATTGCCTTTTTTAATGGCTGAATAATATTCCATTGTATAAATAGCTGGCCCTCCACATCTGTGAGTTCCTCATCTTCGAATTCAACCGCAGATAAAAAAAATACAATTAAAAATGTTACACTGTTGCTGACGTGTGCTATGTAGTTAGGCCTACAATGGTTTGTCAGGACTAAATATGTACAGTCTTTTTTTTTCTTGTCATTATTCCCAAACAATATAGTATGTATAACAACTATTTACAGAGCATTTGCATTGCGTTAGGTATAATAAGTAATCTAGAGGTGATTTAAAGTACATGATAGGATGTGTGTAGGTTATATGCAAATGCTATGCCATGTTATATAAGGGACTTGAACATCTGGATTTTGTTTCCATCTGTATTTGTGTGTGTGTGTGTGTGTGTGTGTGTGTGTGTGTGTGTGTGTGTGTGTCTGTGTCCTGGAACCCATCCCCTGTGGATACTGAGGGATGACTCTATATATCACAGCTTTTTTATCCATACATCTATTGCTGAGTACTTAGGTTGTTTCCATGCTTCCACTCTTTGGCTATTGTAAATAATGCTGTGATGAACATGGAGGATATCTCTTTGACATAGTGTTTCCATTTCCGTTGGATATACACCCACACGTGGAATTGCTGGATCACATGGTAGTTCTATATGTAATTTTTTGAGGAGCCTCCATACAGTTTTCCATAGTGGCTGTACCAGTTTACAAGCCCCCTAACAGTGCACCAGTTTGCCCTGTTTCCCACATCCTGGCCAGGATTTAGCTACCATCTTGTTTTTAAAAAAGAATAATTTTTATTATAAAAATGATCATGGATAACATATTTATGCAATAGAAAAGTCTATATGTTTTTAACCACCATTTCATTTTGTTATGTTTTTTTGAGGGCCAGCGTTTTATTGGTCCAGGTCAAAAGCGGAATATAAACATAAACTAAGCAGCGCTCTGCCCTCATGGAACTTAAAGCCCAGTTGGAAAATAAAGGAACAAACGCAGAAATCTAAATACCTCAGGAATCAGACAACGTAGCCCTCCACAACAGATACGCTGGCTTGCACCAAAGGCAGAGTAAGTCCTGTAGACAGGCCCCTGTGGGCCAGAGATCCTGAACGGCCTCTGAAGGCAGGTAGCCTGGAGGTGGGCTTTGAACTGTGGCAGAATTGGTAGAGTAGGGACAAAGAAGGAGACTCAAGCAGTAAAGGGATAAGTTAGACAGATAGGCAAAGTGAGGGCACATCTGAGGGCTGGGAGACTGGTAGGACGGGACCCTCCAGGAAAGCAGGCTGCCAGCGGGTCCAGGTGTCTGGGCATGGAAGGGCCGGTAAAACCAGGCTGTGGAGAGATTAGTTTAGCGATGATGTGCAGATAGGTTAGGGAAGTTGATAAGCACAGTGATAATTTCTGCTTCAGGCAATTGCATAAACAAGACCGAGAAATGAAGTGACTGCTGGCTGGCTGGAGGAACTCTGGGTTTCCTAAATTTCTCCTTTTCTCAGATCAGACTTCACCAGGCCCATGGCAGGGCCCCCCTCCTAAGCACTCATACATCAGTTCCACCTGCGGTTACCTCCCCCTGGGGTCCTGAAGGTGGGCCAAGTCCAAGAACCCAGGAGGTGAGTCTTATGTGGTCTTCACTATATTGGGCTCTTCTGATTGAGTATCCAGATGTGAAAAAAGTGTTTTCAGAATTTCAGCCTCATTCACCTCAGGAGTTAACTTCTTCCAGAGCAGCACTGAGCAGCATAAATGTGAGCCACATATGTATTTATTCAATTTTATTGTTTTAATCCTCATCTGAGGATATTATTCCATTGATCTTTTTAGAGAGAGTGGAAAGGAGGGGGACACGCAGGGATGGAGCCTGCAACCGAGGTACATGCCCTTGACTGGAATTGAACCCGGGACCCTTCAGTCTGATGACCAATGCTCTATCCACTGAGCCAAACCGGCTAGGGCCATACATATTTTTAAAGTTTGTAGTAGCCATGTTGAAAAAGTAAGAACACGGACTCTTTCCCCCTCCCCACATGGGAGTCTATGCTGTGAGATTCTTTCCCCTTCCCCACGTGGGAGTCTGTACTTGCTCTTCAATAAATTCCACCTTTGCTATACAACAAAAAAGAAAAAAGAAAAGTAAAAACAGGTGAAATTATTTTTAGTATATTTTATTTAACCCAATGTATCTAAAATGCAATTTCAATATGTAATCTATATAAAAACAATTGATAAGATTTTAATTTTTTTCATATTAAGTCTTCAAAATTCAGAGTGTGTTTTACACTCACAGTACATCTCAATTTAGGCTAGTATTCAATAGCTTCAGGTGGCTAGTGGCTCCTGCATGGGGCTATGAAGCTATAGGAGCTTGTTACTCAAAGTGTGGTCCCTGGACCAGTAGGATTGACCTTACCTGCTAGAATAAGGACTCTCAGGCCCCACTTCAGACCTAATTAGATTTTGCACGCTAATAGGATTCCCAGGTGATTCATTGATACAGAACGATTGAATAGCTCTGCCCATACATTTGGTAAGACAGATACAGGGTATGGCTATGACTTGGAGCTATTGGGGGCTCTGTTCCAGACCACCAGGATAAAGTGAGTATTGCAATAAAGCAAGTCATAATCTTTTTGAGCATCTTCCCTCAATTTGTTAAAAACTCAACATCTGTGAAGCACAATAAAGAGAAGTTCAATAAAACGAGGTATGCCTGTACATGGGGTTTTGGCTACCAAACATCAACATTTCTCCTCCTAATCCAGGTTCCATGCCAGGATTTCCCTCACCGTTGCTCCTGACTCAGATGTAAATAAGCAGCAACCGCCTTGATGCTGAACACTATGATTGGTTCAGGCATGACATGTGACCCAATCTTAGTTAAGGAGACCCTTGAAATCTGTTGATAGATTCCATTGTGCTTAAGTGAAAAAGGCTGTTTAAGGTCAGGACCCACCTTGGAGCATTATGGGAAAGCCTGCCAGTATGCGAAACTTGTGACTGGAGGAAAAAACAGATTCTGATGACCTCATTTGAGTCCCTGCTTCAAGCCTTACAGCTTGACTTTTCGGACACGTGAACCAGTAAGTTCCCTTTTATTTTAACTAGTTCGGCTTGTGCCCGGTGGGCATGGCTCAGTGGTAGAGCGTAGACCTAGGAACCTGGAGGTCGTGGTTTGATTCCAGGTCAGATCAGAGCACATGATTGGGGGCTCCACCCCTAGCAGGGGGCATGCAGAAGGCAGCCAATCAGTGATTCTCCCTCATCACTGATGTTTCTATCTCTTCTCCCTCTCTGAAAAACAAAAAACAAAAACAAAACAAAGTTATTTTCGGTTGTAGGCTAATGAACTACTATACTACTCTTGTATCCAAAGTCACTGCCTGACTGTATCTCCTTCAACATTCTACCTATGCTCTCCAGGAGAACACAGTAGATCAGTTAGTGGAGGAAAAGGAAGCACAGACTTGTTTTACAGATGAATGTACACATGACCAGCCATAAGTGGTTAACTGTCAGTAGTGAAGGCACAGTCTCCAGTGGGCAGCACTCTGCTGTTCTATTTAAGGTAGAGATCGAACTTGACTAGTGGGCAGTGGCTAATAGGATGGCCAACTGGTTAAGAATTTGGAAAGAGCCCTGGCCGGTTTGGCTCAGTGGGTGGAGCGTCGACCTGTGGACTGGGGGATCCTGGGTTCGATTCTGGCGGGGGGCACGTGCCTGGGTTGTGGGCTGGACCCCCCCCCCCCAGTGGGGGGCGTGCAGGATGCGGCCGATGGATGATTCTGTCTCATCATTGATGTTTCTGTCTCTCTCTCCCTTTCTCTCTGAAGTCAATGGAAATGTATTTTAGGGGGAAAAAAAGGAATTTGGAAAGAAAAGGATTAGACGATTAGTGACAAGGAGGACTTGCGGAATGATGGCCTTCTTGCAATACATAGAGTATAAAAACATGTTCTTGTCCCACATAATACTCATCCAAGGGCATCTGTTGTAGATGAGATGCTCAACAATCAGGAGACAAGGTGACCCAACCTGTGGACATCGAATGGTCTCTTCCTCAGGTACGCTGGTGCTTGGTCAATAGACCCATTTACAAAGTGGCCATGATGACAGGTAAGGAACTTACGTGTGGGCTCAACTACATAGAGTTGCCCTCATCAAGGGGATCTGGCTACTGCCACCATTTTCTTTGTGGGAGGAGGTTTTAACTACAAAATAAAAATTCTTTTTTTTTTTTTTTTTTTTTAAAATATATTTTATTGACTTTTTACAGAGAGGAAGGGAGAGGGATAGAGAGCTAGAAACATCGATGAGAGAGAAACATCGACCAGCTGCCTCCTGCACACCCCCTACCGGGGATGTGCCCGCAACCAATGTACATGCCCTTGACCGGAATCGAACCTGGGACCTTTCAGTCCGCAGACCGACGCTCTATCCACTGAGCCAAACCGGTTTTGGCCAAAATAAAAATTCTTAATAGATATAAGTCAATACAGGTTGTCTGTTTCTTCTTAAATAGCTTTGATAATTTGTGTTTCAAGAAATCTGTCCATTTCATCTAAATTGTTAAATTTATTGGCATTAAATTGTTCATAATATTCTCATAGTATCTTTTTAATATCTGTAAAAACTGTAAGTCACCTCTCTCACTCCTGATACAGGTAATTTATGTCTTCTCTCCTTTTTTCATGATGGGTCAAACTGTAGAGATTTTTCTCAAAGAATCAGTTCTTGGTTTCATTGAGTTTCTCTATTGTTTTTTGTTTACTATTTTATTGATTTTCACTCTGGTAATTATTATTTCTTCTGTTTATGTTGAGTTCAAATTACGTTTTTTCTATTTCTCTTTTTTAATTTATATTTTTATTGATTTCAGAGAGGAAGGGAGAGGGAAAGAGAGATAGAAACATCAATAATGAAAAAGAATAATTGATTGGCTGCCTCCTGCATGCCCCACACTGGGGATTGAGCCTGAAACCCGAGCATGTGCCCTGACCAGGAATTGAACCATGACCTCCTGGTTCATAGGTCGATGCTCAACCACTAGGTTATGCCGGCTGGGCCTTTTTTTAAATTTAAGATGGAAGCTGTGGTTATTGACTTGTGATTGTTCTAAAGGGCTGGCTGTAACTGGACGCATTATGTGCCCGCCCTATAGTTTAAAACACAAGAAAGGTTGGGGCAGGGATGCACATTTACTTACCCAACACTCAGAGGTGCAAGGACAACGTAGCTTGTTTTCTATAACCTAATCTTGCCCATGAGCCCCCACCCTGTTGAGTGGGATGGGGAGATTCAGCTTGCCAGTAAACAATATATTAAATTCTTTTGGTTCAAACAGCATCTTTGGGGTAACTTGGTCTCTCTTAAGTAAATGCTACTTCTCAGATCTCTTCCCCTTTCATCTTTTCTTTTTTTAAATTTTTTTCTTTATTGATTAAGGTATTACATATGTGTCCTTATCCCCCCATTGCCCCCCATCCCACTCCTGTTCATGCCCTCACCCCGCTGGTGTCTGTGTCCATTGGTTATGCTTATATGCATGCATACAAGTCCTTTGGTTGATCTCTCCCCCTTACCCCCACCCTCCCCTTCCTTTCCTCTGAGGTTTGAGCATCTGCTCGATGCTTCTCTGTCTCTGGATCTGTTTTTGTTCATCAGTTTATGTTGTTCATTATAATCCACAAATGAGTGAGATCATGTGATATGTATCTTTCTCTGACTGACTTATTACGCTTAGCATAATGCTCTCCAGCGCCATCCAAGCTGTTGCAAATAGTAGGAGTTCCTTCCTTTTTACTGCAACATAGTAGTCCATTGTGTAGATGTACCACAGTTTTTTAATCCACTCATCTGCTGATGGGCATTTAGGCTGTTTCCAAATCTTAGCTATTGTAAATTGTGCTGCTATGAACATAGGGGTGCATATATCCTTTCTGATTGGTGTTTCTAGTTTCTTGGGATATATTCCTAGAAGTGGGATCACTGGGTCAAATGGGAGTTCCATTTTTAGTCTTTTGAGGAAATTCCATACCGTTCTCCACAGTGGCTGCACCAGTCTGCATTCCCACCAGCAGTGCACGAGGGTTCCTTTTTCTCCGCATCCTCGCCAGCACTTGTCATTTGTTGATTTGTTGATGATAGCCATTCTGACAGGTGTGAGATGGTACCTCATTGTCGTTTTGATTTGCATCTCTCAGATGATTAGTGACTTTGAGCATGCTTTCATATGTCTCTTGGCCTTCCTTATGTCCTCTTTTGAAAAGTATCTATTTAGGTCCGTTGCCCATTTTTTTATTGGGTTGTTGATCTTTCTTTTGTTAAGTTGTATGAGTTCCCTGTAAATGCTGGAGATTAAACCTTTATCAGAAATAACATTGGCAAATATGTTCTCCCATGCAGTGGGCTTTCTTGTTGTTTTGTTGATGGTTTCTTTTGCTGTGCAGAAGCTCTTTATTTTGATGTAGTCCCATTTGTTTATTTTCTCTTTAGTTTCCATAGCCCTAGGAGCTGTATCTGTGAAGATATTGCTTTGGCATATGTCTGAGATTTCGCTGCCTGTGGATTTCTCTAATATTTTTATGGTTTCCCGTCTTACGTTTAAGTCCTTTATCCATTTTGAGTTTATTTTTGTGTATGGTGTAAGTTGATGGTCTAGTTTCATTTTTTTTTGCATATATCTGTCCAATTTTCTCAACACCATTTATTGCAGAGACTGTCTTGACTCCATTGTATGCTCTTGCCTCCTTTGTCAAATATTAATTGAGCGTAGTGGTTTGGGTCGATTTCTGGGTTCTCTATTCTATTCCATTGGTCTATATCCCCTTTCATCTTTTCAAGATGGTGTCTGGGAGTGAGGCACCCAGGAGAGGAGAGGCTCACATATGACTTTGTGGTAGAAGGGAAGGACCCCTGTGAGCAGGTCATTGAAGTGCTTGGCCTGATTTCTGAGTTCTTATAATTACCTGTTGAGATGCAAGGCCCTCATTTGGCCTTTGGAGTGTAATGCCAGCACCCAAAGCCGAAGTCTATCGTCATAACCATTTGCCACTAAGTCCTGCTTCTGCAGCCTTTTCATTCCAGCTCTCTGTGCAAGCCTTGTCAATACCGCCTCATGCCTTCATGGGGCACGTGCAAGCTTTCATTCTCCTGAAGACCAAGTATAGGCTGTTAGGGACTGGACATGGAATCCTGGTGTTCATGGGCCTAGACTCTGCCCTCCATCATTTCTACATTATTGTTCCTACAGTATGTTGGACATGATGTAAAGCCAACTGCAAGTCTTCTCCCAAGTCATCCCCGGGGAAGCAATGAACAAGCTCTGATGTCCTTTAGTTCTTCATAGCTTTCATATCTGTCTTGGATTTTCTATAGCTTTCTCCTGTCAAGATTTGGATGGCTTGGGAAGATGGATAGGAAAGGTCCTTGGCACTCCAAATTTGTTTCCTTCCTACCTGCTTCCTTCCAAATTTGCTATCCTTTGGGCCTGGTTAACACATTGTACACACCATATGCATGCATGTTAACAGGTGAAATTACCCTCCTGCACACTCAGAAAACAAAGGTTTTTTTCCCCCAGCTGCAACATAATCTTGTACAGCTTTACTTTCTGAAGACCGACTCGGTGCTTGTGCAATAGGCAGTTAGTTCCTCATGGTTTCCTGCTTTCAGGCTGTGTCCCAGGCCTAGTGGGTGCATGAGAAGACCCATTATAGTACTACTCTTTAGTAGCTACCACAAAGATGCCACATCTTTCTTTTTTTTTTTTAATATATATTTTATTGATTTTTTACAGAGAGGAAGAGAGAGGGATAGAGAGTTAGAAACATCGATGAGAGAGAAACATCGATCAGCTGCCTCTTGCACACCCCCTACTGGGGATGTGCCCGCAACCAAGGTACATGCCCTTGATCGGAATCGAACCTGGGACCCTTGAGTCCGCAGGCCGACGCTCTATCCACTGAGCCAAACCGGTTTCGGCAAGATGCCACATCTTTCAAATTATTTTCCTCTCTGGGGTTTGAGTGGGTTAAATTCTTGGGCAGGCCATTCTGTAGGATTCTTTTATGTGATTCTATGAAAGGAGTTAATGTGGACTTTATTATCCTTATGTCCAACTAGATGCTCTGTGGGAGGATGGCATGGGAAGATGAGGGGTGTTTTGGGTTAGCATTTACCCAAAGACAAAGTTACTTCCAAAAGACTGAGCCAGAAGAATGTGATAATAGTAGAATAACACCTTCTCTGTCTGCTGGGTGGGGTGGCCACAGCGTAGACTCCGCTGTCAGGTCGCAGAGAGCCCTCCCTCTGCTATGCACCAGGGAAGTAACACCGATTGTGGAGCCCGGTCCCTGTGGAAAATAGTCTCCCCTTAGACAGACTGCTCACAGCCGTGCACGTGGAGAATCATTCACAAATGTCTGTGCACTGCATTTCATAGTGCATTTGATTGTCCTCATTTCTTGGTGTTCTGAAATTTCCAACTCAATGCCCAGGCAGTCAAGGGCCTCTCTAATTTTGGTAGACCTGAAACCCAAATTCACTTGATCACGTTGGGTGCTAATGGCAAACAAGGCTTCACAATCCGCTGAGCATCAAAGAGAACGCCTTCATTCCCTTAGTCAGCTTTTGCAGTAAGAAATTCGGCAGTGCTACGAGTCAGCAGTGGTCTGATGTGAACCACATCATGCAGATGGTGGTTGAAACTTGCTTTTCCTGAATAAACAGACCTGAGTCAGACACATGGCAAGCACTGCTGCTTAACCTCCATTCCCATAATGTTTTAGGAATGCTCTGTTCCACCAACTAATAAATAACAGCTGTCCCTTACTGAACGCTTACCACAAGCCAGGTACTGTGCTAAGCATTTCCAGGAATTTCTGGAGGCAAGTTTCTCTCTCTCTCTCTCTCTCTCTCTCTCTCTCTCTCTCTCTCTCTCTCTCTAAATTGATTTGAGAGAAAGGGAGAGAGAGCAATAATGTGAGGGAGAAACATTGATTGGTTGCCTCCCACATGAACCCGAGCAGGGATCAAATTCGTGACCTGGTATGTGCCCTGACTGGGAATCGAACCTGCTGCCTTTTGGTGCATGGGACGACACTCCAACCAACTGAGCCACCTGGCCAGGGCATCTTTTTTTTTGAGGCAAGTTTCTTAACCTTTCTGAGTTTGTTTCCTCATCTGTAAAACTGGAATAAAAACCTCACAAGGCCATTTTACTGACTACATGAGGATTTTGTTTTGTTTTGTTTGTGTTAATCCTCACCGGAAGATAGCTTTTCAATGGAATTTTTCGAGAGAGTGGAAGGGAGGGGGGTGGAGAGAGAGAGAGAGAGAGGGAAGAGAGAGATATATTGATGAGAGAGAGACACATGGATTGGCTGCCTACTACACGCACCCCAACTGGGACCTGGGAACGAGTCTGAAACCCAGGTATATGCCCTTGACCAGGAATTGAACCCTGAGACCCTTGAATAAGTTGTCTGACACTCTGACCACTGAGCACCACCGGCCAAGTGCTACATGAGGTATTTATATTAGCACATTGCCTGGCCCACTATAGGCACTTATATCTGCTGTGAAGATTTTATTGGGCTTTTAATCTGAATTTACATTATGAAACTAGGTATTAAATTCCATGCTGTCCAAATTGATTCAGTTCAGAGTGAGTTAAGAGAGTGAGGGATACCAAGTTATCAGAAGATAAATAGAAATATTTAGTTCCCGAGCGTACTAGTGAGATAGCTGTTGTCTTTGAGTGTTTTTATGAATTATACCCATGCCTCAGAGAATCTGATACCCCTGCCTAAGGTTGAGAATTAAATGGTGTACACATTTTTGCAAATTTTCCTAAAAAGTAGAGAAATGCAGCTCCTCGTAAATTTTTGACCATCATCATGCTGGCAAGGTTTATGGTGGGCAGAAAAATACCAAACCCCAAACTCCACAAAAATCCTTTACTCCCTTTCTAGTGATAGGGTATACCCCCGGCCTCCTGGTCACCCACAGCCTAATTTGAAATGCAGAATATTCACAGAAAGAGAAGACGGTGGGTACATGGCAGCACAGGCTACATGCCCAGAAATGAGGCGGTAAGTGTACATGACTTCCCTCGGGGCTGGAACAATCTCAGAAAAAGCATTCAAAGGAGGGGGAGGGGCGGGTGACCCGTCAGCTGGACCCGGCAGAGCCAGTAAGATCTGGGCAGGTGGAGCAGAAGAGACGAGGCATTCCTGGAAGGAGGACGGGCCTGAACAGTGGGGCAGGCGGAGGCACCGTGAAACCAGGTGGAAGAGAGGGTTGAAGTCCCCTCAGTTTGAAAGAAGGGAAGTAAAAACCTCATTTATTGCCTGAGATATGAGAAACCAAAACTTAAATTATGAAATACACTTTAACAGAGCACATAAACATATATGGATAGTTGAGCACTTATGTACCCATCATCAGGTGAAAAACTGGAATATTACCTGAATCTTGTAAGTCTTTGTTGTGTCCTACCCTAGTTGCATCCCTCTCCTTTTCCCTAGAGCTAACTGCCAAACTAAATTTCTTTGTTTCCTTGCTCTGCGTAAGTTTTTAAAACAGAAAAGTTCAATTGTGACTACTTTTTAAAAATATATATATTTTATTGATTTTTCACAGAGAGGAAGGGAGAGGGAGAGAGAGCCAGAAACATCGATGAGAGAGAAACACCAATCAGCCACCTCCCCCGCCCCCCCAATGGAGATGTGCCTGCAACCAAGGTACACGCCCCTGACCGGAATGGAACCCAGGACCCTTGAGTACGCAGGCCGACGCTCTGTCCACTGAGCCAAACCGGTCAGGGCCAATTGTGACTACTTTTGACCTTTTTGTGAATGCAATCATACTGTATGCTTTCTGTTACTTTGGTTGGATTAGCATTGTTTTGAGGTTGAGCTGAGTTATTTTATCTACTAATTGTAGTAAATACATTTCCCCTGTTGTTTAGTTTCCATTGTATGAATATTTTTACATGTGTTTGGGTGATTTCCTTTGTTTAGCTATCACTGAACATGCTGATATAGGCATTCTTGTATCTGTTATTTGGAATATATGAACAAGAGTTTGTTTAGGGTATACATGAAGGAGTGGGAGTGCCGGGCTATAGGGGAAGCACAGGTCCTGTTTTCTAGGTGATACCAACATGTTTTCCAAAGAGGTTGCATCAGTTGACATTCCAACTCGCAGAGGACCACAGTTTTTGTTGTTCTTCATCTTGGCCAATACTTAGTATTCTCTGGCTTTTGCATTTTGCTCTATCTGGTGAGAGTAAAATGGTATTGCATTTTAGTTTGAATTTGCATTTCCTTGATTATTAATGCAGCTGGAGTTTACGTTTATGGGCCCCCAAAATATTTTTTAATATATTTTATTTTTTACAGAGAGGAAGGGAGAGGGAGAGGGATAGTTAGAAACATCGATGAGAGAGAAACATTGATCAGCTGCCTCCTGCACACCTCCTTCTGGGGATGTGCCCGCAACCAAGGTACATGCCCTTGACCGGAATCGAACCTGGGACCTTTCAGTCTGCAGGCTGATGCTCTATCCACTGAGCCAAACCGGTTAGGACCCCCAAGGGCCCCAAAAATATTTTTATGGAATTGATCTTATTGAATTGCTTTAAGGAATTCACATTGTTAGTGTTATACAGTATTGGAATACTTTCTCCTTATATTTCAAACAATACATATAAAGCAAATCTGTACTACAATTCCATGGGTCTCCCAGACCTGTTTTACAAATTTACATATATGTATGTTATAGACTAACTAGAGGCCCAGTGCATGAAAGTCGTGCATGGGTAGGGTCTGTAGGCCTGGCTGGTGATCAGGGCCGATCAGGGCCTAACCGCTGCCGGCCGGGGCCTTCCTTTGTTCCGCGCTGCCCCCTGGTGGTCAGCGCACATCATAGTGAGTGATCAAACTCCTGGTCGAATTCCTGAGGGGACACTTTGCATATTAGCCCTTTATATATATAGATATTTGTGTCTCCCACAAATTCATGTATTGAAATTCTAACCCTCATCCCCCAATGTAATATTGGTAGATGGGGCTTTGGGAGGTAATTAGGTCATAAGGGTGGAGCCCTCATGAATGGGATTAGTGCTCTTATCTACAGAAACACAGAGCCTACTCCAGCCCTCTGCCATATGAGAATGCAATGAGAAAACAATTGTCTACAAACCAGATCTGCCAGCAGCTAGATATTTAGACTTCCCAGACTCTGTAACTGTGAGAAAAAAAATGTTTGTGGTTTAAGCCACCCAGTCTATGATAATTTGTTATGATAGCCAAAATAATGCAGAAAATCTAATTTATCTACAACTGGTTTGTTTACCTTAATTGCTTGCTCACTTAGCTTCAGCTCATCAAGTTGGCCTGGTGCCAGTCTGGGTGAACCTGAAGCTACTCTCTGCTTCAAAACAGCTTGATGCTGAGACTCTATTTTCTGCACTTTCCTACAATAACTTGTGCGCCCACCTGTTTCTTCTAGGCTCTGAGCATCTGTCACTTTGGACATTCATTTCCTGGGCCTCAAGGTATCAGCTTTTCACCAGGCCCCAGACTCCTAACTTGTTCACATCTCCTCTACTTTCACACTCCATCTATCCTATATAATAAAGAGGTAATATGCAAATTGACTGTCACTCCAACGCACAAGATGGCCACCCCCATGTGGTCAAAGATGGCTGCCCCCATGTGGACACAAGATGGCCACCACAAGATGGCCGGCAGGGGAGGGCAGTTGTGGGCGATCAGGCCAGCAAGGGAGGGCAGTTGGGGGGGACCAGGCCTGCAGGGGAGGGCAGTTAGGGGGAACCAGGCCTGCAGGAGAGGGCTGTCGGGGGGGACCAGGCCTGTAGGGGAGGGCAGTTGCGGGGGACCAGACCGGCAGGGGAGAGCAGTTAGGGGCAACCAAGCCAGCAGGGGAGGGCAGTTAGGGGTGACTGGGCCTTCAGGGGAGGACAGTTGGGGGGGACCCAGGCCTGCAGGGGAAGGCAGTTGGGGGGGAACTGGGCTGGCAGGGGAGCAGTTAGGCATTGATCAGGCTGGCAGGGGAGTGGTTAGGGTATGATCAGGCTGGCAGGCAGAAGCGGTTAGGGGCAATCAGGCAGGCAGGCAGGCGAGTGGTTGGAAGCCAGCAGTCCTGGATTGTGAGAGGGATGTCCCACTGGAATCGGGCCTAAATGGGCAGCCGGACATCCCTCGAGGGGTCCCAGATTGGAGAGGGTGCAGGCTGGGCTGAGGGACACACACATCCCCGATGCACAAATTTTGTGCACTGGGCCTCTAGTTTAATCATATGTGCCTGGCACAAGGTGGGAAGCACACCTACGTGAGGCATGGATGTTGTCCCTCTCATAACAAGAGATGATATTACACTCCATGTGACATGTGATAAGGGATAGATGAGGGGAACAGATTCTAGCAGTCTATCGTGGTTCTGGCACTGACATGGAACTGCTGGGAAAATCAGCTTATGACAGAGACATACAATTTTGCTTTTCTTTATATTCAGGTTTCTCATAGGGTGCACATTAATTTCTAGACTTCAAAACTTCCATTGATGGGGCCTATAAGACTTGAATGATTACAGCTGTAATTACCACGTCAAGGCAACACTAGTCTTGAAATCAGTTCTTTCCCTCCCTACCCTGCCAGGTGCCAAAAGCAAAGCACAACACAGATAAGTTGCTTAAAGGCAACAAAGAAAGGGAAGCATGACTGTACTCTCTCCTGGTTTACACATTGTAGTAGATACTGTCTATGCTGCTCATGTCTTTTGGGCCTCCTATTTGGAAGTTTGCTTTCAGAGAGTTCTGGTACACGAGGAGGACTGCCTATGGCTCTGGCCTAAGTGCCTTCTCTGACTTTGGGAGTGTGCTTTCCCCAGCTGGGAGCTGGGCAGAGGTGCAGGAGCATTAACACGCTAAAGAGGGAGAAGACTTGGTGGGCAAGTGCCTCAGCTTTTTTGCCTGTTAGTGGGGCAATTCTGACGTGTGTTCAGTTTCTCAGACAGTTCACAGCAGGACTGAGCCCACACAATAAGCCCTCAGAGATGTGCCCTTTAAGGACATCCCTTCCTCTCCTGTCTCCTTCAGAATGCCTCTTGGAGTCACCTCTTAAATCAACCATTGGTATCTCAATCCTGGTTCAGAGCCTGATTTTGGGAGGAACCCGAACTAAGACAAGGACTCCTTTGAAAATGTTTGGAAAAACAAGGTCCCTCTCCCAAGGAAAATAAACCTACTTAAAAAAAACCTAGATAAGATTTGGTAGTGTTTGTTTTCTTGAATTCTCACCCGAGGATATTCTTTCATTGCTTTCAGATAGAGTGAAGGGGGGGGGGGTTGGAGGGTGGAGAGGGGAGAGGGGAGAGAAAGAGAGAGATCAATGTTAGAGAAACCCATAGATTGGTTGCCTCCCACACGTGCCCCTACTGCGCCTGCAACCAAGGTATGTGCCCTTTGATGGGGGAGTCAAACCTTCGACCCTTTGGTACATGGGCTGATGCTCTAACCACTGAGCGACCGGCCAGGGCCAGATTTGGGGGTATTTTAATATTAGGGCCTGGGTTCCAGAATCACCCTAACTTCTCTTTCCCCCCTTTCCTGAAAGATTACTGAGGGAGCCATATACAAGGATCAGCAGCCTAACAAGAATGAGATTACGAATAATTTTGAAGCGTCTAACAACCCCTTTATACCCTGTTTAAAATTCTCTTTGTGTGGAGGGCTCCTTCTCCGTTTTTCTCCAAACTCCCTAACCACATGACCGTAGAAAAGGTGTCAGTAGTAATGGCTGACACCTGTGTCCACAGCAAGGTTTCTGCTATGCTTTCAGACCTGGCAACGCCGGCACCTTTGCTGTGACTGGAGTCTTCTATCCTCTCAACTTCCACCTGTTGAAATCATGTTATTTTTGCAGGATTTGGTACAAATGCCACCACCTCCGTAAAACGTTCTCCAATTACACCAACCAATCAGAAACCTGCTACCAGCTCCGTTCCCACAGTTCCTAGCGATGGCTTCGTTTTAGGGTCAGCGACCTGCCCGCCAGAGCAGAGCTCAGCGCCCAGGGCCTTGGGAAGGTCTTCCTTCAAGACTACAGCGGGTCAGAAAGATGTTCCGCTAAGAACAGTTTTGCACCTAGCCCAATGCATTTTAAAACTTTTTAAAACAGGTTTTTATTGACTTCAGAGAGGAAGGGAGCGGGAGAGAGAGAAACATCAACGATGAGGAATCATTGATCGGCTGCGTCCTGCACGCCCCACGCGGGATCCAGCCCGCAACCCGGACACGTGTCCTGGCCGGAACCGAACCCTGACCTCCTGGTTCATCGGTCCACGCACAACCACTGAGCCACGCCAGCCTGGCGGTTGATACCTTCTTTTTCATTTTACCAAGCGCGTCCCGTTTAATGTTCACCTTGTTAATTTCCCCAATGGGCCTAAGCCCGTGGTCGGCAAACTGCGGCTCGCGAGCCACCTGCGGCTCTTTGGCCCCTTGAGTGTGGCTCTTCCACAAAATACCACGGCCTGGGCGAGTCTATTTGGAAGAAGCGGCGTTAGAAGAAGTTTAAGTTTAAAAAAATGTGGCTCTCCAAAGAAATGTCAATCCTTGTCCTGTTGATGTTTGGCTCTGTGGACTCATGAGTTTGCCGACCGCTGGAGCGGTCAACCTGAGAGAACAAGTTCCGTGAGGTCACACCAAAGGCAAAGCCCTTGGAAGAGGGGCCAAATCTCACTTGTTCCATGGCCCAGGATGCTTAAGGGGGGGGGAAAAAAAAAAACCAACTTTCCGAAGCCCCCAAGTCAGATGCTCTTTTGAACTCCAGACCCAAAGTTGAGAACGGCGAGAACTCGCTCCCGGCCCAGGAAGGTGGCGGAGAGAACCGCGACGCGTTAACGCGGAGAGAACTTCCTCCTGGAAAAAAGTGTCGTCATGGGACAAGCTTCCAGTTCCACTCCGTACGTGGCCCGGGCCTTTATCCTAGTTGGCGGACTTCCAGAGCCCGAGGCTACCCCACCCCGCTGCTCCCTCGGGCCTCTCCACACCCAGCGGAGCCGTTCGCACGTCTCGAGGGTTGTGACGGTTACGCCGTGACGTCGCTCGGAGACTGGCCGCGAGCTGAGTACGTACTAGCGATCTCGAGGGACTGGAGCCCCGGCGCCGAGAAGCGCGCCGAGAGCATGGGGGCGGGACTAGCCTATGACTGATGTCCAGACACGCCTATCACCTTTCTGATTCCTTCTCAAACAAACCAATGAATGCGACAACGGAGACGGCAACGTGCCCCCCGCCGCCAGAAGTGGGTCCGCCCCTCCCCTTGGGCACCTTTGGTCGCCATGCTTAGTGTGGCTACCTCGTCTGTGCTACTTTAGGGCCTTCTCTGGCTCTCCGACGTCCTCGCTGTACTCCTTCCTAAGCATCCCTTCCTTTTCACTGTCAACTTCCATCTTCTCAGGCTTCCTGCTTGCTCGCTGCTAATTCAGCCACACTTGATAGGGCGGAAGGGGGGGCGTGGCAGAGGCGGGGCGTGACCGGCGCGGTGACGTCAGCGCGCTGCGTGTCGGCAGGTGAAGGGAAAGTTTGGCCCGTGCGTGGGGCCGGGGTGGAGGGCGGGACAGAGGGGCCGGGCCCAGGCGAAGCTCCAGTTGCTGCTGCAGCGGAGGCCCAGGCCGGGACTTGGACCGGACCGGGGCGTGCCGGACGCAGAGGAGCAGGAGGCGAGATCCGCCGGAGCTTCGAGCCCCCGCCGCTCCGCCGCTCCGCCGCGGGGTGACCCCGCACCCAGGCGCCCTTCGGACCCGGTTCTCGAGGAGATTGGTGGGGTCGCGGCGGCAGCGGTTGGGGGTGGGGAGAGGCGAGGCGAGGAAAGGAGAGAGGTCAGCGAGTTTGAGGGAGGATCGAGAGCGGAGCTGCCGTCATGTCCGAGGACTCGAGCGCCCTGCCCTGGTCCATCAACCGGGACGATTACGAGCTGCAGGAGGTGATCGGTGAGAGCTGGCGCCACTGAGTGGGGAGGCACCGCTCTGGGCAGCGGGTGGCACGCGGGATCGTGGAGACCCGCGGGGTCCCCGGGGGCCAGCGGGAGCTCGGGAGCGCAGGACTCACCCATATGAATGGGCACGCGTGGGGCCCCCGGGTCTGGAGGGCGCGTGGGTGAGGCTCCGGGTTCGTGCAGCGCGGGAGGGGACAGGGGGTGACGCGCCTGTGGGGCGGGGTTGGGTGGGTTCGAGGGGCTCAGGGAAGACTGACGTGGTGATAGGCGTTTGAACCCGAGCGACGGATGCGTCTCTTGGGGAGAGGGAAAAGGGCAGGCTTTTCCAGGCGGTACAAAGAAAGGGGATGTTGGAGCTGAGACACAGCCACCTCTTTGGGGGATGGTGGGACGGGGTGCGTTAGCTCCTTCCCGCATCGGAGGAAACGCCCACCAAGTGCCAGGCATTGCTGGGGTGGAGCTGGGTGGGGGTCCTCTCTAGACGAAGCTGCAGGTACCGTTCCGAGCGACGTGGGCGCAACTTCCTGCTGCTTGGGGACTGACTTTCTATTCCGGGAGGCAGACGTGAAATAAGTAGGCAAATGAAAACAGTGACAGGTTTTGGCAGGTGCTAGGAAGTAAGATGTTCTGATAAGGAATAACCTGGAGACCTCCTTAGGGGTGATTGCAAGGGGGGAAAAAAAAAAAAATAAATCTTTTCTGAGTCATTGAAGCTGAGCCCTGAAGGGTGAGAAGGAAGCCGAGGAGCCTTGGGGAAGAGAGGGAGGAGAAAATGCAAAGGTTTCTGAGGAGGGGACCCAGCCTGATGCATTTGAGGAGCTGAAGGGCAGAAGGAAAGGTAAGGGAGGGGCCGGGTCTTAGGGACCTTCCCAGCCTTGGTAAGGATTTTGGAATTTTAAGTGTTATTGGAGAGCTTCAAGCAGGGACACGACATCTAGTGGGCCTGGCTGTTGTGTGTGGAGTGGATTTGAAAGGGGTCCAGGAATACCAGTTGGCATAGCACAAAACTTGCACGGAGGTTGTAATTCTCAGAGAGGCACGTGGGATGCGGGAGGAGAGGGGCCGGGGATGCTGAGGGGAAGTGTTCGTTGGGAAGCAATAATCCAGTGCCTTTGGAAATCAAAAAGGGGTGGGTGTCCTTAAACAGAAGCTCAGTCCAACCAACCCGAGCAGACCCCAGCTATGGAAGGAAGGAGGTTGTCTCCTTTGCTAGATCAGCACCCTGTCCGAAAATTAGTTTTAGAACAGAAGACTGGCTGAACACTCACTAGCTGTCACGGGGGTGTGAGTGTTTATTGTACTGTATCTGCGTTTTAGAGAAACTTTGTCATATTTCCTTTCTTTTTTTTTTTTTTTTCACTTGCCTCTTGTTTCAAAACAAATCTGGGCTAAGGTTTGTCTGAAAGACATCACACTTTTCCCCTTAAGCCACTCCATGGGCCTGTGTTCTCATTACGTGCTGTGTCTTGACATGTACTGGTTGGTTCTGAGGACAGCTAGCTAGCTAGCTAGGTCTCTGTCTTGATAGATTGCTCTGGGCCCCTCAGAGTTTCATACTGAAGAAAGGGACTAAGGGGGAGACTCCAAAGTAGTGTCTGAAAACTAAGAAAAGCATCCCTGTGATCGTTGTAGGAGTTTTTGCTTTCCTTTTGGGTGTACATCTTTTTAGGGTGAAGAGGATGCTTGTGGTCATTCTTAATGCCTTTGCTACTGAGGTGGCATCAGAGTAGAAATTGGGAGACCAATTGGGTGTCTGGGAGTGGAGAAAGGGGAGTCTCAGTCCTCTGTGTAGGGTTACTCTTGATCTCATTCTCAGCGTGGTCCATGGATCAAAGGGTAAGAATGCCAATGTAAAGATTTGACCACCTTATTTTTTAAAATAACTTTACTGAGGTGTAATTTAGTACCATAAAATTCAGCCATTTTTAAGTATAAAATGCAGTGATTTTTAGTAAATTTACTGTGTTGTGTACCAATCAGCATAATCCAGTTTTAGAGTATTTTCATCACCTCATTGAGATCCCTTGTGCCTGTTACAGTTAATCCCTGTTCCCACTCCCAGCCCCAGGCAACCACAAATCTTTCTGTCTCTATAGATTTGCCTTTTTTGGACATTTCATATAAATGGGATCATATAACATGTGGTCTTTTTTTGTTTGGCTTCTTTCATTTAGCATAGTATTTTTCATTTTAAAAACAATTTTATGGAGGTATAAGTTATATACCATAAAATCCACCAGTTTTAATTGTATTGTTCTATAGGTTTTTAGTAAATTTGCAGAGTTGTTCAGTCATCACTACAATCCCATTTTAGAACATTTTCATCATTCCAAAAAGATGCCTCATGTCCATTTGTAGTTACTCCCTGTCCCCACCCCCTGCTTCAGGCAACCACAAATCTACTGTCTGTCTCTCCATATTTGCCTTTTCTGGATTTCCGTATAAAAATAATCATATAATATGTGATTCTTTGTGTTTGGTTTTTTAAATTTGACATAATGTTTTTTTGAGGTTCATTCATGTTGTACCCTGTAGTATATATTATGTCCCTCACCATCCTCTCACCCCCTTACCACTTGCTGGACATTAGGCTTCTGTTTTTTGGCTGTGAGCATTCACATCAGATCTTCATGTGAACATATTTCATTTTTCTTGAGCGGAATTTCTGGATAAGAAGATAAAGTGACTGTACCATTTTACATTCCCATTAGTGATGTATGAAGGTTCCTATTACCAGCATTTGTTTGTCATTTTGATTGTAGCCATTCTAATGGGTGTGAAGTGGAATCTCATTGTGTTTTTTGCATTTCCCTGATGACTAATGATGTTGAGCATCTTTTCATGTGCTTGTTTATTAGCTTTCCATATATCTGCTTTGCTGAAATATCTATTCAAATCTTTTGTCTTTTCGGGTTGTGCTTTGGGTTATGTTCTTATTGAGCTACAGGGGTTTGTCTGTATTCATTCTGGATTTGAGTACTTCGTAACCTGATACATGGTTTAAAATATTTTCTCCCAGTCTGTAGCTTGTCTCTTCAGTTTCTTAATGGTGTCTTTTAAAATACAAAAGTTGCCCAGCCAGTGTTGTTCAGTGGATGAGAGGACCTATGAACCAGGAGGTCACGGTTCAATTCCTGGTTAGGTCACATGCCTGGGTTTCAGGTTCGGTCCCCAGTCCGAGTGTGTGTGGGAGGCAACCAATCGATGTTTCTCTCTTACATCGATGTTTATTTCTCTCTCTCCAATCAATAAAAACATTTAAAAAATACAAAAGTTTTGAATTTTGATACAAGTTTAATTTATCACTTCTTTCTTTTATTGATTGTGCTTTTTTTGGTGTTGTTGCTAAGAAATCTTTACTAATCCAACATCAAAACATAAAAAAAAAAAAAAAGCAGAAACCCGATGTTCATCAAGTGGTGTCTGAAAAAAAAAGGGATATAATATATGCAACCGGCTACAACATGATAAACCTCAAAAAAAATTATGCCAAATAAACCAAACACAAAGAATCACATATTATATGATTTAGGCCTCTGGTACATTTGGGTTAATTTTTCTGTATGGTGTGTGGTAAGGTGAATCATTTTGTTTTACAGATGAAAACACTGAGACATAGAAAGGCAAAATGACTTGTGTGGAGTCATAGAGCTAATCAATGGCAAAGGCAGTACTGGTGTCCAGCTCTCCTTTTCCTATTTCAGGGTCCTTGTTCCTACATCTGTATTTGATTAGTTTTTGGATATAAACTGGAAGGTGATGGACAGAGTTTGACAGATTAAAGGAATATCCTTACAATGAAAGCATGTGGCAGGAGCAGATATTTTGTTGATAACCCTTTCGGATGTAGTAGGATTTGATCTCTTTTGTGTATACTATTTTTATAATGTTCTCCCTCTCATTACTAAGTTCCTGCCACTCCACTCCTCATACACTCTAACCTATCTTCCCAACAGAGAGGAAAAAAAAGATTTTCCTCCAACTACAGCCTAGTACTGGTACAAGTAGCAAGGCTCAATAAAGCAGTGTATTCTTATTCTAATGTTTCTTCTGTACTGAAATGTTTGGAATACAGGATTTTGTAATAAGCTGTGGTCTTCAAAATAAATTCTTTGATTTCTTCAGATTGCACTCAAGTTATTTTCGGGAAACAAATGTCTGGAGTCCAGAAAAGATAAAGCTTGGGAAGGGATAGTTAATTTGAATTTTTTGTTTTCAAGGGATTGTATTATAAGGAAACTAGAGGCCCGGTGCACAAAATTTGTGCATGGGTAGGGTCCCTAGGCCTAGCCAGTGATCAGGGCTGATCGGGGCCTTCTGGCTGCTGGCCGGGGCCTCCCTTCATTCTGCACCGCCCCTGGTGGTCAGCACACATCATAGCAAGCGATAGAACTCCCAGTCGAACTCCCGTGGGGACACTTTGTATATTTGCCATATATATATATATATATATACTTTGTATATTTGCCATATATATATATATATATATATATGTATAATGTCTTTCTTACCAAAGCACGTTATATTATTTGAACTGTGATTTTTCTTCATGTGTGCTGCTTAGTACTATAATATTTATGGGGTTAATATTTCTGTTTTGTTCTCTCCTTTTCTGGCAAAATTCTATAGAGAAAATAAAATTTCTTAATTCAAACAAAATAAAAACATACAGATTCAGAATTCAAAGGACTTCCTTTTAAAGAATTTTATTATCTTAAACATTTTTTGATAAGACTTGCATTTCTTTAAGTTTACTTACTTGTAACAAATGTTAGTATTGTTCTCACTATAAATCATTCATCTTTTCAGTTTTTGAGCTCCTTTCTAACCCCGATTATTGTGTTAGAATTCTGACCAGGTGTTCAGTAGCCACACATTTTGATGTCTAACATAGTGATTTCCAAATGCAGATTTCAGGATCCCACTCTAGCCCCCTGCATAAATGTGAAAGACATTTGCTCTGTCAACAGTGATGCTTAAGCAATGGTTAGTGTATTTTCTTCCCATGATTGGGAGACTTAATTATGGCAACATTTTTTAATAAGGCCAGCTTTGGGCCTACAACCTCATAGGCTTGTATCAAACAGGGATTGCATTTGGCTGCATGTAATGGAAAACAAATAATAGTAGCTTAATAAAATACTTTCCCCCCATTATATAACAAGAAAACTGGAGTGGCAGCCTAGGTGCCATCCGACACCCAGGCTCCTAGTTTTCACTCCACTACACTCAGCACATGACTCTCATTCTCGAGATAATTGTCCCACCTATATACCTCGTGCCTGTGTTCGGCTAGATACAGTGATGGCGAACCTCTGACACGCGTGTCAGCACTAAATATTTAGTTTTTGGTTTATTAAATACAATTATATATAACAATTATACATTTATATTATTTAAATTATAAATATCGCGAAATAATGTTTTTTCCTCAAAGTGACACACTACCCAAGTTATGCTCAGTTTTTTGGCGAAGTTTGACACACCAAGCTCAAAAGGTTGCCCATCACTGGAAGAATATGGCAAAAGGACAAAGGCATGTGACAACTTAGTTTTTGGCCTTTCTTTCCTGGAAGCTTTACTCAGTGGCTTCCCTTTCTTTCATAGGCCTTTCTTTCCTGGAACCTTTACTCAGTGGCTTCCCTTTCTGTCACTGGCCAAAACTGTGTCATTGGGCCATTTGCAAGGGGGGCTGTGAAATGAAACTTTTTATCTGGGCACATTATTACTTCCAACAAATTTAGGTGAAAGTTTTGTTGTTTAAAAATAAGGGGAAATTGTTTGGTGGATAGGCAACTAAAAAATTAAAATAGTTAAATAAGACATTTCAAGTAAATAATTTAACCTGACACATAGTATTCAGTTAATAAATGTTAGCTTTAACCTAAAGGGGCAGCTGCCTACCAGTTAAGAGCATGGTGTTGAAACATCATGTAGTTCTGGTTTCTAGGCCCTACCCTGCCTCTTACTAATTTATTACCTAAGTCTTACACTTGCTTACATTGCTCTTCTTGCATTGCTTTGTAAGATCAATAATACCTAACTCATGAGATTATTGTGAGGATTGGATGGAAAAAAGCAGCACAAGTAAAGAGAGTGCTCAGCAGAGTACTTGGCACAATGAGCAAGTGTTCAATAAATGTTAGCACTCACGGTAATGGTGAGGAAATGCCCATAACACTGGGCTGCTTTTGTGTTTGCTCTGTCCCAAGCAGGTAATTATTTTTTCCTTGAAAACATATGCCACTGCTTGATTGATTAATTTGTTCAACAAATATTGAACTCCTTATGTGTCAGGCACTGTTCTGGATGCTAGAGGTAAGCAGTAAAACAGAGAGAAATCCCTGCTTTTTTGGAGTTTATAATCTAGTGGTGAAGGACAAAAATAAAGCAGGGAAAGGGGTAGGGGGCTGCCAGGGATAGAGGTGAGTTTTAAATGGATCAGGATAACTTGGGCTGCTAGGTGGAGAATGGTGTTGTAAGGGTTTAAGGGTGAAAGGAGGTTATCCAGGGGAGAGACGCAGTCGTAGAGGGGGTGAGAATATGACATATTCTGGTTATGACATATTTCAAAATTAGAGATGTGTGGTTGGATGAGATGTGAGAAGATTTGAAGATTTTTGGCTGGAGCATCTGGAAGGATGAGTTACCATCTATCTATTGAGATCGGAAGTCACCGGAGTGAACAGGAGAGAAAGGGATGATTCATTGCAAAACCATCCGGCTGATTGAATCCTTACTCAAAGCATATGGCAGTGTGTCTTTATTTCCATCTCTGTATGGAGAGAATAGCATGCCTTTTATGATGACTGTTCTTACAGCTGTTTGTCCAGTTCTAGGAGCTTTAATTTTCAACATGACTGACAAGTGGCCTTATTTAGAAAAGGGTTTACAAAATTGTAAATTCCCGTATGTTCCATGGTTCAGGTGACAATGCTTTAGTCATCTTTCATAATGAACAGTCTAAGCTAGCTCTTTAGTAAGTGTAAAACCTTACTTAAAAAAAAAAAATAATAATACTTAAGCACTAGCTGGTTTGACTCAGTGGATAAAGTGTCGGCCTGGGGACTGAAGGGTCCCGTGTTCGATTCTGGTCAAGGGCACATGCCCGGGTTGTGGGCTCGATCCCCAGTGGGGGGCGTGCAGGAGGCAGCCGATCAATGATTCTCTCTCATCATTGATGTTTCTGTCTCTCTCTCCCTTTCTCTTCCTCTCTGAAATCAATAAAAATACATTTTAAAAAATACTTAAAAACAGAATCTTTAGAATGTGTATCTGCTATAAAGTGATGGCTGGTTAAAATTTTGGGAGGAAATATCTTCAAGTGATTTGGTTCATTTGATAGGAATAATATCCTTTTTTTACTTATTTTTTAAAAAATATATTTTTATTGATTCCAGAGAGGAAGGGAGAGGGAGAGATAGAAACATCAATGATGAGAGAGAATCATTGATTGGCTGCCTTCCGCACACCCCCTACTGGGGATCGAGCCCCCACCCTGGGCATGTGCCTTTGACTGGAATCGAACCCAGGACCCTTCAGTCCACAGGCTGATGCTCTATCCACTGAGCCAAACCGGCTAGGGCTTTACTTTCTCTTTTAAATACCTGGGTGTACTAAAGTGGAGAGAGACTCTGAAATATTTTTAGTCCCCATCATGCTTTTGGGCATCTCCTTTTCTGTCTCAAGAGATGAAATTACCCAATTTGAAGGATTTCAGGAGAAAGGTCATTCATATTTTTGTGCACTAATCCATTCTGTTGTATAATGTACACTCATCCTGCAGTTAACTAACTATAGAGGACAGAAGAGTGTAAGAAGTGGGGATGTAGGGAAATGGTGCATTGAGATGCACAACAGTGTAAAACAGTGAAAGTTTGAATTAGGATGTTTTATTAGAAATTGTTTTATACTTGCCATTATATAATCTTCACATCAGGCTGATGCTTATTAGAAGCCATTGGTGTAGTAGCTTTCACACCTTGACTAAACCATTTTTAAGAGATACATTTCCTTTTAATACGTATGTGCAGTGCATACTGATGTATTCTATTTGGTTCTGTTTACTGTAAGAAAAATGGTGGTTGAAACCAGTAAGCTGATTTGTAGTTTGAAAAATTCCACATGAAGGGACCTGCTTTAAAGAAGAGATGAAATATTTTCAAAATTTCTATCTCTAATCCTGTTTGGTGCAGCCACTGTGGAAAGCAGTGTGGAGTTATTAAAAAAAATTAAAAATGGAACTGCCTATGACGCAGCGATTCCACTTCTGGGAATATATCCGAAGAAGCCTAAAACATTAATTCAAAAGAATATATGCATCCCTATGTTCATTGCACCGTTATTTACAATAGCCAAGATCTGGAAGCAGCCCAAGTGCCCATCAGCAGATGAGCGGATAAAAAAGCTGTGGGACATTTACATAATTGACTACTACTTGGCTGTACATAAGGAAATGTAGCCCTTTGCGACAGCATGGATGGACTGTAGAGTGTTATGCTAACTGAAATAAGACAGTCAGAGAAAGACAAGTACCATATGATTTCACTTATATATGGAATCTAATGAACAAAATAACAAAAACAAAATAGAAATAGACTCATAGATAGAGAACAGACTGACAGATGTCAGAGGAGAGAGGGACTGAGTGAAAAGGTGAAGGTATTAAGCTAAACAAACCAAAAAACCAAACAAACTCATAGATACGGACCCCAGTATATTCACATAGCTGTGCAACCATCACCACTGTAATTCCAGAACATGCTCATAGCTCCAGAAAGAAACTCCATTCCCATTAGCAGCACTCCTCACTCCCCTTTTCCTCTGGCCCTGGCAACCACTAACCTATTCTCCATGTCTGTTAGGTTTGCTATTTCAAGAGTGTTACATAAATGGCGTTATAAAATACGTAACTTTTTGAGATTGGCTTTTTTTCCACTCAACATAATGCCCTTGACATTCCTTCAAGTAATTGTTCATTTCAGTGGTTTATTTTCATTGCTGAGTAGTATTCCTCCGTATGGATTTACCCGCATTTGTTTAACCATTATCTGTTGAAGGTTTTTGGGCAGTTTACAGCTTTTGGTTATAAATAAAGCTTTTATGAACATTCATAAATAAGTTTCTGTGTAAACATACGTTTTTATTTCTCTGGGATAAATACCCAACATACAAATGCTGAGTTATACAAGGCCGTTTTTAGTTTTAAAAGAAATGGTGAAACAGTTTGCCAGAGTGTCTGTACCAGTTTTTCCGTTTCATCAGCAGTGTATGAGTGACCCAGTTTCACCATATCCTCACCAGCATTTGGTGCTCTCATTAATTTTTTTTTTCAGCCATTCTGATAGGTTATCTCATCTCCATCGAATTGCTTTTGCACCTTTGGCAAAATCAGTGGGACATATTGATGTGAATCTGTTCCGGGTTTTCTATTCTGCTGTGTGTGTGTGTGTGTGTGTGTGTGTGTGTGTGTGTGTGTGTGTGTGTTTAAATATGAGTCTTAAAATTGGGTAGTATAAATCCCTTAACTTTGTTCACATTTTTCACTATTGTGTTGGCTATTCTAGAGTCTTCCCTTTTTATATACATATTAGAATAAGCTTTTCTATGTGTACAAAATACATCGCCAGGATTTTGATAGAATACCATTAAACCTATATGCAGTTAATTTGGGAGTATTGACATACTTATTGTGTTGAGTTTTTTAAATTCATGAACACTATATGTCTCCTCAATTATTTAGTCCTTCTTTACTCTATTTAATTGGAATTTTGTAATACCAAGCATATTTTTCTGTTCAGATTTTTTTTGGATTTGTACCTAAATATTCATTTTTTGGGGATTAATTGTTAATGTTATTATGTTTTAAAATTTTGGTTTCCACTTGTTTGTTGTTAGTTTATAGAAGTGGAATTGGTTTTTGTGTGTTGACCTTACGTCTTGCAACCTTACTAAACTCTTTTTAGTTCTAGGTGCTTTTCTTGTAGATTCCTTGGAATTTTCTTTATAGATAATCATGTCATGTACAAATAGGGATAGTTTTATTTCTTCTTTTCTGGCTGTCTTTTATTTTTATTTCTTGATTTATTGTGGTGGCTAGGACTTCCATTACTATGATAAGTAAGGGTGATGAGAATGGACATCCTTGCCTTCCCCCTAGTCTTTTAGGGAGAGCATTTAATTTTTCATCATTAAGTATGTTGCTAGCTGTAAAGTTTTTTGTTGTTGTTGTTGTTGTTTGGTAGATGTTCTTTATGAAGTTGACGAAGTTTTCCTCTATTCTTAGTTTGCTGAGAGTTTTTTTATCATGGCTAATGTTGGATTTTTTTTAAAAGTGTTTTTCTGCCCTAGCCGGTTTGGCTCAGTGGATAGAGCCTCAACGAAAGGTTGCAGGCTCGATTCTGGTCAAGGGCACATGCCCGGGTGTGGGCTCGATCCCCAGTGGGCGACTTGCAGGAGGCAGCCGATCCATTATTCTCTCTCATCGTGGATGTTTCTTTTTTTAATATATTTTATTGATTTTTCACAGAGAGGAAGGGAGAGGGATAGAGAGTTAGAAACATCGATGAGAGAGAAACATCGATCAGCTGCCTCCTGCACACCCCCCACTGGGGATGTGCCCGCAACCAAGGTACATGCCCTTGACCGGAATCGAACCTGGGACCCCTGAGTCCGCAGGCCAGCGCTCTATCCACTGAGCCAAACCGGTTTCGGCGGATTGTGGCATATTATCTATTGCTGAATTTGATTTGATAATATTTTTTAAGAATTTTGCAGCTAAGTACACGAGAGATATTGGTTTGTGTATTCTTGTGATGTCTTTGTCTGGTCTTGGTCTTGGTAATTCTGGCTTCATAAAATAAATTGGGAAGTGTCTCTGTTCCATTTCTGGGAAACATTGTGTAAAATGGCTATTAATTCTTCTTTCAGTTTTTGGTAAGATTCTCCATTGAAACCATCTGTGACGATTTTTTTTTTCATCCTCACCTGAGGATATGTTCATTGATTGTTGTTTTTTCAGAGAGAGAGAGGATGGGGTGAGGGGGGAGAGGAAGGAAGGGAAGGAGGGAGGGAGAGAGAGAGAGAGAGAGAGAGAGAGAGAGAGAGAGACAGACAGACAGACAGACAGACAGACTGACATTAATTGGTGGCTTCAGGTATGCCCCAAGTGGAGATCGAACTAGCAGCCTAGGCATGTACCCTGACTGGGAATTGAACCGAAACATTTTGGTGTTTGGGATGTTGCTCCAACCAACTGAGCCCACCCAGCCAGGGTGTGGGGTGTGTTGTGTTTTTTTTTTTGGGGTGTGTGTGTGTGTTTTTAGAACTTTTAAATTACAAATTTGATTTTTAAAAATAGTTATAGGATTAGTCAAGTTACCTACTTCATCTTGGCTGAGTTTGGTTAGTTGTTTTTAAAGACTTGATCCATTTTTTTCCTAAATTGTAGAATTATGTGTTAAAGTAGTTTGTAGTGTTCTTTTATCATTATAAAATTGAAATAAAAGTTACATAAAATTTACCATTTTAAAGGGTATAATTCAATGGATTTTAGTATATTCATAGTGTTTTTTAACCATCACCACTGTCTAATTTAGAGTAATTTCTTTATTTTTTTTAACTTTATTTTTATTTATTTATATATTTTTATTGACTTGAGAGAGAGAGGGAGAGAGAGAAACATCAATGATGAGAGAGAATCATTGATTGATCGGCTGCCTCCTGCCCGCCCCACATTGGGATCGAGCCCGCAAGTGTCCTGACCGGGAATCAAACCCTGATTTCCTGGTTCATAGGCCGACACTCAACCGCTGAGCCACAGCAGCCAGGCCAAAGTATTTTCATCACATCAGAAAGAAATCCTGTACCATAAGCAGTAACTTCCCATTCTGCTCTTCTCCCATCACTGGCAACAATTAATTTATATTCTGTCTCTATAGATTTGCCTGTTCTGGACATTTCATATAAATGGAGTCATACAATATGGGGTTTTTGTAATTTTTTATTTTTCATAGCATGTTTTCAAGCTTATCCATGTAGTTTCATGTGTCAGTACTTGCTCCTCGGCTCATAGCTCTTATCATCCTGACCTCTGCTTTAGGGTATTATATCCTTTTCTAACCCTGCTGCTTCCCTTTCATAAAGACCCCAGGACAATCTTCTCATCCTTAATTTCACTTAATAACATGTGCAAAATTTTTGCCACGTGAGGTCACATTCACAGGTTTCAAAGACTAGGACATGTACATTTTGGGGGGAGGGGCATTATTCTACCTACCACATGGACTTTAGATCTTTTATTATTATCTAATCCACACTGCTCTCTGAGGTTCTATTTGCATTTTTTTCTTCTGTTAAGATGTTTAATATCAGAATATTTTATCTTTTTTGTTTGTTTTAATTTATCTTTATTGTTGAAAGTATTACAGATGTCCCCCTTGACCCCTTCTAGGCGGCACCTGCCCCCCGCCCCAGTGTTGAAGCATTTTTATAATAGCTCCTTTAAAATTCTCCATCATGTGATTCATTTTGGTGTTGGCATCAGTGTGAATATCTTTTCTCATATAAGTGTGTGTGTTTTTTTCTTGGTATGACATGTTATTTTTATTTTTTAATTGTATTCCGTACATTTAGGATACTAATGTTAGGAGACTCTTGGTTCTCTTTAATCTTCTGTTTTAGTAGGCAGCTACTCTATTTAGGTTTAATGGTAGGCCCTGGCCTACTTTTGTGAGTTGTGTAATTCCTGTGGTCATTTAGTTTTCAGAGCCCTTGTAGTGCTAGTCACTTCTGCTTCATTCTTCCGGTACCTCAGGGACTCCTGTTTGATCTCTACACGTGTTACTTGGGCTGACTGGTGGGTGTGGGTCCCCAATTTTGCTGCTGCTAAGGGCTGATTGGCTGGATGTTGCCCCGAGTGTGGGACTGGGACCTGGCACCCCTGTGGTGGATCTGGCTTACTGCTGTCTGGGTCTGGGTGGACCTGCTGCTGCTGACTGGTGCTGCGGTAGGTTGGGTCCCTCACTGTCCTGGGCAGGGATCGGGGAATCTATCTCCCTCTGGGTCTCTGCCTAGCTTCCCTTTTCACAGTCGTTGCCAGAAAGCAGGATCTTCTCGTTTGTTTGTGTGTCTGTCTATCCCTATTGGTGGTTTTAGGTTGCAGGCTGTCCTGGAGCCCATTCATGGATATTTGGGCGATAAAAGGAAAACCCAGTGAACCCACAGTGGTGTTTTTCCTTACACTCTGAGGTCGTTCGTCAGTTCACCTTCTTTCTACATTTCATAGTCACTTTATGATTGTTGAATTATTTCCAGGGCATTTAGTTGTCTTTAGAGGCAAGGATCAGAGAAATGTGGGCCTATAGCATCAAATTCTAGAACTGGAACCCTAGCAATTTTTTATTTTTATTTTTGGTACTGGTATTTATTGGCAATTCTATGAAATAGTTGAGGCTTTTGCTTTTATAGACACCCAGCTTTATAGAGTGTTTTTTTGCATCTATTGAATGTAGGAACAAGATAAGGGTTAACTTCTCATTTCAATTGTGTGGGAATTAGAAATATCATGTTTTTATCTACCCATCTATTAATTTACTCTTTTATGTATTTATCTTTAGGGAGTGGAGCAACGGCTGTGGTCCAAGCAGCATATTGTGCCCCTAAAAAGGAGAAAGTGGCCATCAAACGGATAAACCTTGAGAAATGTCAAACTAGCATGGATGAGCTCCTGGTATGCATGTCTCATATTTCTTAAGTGGAGAGGTGTACTCTTGTACATTCATGTTGGAGTGGGAAATAACTTGAAGTTTTTTTACTCCTTTTTTAAAAGTATGTGATTTTTTTCATTAATAGTAATGTTTATTGTAAAATATATAAAAATTCAGGTAAGTAGAGAGAGAATATATAGTTACTAGAGGCCTGGTGCACGAATTCATGCACCAGTGGGGTCCCTCGGCCTGGCCTGTGGGATTGGGCCAAAACCAGCTCTTCGACATCCCCTGAGGGGTCCCAGATTGCGAGAGGGTGCAGGCCAGGCCGAGGAACCCCACCCGTGCACGATCGGGGCCAGGGAGGGATGTGGGAGGTTGGCCAGCTGGGGTGGGACCCTGAGAGGGCTCCAGGGCATATCCGGCCATCTTGCTCAGTCCCAATCAGCAGGACCCCAGTAGCAAGCTAACCTACTGGTTGGAGCGTCTGCCTCCTGGTGGTCAGTACACGTCATAGCAACTGGTCGACCTGTCGACTGTCTGCCCCCGGTGGTCAGTGCACATCATAGCGAGCATTTGAGTGGCCTTAGCATATCATTAGCATATTACGCTTTGATTGGTTGAACAGACAACCGGACACTTAGCATATTAGGCTTTTATTATATAGGATAATCCTCTTACTCTGAAATTAACAATGCTATATAATCTTTCAAACTGCACATTTAAACATCTTTGTATATTTATGATAATGTGAATCATATACTTGTTCCTTTTTATTGAAAAATTTATCACAGAATTTCTTGTGTCTATAAATGTGAATTAATATAATTTTCAATATGTGTTTAGTATCCCATTGAGTAAGTAGACCACATTTTACCCCTATTCTCTGGTATTGGACCATTACCTTGCTTCCTCTTTTTTATTGTTATAAAGGATGCTTGCTTATTTCTCTCTTTCCTAAAAATAGTATCATGCAATTGTGATTCCTGGGTCAAATGGAATATCCATTGATGGGAGATGAGAGAGAGAATGACCCAGGCAGCATTGGCTTCCGCAAAGGTTAGGGAAAGGGAGAAGAAAGGGAGTCCCAAGGATCCATAGCCTTAAGAGATGTTCTCTGGCATTGAAAGCTAGTCACACAGGGATTGTTTTGTACTTTTATGCACCATGACACCCAGAGTAGTTTTAAGTATGTAGTAAATGTAGTAGTTTTAAGTATTTCAGCAAGGGAAATAAGATAGCTTTTCAAATAATTTCTTTTTAAATTTTTGATTTCTTCGGCTTAAAATGGACTTCATGAGGTTTCTCCTGAAGATCAAGTGACATAGTACTTGAAAACTTTATAAACTGCCATACAATTATGAACTAATATTGTTACTTTATTAAGTAATTTCTCTGAGATCATATACAGCTAGTGATAGAGCAGGGTTAGGACTAGGACAGTGATGGTGAACCTATGACACGCGTGTCAGCACTGACACGCGTAGCCATTTCTGATGACACGCGGCCGCATGCCGAGGATGAAACATTTGCTGCTCCTGAGGATGAAACATTTGCGACTAGAGTCTTGGAGTTAGGTTTTTCCTCAAAGTGATACACTACCCGAGTTATGCTCAGTTTTTTGGCGAAGTTTGACACACCAAGCTCAAAAGGTTGCCCATCACTGGACTAGGATGATCTGACAGTCCAGAAGGTTTTTTCCAGTGTCCCAGATTAGATTTAACTTCTGGTGTAGTCGGTACTTAGTATTAGGGAATAATTGAAATAAAAGGAAGAGATGGGATAGAATTATATCTTGAACTTTTAGAAGATGAGACAAATGTGTTTCTTCAGGTGTTGGTGATGCATGACAGAAGCTGAGGAACTTGGTTGCTGGCATGATCTTGAGCTGTCTTTGGTGGGAGAACACACACTTGGAAGGAGATGCTAATTGAAACCCTATTTGATGGGTTTACAGATGCCAGCAGTACCTTAGAGCATCATTTGGACATTTGAACAACAGTGATCATAGAAGAAGTCTAAATTGTAAACTAATTCTGTTAAAGAAAAACAGTATTTTTAATTTATATATTAAGCCTGGAATTTGAGAAGCCCAAAATGAATTTCTACCATTTGCCAGTTAATTTATATAATACGTAAAGATAATGTAAAGATGAATGAAAGTTTTATTCATTACTTCATGATTATAGAGACTGAGGCTCAAAGTTTAAATAACTTGACTAAGTTCACATGAAAGTAATAGCAAACATCTTCCCAGTGGCAGGCACTTACATGTACTTTAACCTCATAAACACCTCTGTGAGATAGGTAGTTGCTCCATTTTATTGCAAGGCAATAAATCATATGATAATGACAGAGTCTGGATTAAAAATTAGGTCTTTTTGACTAAAGTCTATTTTCTACTTCATATAATACAAAATGATTATAATCTTAGTTCAAAATTAGAAAGAGCATCTCTTTTTCAATATAATTTGACATTCTTAAAAGTAATATTTGTATTATTACAATAGGGCCTTACTTTTAGGGGAAAGGAAATTTGATATAGCTTAACTAAAGGAAAAAAACATCAGTTAGATCTCCATAAGTTTTGGCCACATATTCCAGTAAGCTTTATGTTACAAATGTAGTATTTATATATGTGGCAAATAAGTAAAGGTTGGGGGAAGTGACTTTTAGTAAAGCACTTATAAGATAATTGGCTTTTGTTGGGGAGGGGCACCAAGGTAAGCTCCCACTAAACCCTGAAGACACATGAGAAGTATAAATAATGCCGGATTTATTTGTGGCGTTCGTGGTGTCAGAGCCAGAGGCCTGAGTGCCAAGGGCTCCATTTCTGAGAGATATGAAGCCCTTCAGTTTACCTTAAAAAAAACCTAGTAGATCAACACAGTAAACTTTAGATGTGTTGATTTTACAGTAAAACTTCACTATAATGCAGAAGGCGCTCTGGGCTCTCTAGCGAGTGCTGAGTACCGGGGTGCAGTGTGTGTGACAGTTATTACTGAGGAGGCAGCATATTGCTCCTTTCTCTTGTCAAAATGTTTTCTTGTCTGACAACCTTCGCTAAGTGTGATGGGAAAATCAGCTGCCAGATCTTACATTTATTTTCTCCAGAGATTTTATCACAGGCTTTTTGCTAACTTTCTATTTTGAGATAGTTTTAAATTTACGGAAGAGTTGCAAAAGTGGTACAGAAGTTTCCATGTTATTCACTCAACATCTCCTAATAGTAGAATAACCACAGTACAGTTATGAAAACTGAGGAATTAGCTTTTTATCGTATTTCAGACCACCATCGTCTCACCCAGATCATGGCTTTGCCTCTGGTCCTGCTTTTTCTCATTTATTTTTTACATTGTAGCCAGAGTGAGTGTTATGAAAAAAGAAATAGAGTTAAACCTTTGATTCCTTTCCATTGCTCTAAGGATGAAACTTTAAATCTTGAATATAGTTATAAGATCCTTTTTTATATGGTCCCAGGTAATTAAACAATCAAAACTGGTAAAACCTACTTATCTTGCTTATTTCAGTATCAGTGAAGTCAGACTTCTTACAGGAAGCCTTCCCTGATAATCACTCCTATTTTTCGATAATTTGCCTCTCGGATGAAGTCATGTGGTATCTTGTACTTCCCCTATCAAACTGTTTATCGGTCTGTGTTGTAAATTAGTATTTGTCTTACCTCTTTACCAGACTGTAAGTTTCCTGAGGGCTCACCATAGTGATCAGGCACCTAATGTTGTGCCTGGCATACAGTTGGCACTTGGTAAATATCTGTTGAAAGACCAAAGTATTTACCCCAGACAAGTTTACTCATTGATCCTATAATCTTCCTTGTTTATTTCATCCTTTTGAAAATAATTATATGTGCATTTCACCTGTACTGCTGTAAAATCTCCACTTCCAGCAGAACGAAACCTCCTCTGTGAAGACTTCTTGCCTACCTTAACTTCCTGTGGGTTTTTTGTGACATTATTTTTACTACTCATTTGGCATATATGTGCTGTCCTATGTATTCCCTCTCATATGTACTTATCGCTTCGAATCCTGTATAACTATGTTAGCGGGCAGGTGCTTACTTTATAGTTCCTTCTTCCTTTCCTTCATGTTTACTTAGCTTTTAGTACAGAAGATTGTGCTGGTGACTTTGGGGGTTGGGAAAATACATGCGACAGGTCCTTGCCACAAAGCAATTTACATTCAAGTAGAGAAGACGAGGAAAGAAAAACTGGCAGTTACTCAGCACTTCTTATCAATCAGGGATTATGGGCAACTTTTACACAATTTATTTCACTAAACAAATACCAAGGTCATAGGGCAAATACATGAATCAGTAAAGAACTGTATAAAGTGCTGTAGGATTCATTCATTCAACAAATATTTATTGAAGGTATGCTGTGTGCCAGGCACAGTGATAAGTGCCAGAAATAGAGTCTTAGCTCTCATTGAGTTTACAGTTATATGAGGGATACAGAAACATAAATAGGCAATTGCAGTCTAGTATGCCAACTTCCACGTTGTTTAGGAATCCACTTTTAAGTACTTGCTTTCTAGGAGCTCTCTGTCTCGCAAGGAGGGACAGACAACAAAGGCCCCTGGTACTAGTCAGTATCGGTGTGCCATGATGTAAGGATATATATAGGGGGCTTAGAAGCCAAGAGAAGGGATACCTAACTCAACCTGGGAGCTGGGAGGAAATGGTATTTCGACTGAGTTCAGAAGGAAGAATTGGCGTGTTCAGCTAGGCAGAAATAATGAGGGGAGTGTATTTGAGGCAGAGGGAACAATAGGGTTAAATGTCCATGGTTAGAAGAAGCATGGCTCACTTGAAGTTACTTGGCTGGATCTTAGGACGGGGGTATGTTGGGGTGTAAGGCTGAGGGAGTAGGAATGAGACTAGAGAGGTAAGCAGGGCCCTGATCACACAGGGCTTTAGAGGGCATTTTATCATACCAAACCTAATTTAAATTAATTAATGGAAATTGTGTAACCTTAGACTGGATTTAGTTTATGACCTTGCCCTGTTTCAGTATATTTCTCTTTGGAGTGAGAACTGTTAATCATTTCACAAAAATGGGATGAAACAATATTTTGAAAGAAAACAACAACGCACAAACAAACACAAAGACCACCCTCTATCAGTAATTATCCTTTCTGGCTGTAAAGCCAGATTTCCCAAGATGGTTTTCTAAGGGCACCTTGCAGTAAAAATATGTGCCCCTGGGGAGGCCTCTGTGGTCCTGTGCCAGGCCAGGGTGTGGTGCATAGTCCATGTTTCCAGTTTCACAGATTACTGATGTAGTGAGTGGAAGGAGAAGAGTCATAATGGGCTGAGGGTAACTAAGTGGTTTTGGTTTTAACTGTTCGCGAAGAGGTCAGGGCCATGAAGACCCCAGAAAGGTTGTGGCATAGTCTTGGGATTCCCAGTCTGTATTCACTAACTTGTAGTGTTGTTTTAGGCCTGCATATAATGAGTTACCATGTTTTCTCTTCTTTGTAGAAAGAAATTCAAGCCATGAGTCAGTGCCATCATCCTAATATTGTGTCTTACTACACGTCTTTTGTAGTAAAAGATGAGCTGTGGCTAGTCATGAAGCTGCTAAGTGGAGGTGAGTAAAATGCAATGAGGTATTAATTTCCATAGGTTGGAAAGTTAATAAAAATGTTCTTCTTTTCTATTCTGGTTTGGTTTTCATGGATATTTGCATTTGAGGAGATACTGAGAACATAGTGTCTGTTAACAATGCTAGTGTATGAGCTGAGACACGTCTCACACATTGCATTCAGTTGTCATGCCTCTTAAGTTTGTCTTAATCTAGGATGGTTCCCTCCTACTTCCTTTCTTCCATAACATAAACTTGTTGAAGGATCTAGTCTGAAAGGTCTAATGGTAACTATTTGTAGAATGTCCCACATTCTGGATTTATTAAGTTGTTTCTGTGTGGTGATGTTTAACTTGATTTACATTCCCCTATTCCTTGCAAATCGAAAGTTAGCTCTAAAGCCTTGATTAGATTTAAGTTAAATATTTTTGACATATGTTTTGTAGGTGATGCGTTGTACTTCATAGTGCATCATGTCAGAAAGGATTTGTTATCTAGTATATCTTTTTTTTTGTTTTAAATATATTTTATTGATTTTTTACAGAGAGGAAGGGAGAGGGATAGAGAGTTAGAAACATCAATGAGAGAGAAACATCGATCAGCTGCCTCCTGCACACCTCCTACTGGGGATGTGCCCGCAACCAATGTACATGCCCTTGACCAGAATTGAACCTGGGACCTTTCAGTCCTCAGGCCGATGCTCTATCCACTGAGCCAAACCGGTTAGGGCACTAGTGTATCTTTTTAAAAATATATATTTTTATTGATTTCAGAGAGGAAGGAAGAGGGAGCACGAGAGAGAGATAGAAACATCAATGATGAGAGAGAATCATTTGATTGGCTGCCTCCTGCAAATCCCCTACTGGGGATTGAGCCTACAACCTGAGCATGTGCCCTGACTGAGAATCAAACCATGACCTCCTGGTTCATAGGTCGACACTCAAACTACTGAACCACCCTGGCCGGGCATCTGGTGTATCTTTAATGGTGGTGTTAATTTTGATTGCTTAAGATTATGATAACCAGGCTGCTCCATGGAAAGGTTAACTTTTTCCCCCCTTTGTAGCTAGTAGGTGATTTGTGAGGTAATACTTTGACACTATGAGTATTTAGTTCCTCCTAAGTCTTTTGTCTAATGATTTTAGCATCCAGTAACAATCCTGTTTGAATCAGGGACAGCAGAATGGTGGTTTTTCCTTTATTGCATCCTTTCTTTTACACTTATAAACTGGCATTCTTCTGTGTAAAAGATCCTTACCTTATTAACTGGGGTTCTTTGATTAATCTCTATTGTAATCTATATTAAAGAGTTAATTTAATAATCAACTCTAAAAAAAAAATAATCAGCTCTAGTGGTGCCAGATGAGAGAATCCTCCCACCCCCCATTGGTTAAGGCTGTCATTTAAAAAAATATTAATAGGTACATAGGCTCAAGGATATTTATATATTCAATGTCTTTCAATAAACTATAGTCTATTCTTTTGATGCTCAGGTTGGCCGAAATTTTGTCAATGGGAGTCTTACTCTGTGTCCTTTTGACATGAATCCATCAATCTTTGATAACTTCTTTGTTTTTTGGTTCAAGGTTTCCCAGGCTCAGGTTTCTATTGTTTTTCCCAGACCCAGAACCAGCCAACATTCTAAGGATCTCTGATCTTTTTTATAGGGGATGGTATTTAGAAAGCAACTTGGATGCTTGGGATGCTCTTTGCTGCTACTTTGTCATTTCTTCTAGTTGAAAGACCTTGGAAATGTATATTAAAAATAAGTCATGATTTGACATTAATGCTTCCAATTCAATTTTAATATTATAGACCTTCAAAACTTTCAAATTACACTTGAATCTCATTTCTATTATACAAAAAATCTTGGTCCCCGGCATTAATATGATTAATTATGTGCTTTATCCTGAAGTAAATATGCAGTCATTTCTGCTTTAGTCCTTAGAATAAAATATAAATATTGTGATTGTAAACAGTGGACCCTTGGCATGTATAGGTTGGACATTTTGTTACGGTTACCTGAAGGCCCATGCCATGTAGTAAATTAGACATTTTACTAAGGCATGGATTTGAATCCTGTGGCGGGAGTGAGAGGACTAGTGAGGGATGGAGCCACCTGACTTTCCCATCACTATCCTTCTTGGTTTTGTTTGCATATGTATTTTGTATGGGAGCATGATTTTCCATTTTAGAATGGACAGTTCCAGCAAAGAGAGTCTATATTTGTTTGCAATCTTAATATCATACCTCATTAATCACTTTACTTCCCCACAGAGGTTACAAAGGAAAGAGCATAGGCTTTAGAATTAAATTTTAACTTTCCTACTTAGCAGTTATATGTCATTGGGCTAACTATTTCAACTCTTTGAACCTGTTTACCTGTTTGTTAAATGGGGATAACTGTCTGCATTTCAGGGTAGTGGGGAAGAGTAAGTGAGATGGTAAAGCCTCTATCACCATGCTGACATGTAGTAAGGTGCACAAGAATTAGACATTGAGAATAATAATCCCTTGTTACTTGCTGCTTTTCAGTGTAGCCAGAATCACCTTTTTGTTTCAATCCCATTAGTGACACACTGGAGGAACTGGATTGCTTTGTTACAGGCCTTGTTCATATGATGGTTGGAAGCCTTGCTAACACCAACCACCTTTCAAGATGGTGGTCAAGCATGGTTCTTTCAGTATGGACAGATATGGGAATATTAGGTAATTCTGTATCTTTTGTTATTGCTCACTTATAGCATTATTAATTTACAAAATTGTATTATACAGAGTTTTTAATGTTTGCTAAAAAGTCCTCTGATGAATAGGAATAAATTGTCTGCTTAATTTTCTCATCCCACACTTGTATGCCAGCTTATTCTTCCTATTCTTTCTTGTACACTCCTAAGCAGAATTTTATATATATGTATATATATCTTCTATATAAATAAAAATGTAAATGTTCGTTTGTTCAAAATCTTAAATCTCCGAAAGTTCTTCACCGATTGGTTTGAAATTTTAACACAACGTTGCATTCGAATACCCGCGTGTTTTTATATACCTTGTACCTACTATTATATAGATGTCACACCTGTGACAGGTAAAACATGCTTTTTTTAAAAAACAGTGCCATCTGTTGGACATAAAAGCAACACACTCTATACTAAATATTTTACGATTCCATTTCAGTGTTTCCGACTTACGATCCATTTACGATTTCCAGATTTCCAATTTTACGATTCCATTTCAATGTTGATAATGATTGAAGATTTGTGCTTAGAAATCGCGAACAAAGTTCTCAGTCAATTGGGAATGCCATCACCGAATCGATCTGCTGCTGCTTCGTTCGATGTAGAATTGCGTTGTGAACAAAATCACAACACAGGTGATCTTTTGTCGTATGTGCAATCAAATATTCCTAAGCTAATGCTTGAGCAAAAAGGCATTTATGATCAAATAATGCAAACTGTCGATAACGGGGTTGGAGAAATCTTGTTCTTAGATGTGCCAGGAGGAACTGGTAAAACGTTCCTAATTAGATTGATTCTGGCAGCAAAAAGATCCCAAAATGACATAACCTTAGCTCTTGCGTCGTCCGGAATAGCTGCGACATTGCTACCAGGTGGAAGAACTGCTCATTCGGCTTTGAAATTGCCTTTGAACATGCAATTCATTGAAACTCCCACGTGCAACATTTCCAAGCATCCGGTATGGCAAAAGTATTGCAGAAATGCAAACTTATTGTTTGGAATGAATGCACAATGGCGCACAAAAAATCGCTCAAGGCTCTTGATCGATCATTGCAAGATTTGCGTGGAAATATCAGACCATTTGGAAATGCATTAATATTGCTTGCAGGAGATTTCAGGCAAACATTACCTGTAATTCCTTGATCGACACCAGCAGACGAAATAAATGCTTGCCTGAAATACTCTACTTTGTGGCAACACGTAAAGACATTAAAATTAACTACAAATATGTATGTCCAGCTGCAAAACAATCAATCAGCTGAGATATTCCCACATCAATTGCTGGAAATTGGGAACGGAAAGGTGCCAGTTGATCTGACCTAAGGACGAATTTCATTGCCTCATAACTTCTGCTGCAATTTAGTGACATCAAAAGAAGAATTGGTTGAAAAAGTATTTCCCAATATTCAAACCAATTATAAGAATCACGATTGCTGAGTGAACGAGCTGTTCTTGCAGCCAAGAACAAAGATGTCTACGAACTTAACAATATTCTTCAGTCTAACATTCAAATCGAGGCAGTCACATACAAGTCTGTCGACACTATTGTGGAAGCAGATGAAGCGGTTAATTATCCAACAGAATTTTTGAATTTACTCGATCTGCCAGAGATGCCACTGCACGTACTGCAATTGAAAATCAGCGTGCCAATTATCATGTTGTGAAATATCAACCAGCCAAAGCTTTGCAACGGCACGTGGCTTACAGTAAAAAAATTAATGAGCAACGTCGTAGAAGCAACAATCTTGACAGGACCTTTCAAAGGTAAAGATGTCCTCATTCCTCGCATTGCTATGATTCCAACGGATATGCCATTTCAATTTAAGAGATTGCAATTCCCAATTTGATTGGCATTTGCAGTCACCATCAACAAAGCTCAGGGCCAATATTTAGAATTGTGCAGTTTAGATCTAGACACGGATTGCTTCTCACATGGACAATTATATGTTGCGTGTTCTAGAGTTGACAAACCAGACAATCTCTATATCTGCACAGACAATGGAACAACAAAAAAGATTGTATACCCACAAGCATTGTGAAATTAAACATATTAGAAACGTGCGCTTTCTCTTTTCTTTCTTTTCTATTTAACCAGACTGAGCCACAGCAACGCGTGGCCGGGTACAGCTAGTGTGTGTGTGTGTGTGTGTGTGTGTGTGTGTGTGTGTGTGTGTGTGTGTGTGTGTGTGTGTGTGTATATTAGAGGCCTGGTGCATGAAAATTCATGCACTCGGGGGGGGGTGGCGTCTCTCAGCCCAGCCTGCATGTTCTCACAATCCGGGACCCCTCGAGTAGGGTCTAGTCCCATCACAGCATGGCTCTGGTTCCCTGGGCCTGCGGGCCAGGGGTAGGGACCAAGAGGCCAGTCCGATGGCAGCATGGCTCTGTTCCCACAGCTCCCTCCCGCCGCCACACTGTGGGCAGACTCCCGCCACGCCAGTTGGGACCCAGGAATGACTCCCACCGTGCCAGCCGGGACCCAGACTCACTCCCGCCGCGCCGGCTGGGACCCTAGCCTGGTATTTGCTCATCCATCTGGTCGTTTAGGTTGTGACGGACCCTGGCTTTTTATATATGATATATATATATATATATATCTATATATATATTAAAGAATCCATGTTCTCTTAGTGAATAAATGTCCTGAACACAGAAGGGGCAGGACATGTTTCTGGGTGGTATCTTTTATTATTTTTTATTTTTATTGATTTCAGAGAGGGAGAGGGAAACAGAGATAGAAACATCAATGATGAGAGAGAATCATCCATCGGCTGCCTCCTGCATGCCCCCTAGTGGGGGTCAAACCTGCAACCCAGGCATGTGCATTGACTGGGAATTGACCCCTGACCTCCTGGTTAATAGGTTCACACTCAACCTGAGCCACACTGACCATGTTGGGTGGTGTCTTTTAAATGTATGACTCTGTCCCTCCTGGTCCCAGGACAGTGTCCAATTTTTTTTTAGCCTAGCACTAGCAGATTTCCTGAAGGATAATTTTCAAACATTAATTCTTTTTTTTTCAGGCATTAATTCTTTTTATAACTACTTATAGTTTTATGAGTCAGTGTAATCTTACATCTAAACATTTTAAAATAGTAAAAATTTTGCATCTTTTTAAAAGGAAATGAAATCTTGCTTTTGTAGTTACACAGTGAATCACATTTAACCTTTAGAGATACATTGTGCAATATTAGAATATAGTAGGTAGAACTAAGCACAACTTTAATTTTTTTTTTTTAATATATTTTATTGATTTTTTTACAGAGAGGAAGAGAGAGGGATAGAGAGTTAGAAACATCGATGATAGAGAAACATCGATCAGCTGCCTCTTGCACAACCCCTACTGGGGATGTGCCCGCAACCAAGGTACATGCCCTTGACCGGAATCAAACCTGGGACCTTTCAGTCCGCAGGCCGACGCTCTATCCACTGAGCCAAACCGGTTTCGGCTAATTTTTTTTTTTAATAGGAGGAAACTGTGTCAAGATAGCTCAATTAAAATTCCATTCATCAGATACTTATTGATCACCAATACATTGGTGAATCAAACTGTTGGTCCTTGCTCTATAGATCTCATAGCTAGTAAGGAAAAGTTACAGTTAAATAATTGTAAGTGTGTAGAGTGCCATGAGGAAGTATTAGGTGCCATGGGAATAAGTCAGGAGAACTTCACCTTATTGAGGGAGAATGGATGTGGTGGGGTTAACAAAGACTTCCCTCAGGAGGTGATATTCAGCTGAAACCAGTGGAGATGGCATCAGAGGAAGGATGGAGAAGGGATCTGGATAGAGGGAACACGGTACAGAGAATTGTCTGGAGGCAGGATGGAGGAGTGTGATGTGTCTTGGGAACGGATGGGGGAATCACAGCTGCAGCAGGGAGAGTAACAGGAGACCTTTTAATAATTAAAAAATATATATAACCAAAATTGACAGAAAAATGTATAGGCTACCTTCTTCACATCAACCTTTTCAGCCAAAATATTAAAAACAAATGCATATTTTTGATTTGGCAATATTGTACTGTTGTAGAATTTAATACTAGTAAGCTAATTAAATTGGTAAATGAATTGCAACTGTCACTCTCAAACCTATCAACCACTGGACATCATAGTTAAAATAAGTTTCAGTGTGTCAATATTATTATTTCACTAGAGGCCCGATGCACAAAGAGATTAGTGCAATAGGCCTTCTTCCCTTGGCTTCCAGCACCAGTTTTCCTCCAGCACCCGGGACCCAGGCCTTTGCTCCGGCCGGAGTCTGCCGCCTTCGTCTTCGCTTCAGATTCCGGCTGGAGTCTGCCATCTTCGCTGCAGACTCTGGCCAGAGTCTGCCATCTTCGCTGCAGGCGGGAGTCTGCAGTCTTCATCTTTGCTGTGGCCAGAGTGCCACTCCTGTAGATCCCTTCGCCTCCTCCTCCCCTCCTTCCTCTCATAGCAGGCGTCCTGCCTTGCCCAGCCACTCCGTGCCTGGAGCAGCTGGGCGGCTGCCATCTTTGTCCTTCTAATTTGCATATTCCCTCCTGATTGGCTGGTGGGCATAGTGGAGTGATGGTCAATTTGCATGTTTCTCTTTTATTAGTGTAGATAATGCTTCCTTGTAACTGTAATATCCTTATATTTTGCTAATTAAAACTCTGATATTGAGATTTATCAGTATAAGAAGTTATGTTTAGAAATTAGAAGCACTTTTTAAAAAATATATATTTTATTGATTTTTTACAGAGAGGAATGGAGAGGGAGAGAGAGTTAGAAACATCGATGAGAGAGAAACATCTATCAGCTGCCTCCTACACACCCCCTACTGGGGATGTGCCTGCAACCAAGGTATATGCCCTTGACCGGAATCGAACCTGGGACCCTTGAGTCCGCAGGCCAATGCTTTATACACCGAGCCAAACAGGCCAGGGCTAAAAGCACTTTTGATCCATATAGCTATTTCTACAATTTATTAGCAACAAACTGCAATATAAGATTTTTAGAAATCAAAGCAATTAAGAAAACTTTCAAAAGGAAAGAGAAAAAGTACCTGTAGGCTTAGATGCTGCTGAGGTAAAAGAAGGGGAGACCTTTCAGGACCAGAATTTTTCAGTCAAGGGTGATGATCTTAGAGTGACATCAGAGGAATGGCGGTATAAGGGCACATCTCTTCCTCTCGCCCTGACATTTCAACAAGTTAGCCATCTGTAATTCAACGAAGAGGTCCCTGCTCAACACAGATGCACACCTGAGAGACCCGCACACTGAAACACCTAAAGGTGGGCATCCGGGAATAAACGAGATGAGAAAGGAGGAAAGCACAGACTCAGCCATGCAGCGGGGAGCTTGTGGCTTAGCTGGGAGCTCACAGCCCAGCCAGGAGAGGGGAGAAAGCCTATGGTAGCAGGCACTTCCTTCGGCCAGGAGGAACAGAGCGTGTGTGTGTGTGTGTGTGTGTGTGTGTGTGTGTGTGTGTGTGTGTGTGTAGGGTGGGGGGCGGGCAACCCAGCAGGGCGAGCTGCTGTGAGCAGAGCTGCGAGGGTGAACAGTGACTTCAGTTTGCAGATATCTGACAGAGCATGGGGTTCTGCTGTGCAGCTCCCCACTGCTGGGTCGGGCAGTGGTGTTTCAGACAAAGAAAGGAAGCCAGAGAGCCCTGCCGCTGCTTAAACTCGCCTCCCGTTGCCCTTGGAGTTAGCTCCAGGAGCATATTATCTGTAAACCAAGAGCTGTTGCAATAGAATCACTGTTTCTGATCGCCAGGAGGGGTTCTTGGGTTGAGACCTCACAGAGGTCAGGGGTCGCCATTACGGTAAGGGCAAAACAAAACCCATCCCCAAGCAGCACTGCAGTACTGTCCTAAAGAAGCCAAGGAGGCTCAAATCTGGGAGACTACCGAGGTAGAAATCTTTCGATTCAGCACCACCTACTGGAACATAATCGAAAGACCTTTTCAGAGATAAATGCAAAAACAAAGGAGGGCAGCAAATACCATGAAGAACCACAGTAACAACAATGACTAGAGAGAGTGAAAAATTCCCCAGAAAGCAGGCTGGAACACATGGAATTATGTGATATAAATGATAGATTTCAAGATTGCAGTTCTGAAAATACTCAACGAGATGCAATTTAGTGCACTCAGAAAACAGATCAATGAACAAAATAAATATTTTTCAGGGAAATTGAAACTTTCAAAAAGAATCAGAAATCCTGGAAATGAAGCATTCAATTAAGTAGATTAAGAGTGAACTGTTGAGCATAAAAAAAAAAACAGAACAAACCAGTTAGAGGAAAGAACTAGTGATATTGAAGATAGGAATCAAGAAATGATGTAGAGGGAAGAAGGGAGAGACCTGAGAATAAAGAAAAATGAAAGAGGTCTACAGGACTCTATGACTCCATCAGAAAAAGTAATATCAGAATCAGGCATTGCGGAGGAGGAAGAGAGGGAGCATGGAATGGAGAGTCCATTAAAACAAATAGTGGCTGAGAACTCCCCAAATCTATGCAAAGAACTAGATCCTTGAATCCAAGAAGCAAACAGAACATCTAGTTACCTCAATCCAAAGAGGCCCTCTCCAAGGCACTTGGTAATGAAGCTGTCAAAAATTAATGACAAAGAAAAAATTCTCTAAGTAGTCAGGAAAATGAAGGAAGTGACCTACAAAGTCAAACCCATCAGAATTCTATCTGACTTCTCAGCAGAAACTACAAGCCAGAAGAAAGTGGAACCAAATATTTAAACGTCTGAAAGAGAAATTACCAGCCATGAATGATATATCTGCAAAATTATCCTTTTAAATATGAAGGAGAAATAAAGACATTCCCAGACATACAGAAACTGAGGGATTTTATCACCAGAAAACTTTCATTGTAGGAAATACTCAAGGGAGTTATTCTACCTGAAACAAAGAACATTAAGGTCACAACACTACAAGTAAGATCATCAAAAAACTTACAGCATAAACAGGGATAATTTGTGACAACAAAAACATACAAGGGAAAGGGGGAAGGTCCAAGCTGGCAAAGAAAGATGAAGATCAGATGTGCTCAAAAGGAAACTCAACACCAAACAAATAATCAAAAAGTGTGCAGAGGCCCTGAAAATACACCTCTCCCAAGAAGCCATACGAACAGCCAATTGATATAGGAAAAGATGCTCAACCTCACTGGCAATTAGGGCAATGCAAATAAAAACTACAATGAGATAACACCTAATACCTTTTAAGAGTGGCCATTAACAACAAGACAAACAATAACAAGTGTTGGAGAGATTGTGGAAAAACGGGGACCCTCATTCACAGCTGGTGGGAATGTAGACTGGTACAACCACTATGGAAAGCAGTCTGGTGATGCCTCAAAAAATTAAGAATAGAGATACCATATGACCCAGCAATCCCACTCCTGGGTATATACCCGAAACACTCGAAATCATGTATTTGCAAAGATATGTACACCCCTGTGTTCATTGCATTATTTTCGGTGGCCAAGCCATGGAAACAACCAAAGTGTCCCACAATAGAGGACTGGATAAAGAAGATGTGGTACATATACACAATGGAATACTACTCAGCCATAAGAAAGGATGAAATAGCACCATTGCAACAACATGGATGGACCTTTAGAACATTATGCTAAGTGAAATAAGTCAGGAAAAGCTAAGAACCATATGATTTCACTCAGACGTGGGATATAAAACTGAAACTTATGAACACAAACAGCGGAATGGTGGTTGCCAGAGGGAAGAGGGCCCTAATATAAGGTGTCAGGAGAAGATATGACTGGGTGGTGGGCATATGGTGCAGTATACAGATCTTGTAACATAGAAACCCACACATGAAACCTGTAGGTTCACATGTTGGCCATTGTCACCTCAATCAATTTAATTTTAAAAAATGGATGAAGATCTTAGTGGATTGATCATCCCTCCACTTATAAAAATTATATTGTTGGAGACTGAAATGGAAAAGACATTGTTATCTCAGCGGCTTCATATGAAGCCTTGTTCAGAACATCTGTTCTGGATGTAGACTGGGGATGTGCATTGCTTTAACTTCCCCATTGATCATTAGATGATACGAAATTAATAAAAATCGAAGATTCTGAAAAGGAGTTCCTATTTCAAACTTCTTAAACTTTTTATGTGCCCTAAGGTGTCTGTTGATCCGTTTCCCTGACCCACCAGCCTGAAATTCTAGAAAGTCAGCAGTCGTGCCATATATATCTCGACATATTCTGTGGCACTCAGTTCTAGATATTGCATGGAATATGTTTTATTTGTTGAATGAATAAATTGTGTTAACTTTTAATTCCCAGTAGAAATTTCTTCCTTTGTATTTCTTATTTTAGATATTCTTTACATTACAAACATGTAACTCAATTGACATTTATACAGCTGTATTCTTACTAAGCATTTCTTATGTGGTCTGGATTTCTCAGAATAATGAATTATGTGGCTTGTTAGTGTAGCCACTTTGTTTTGGGGATTAATGTGTGATGGGTTAAACTAAGCAGAACTAAAGTTATCCCTTAGTCCTCCCCCTTTGTGGATGTCTGGTGAAACCCAGCGTTAAAGAGGGGAAGTGAGATAACGTATGGAGAAGTTACCGAGTATCTGGAGCCTCCCTGGTTCTTTTCCTACAGAGAGTACTAGTAAACTGCTTGTCTCCTGCTGGTGATGCAGACAGTGGCTGGCTTCCAGAGGGGGAAGGGCGGGTCTGGGAATCTTATTCTCCCTTATATGAACTTTCAACCAGTTTTCCCATTTTCAACCCTTTCTTTCAGTTCCCCCTCACTTCCCCTTTTGTGGTCCTTATATTCTGAGCCTTTCTGAAACTCTAGGTAGACATCACTTTTTCCTAATGGGCATACCTTTGGTAGGCATTGAAGTTTCAGATCTCTCCACTCTCGGTAGTCAGTTACTTTTTGTTTTCCTTCTTCCAAAAAACTGTTGTCTCTCTTCTGTTATCATTCTTGTTCTCTTCTTTGTTCTGGGTTTATGCCCTTTTTTTTTAATAATATATTTTATTGATTTTTTACAGAGAGGAAGGGAGAGGGATAGAGAGTTAAAAACATTGATGAGAGAGAAACATCGATCAGCTGCCTCCTGCACACCTCCCACTGGGGATGTGCCCGCAACCAAGGTACATGTCCTTGACCGGAATCGAACCTGGGACCCTTCAGTCTGCAGGCTGACACTGTATCCACTGAGCCAAACTGGTTAGGGCGCTTTATGCCCTTTTTAAAAAAAGTTAACTTTAGCTCTGCCAGTGTGGCTCAGGAGTTGCGAGTCAACCCATGAACCGAGAGGTCACTGGTTCAATTCCTGGTCAGAGCACAGCCTGGGTTGTGGGCTCAATCCCTGGGTTGCGGTGTACAGGAGACAACCGATTGATGTTTCTATCTCTCTATCCTTCTCTCTTACTCTCTCTAAAATCAATTAAAAACATTTTTTTAAAATCAAGTTTATCAAGTTACTGGATTTCAAGTGGGAGTTAAAGTAAACATGGGTTCAACCCTCCCATGTTTTCATCTAGACTGCTTCTTTTCATCTATTTGGAAGTACGTTTTTTCTTTTTAAGTGTGAAATATAAAGCATCCACCAGGGCAAGTTTTCAACAAAAGCGGTGTTTGTTTTAATTTTAATCTTGATCATGAAGGTCTTGTGCCAGGAAATGGGCACCCAGTCTTTTCAGTGCAGTTCATGTTCTGTTTCAGAGTTCTTGGTACAATTTGTAATATCAGAGATGGTTTTATTTTGGTTCTGTGATCTTCCTGAGCCAGGTGCTGCCAGAAGTCTTACAAATCTCTAGCAAACTGTTACAAATTATAGTAGTTATGGTAGTCAGCATTCTATGATTTAATTACCATATGGGCATCTTTCCCCTTCCCCTGATTTTTAGTAGGAGCATTATTTCCCACTCTGGGAAGAATGGGATTGATAATACATCTGGGCTATTATTTAAAGAGAACTATCATTTTTATTTTTTCGTATTTTTCTTTGCCTTTCCTATTGTATTTCTTTTTAAAAATTTTTATTTCTATTATTTATTAACCTGAAACATAATTTTAACTCTTAAGTCAGTTTGAATCCACATATGACTTTTTCTTTCCAAGTATTCTGTAATTTGACCTGCATTTCAATTTTTTTTCTCTATTCACATAATATTGTATACTGTAATCTGGTATTGGAACTTAAATTGGTTTGTGATACCTTACGTTAAAGTGTTAATTGATGGGCGTGGTTAACCTAACTATTCTTCAGAGGTGGTTAAAAATTCTCTATTAATTCTCATAAATCTGAAGATGATGCTTGTTTAACACTACTGTTTGGATATTAGCAGGCTACTTTCTGTTTTAGATTAGAATTGAGAATAAATTATTAATCTTAGACTTCTGTATTTCTTTATATTTGCTGCTTTATTCCTTTATTTCCCAAACAACTTATCAAAAGGTTTACATATAATTTAATTCAGAATGTCTCCGAATCATTGAATTAGTTAAAATTTTATGGAAAACTGTCTTCTGTTTTCAGGTTCTGTTCTGGATATTATTAAGCACATTGTGGCGAAGGGGGAACACAAAAGTGGAGTCCTAGACGAACCTGCCATTGCTACAATCCTCAAAGAAGTGTTGGAAGGGTTGGAATACCTGCATAAAAACGGACAGATTCACAGGTACGTCAAAGGCAATTCCCTTATCTTTTGGATGAGTGCAGTGGTAGTTGTGCTATATCATTTCATTGAGGCCATTTCCTATCCTTTTGCGGAGTTAATCATAATCAGAGTGTTAACATGGTTCTTTGCATTACTAGTTTTAATGCATTGTGGTTAGGGTTTTAATTACACAGCTAGTATTTTAAAATACAAAAACAGGAAAAATTCCCAATTTCTTATCAGGAGGCAGTCACTGCAATCACTGATAACATTTTTGACTATTCCTTCTTAGTCTCTTTCATGTGCTAAAAAATATTTAAAATAATCCTGCATATATAATTTTGTCTCTTTTTTTGTTTGTTTCTTTTACATCTTGAATATTTTCTCAAATTAAAAGCTCTTTGTAAAATAATGTTTTTAATTAAAACTTAAAAAAAAAACACTTAAAAAGCTATGTAACACAGCCGAAACTGGTGTAGCTCAGTGGATAGAGCGTCGGCCTGCGGACTCAAGGGTCCCAGGTTCGATTCCGGTCAAGGGCATGTACCTTGGTTGCGGGCACATCCCCAGTAGGGGGTGTGCAGAAGGCAGCTGATCGATGTTTCTCTCTCATCGATGTTTCTAACTCTCTATCTCTCTCCCTTCCTCACTGTAAAAAAGTCAATAAAATATATTAAAAAAAAAAAAAAAGCTATGTAACACAGTTATACCATAATAGTAGGGGATTTTAATATGCTACTCAGATTAATGAATAGATCATCTAGACGACCATAGAAAATTAATAAGGAAATAATGACCGTAAATGTCACATTAGACCAGATGGACTTGATAGATATTTATGTAACATTTCATCCAGCAAACACAGAATACACATTTTACAAGTGCATACAGAACATTCTCCAAAATAGATCATATATTAGGCAGCAAAACAAGCCTTCATAAATTCAAGAAAATTGAAATCATATCAAGCATCTTTTCCAACCACAATGGCATAAAACTAGAAATCAACTACAGGAAGAAAACTGGAAAAAACACAAATACGTGGAGACTAAATAGCATGCTATTAAACTAACCAATGGATCAAAGAGGAAATTAAAACAGGAAATAAACTATCTTGAAACAAATTAAAAGGAAAACACCAACTTTTCAAAATTTGCAGAAAAAAAACAGTTTAAGAGGGAAGTTCATAGCTATCCAGGCTTACCCCAAGAAACAAGAAAAACTCCAAATAGCTCTAACTCTACACCTAAAGGGATTAGAAAAAGAGGAAACAAACTCAAAGTAAACAGAAGGAAAGAAATAGAAATAGTTATGATCAGAGCATAAATAAATAAAATAGAAATATAAAAAAAGAAAAATCAATAAAACTAAAGTTGGTTTATTGAAAACATAGATAAAATTAGCAAATCTTTAACCAAACTCATCAAGAAAAAAAGAGTAAGAACCCAAATAAGTAAAATTATAAATGAAAGGAATGTTACAGCTGACATCTCTGAAATACAAAAAATCATGAGAGAGTAGTACAAACAGTTATATGCCAACACATTTGACAGTGTAGAAGAAATGGGTAAATTTCTAGAAGTATATAACCTTCCAAGGTTGAATCATGAAGAAATAGAAAATCAGAACAGACCGGTTACTAATAAGGAGACTTAATCAGTAAAAACCTCTCAGCAAAGAAAAGTCCAGGATCAGATGTCTTCCCTGGAGAAGTCTACCAGATTTTTAAGAAAAACTAACGACAATCCTTCTCAAACTCTTCCAAAAAATAGAAGAGGAGGGAACACTTCCAAACTCATTTTAAGGGCTGGCATTTCGCTGATACCAAAGCTAGACAGGACACTACAAGAAAAAATTTACAGACCAATATCTCTGATGAATGTAGATGCAAAAATCCTCAACAGAATATTAGTAAACTGAATTGAACAATGCATTAGGATCATACCATGATCAAGTGAGATTTATTTCAGGGATGCAAGGATGGTCCAACATTTGCAAATCAATCAATATGATATACTACATTAACAAAATGAATAACAAAAATCTTATGATTATCTCAATAGATTAAAAAAAAAAGCATTTGACAAAATTCAACATCCTTACATGATAAAAACTCTCAACAAACTGGGTGTAGTGGTAATGTACTTAACATAATAAAGACCATATATGACAAACCCACAGCTTATGTCATACCCAACAGTGAAAAGCTGAAAGCTTTTTCCCTAAGATCAGGAACAAGACAATACTGCCCACTCTTACCATTTTTACTTATTTATTTTTATTAACATTTTATAAACAAGTGTTAAGTTCCTATAGCATCTCATCAACGTTATAATGAAATGATGTTGAATGAAAGGCATTAATACAGGACCTGCTGTAGTTGATAACAATATATTGTATTATTGCAATTTGCTAAGAGAATAGAATTTAAATGTTCTCACCAAAAAAAATGTAAATATGTAAGGTGATAGATGTGTTAAGTTACTCGATGGGGGTGTAATCCTTTCTCAATATATACCTATATCAAACCATCACATTTTTGTTATACACTTAAAATATCTTACAGTTTTGTCAGTTATACCTGAATTTTAAAAAATCACCTACTAAATCCTAATCCCTCAACAAACAAACAAGCAAAGGCCCAGAAAACTAACTGATTGAAGATCATCTACCAAGTTGTAAAACTGAGGTTTTAAGGGGTAATTATAATATGGAGGGAAAAAGCAAGTTTTTTGTAGAGAAGCAAGAAAGGTGCTAAGAGTTCTGAATTTCCAAAACCAATCTCAGAATTCTCCTTGTTTAGTAACATTGATTTAAAGTAGTTTTTATAATTAAATAAATATGTCAAAGTGAACTCTCCTCCCCCCAGAAGAAGAAATGTTAAATATTTAGTTTAAGATGCCTAAATGTAGTGCGTTTGCCAGCTTTTGTTTTGATTTGTTTCTTCTCTTGCCCTTTTTCAAATTTTCCATAAACTATGCTGATTGATGAATCATAAAAATGTCATGGGGAGAAACTTGTGTTCTGTATTAATGAGAAAGTCAAGCATGTCTATGATATTTGTAACTTTGGTGCAATAGTGACATGTGAGAAATGGCATTAAGCTGAGAAAAACAGAACTCACCTTCTTGCTATTTAAAGGTGGATGGAGGATTTAACTGTCGGGGCTGCTGGGTTGCTTGATATTCTTTGTGGCGAGTAACAACAGTTCTTTCATCAAGGACCATATTGACGCCAGATATTTAGTTACAAATCTTCTTCTTGAAAGGTCAGTTGTCCTGCTGTGTGTAAATTGTCCAGTGAGCCCTTTCACTGCATGGCATTCCTATGCTTTCACTCCTGCAAGCTGTTCTACAGATTGCACTTGTGGTTTCAAAAGGGAACACGAATTGATTATCTGGTGAATCGCTCAGGAAAGGTGAAAGTTCTGCTGAAAATGCATGACTGTCTCTTCATTTATGAAAGACAAAAACTTAGAAAACATCATTTAAATAGGTAAAAGTTCAAACAGCACAAAATATATATGATAAAAAAGAAGTCTTCTCAATATCAACTGTGACTAAATTACGTTGACACCATGTACGGTTGACATGATGTGATGAAAATGGCACTTTGCTTCGGTGGTTTTTCTTCCAAGAACTTATAACACCAGTCTAATCATGAGGGAAACATACTAACCCATCAGATGGTCATCCTGGGGAAAACTAGACCCTTATTCCTCAAAATTGTGAAGGTCATCAAAAACAAGGACAGTCTTTCCAGGTTGGCGTGGCTCAGTGGTTGAGCATTGACGTATGAACCCGGAGGTCACGGTTCTATTCCGGGTCAGGGCACATGCCTGGGTTTTAGGCTCAATCCCCTGTGTGGGTCATGCAGAAGGCAGCCAATCAATGATTCTCTCTCATTATTGATGTTTCTATCTCTCTCTTCCTCTCCCTTCCTCTCTAAAATCAATAATAAAAATATATTTAAAAACAACAACAACAAGGAAAGTCAAACTGTCGCAGACAAGAGGAGCGTAAGGAGAAATGACAACTAAATGTAATATAGTATACTGGATGGGATCCTGGGACAGAAAAAGGGCATTAGGTGAAAACTAAAAAAGTCTGAATAAATGGTAGACTTTAGTTAATAGTAACACATCAATACTGGTTCATTAATTGTGGCAAAAGTGTCATACCAATGTAAGATGTTAATAATAAAGGAAATTGAGTATAAGGTGTATGAGAACTCCTCTGTACTATCTTCTCAATTTCTATATAAATTTAAAACTGTTCTGAAAAAATAAAATAGTCTTCTTCCTTCCCTGAACCTCTAGACCAAGCATGTCAAATTCAAAGGCTAACACGGGCCAAATAAACGAGATTTAAGTTTATGTGGGCTGCAAAAAAACAAAAGCTTCAATTTTCATAGAAATGTAGGTTTATTTCGATAGAGACATGCTGAATACAAAGGGCTGAAATAAATGAGTAATCAACATAAAATAATAGAACATTTTAATAAAAATTAATATTTTTTCTTGAATATTATCTTACCAGACACTGAATAACTGCACAAATTAATAACTGTAATGCAAATAAATTTATTTTTCTTGTTCTCCAAAAGCAAAATATTTCCTGTTGCGTACACCAAACAAGTCAGTACAAGACTAATGACGTAGCAATCAGCTGCTAAAATATTCTCTGCTAGTATTAGTGGAGAGAAATGGTGCACCTGTGTGTAATGCGCATAAGGGAAATGAATGCAACATGATTACAGTAATCAGTCATTGGCGAACGTTGTAGTTCGTTATTAATAATTATGTATAACAAGATATTGTAAAACTTAAGTTATGAAATTTTTATTAAAACATTTCTTACATACCGTTCGTTATATTGGCTGGGCCACAAAAATATTCGTTGTGGGCCGCATGCGGCCTGCAGGCCACGAATTTGACATGCTTGGTCTTACCATTTTCTTATGACTCCTTGAGAGATTTTAGGCCAATATCAACATAATTTATATATCCCTCTTCTTTCTGCTTAAAAAAACAAAAACAAACCCAGGCAAATGGCAACATATTACATATAATATTCTTCACTTAAGAATATATTTGGAGCCTGGCTGGTGTGGCTCAGTGGTTGAGCCAACCTATGAACCAGGAGGTCACAGTTTGATTCTTGGTCAGGGCACATGCCTGGGTTGCGGGCTCGATTCCTGGGGCATGCAGGAGGCAGCCAATCAATGATTATCTCTAATCATTGATGTTTCTATCCCTGTCTGAAATCAGTCCTATATAATAAAAGCTTAATATGCAAATTTACCGAACGGCAGAATGACTGGCAGAACAACCAGTCGCTGTGACATGCACTGACCACCAGGGGGAAGACGCTCAATGCAGGAGCTGCCCAAGTCCACAGGCCCCAGGCCAGCCAAGGCAAGTGCCAGCGAGGGCCCCCCAATCGCCCTGCCCGTTGCCCCACAGATAGGCTCTGATCGCCGGCCAGGTCTAGGGACCCTACCCGTGCAAGAATTTCATGCACCAGGCCTCTAGTAAAAATATGTTTTTAAAAAAGAATATATTTGGTGATTGCTTCATGTTAACACATATATTCATTAGTATTCATAATATTTCATTATATAGCTTTACCACAGTCTAACTGGTCTCCTATTGATGCATAGTTAGGGTTATTCTATTAGACTATATTCTGTTGGTTTATAACGCTAACATTTGGAATAGAGTTAGGAATTGGGAGTTGGAATAATGGGGAGGGAGCAATCAAGTTGTATTTTGGTATTTAGTTAGCTTGCTTGATTTAATACTGCACTTCTCTCCAGAAGCAATCAAATTTTATTTGTAACTGTTTTGTTGAATTTATTCATTTATTTAATATCACACTTATCTCCATAAGAGGATCTGTTTGTTTACTTAAATCTATTTGATAAATATCTGGGTTACTATGTTCTAATCATAATGTTAAATAAGTAAGTGCAGGTGATACAGAAATGTATTATGATATAGTTCCATTTATGGCTCATGATGAAATGAGAGAGAAAGACCCAGAAATACAGTCGTGTTTCCATGATCTGTGTGATATTGTATTACAACCTGCTGTTAAAAACAGAGGAGGAAGTAACTAAACTATACATTGGCTTTTTTCCATTGAATTTTAGGTGCCATTCCAGATGAGCTCAGATAAAAAGGGAGTTAGAGGTTCATGGTTGACTCAGTTGAATGGTCTTTGTCACCAAGGGAAGGGAATGTCCTCAGTTTTCTCCTGTTCATAGTATCTAGAATCAGAGACTTCAGGTTTGTAGAGCAAAGTGAGTTAGCCTCCACTGTAAGTCAGCCTCTGGGAAAATGCCCTGTAAATTGTTTGGACTTAAAAGCAGTACAAATAATAACATAATTTTCTTATGCTTTAGTGTATATTCAGGAAAGGTTTAGTATATACTCTGGTAGGGTGATGCTGTCTCAGATGTTCTTATGGAAGTAAGTGTGATATTAAATAAATCCAACAGAACAGTTAAATACAGTTTGATTGCTTCTGGAGAGAAGTGCAGAATTAAATCAAGAACTCTAACTAAAAACCAAAGGTGTGTGCTCTGGTATAGTGATGCTGCTGCACACAGTTGTGAAACTTGTTCACTGTTACCAAGGAGTGGTTATGTCTAAAGACGCACAGGGAAAAGATAAAGAGTTGTGCTTTTCTCTGGTTCCTTTTCTCCACGTGGTAGTCTTGCTTTTCTTTCTTGTCTAGATCTAAGGGCTGGCTCTCTTTTATTTATTTAATTATGTTTAATTTTAATTACAAAATAAATAGATGAGTCTAGTCCCACAAGCTATTAAAACATTGTTCCTCTTAACGCCAGTCCCACTCCTCTCCACAAAAGGGACCTACTCATTGCTCTTTGTTTGCTGTATATAGAAAGGAGAGGGTGTGTGCCTGTGTATGTGCACGCCTGTGTATGTGCGCGCGTGTGTGTGTATATACATGCACGTGGGCACGCAAGATGCATTGTTCTGCTTGATTTGTTTACTTAGCAGTATGTATTAGAGCGAATTTCAAGTCACAGTGTTGATTGACCTTGTTCCATTTTGTGGATATAACAGAATTAATTTAACCTTTCTGCTGTTGCTGGCTTTCTTAGGCTGTTATCATTTGGGGTTGTTATTACAAACTAGAGGCCCGAAAGTCGTGCAAGGGTAGGCCTTTCTTCCCCCGGCTGCCAGCACCAGCTTCCCTCTGGCACCTGAACCTGGGCTTCCCTCACAGCCCCAGCTTCGTCTGGAAGGTTGTCTGGAAGGACGTCTGGTCTAATTAGCATATTACGCTTTTATTATTATGGACAATGCTTCAGTGAACCCCCTTGTTCATTACCTGTATATTGTGAGAGTTTCTCCAGGTTTTCAAGAAGTGGATTTACTACTTGCAGAATTTAATGATTTTAAATTTTGTGAGATACTACTAACATATTGTTGCATGAGAAAAAGAAAGTTGTATATTGAAGTGGATAGAATGATATCATTTATGTTGGAAGAAAAACCCAGATATGTTATAGGAACATATTCCATTAGTCAGAATGATAACAGTTGAAAATTTGGAGAGAATGCTAGATCTGAGAATAGTAGTGAAAGAGACTTTGGCCTTTTCAGTGATGTTTAGATTTCTATAACAAGAATGTATTCATGTTTTGCTTGAGCTGCTATAGTTATCAATGAAATATAGAGATGTTTGAATGATTCATATCTGTCTTTATGCTATAATCATAGAATAATCCCTGTTTTCAACCACATACTGACCATTTAAAATTTTTGATCATATATTAGGTTTTAGAAAAAAAAATCAATGTATTTCACAAAGTAGAATTGGGTGAGGATCACATTCTTTGGTCACTATTATTATCCCAATTGAACATTTAATCACCTCGGGTTTTAAAACTATATGTATTCTAGCTTTCTGTTTACAATGGTTGGATTTAGTACAGGTGACTAAAATTTTTAAAATTTTACTATTGGCCTTAATACCCTTTAATGCAAAATAAAGCACTTCAATAGCTGTGTTGTATGAATATAGTGAACAGTTTCTTAAAGTATGTGACTCCAAAGAATACATGTTATTTTAATATGTAACTTTTGTTTTTCTTAAAGAGATGTGAAAGCTGGAAATATTCTTCTTGGAGAAGATGGTTCAGTACAGATTGCAGGTAATGATTAGTATTTCTTTTATTTTGATTTAATGGTCAGTAGAACCACATTACCCATCTTTACATTTTCTTAGTCAATTTGCTCTTCTCTTCCCTGGATCGTTTCTAGTCAAGCATTCTATATTGGCCCATCCCTGCTGACTCTCAAGATACTCTTCACTTCTCAATATTCATTTTCAATCTTAGACATTTTTCTGACTATTACTCATCACCTTCTAGATATCCACTCCTAATCCCCCATTAGGGTCTTTTTCTATGGTTTCTAATAGCATTCTGTACTGTTTTTTAAAGGAGAAGTAGTCAAGAAACCTCATTATGTTTAAGAATAAAATGCTATAGAAAGGTGATATAGAGCTGCTTCTATACTGGGGACATGGGGTATTTGCCAATTAGGAAGTCATTTGATAGGTGGAAGGGCGCTTTTGGGGGACTCAGAGCTGAAGAGTTGGTGTCCAGGGTCTGCCAAAGGTGGCTATCCTGGTGAAGTAACCTTTGCTTCAGGCCGAGACTCCAGAATGGTGGCACCACAGGCTTGTTGAGCAAGCAGCTTATTGGAGAAAACCTCAGCTTAGGCCATGTGCACTGTTGCAGCAGTCGGGTGTTTGGCAGGAGGAAGATAATCACTCAAAACCTAATTCTTTCTTCAGCATAAAAGATAACTTAGGTGCACATTTTCATGTCCTAAGGTAAGGGAGTATTGTAACCAAGCCACATAATGTTCTAATATAAAGGAAAAGATTGATAAATTTGACTCTTAAAATTAGCAACCTTTATTCATCAAAAGAGGAACCAACAGTGTATCACCATGAATAAGTAAAAAGCAAACCACAGAGTATAGAGAAGATATTTCCAGCATGAATACTGATAAAGGGCTCAAATTTAGAATATATAAAGGACTCATTAAGAAAAAAATCTGATTAGAAAATAGACATAAGGCTTCTCAAATGAAGACATTAAAACATAAGTATAAAAGGTGTTCACCCTCACTAGTAATCAGTTAAAAACAAAGTAGAATATCATTGGGATACCATATCATACTGATTCAGTTTGCTTACACATCTAATAATACCAGTTGTTAGTTTGAATGTAAAGCAAGGAAAAAATCTCATACTCTGATCGTGAGAGTATAAATTAAGTTAAAGATATTCATACCCTAAAACTTTGGCTTTTAGATGGCATGGCCTAGAGAAACTTACGCTTATGTGTGCCATGGTGCTCATAGCATTGAGAAAGTTTAAAACAGTCCCCAGCCCTTCATTAATATACTGGATAAATAACTTGTGGTTAATTTATACATTAGAATACTATCTAGTTGAAATTGAATAGAATTACAACAACATACAAAAACATTAATAAATTATAAAGATATAGGATGAAATAAGCCACTCAAATTAGATTACAGGGGCCCGCAAAAGTAGGTTTACAGTTTGTATATGGAATGTGATTCCATTATATAAGTTGAACATCAGGGACAATTGTCTATATTGCTTAGAGAAGCAAAATGAGGTGAAAAAAAATAAAGCAGAGGATTGTGATAAAATAGTGAATAGAATTATTACCAGGAATCTGTCTTCCCACCTAGACAGAAATTGAACTGGCAGAATCTGATGTACAGCAGGGTTCTAGAATAACATTTTGTCCGTCCTTTCATTATATTATAGATGAGATGCTGTAGGAACTTAACTCTTGTTTATATCAATTAGCTTATGGTAAAATTGGCTTCATTATACATTGTTTTACTTAAAGTCACAGAACCTGTTGATGATGTTAAGTGAGGACTTACTGTAACTTTTGGAATTCTGTGGACCATTAAAGGCTTGAAAATTCTAGGGAAGGTCTTAGATTGCAAATTGTGCTCAATTTGGTCAATTTTGGAGCCAAATTTCTCACCCATCAGCCACTGTACGCAGCTGTGCATGTTTTGGAATGGTTTGCACACAACTTGTGGGAATCATAGTGGGCAAAAATGATCTGTTCTCCAAATATCATGTATCTGTGTTCTGATCAGTGATTGCTGCTTCGGATCTCAAAGGTGCAGGCAAAAAGGCAAACAGCCATTATGGTTGTTACACACTTCCCCCCCCCCCCCCCCCGCCCTGTGATTTCCAGGCAACTTAATAGGCCGCACCCTTTTTCCTTCCCTTCATTTTTCTCGTCTTTCCCCTTTTGGAGCCAGACATTAAAGACTAGGACATTAAAAAAAAACCTACATTTACAGGGAAAATTGGAAAGTGACTGCACATACCAAGGGAAAAGTGCAGAAAAGATCTGAGAAGACCTTTTAAGTTTACATCTCAGGCTGATGCTTGACATAGACACAGTCTACAGCAAACAAAACATTTACAAAAAACAGCAAACCCTGGAAATGGGGTAGAATCTGATCTCCACAGTTGCCATATTATTATATTTAAATCTCCAGTTTGCAACAACAACAAAATTACAAGGCATTTAATGAAACTGCAAAGTGTGATCTATTCAGAGGAAATGCATAAATCAACAGAAACTGTCAGTGAAAAAGACCTGAAGGCAGATCTGCTATACAAAGATTTTAAAACAGCCATCTTAAAGATGCTCAGAGAAGTAATGGATGCTATACAGAAACCAAAGAAAACAATGTCTGAACAAAATGGAACTATTAATAAAGAGAGAAAGCCTAAAAGAAATAATGGAGCAAAAAGTACAATAACTTGTACTGTGACATGAAAAATTCACTGGAAGATTCACTTGCAGATTTGAGTTGGCAGAAGAAAGAATTGGTGATCTTGGAGATAGGGAGATAAAAATTAGCAATATAATGAATAGAAAGGAAAAGGGCTGAAGAAAAGTGAACAGAGCTGAGGGAGTAGTTAGACACCAGTAAGTGGACCAACATACACATTGTGGGAAGTCCAGAAAGAGAAGAGAGAAAAGAGCAGAGAGAGTATTTAATGAAATAATGGCTGAAAACGCCCCAAATTTGATGAAAGACATGAATATAAACATCTAAGAAGCTCAATGACCACCAAGTATGAAAAACCCTAAGAGACACATTATAATCAAATTTATGAAAGCCAGAGACAAGAATCTTGAGAGCAGCAAGAAAGAAATGACTTGTCACAAGGGATACTGAATAATGTTGTCAGCAGATTTCTTATGAGAAACTTCGGAGGCCAGAAAGCAGTAGGGCGATATATTCAAGTGCTAAAAGAAAAGAATTGTCAACCAAGAATCCATTATCTAATAAAACTTCATCAAAAGTGAGGGCTAAATTAAGACATTCCCAGATAAATAAAAACAGGAATATGTTTCCACTTGGCCTGCCCTGCAAGAAATGCTCAAGGGAGACCTGCAAAGTGAAATGAAAAGATGCTAGACAATAACTCCAAGCAGTATGAGGAAATAAAGACCTCAATAAAGGTAAATACATGGGCAAGTATAAAAGCTGTTATTATATGTATTATTGCAACAATGGTTTGTAGCTCTACTTCTTGTGTTTTCTACATGATTTAAGAAACTAATACACTATTGGAAACAGTTACTGGTCTAAAAGTTAGTATTGCAGTAACATTAGTTTATAACTCCATCTTGTCTACATAATTTAAGAGACTAATGCATTTAAAAGAATTGTTCATTTATGGTTTTGAACACACACTGTATTAAGATGTGCTTTTGTAACAATAATCAAAAAGAGTGGGAACAGGGCTATACAGGAGAAGAGTTTTTCTGTCTTGAAGGTAAGTTGGTATAAATTCAAATTAGAGTGTTATAATTTTAGAATTGGCACGTCTAACCCCTGTGGTAGCCACAAAGAAAATAGCTGTAGAATATAGACAAAAACCAACTAAACACAAAACACAAAAGTAATGTAGGAAATGAGGGAAAAATCTAATACAATGACAGAAGTCTCATCATATCAGTAATTGCTTTAAATGTAAATGGGTTAGCTCTCCATTCAAGATAGAGATTGGCAAAATGGATAAAAACACATGATCCAGTTATATACTGTTTATAAAGGTTTTCTCACTATCCTTATGAAATCTTTCATAAGCCAAAATGGCTTAAAGCAAAAAATATCCCTTGCTTTCAAGAATGTTAACTTTAGCCACTTGCTCTCACCAAAAACCTACATTGGTATAGTAACGGCTTTTCTTATAAAAGTGAAAGCCCTCTACAGGTTTCTTTTAGTTAGTGAAAACAGGTACTCAATGTAGTCTTCCGTATTATGCAAACTAGAAAGTGGGGGATACCTGTATTGTTAAAATGTCAGTACTACCCAAAGTGATCTACAGATCCAGTGTAATCACTATCAAAATCCCAATGATTTCTCCTTTTTTTGTAGAAATCGAAAAACCCATTCTAAAATTCATATGGAATCTCAAGTAACCTCAAATAAGCAAAACAATCTTGAAAAAGAATGAACAAAGCTGGAAGAATGACGTTTCCTGTTTTTAAGACTTACTGCAAACAGCAGTAATAAAAGTAGTATGTTATGTATGCCCTTGCCGGTATGACTCAGTGTTTGAGCCTTGACCTATGAACTAGGAGGTCACAGTTTGAATCCTGTTAGGGCACATGCCCAGGTTGCTGGCTCAATCTCCAGTAAGGGGAGTACAGGAGGCAACCAATCAAAGATTCTCTCTCATCATTGATGTTTCTCTTTCTCCCTCTTCCTTCCTTTATGAAATCATTTAAGACATATATATTTAAAAAAAAATAGTATGTTATGGGCATAAAGATAGTCGGAGACAGATGAAATAGGAGAGAGAGTCCAGAAATAAACCCTCACAGAGTGTGGCAAAAAGAGGTTTATGGTTGGTTGTATGGAAAAATATAATCATCTATAATAATAAAAGGGTAATATGCTAATCAGACCGGACGTCATTCCAGACATCCTTCTGGACAAAGCCCAGGTGCCAGGTGCCTGCCGGCGGCCAGAGCGAAGCCCGGGTCCTGGGTGCCTGGCGGCGGCTGGAGGGAAGCCTGGGTCCTGGGTGCCAGAGGGAAGCTGGTCCCAGCAGCCGGGTGTAGGAAGGCCTACTCTTGCATGAATTTCATGCATTGGGTCTCTAGTTAAAAAATAATAGTGCAAAAATAAATTGTATTTCCCTTACTCACAACTGTAAATCTACTTTTGCCCACCCTGTATATGGTTAAATTATTTTGACAAAGGTACCAAGTCTATTCAAGGACAAGTGGTGATGAGAAAACTGCATATTCCCATGAAAAAGAATGAAGTTGGACCCTTATCTAACACCATATACAAAAATTAACTCAAAATGGATCTAAGATTGAAACGTAAGACCTAAACAATAAAATTCTAAGAAGAAAACATAGAAAAAAAGTTTTATGACATTGGATTTGGCAATGATTTCTTAGATATGATGCCAAAGGCATGGCTTAACGGAAGAAAAAGTAGACAAATTGGCCTTTATGAAAATTAAAAATTTTGTGTGTAGACACTACCAAAAGAGTAAAAAGGCAACCCATTAAATGGGAGAAAAGATTTGCAAGTCATATACCTGATAAGAGACTAATAATATCCAGAATTTATGGAGAACTCTTAAAACTTAACATCAAAAAGAACAAGGTGTTTAAAAATGGAGTTGAATAGACATTTCTCCAAAGAAGATAAACAAGGGGCCAGTAAGCACATGAAAAGCTGCTCGACATCACTAGTCATCAGGGAAATGCAAATCAAAACTACAAGGAAATTCTACCTCATATCCACCAGGATTGACTATCAAAAGAAAATCCCAAAACCCAGAAAATAACAAGGATATGGAGAAATTGGAATCCTTGTTTACTGTTGGTGGAAATGTAAAATGGTACAGCTGCTGTGGAAAACAGTATGGCAGTTCCTGAAACATTTAAAAATACTGTATGATCCAGCAGTTCCACTTTTGAGTATATACCCCAAAGAACTGAAAGCAGGGACTCAAACAGATATTTGTAAACCCATTTTTATAGCAGCATTATTCATCGTGGCTAAATCATGGAAGCAAACCAAGTGTTCCATCAATGAAATAATCAATACACAATATGTGGTATATACATACAATGGAATATTATTTATTTTATAAAGGAAGGATATTCTGATATCCTACAACATGGATGAATCTTGAGAACATTATGCTAAGTGAAATAAGCCAGTTATAAACAGAGAAATGCTGTATTAATTGTACATTTCTCTGTTTATAACTGGCATAAGAAAGTAGAATGCTGATTGCCAGGGCTGCGTGGAGAGGGAAGTGGGGAATTATTGTTTAACTAGAGGCCCAATGCATGAAATTCGTGCAAGAGTAGGCCTTCCTTCCCCCGGCTGCCGGCACTGGCTTCCCTTTGGCACCTGGGACCCGGGCTTCCCGCCAGCCGCCGACAGGCATCGGGGACCTGGGCTTCCTTCCAATCCTGGCTTCATCTGGAATGACGTCCGGTCTAATTAGCATATTACCCTTTTATTATAGATAGACTAGAGGCCCGATGCACGAAATTTGTGCAAGGGGCTCAGCCCTCACAGCCCCGGCTTTGTCCGGAGGTCCTTCGGCTGTCTGGTTTAATTAGCATATTACACTTTTATTGTTATAGATGAGTATGCAGTTTCAGTTTGGGAAGATAAAGTAAAAAGAATAGAGTGGAGCAAGGAGGAAAATCTAAGATTATGATGATGTGTTGAGGAGGAGAGGAATGGAATGAAGGACCTGTTAAGCTGTGTTTTAATTTGGTCCAGAAGTTCCGCAGAGACTCAGCTTACTCTCTAGTTGGCCCATGTCTGCTGGGATGCATACTTTTTGCTTCTTGTGTAGCAATGCCCGTGCCCTGGCCTTTGTTTTTCTCTACTTGAATAAAACTTGCTTTGTTCTCACACACACACAAAAAGTTCAGCAAGAAGAACAGAAGATGTCATGCTGTTTGCATATAGAACTATAACTACATTACGTTCCTATTCATTTATGTTACTTATCGTACTTTTAATACCTTGCTGTTATTTTCTCTGTTTCAGACTTTGGTGTTAGTGCTTTTTTAGCAACGGGTGGTGATATTACCCGAAATAAAGTGAGAAAGACCTTTGTTGGAACCCCTTGCTGGATGGCACCTGAAGTTATGGAACAGGTACTGTGTGTTTTAAAATGGTTTAGGGTTTTGTTATGAAATTGAAAAACACTGGGTAATGTTTGCTTCTGTTGGTATACTAGGTTAGGTTTGGGAAATACACATATCTGTTCCTTGGTTAAGACTTTTGTCCTCCCTTAAAAAACCCCAAAAAGAAACTAGAACTTTACGAAGGACATATGCAACTAGGATTTATACTAAAGACAACCTAAGGAATAATACTAGTATAATGAAGATTGGTTTAGTAATATTTTTCTTAATACAAATTAAATGACCTAATCTTTTTAAAAAATATATTTATATTGATGTCAGAGAGGGAAAGAGAGATAGAAATATCAGTGATGAGAATCATCGATTGGCTGCCTCCTGCACACCCCCTAACCAGGAATTGAACCCTGACCTCCTGATTCATAGGTCAACACTCAACCACTGAGCAACACTGACCAGGCATTATGACCAATTTTATATTTTTATCCCAGGTGTTTTTCATATTTTCATATGGAATTTATTAATCTTGCTTTTGTTTACTTACATAATATTTCTTTAAGTGAATGTACCATATTTAACGATTTCCCATTGTTGGTGAACATTCGTTCAGTTTGCTTTTATTTTTTCCTGTTCCCAAGTATATTTAGCTTTTGCCTACTTTAGGTTATATGATTGGTTTAAAGCTCATGAACACTTCCATGTTTCTTGACAAATGTTGGAAGCTACTTTTTTAAAGTGCTTTGAGGCTGGTAAAGGTAATCATGTACATCTTTCTATTTTCTACAGGTCCGAGGGTATGATTTCAAAGCTGATATCTGGAGTTTCGGGATCACAGCGATTGAACTAGCCACAGGGGCTGCTCCTTATCATAAGTATCCGCCAATGAAGGTGAGGCTTATACCCCAAGTACTACCCCAGCTTCTGTACCAGTTCCATTTTAGAACCTTTCTTCATTTGACTTTTTTACTCATGGAATTCTGCCCTGCATTCCTTCTAACTCTTGTAGCAGTTAAAATCTGTAATAGATATTCGGTGTTTAGTATTGAATGACTGTACATTGTAGCGGTCCTCTTTATATGATGACTGTCTGTCTCCTGACGCTAACTGGTTTGATATTAGGGTCTGATGCCTCTCATTTTAGTGTGTGTTCCTTACAGTCACCTTTAATGGGGATGAACAGCCTTACTGGGGATGGTGATCGTTTCTACTTCATAAGGTTGTTGGAAGAGTTATGAATTAATAGTAATTATAGCTGACATTCATTGAGCACTTATTTTGCCAGGCACTGATTTGAGTGCTTTTTATATCTTAAATAAGATAATCCATGCAAAGTGTTCATATGCCATACATATGTATTATTTTTAATATTGAATAAAAGTTTGCTTAGGACACTAAGCAGCTTTTATTAAAAGGCCTATTATTATTTCCTGATGGTAGTAGTTACCTGAAATGTAGTTGTTAATCCTGTCCCCAATATTAGTAACAGAATGAGTGTGTTGTGTTTAAGATGGTGCTACCAGTACTATTGGTAACCATTTCTATCTGTGTGACCCTTTAATTGTAATATGCACATGAATTCTGTTTTGTTTGCAGTTGTTTATAGTTCTTTTGTTTGTAGTTATTGTTTGTAGTTCTTCTTGCCACTTTACAAGATATTCTATGACTGTTTAAGATGGCAGAGCACCATTGTGAATTGTTATGTCGGTATCACTCACACCTACATGACTTTGGTGTACAGTAGAACCTTCAAAAGATGTTATTCTGTCCCCTTTAAGGTGGCAGAGCACCATTGTGAATTGTTATGTCGGTATCACTCACACCTACATGACTTTGGTGTACGGTAGAACCTTCAGAAGATGTTATTCTGTCCCCGTTAAGGCTCTAACAATGTGGGGAGGTACAAAACCAGTAAAAAGATTATTATGAAAACCCTCTTTCTCTCCATATTCAAAACATAGCCTAAATAAAAAAAGGGTAATATGCAAATTGACCGGAATGACTGGTCACTGTGACAGGCACTGACCCCCAGGGGCAGATGCTCAATGCAGGAGCTGCCCCTTGGTGGTCAGTGAGCTCCCACAGAGGGAGCGCCACTCAGCCAGAAGCCGGCTCATGGCTGGCGAGTGCAGTGGCAGTGCCGGGAGCCTCTCCCGCCTCCACGGCAGTTGGACATCCCCCAGGGGCTCCTGGACTGTGAGAGGGCGCAGGCCAGGCTGAGGGACCCCTCACCCCCAGTGCACTAATTTCGTGCGCTGGGCCTCTAGTACATATATATTGACCTACATGTTTGATGGGTGCAATTTTGATTCTGTGAAAGGTAAGTAACATTTAAGGTCATAATTTGCCTAAAGGTTGAAGATTCCTAGGAGAAAGTGGATATTCACAAAATTTTAAAAAGAATTTTTAAAAAAAGATATAACTGTAAGGTGGGAGGCTGATTTTAAACCAAAAAAATAGCTTATTTTTATTTATTTTTAAACTAGAGGCCTGGTGCATGAATTTCATGCATGGGTAGGGTCCCTAGGCCTGGCCAGTGATCAGGGTCTATCTGGGCCTTCCTTCATGGGTCGATTGGGGCCTTCATTCTGTGCTGCCTCCTGGTGGTCAACGCACGTCATAGGGAGCGATTGAACTCCCGGTCTCCCGGTCGAACTCCCAAGGGGACACTTTGCATATTAGCCTTTTATATATATAAATATATTTTTATTGATTTCAGAGAGGAAGGGTGACGGAAAGATAGAAACATCAATAATGAGAAAGAATCATTGATCGGCTGCCTCCTGCACGCCCCCTATTGGGGATCCAGCCTGCAACCCGGGCATGTGCCCTTGACTAGAATCAAACCCGGAACCCTTCAGTCTGCAGGCTGACGCTCCATCCACTGAGCCAAACCAGCAAGGGCAGAAATGGCTTATTTTTAAAAAGGAGGTTGATTTGGGGTGATAAACATACAGTACATTATACAGATGATGTATTATTGAATTGTACACCTGAAACCTATATAATTTTATTAACCAATGTCACCCCAATAATTATAATAAAAAAGTAAAAAAAAATTAATAAAATAAAAAGATTGGTGGGGGGAGGATGAAGTTTGCTTTCCATTTATTATAGTCAGTGACTCCTGCAATTATTGACAGACATCCACAAGTTAACCTATTTGCTCAAAATGAAAATTATCACCAACCTTAGTAGTTCCATTTCTGAAAAGCAAGTAATAATTCTGCTTGTAGCCTCCTTTTATTTTTTAGTGTTGACTTTATATGTAGAAAAATGGCTTGTGCTTTTATAAAAATAGTCAAACAGTATAGTAAAAAATCACCCAAAGTCCCATCACATAAAAATGACTTTCATTACTTGCATCTCTGTGCATTAAGCTAGTATGTTGCCATGGAAGTCCAAGAAGGAACAGACGGACAGGATAGTCAAGATTGTCAGTTGCTGTGGGGAAAGTAGGAACAACGACAACTAAAAAAAGGCTCCAGCTTTGTTACCTAGGACATCATTAGTGATTTCAATGTTAGAACATCTGAGGAGTTCTGGGAAGAGAAGGCCAGATTACAAGGCGTCAAGTTGAAAGAGAGCCATGAATAGGTAAAGAGAGTAAGTTCACACTCTGAATTTTGCTACGGTTTTAATTTTTTTAAAGGTAGTTTGGCAGTATAGGAGTAGGGACAGAAGACATGAAGAAAGGAGTCTAATCAAAGGACATACAGTGTGCCTGGTAGGCACAGCATCTGGGAAGCCAACTTCCTATAGGATATTGTTTATGTGGATAACTCTGGGTTCCGAACAAATGGTCTAAGTTCTGGATTCTGAACTTTCAGAAAATAATATCTGCTCGTATGTTGGGGGTTGTCCATATTAAAATGTCATGGCCACAGTATTTAATTTTACTTTACTGAGTCTTTAGAAGTTTTTATTATATTGAAAATTCTTACAGGTTTTGATGCTGACACTGCAGAATGATCCTCCTTCTTTGGAAACTGGTGTTCAAGATAAAGAAATGCTGAAAAAATATGGAAAATCATTTAGAAAAATGATTTCATTGTGCCTTCAAAAGGATCCAGAAAAAAGGTAAATATCAGATAAGGCTTACTTTTCTCTTCATCTAATATGTTACTAGGAATCATATACATACATGCACAGAGAATTATTTGTGCATATGAAAGAGAGATGAACATTTCGAGCAGGGGTCCTCAAACTTTTTAAACGGGGCCAGTTCACTGTCCCTCAGACCATTGGAGGGCCAGACTATAGTTTAAAAAAAAACTATGAACAAATTCCTATGCACACTGCACGTATCTTATTTTGAAGTAAAAAACAAAACGGCAAAAACACCCGCATGTGGCCCGCGGGCCGTAGTTTGAGGACGCCTGATTTAGAGGATAGAATGAGAAGGTTCAGAGTGTGTGTATGTAACAGACACACACATACACATAAATACTAAGTGTACCAGTTAATAATGCGGATTTTTTTCAATAGATGGAGTTACACATATGTTAATATATATGCAATGTGATATATATGCTATTTTGTTGTATTGACAACAAGCTTCAGGACTTCATATGTCAAATTTGCTGAAGGTGTTAACATCACAGATATTTTTACACTTAAAAACGTAGAATTTCATGCCAAAAAAGCATTTGCAGGAAGTTATAATTCATTATTTTGAAGAAAAGTGCTGCTGAATACTTCGGGAAGCTTATGGTGAACATGCTCCATCTCAAGATACTTGTGAACGCTGGTTTAATGCATTAAAAGTGATTATTTCTATGTGAAAGACAAAGAACATCCAGGTTAACCAAAAAAGTTTGAAGACCAACAATTACAAGCTTATTGGATGAAGATGCGTGTCAAACTCAAAAACAACTTGCAGAAAGATTAAACGTTGCTCAGCAAACAATTTTCGATCATTTACAAGCAATGGGAAAGATTTTAAAGGAAGGAAAATGGGTGCCACATCAACTAAACAAAAGACAAATGGAAAATCGAAAAGTCATCAGTAAAATGTTGCTTCAACGGCACGAAAGAAAGTCTTTTTTGCATCGAATTGTGACTGGTGATGAAAAGTGGATTTATTTTGAGAATCCCAAATGCACAAAATCATGGGTTGATCCAGGTCAACCATCAACATTGACTGCAAGGCCAAATCGCTTCAGAAAAGACAATGCTCTGCATATGGTGTGATCAGGAAGGTGTGGTGTATTATGAGCTTCTAAAACCAGGTGAAACCATTAATACTGATCAATACCGACAACAAATAATTTGAACCACGCTTCGATCGTGAAACGATCAGAATGTTCCAGAAGACACGGCAAAGTATTTTGCTTCATGATGACGCACCATCACACACTTCAAAACCAGTTAAAGACACGTTAAAAGATCTTGCCTGGGAAGTATTAACCCATCCGCTGTATTCACCAGACCTTGCTCCTTCAGATTACTGCTTGTTCCGATTGATGGCACACGCACTTTCTGAGCAGCACTTCAAAACATACAAAGTGGAAAATTGGGTCTCTGAATGGTTTGCCTCAAAACAAGGAAAGTTCTATTGGGACGGTATCCACAAATTACCTGAAAGATGGGGCAGTGTGTAGCTAGCGATGGACATTACTTTGAATAAAGCACTTCTGATGTTTCTCTGGAAATTACCGTGTTTTCTTTGATTACAGAATCAGTTATTATTAACCAATACACCTAGTATTTATACACATTTACATATATGTACCTATGGACTTTACAGGAAGGATTAGAAAGAATGTGGGAGATACAATATTCAAGGAAATAATAGCTGAGAATATTCTAGAATTGATATACCTATATCCTCAGGTTAAAGACCATCTCCCAAAATTCCAAGCAGCATTCCCCTTTTCCACTTGGACACATGGTCAGGAAACTACAGGACACAGAGGCAAATAGAAACTCTTATTTAAATGCACACTGAGGGAACAGATTACCTACTGGGGAATGGCCAGTAGACCATTAGCCACTTCCCCAATAATAACAGTTGAGGCCAGAATATACTAGCATAATGCTGAGAGGAAATAACCCAGAATTTTCCAACTAATCAAATTAACATTCAAGAATTAAACATAGAATTAAGATATTTTCCAGACAAAGATTACGTTTTCCAGTCATGTTTTAGCACTTAAAGAACTCTTATAAATTGTATTTAGAAAGAAGGAAACGATCCTAGGAGAAAGGAATGAATTATAAGAAGCAATATTGTGCAAACAATTTATCGAACATATTGAAAACTTGACTGAATGAAAAAAGAGGAATGGTAATAACTGTGGTCAGTGTGCATTTATACTGTCTGTTACTTTATAGAAATCCTTTGAGGCCCTGGTTCTCAAGCTTGAGTGCACATGGGAATCGCCTGGAGAATTTGAACAACTAATGATCCCTGGGTTTGCCCCACTGGTTCCCCTCTAATTGGTGTGGGGTGCAGCCTAGGCATCAGGATTTTTTTTTTCAGCTCCCAGATATAATTCATGGCAACATTTAAGAACCACTGTTTTTAGGGAATTGACCCAGTGATCCTGAACCTTAGAGAATGATTTGCTCAGGATTACATGGTAGGTGTGTGGTGTAATCAGGACCAGGCTTTTAAGTATAGTATTGCTTGTTCTTTATTCTCAATCATACTCAGTTAAAAATTTGTAAAGTTGGTAATGACGCCTTTACTCAAATGAAGGAAGTAAGACTCTGCACAGTTGAGTAAAATTGAGTTTAGATTAAATTTGGGGAATATCTACTAAATGTAGAGTATTTTTTAAGGGAAATGGTGAAATGTATTTTTAATATAATAAGAGAGGAATTTGCTAATTATCTGTTACACCCTGAGGCGTAACGACCAGATCACAGATCTGTAGGAGGGTGGGGCAGTGAATTACAAGCGGGCAGTGGAAAGCTACAGGACGGGGTAGGGCAGCAAGCTATGAGGAGGGGGTGGAGGAGCTACAGGAGGGTGGGGCAGTGGGCAGAGAGCTATAGGAGGGCGGCAGCGACCTACTGGTGCGCGGATTCGTGCACAGGGCTACTAGTTTTTAATATGTAGCTACCTAAGTTGAAGGCTAGCAGGCAGCCACATAGCAATAAGCAGAGGACTTTGTGAGTTTAGATGTATTTTTTTTTCTTTTAAAAATACTTATTTTGATTGTTGACACTATTACAGATGTCCCCATTTCTTCCTACTTTGCCTAGCTCCACCCAGCACCGCCCTGCCCCCCCAACCCCCTGGCTATCACCACACTGCTGTCGGTGTCTAGATGTATTTTTATGCCTAGTTAAAGTAAACATTTTCTATCCTACTTCTTGGGAAATAATATTAAATAGCAAATGTATTGGAAGCCACTGAGAAATCCTGCTTCCAAAAAGAAACTTCACCTAATGACTTTGTCAGAGAACCTACAATAATTATTATCAGGACATTTCTACGTGAATTTTTATTCTACTCAATGTCTTATACCAATTTTATCCTACTTTTTTTTTTTTAAGCAGGTTAAGGAAAGTGGAGTACATTAATTTTTATCTTACTGCTTAAGAAATCATTTTCTCAGTTTTGAAGATAAAAACCCACATTATATTTGAATTAACTATAAAAACTTTCTTTTCTGGTTTTAGACCAACAGCAGCAGAATTGTTGAGGAACAAATTTTTCCAAAAAGCAAAGGTAGGAATTTATAACTTCTGATTTTTGTGTTCATTTTATCTTCCTCAGTTCACTGCTCAGAAGCTGTACTATGTTAATATGATTGTGTTTAGAAGAATGGTAGTAGTAGATCAAATAATTGCAGAGGGTGCCATTTATACAGTCTTTGGTAATTAAGATACATGATTTAGAATAAGTAAATTTATTTTTCATATAAATTAATTTAAATGTCAATAGATTAAACGTATAACAGGAACAATGAATGTTAAATTTTGCCATTATAAATATAATCTATGAAAAATACTGAACTCTCATTTCAAGGTTTACTACTAAATTACTAAACATCTTATTTCCTAAAGATGTCCGGTAAGTGGGATGTTACTATAGTTGGAAGTATGGGACCATGATCCCAAAGGACATATGGTATAAAGCAAACTTTTCATAGATAATGGTTCCTCACAATACACTAAAGCTGTCTCAGTGTATAAACCCATGTTAGCAATATCCTAAAGGAGCTTCAGAATAGAAAAATGGAAGCGTTGCTTCAACATCTTTATAAAACAGTTAATTTGTCACATTTAATTTTTTGTTAATAAAAACTTCTTTGTCAATAAAAACTTGTTAGAAGAAAAAATACTTATTTTTCCTCTCCAGAATAAAGAATTTCTTCAAGAAAAATTACTGCAGAGAGCACCAACCATTTCTGAAAGAGCTAAAAAGGTGGGTATTTGACTTGGTTTCCCTGGGAAGTTGCTTTGAGTAGATTACTTCTGTGTTTTGAAAGTAATACTTCGTTGCCCTGGCCGGTGTGGCTCAGTTGGTTGGGCTTGGGCCCATAAGCCAAGAGGTCACTGGTTCGATTCCTGGCCAGGGTGCCTGCCCAGGTTGCAGGTTCAGTTTCCTGGTTGGGGTGCCTACAGGAGGCAACCAATCGGTTTTTCTCCGCCTCTCTCTAAAAAAAAAATCAATAAAAAGAAAAAAGTAATACTTCGTTAACAGTCTGAGTATTACTCATTTTCTTTCAGCCCTTTCTTTAGCATTCTTTGATACATTCATTCAGTAAATATCATTAATCTACTGAATGCCTACACATTACTCTGCTATCTGCTGTTGATGAATTAATTCTAAACTGTGTTAAATCACTATTTGCAACTACCAGAGTGAGTTGTGAGGTTGGGCTCTTTCCTTACACCATACAAAAGTATTGAAGATACCACTTCATATCCACTGGAATGACTGTAATAAAAGAGACAGACAATAGCAAATATTGATACAGATGTGGAGAAATTGGAACCCTCACACATGAATGGAAATGTAAAATAATAGATTAAATTTATAACAGGAACAATGAATGTTAAATTTTGCTATTATAAATGTAATCTATGAAAAATACTGAACTCTCGTTTCAAGGTTTACAGTAAGAGGATCATTTAAGTTAGTAAATACTGAAAGCAGCCGCTTTAGAAAGTAGTCTGGCAGTTCTCCAAAAGGCTAAACAAAGTTGCCATATGACTCAACAGTTCCACTTCTTGGCATATCTAAGATAATTGAAAACATGTACACACAAAAAATATGTACACAAATGTTCATAGCAACATTATTCATAATAACTAAAAAGTGTAAACAACCTGAATGTCCATCTACTGATGAATGGATATGTAACATGTCATGTATTTGTTTAATGCAAAAAAAAAGAATGACGTACTAATACATGCCGTAACAAGCATGAGCCTTTAAAAAACTATGCTAATTGAAAGAAATCAGTTACAGAAGGCCACATATTGTGAGATTCCACTTACGTGAAATGCTCAGAATAGGCAAATTTATAGAGACAAAGTAGATTAGTGGTTGCCTAGGACTGGAGGGATTTTAAAGAAATAGGCAGTGACTGATAATGAGTATGGGTTTTGTGGGGAGGTGGGGAGGAAGTGATGAAAATAATCTAAATTTCGTTATGGAGATGGTTATACAACTCTGAATAAAATGATTGAATTACTGGTATATACCTTAAATGGGTTAACTGTATGGTATATGAATTATCTATAATCTATAATAATAAAAGCATAATATGCTAATTAGACCAGACAGCCTTCCAGACGACCTTCCAGATGTAGCCGGGGCTGTGAGGGAAGCCCGGGTCCTGGGTGCCAGAGCGAAGTTGGTGCCGGCAGTCAGGGGAAGGAAGGCCTACTCTTGCATGAATTTCGTGCATCGGGCCTCTGGTATCTCAATAAAGCTGTTACTGAAAAAAATAGCATTTAGAGGATGGCAGCACCACCAACAAAAAGCTCTTGGAAATTGAAAACGTTATAGGGGAAATGAAAAAAAAATCAGTACAAAAGCTGAAGAGTCAAGTTTAGGAAGTTTCCCAGAAAATAGAGGTAAAAGGCCAAGGAATAGATAACAGGAGAGAAAAGACAAGAACAGTAAGAGGATCATTTAAAAAGATTCAACAGATGAGTAAAATGAATTCCAGAAAAAGAGAAATAAAACAAACAAACAAAAAAACAACCCAGAAGAAAGGAAATTATTGAAGAAGTAATTCTGGAAAATTTCTAAAACTAGTGGTCATGAATTTCCAGATTGAAAGAGCCCAAGTACCCAGCACAATGAATGAAAATAGACCAACACTGAGGCCCACAACCATGATAACTCAGAATACTGGAAGCAAAAAGCTTGTCGGAGAAGGAGGAATGATCACAGACAGGAGCAGGAGTCAGAATCAGGGTCAGGAGTCAGAATGACCTCAGTAGCGCCTCTGGGAACCAGATCACAATGGAGCAGTTATGTTCAACATTATCAAAGAAAATAATTTCTGACCCAGACTTTCTCTTAACAGGCAAACTGTCAGTGAGATGCAGAGATGGAATAAAGATACGTTTAGAAATGCATGGCTTTAGTAAGTGAGCCAGGCTAATAATAGTGGAGAAAGTGCCTAAACCAAGAATAGGGAAGTCACATTATTCAGAAAGCATGGTCCTCTGGATTATGGTAGAGTGAGATCAGAAGTACTAGACCTGGTGTGAAACCTTCCTCGGGGAGCAGATCAGGAGGCTCTGGTGGGAGTCTTCCTCAAGAAGATGCCGCTGATGCAGAAGACCTAATGTGTATGAATGTGTTGGGAGAAGATTTACATAGCTGGGAGAGAATCGGGGGATAAATTTGACAAGTACATAGAGATCAGCAAATATTAGCTTCAGGGAAAACAAAAATGTTATGCAGGAAAGAAAAGTAATTATAATGTACAGTAAGGCTCAGCTGTATCAATTATGTAATCAGGTTATGTAAACATTGAATATTGATTTAACCAAAATAATATATCTTGAGAAAAGAGTAGAGGGTTGATAATAGGGTTAAATTATCAACTTCCATAGTGGGAAGTCCAATAGATAATTTCTAAAATCAAAAAACTCCAGGGGTAATAATGAGACCATGTTACATAGAGAGATGAAAATACAATCCAAAAGAATAAGCTGAAATGAGTTGAAAATGGTTGCTTATGGTGAAAAGGATGAAAGATATGAGATAGTTGTTTTTCTTAACAAAACTTACACAGCTATAGTGCTCTTAAAACTGTATAGGTATAATTGTGATTTTTAAATAAAATTATGACTTCACATAAGGACTTGGATGATGTTTGAGTTTAGAGCATAGAAGTATAGAGAAAGTAGTGGTTGTGAGTAAAGAAAGAGTGGAGATTATGAACAGAGCAGAGCCAGCGAGGGCTGGAGGATACTTACAGGGAGAATGATACCTGTTGTGTTGAAGTAGTATAAGGAGAGGAGAATATGATTGACTTTTCTATATAATAAATGTCAACATTATCATAACTTGTGTCTCTCTTCCAATGAGCAGGTTCGGAGAGTACCAGGTTCCAGTGGCCGTCTCCATAAGACAGAAGATGGCGGCTGGGAGTGGAGTGATGATGAGTTTGATGAAGAAAGTGAGGAAGGGAAAGCAGCAATTTCACAACTCAGGGTAAGTTTGGTGAAACTATATGCTTCAGCTAGAGTTCTATCTTTTGTCTGAAGCCTTTGAGATAATACTTATTCTGTAATTCTGGTCACCCTACCCACCTAAAATATAAAAAATCCAAGTGTTAGTGACAGAATTTTCTTGAACAATTTATCAACATCAGGAGCCCAATTGATTTTACATGGAGAAGTGAACTGGCAGGTCTATTTGAATATGATAATATTTAGGGCACATACAAATGACCCAAGTCTAGAGATGAAAACTACAATGTCTAAGATGAACATACACTGGGAGGGATTAATGGCTAATTATGCATTGCAAAGAAAAGATTAGTGACCTTGAAAGACTAATAATAATAGAAACATTGACCCTGAGGTCTGCTAAACTCCTACCTGAAAAGTAATAGTGCATCTCATCTCTTCTTATATCTAGTTGATATATCCTTGTTGATGATGATGATGATGATGATGATGTGTGTATGCCATTTTTTGCTAGAAGCAGTGAAGATAGGGGTCTTGTTTTCATTTGTTTTATCACTGTTGCCTAAATTTAATGCCTCAAGTTGATTTTAGGGCTCAACCCGAAGAACAGGAAACAAAAACAAAATTAGATTTATAGACTATTGTGATATCTGAGGTAGAAAATAGATCAGATGGGAATAGCAGATTAGACACTGTACAAGAAAAGATGAATGAACTTGAAGGCTAGCAATAGAAACTACAAAATGAAACTGAGAAAAGAATTTATAAAAAATGAAGAGAATCCGTGAGCTAATACAAACAGTGTGTGTAGGAAATATTAATGTTTGAGTTCATTATAGCCTTGACTGGTCAGAACCTTTTGTGGGATGAGTAGTGGCCAGTGGTATATTTTTGCCTGCTTTTAAGAACGAAGGTTTCTTGGAGAAACGGCTGATTACAGGGCTTACGCAGATAATATACAAGATGAATCTGGAATACCTTCTTTTGTCAGAAAGTAAATATTTTTTATTAAAAGAAAAAATTATAATAATACATGAGCCTGGTTGACGGATCTCCCAGTGGCCAAATCAGCAAGAATTTAACCATTAAAACCATAAATGCAGTAGTAAATTATAAATAATTTATTGAGTCCACAACAATAAATGGGGGAAAGGAATGGTTTTTTTCATTGTAATGAACTGCCAGTGCTGACTGGTAAATGTTGAAGAGTGTTGTAGAGGGAAAATTATCATTATACAGCCACCATAAAGCAGTCATAAAGATTAGATCAGGCAAGAATCGTCAACAGATGCTAAGTATAGGAGAATATTTTGATGAGCAAGATATTTACATGGTTTTAATTAAGTGTCTCTTCACAGAGTGCCTTTTAGTTGCAAGATACAAAATAGTTCCTGCATACTGGAGAAGTCAAAAATTGCCTGGACAGTTAATTAAAATTAACATCACTAATGAGGGGCAGACGAGCATGTGCTTCCTTAAGATATGAAACCCTAGGAAGGACACAACACTGTGAAGAATTCCAGCTGGGAATTCATATAATTAGTCTAAATCAAGAGGAACCATTAGACAAACCACAGATCAGGAGCATTCTATTCAAATAAAGTGTGTGTGTGGGTATTCTTCAAAAATATTTATGTGCCAGATAGAAGCAACCTAAAGAGACATGACTGCTCACTGCAATACACGATCCTAGAGTTCATCCTATACTGGAAGAAAAACAGGCTATAAAGGATATTATGAGGTCTGTTGAAAAAACTTGGGTTATGGATGATAAATAAAAGTATTATTGTAAAATTTACTGAAGTTGGTAACTTCAGTAGTGTTATGTAAGAGAATATCCCTATTAAGAAATACAGTGACTATTCAGTGGCAAACAGCTATTTGTTAATAACTATTATTATCTATTAACTTATAAATATATATAATATACTAAATACATAATATGTATTATGTGTATTATATATGTGTATATTTAAAAAGAGAAAATGAGCATTGAAACAATAAAGGAGATGAGGAATGAATACTGTCAATAGGTGAATCTGGGTAAAGGGTACACTGGTGTTCTTTGTATTGTTCTTTATGTAAGTTTGACATTTTTTCCAAATATAAAGTTGTGGTTTTTTTTAACAAGGTTTGAGGTTGGCCATATACTTGCTGTGATACATTAGCTATTACCTAAACCTTGATTCTCCTTAATAAAATGGTGATGAGAATTTTAAAACAAACCCAAACTGACCTTTTAAGTAGTCTAAATCCATATTTGGTAGAATTTACCATAAATTGGTATTTGTTCAGAGATAAAAAATTTTTTATTCCCCAATAGTATCCACAATTACTACTAACTGTTTTGATTTATTAAATAACTTTAGCTTAGATTTTCATATGGTAGATTATAATTGGTTTTTCAGTTTTGGCTCAAGAGTTTTCTTCATTAAAGCCCATAATCATAATTACCCTGTGTTGAGAATTATTAAATATTAGCTTGAAGTTTGACATTTGGTCTGGTATATTATACACATAATATGTTCATAAATAGTAGAAAGTTGTGCTTTGAAAAATGTGACCTTCCTGCTGTCTGAGAACTCAGTCTCATTATGTTTGTTTATAAACTTCAAGTTATGAGCTCTTCAGATACCATAAGTACAGGCCACCTGGACAAAGAATATAATAGTCACGACAGTTTTCTTTTTCCAGAAAATTTTCACTAGAGTTGCCGGTGAGTTAATGTGTGGATCAGAATGAAATGGAGTTCACTTGCGATTCAGCCTTCTGTGCAGTTTGGAACTGACTGAGTAACCCGAGTTTTGAGTTAACAAGCCTTCTTTTTTTGTATTTCTTTTAGTCTCCTCGAGTGAAAGAATTATCAAGTTCTGAGGTAAGTAGTTGAGATTATTGAATTGTTAAAGTATATGGGCCTTTGTTTGGGTTTGGTTTTAATGTTAAGCACATCCTATATAATCCTATATAATAAAGAGCTAATATGCTAATTAGACCAAACAGCAGAACAACCGTCCTAAAGACTGTCTGGACAATCTTCCAGATGAAGCCAGGGCTGCTGGCGCCGCGAGCCGAGCCCCTTGCATGAATTTCGTGCATCGGGCCTCTAGTATTTTATATTTGTCCAATTGGGAATGAGAACCTAAACAAGACAAATTTGATCAGAGATAACAGTTCTGCGTTTGAATGGACAACCTCTGCAGTAAATTGGTGCCATTGCACTCATTGTAAAAGTTGGCCGAAGGGCCCAGACTGTTCTTCCTTGCTTACTTGGCTTTTTGAATTACTTGTTGGGCTTGGGCTGCTTGAAATGTAAAGTAGTCTTTTTGCATTAACCTGGCCAGGAATTTGTATATGCCACCTTGAGTTTTTGGATTTTTTCCTAGCCTCTTCTCTTGTTAAATAGATTCACTTGACTGTGGTTACTGCCTCGTTGTAGTAGAGAATCCTACAATCCTGTTCAGCTTGGCTACCTTATGCTCATTACCTGAAGAGAATAATCATTTCTTAGGTGCTTTCTGTCATACATTCTTCCATCTGGCAAAGTCTGCATCCTGAGCTCAATATTTGGTTTACTGGCAACACGTCTTGCTCTTAAACCAATTTGTTCTTGCCTATGCTTAAAAGTAACTATTTTTTCCACTCCTTTAGTGTATATAATATACAATTTGGGTACCGGATATGTACAGGATTTGTGTACATAGTGGTATATTGTTCAAGACTGAAAATAAATACTGTACTTCAGAATATTAACAGGCCATATCTGACAATTTATGTTAGAACCACTGTTCATGAAGATTCCTGGCTTCTTGGTACATCATAGAATTGCATTTCCCTGCCCCTGGAAGTTATGCATGGCCGTGGCAGTTACTTTGGCCAGTGAAATGTTCCCTGAGCTCCCTGCCTCTGCCACCATGACCTGCATCCCTGCATAAAGATGATACCTAACTTAGCCTCTGTTGGCAGAGGTAGACAGGAAGTGTGTGTAAGAAATAACTTTTGTTTTTGTAATTACGCAGAATTTAAGATTGTTAGTCTCTTGCTTAACCTACCTTGACTAATTTTAGTTTCTCTGAAATTGAATGAGGGGTATTTTAGAGATTATCCAGTTTTTCTTTTTAGTCTTCTCCTTGTTCTTTCTCCCATGCTCATACTTACATTCTCATGCTCTTTACTTTGTTGTTGATTTTTAAATTATGGTAAAATACCCATAACATAAAATTTACCATCTTAACCATTTTTAAGTGTACGGTTCAGTGGCATTAAGTACATTCACACTGTTATGCAACCATCACCACCATCCATCTCCAGAATTTTTTTCATCTTGCAAAACTGAAACTCTTGTCCCCAACAGCTGTTCATTCTCTCCTCCCCCCAGCTCCTGGCAACCACCATTCTACTTTATGTCTCTAAATTTGACTACTCTAGATACCTCATCTAAGTGGAATCATACAGTATTTGTCTTTTTGTGATGGACTTATTTCATTTAGCATAATGCTCTGAGTGTTCATATATTAACATGTATCAGAATTTTCTTCCTTCCTTTTTAAGGCTGAATAATATTCCATTGTATGTATATAGGACATTTGTTTACCCATTCATCTGTTGGTGACACTTGGATTACTTCCATATTTTGACTATTGTTAACAGAATTCCTATGAAAATGGCTGCACAAATACCTGTTGAAGTCCCTACTTTCAATTCTTTCGGGTCTGTACCCAGAAGGGAATTGTTGGATCCTATGATCATTCTATTTTTAAGTTTTTGAGGAACCACCATACTGTTTTCCCTAGTTGCTGCACTGTTTTACATCCCCACCTGCAATGCACAAGGTTCCAGTTTCTCCACATCCTCTCATTACTCTGTTTCTGTCTTTATTTTTGGTAAACATATATGTACATGCTTCATTTTGAAAAATGTTAATAATTATATTAACATTTTGAAAACTAATCTTGAAGTTCTGTTTTTCTATCAAAATTCAGAACCAATGAGTAGCTTTTGATTTCCTCTATATGAAGCTAAATGAACACAAAATTTTACTTCCTGGTCTCCTTGATTTTGCTTATATATTATGAGCTGTTAGCCCTCTCTTCTTGTCCTTCTAATTATTTTTTCTCTTTTAACTCTGAATTTGATTTCTTTTCACTAACTTTTCTTCTCCAAGTTACATAATTAAAATGTAGAAATATTTCAAACATGCAAAATAATATATATAATATCAGTTAGTCGTAAAGTTTCATATCCATTTTGAAAAGCATTTCAGCTATGTTAAGGAATTATTGGTTGATTGTCTTTCTTTATAAGACAATAAAGTCCCTAGACATAGAAAAATGTAGCTTGTATAATCTTGTATTGCATACTTAAATCTGTATTTTGAATGTGCTGTTTTGCTGGGCAGAGGGCTCAGAATAGATGTAGTTAAAAGTAAGTATGATACAATGAACTGCTATATTGAAGAAGAAGAAGAAAGTGAACTACTAATATATGCTGCAGCGTCACTGAACAAACTATGGTATGCTGTGAAAGAAGCCAGACACAAAAGAATGCATTGTTTTTTGAGGTTCAGACAACCTTGCTCAATGGTGATGAATGAAACATTATTCAAGGATATCCATTCAATGTGCTTTTGTTACAGCTATTTCCAACAACAGATCCCGTGGGCACTTTACTTCAAGTTCCAGAAGAGATTTCTGCTCATCTACCTCAGCCAGCTGGGCAGACGCCTGCACAGCCAACTCAAGTCTCTCTCCCACTCCCCGCAGAGCCAGCAAAAACAGCTCAGGTAAAGCAGGGGCATGCGTTAGTGGTTAGCCTCTGGGAAGATGTAAAAAGCAGAGAGGAATTTGGGACACCACCTAATATAATAAGGTCACTATCTTGGTAGATTTTGAAACAAGTTTGAATTCTTTTCCCCCAGTTTTAAATGTATGCAGGTAAGAGAGTTTTATAAGGATCACACAGGTTTTTAAGCAAAAAAAAAAAAAAAAAAAAAAAAAAAAGTTAACTGGAAATATTTCAAACATCAAAATTTGGGGGTTAATGTTCTTGTCAGCTTATCTTTTTATTAGATCCTTATTATGTTTAACTTCAGAATGCAGCTGACAGTTATCTTGACACTAGGAAAATTGTCAACTGTTCTCTTTTTGTTCACTTATGTTTGTGTTATTTATTAATACTGTCTACAATCCATGATTTTCCAGTTTTACTCTTTTTAAGATATTTGTCAGTTTTATGAGGGTTGATTTTATTAAGATGGGGGAACGTAATCTGTAAATCCACATCATCCAGAGCACACAGACTTATGAAAGCAGCCGGGGGATGAGGGCCCCACTGGACCCCCCAGGCTGTGTAGCCCCCACTCCTTTCTCAAGAAACCTCAAATACTGTCTATAATATGGGGCTTATGCTCCATGGTTAGGGTAAGGGTTTCAGAGTCTATTCACTTATTTTATATTAGAGGTTTCTCTTTTTTGTTTCTAACATTTTAGATGGAGAGAAAAAAATGGAAGTTGTGATTTTTTTTCTCTGGTCTGCCTTTGGAGACCACTGAGCGCTTCCAGTTCATCACGGTGCTAACTTCCTATAACCTCCTCATCACCCAGGCTTTCCATTTCTGCCCATCGTATGGGAAAAGATACAGTTGTCTTAGGAAAACTGATGCAAAGACTGGATTAACTTTATAAACAGCTTAAATAGGATGTGTAAGCACGAGATGGCTCTCAGGTTTCAGAAAGGATTAGTTTAGCCATTAAGAGACCTGAAACCTCCAGGTTGGGGGGCTTTCTGAGGGGCAGCCAGTTTAGACCCTACCTGTGTGTTGCCATATGATACACTGGCAGATTTTTTAAAGGGAAGAACCCAGCTTGATGCTTCTCACCCTTGTAGAGAGAAGCAGATCTGGAAAAGTGCAAAATTTGAAGTGGCCGTGTGTGCCCTTTCATGTGGGTTTGAGAGTTATCCTTCTCACGTGTTGACCCAGCCTGCCCATGCAGCTCTCGTTGCTGCCTTGGAACGCATGTCCCCCCACAGCAGGGACCGTCCTAGGGACCAGGATGGCCTCACCTGGAGTTGGAGAGACGAGCTGCCAAGTGGACGATTCTTCTGCAGATGAGCAGTAGTCACCTCCATGCTTAGTAGTCCAGGCAATGACTCTCTCCCTTTCAATGCTTTTTAGGCTCTGTCTTCAGGAGCAGGTTCACCAGAAACCAAGATCCCCATCAGCCTAGTACTAAGATTAAGGTCAGTCGACGTTTTTGTTTTGTTTTGTCTTCTGAATACTCTGAACACACTCTTTGCTCTTCGAAAGTTACTCCTTGTTCCAATAGTCTGTGCCCAAGAGTGACCCGATAGGCGTGCGTGTCCTCCCAGCATCGGGTGCATTTGCTTGCAGGTGTATTATTTCACTCTGAAATAATAGGAGCAGTGTGAGGACCTGGATGTTGACAGTGAACTGGTACATTCTCTTAGTTGTTTCTCCACTAATTGTGCATTTGCAATGTAGGTAGTTTAGATTAGGAATATGACCTTTAATTGAAGAACAGTGTTTTGGGAAGTAGCACTAAGTGGTCTTATCTGAAAATTAGTCTTGTAATTGTGACCATATAAATATCATGGACTCTGAGATCAACTAACCCAAGGGTGGAGTGCTTTCTGATTGCTATAGAGCAAATAAAGGCCTTCTTCTTAAAAATGAAGGGGAAACTTCTGCATGTGCAGTTTTGTCTGTTTCTCTCTTTTACGCAAGTGCTCTAAATTGATGCTTTTTGGTGGGGCTGTGACAGATTGCTCGCAGGAAGTGCCATGGTGGCGATCTGTTCATTTTAATCCTCTCTCCCTTTGCAGGTAGTTGGATTAGGATTCCAGAGCATTCTTATCAGAATAGCTGTGAATGTTGTATTGCTATAAAGTCTCTTTCTACTCATAAATGCACTTTTAAAAATGTCTTTATTTTTATTTATTGATGGGGGTTGGGGGAGAAAGAGGTTTTTTTTGTTCCACTTATTTATACATTCATTAGTTGATTCCTGTATGTACCCTGACTGGAGATTGAACCTGCAACCTGGTGTATTAGGATGACACTCTTTGACCAACTGAGCTACCTGGCCAGGGCTGAAAACAATTTAGCTTTAGAAGCATCACATGAGATGGCTCAGGCCTTCTTAAACTATACCAGTACAACACTTTTAAAAGACTTTCACTAAGTGATATTGACTCATTCCTCCTTCCACATATGAATTTCTAGTCATCCCCTTGGTATGACCATAATTAGAGATAGAGGTAGCAAGAGCTGTTTGGAGAATGTTTTGATTTTACCATTCGGAGCAATGAAATTATGCCATAAATGTGAGGAAAGCAGATCTGGTTAGCTTTTCTTTACAAAAGCCTACGAAGTGTACCCTATCTCATCTCACATAGTTCTGAATTAATAGAGTGTCTTAGTAATCTCATCCTACTTTAATTGTACTTAGAGAATACCACTCGTCTCTTTTTAAAATTTGTTATGCTGCCTTATAGCAGTCAGTAGACAGTACAAAACTTCTATTTGACATGTGCTTCAGAAAGGTGAAGATACTCGTAAGTGATGCAGTTAGGTTTTTTTTTTTTTTATTATTATTGATTTTTTACAGAGAGGAAGAGAGAGAGATAGAGAGTTAGAAACATCGATGAGAGAGAAACATCGATCAGCTGCCTCTTGCACACTCCCTACTGGGGATGTGCCCGCAACCAAGGTACATGCCCTTGACTGGAATCGAACCTGGGACCCTTGAGTCCGCAGGCCGACGCTCTATCCACTGAGCCAAACCGGTTTCGGCACAGTTAGGTTTTTTAATGGACTATGTTGTAGTCCTGTTTATGGAAGAGGGGGCTAGATTCTTATTTTCTTTTTAAAAAAATATATTTTATTGATTTTTTACAGAGAGGAAGGGAGAGGGATAGAGAGTTAGAAACATCGATGAGAGAAAAACATTGATCACCTGCCTCCTGCACACCCCCTACTGGGGATGTGCCCACAACCAAGGTACATGCCCTTGACCGGAATCGAACCTGGGACCTTTCAGTCCGCAGGCCGACGCTCTGTCCACTGAGCCAAACCGGTTTCGGTTTTATTATTATTCTTATTTTCTCTGATGAAGACTTTGAGGTTAAATGACAAAAGAGTTTTAGATCAGAGCATATTATTGTCTTTAAAGGTGCTGGTGCTTGACATGTCAGTTAAATCACTAGTGATGCTAAATGTTTGATCTACTTTTAATCAGCTTTCAGAAAGAATAGATTGAACAATTATGCAGCCAACAGACTATATATATAGCACTCTTAGCTACTGAGGAAGAATATGGAGAAAAGAGAAAATGAAATGCCTGACTTGATAATCAAGTCTGGGTTGGAAGTTGATTTGGATTATGTACTAACATAGCTAAAAACAAATTTCAGGTAGTATACATGCAGAGTGTAAGTCTGGATGCAGGGTGCGGAGAAGGCGGTGCAAGGAATGAAATCATGTGGGGGCAGGTTGTGTTGGAGATGAGTAGCTTTATTTTAAGCACAATTTCAGGAAACTCCTCAAGTATTTGTCAAATAGCCCTAAGCCCTCTGCATTGTTTAGATAAAATGATTTTGGGTCCTAAGTGATCAGACATATCTGCCGTTGACATAACGTTCTAATTTCTCCACCTTTAACCAGAACGTCCAGGGAGCCTGGTTAATTTCAGTGCACAGTATACGTGGTGTAACTTTTCCTTGCCAGTCACATATTAGAATCTGTGGAGTCATATGTTAACTCTTTGCCGATATGGGCCCAGTTGTTTTCTCATCTCCTTGGACTGCCCAAATCCTACCCACCCATTAAAACTTACTTCTGATTTTTTTTTCTCATCTCATTAGGACTAATCATATGAGCTTTGGGAACAAGACAATCTTGAGGCACAGCTTTCCTAATATATGTTGACAGAGTCTGTGTGCATAAATTCAGAAATTGATTTTATACATTCTGTTTTTTCATAGGAATTCCAAAAAAGAACTAAATGATATTCGATTCGAATTTACTCCTGGGAGAGGTGAGTCATCAAAAAAGGGGAAATAAAACAACTGTTACTTTGTTTAATGAGAGGTGTTGTGAAGTTTTGTCCTTGAAATATGTTTTGCTATGTTAAAGGATGATAAAAACATTCCTGATTTAAAAGGGTTTGGGGCATATGAATAAAATAATGCACTTAGTTTCTACCAACCTCATTTAGGAAATCTAATGCAGGTGACCCCTAAATAGCATGGGTTTGAACTGCGTGGGTTGCTTATGCACAGATTTCTCAGTGAATACTGTAAATGCATTTTGTCTTCCTTATAATTTTCTTAATAACATTTTCTTTCTCTACTTTATTATTAGACTGCAGCATATAATACATGTTACATACAAAATATGTATTACTTATCTGTTTATGTTATTGGTAAGGCTTCCAGTCAACAGTAGGCTATTAGTAGTTAAGTTGTGGGGGTAGTCCAGAATTTCCCACTGCACTGGTGGTCAGAGCCCCTACCCTACCCCCATGTTGTTCAGTGGTCATCTGTATAAAACAAACAGTAATTAGTATAGTTCTAATTTACTGTTACTGTTGGCCAGACTTGTGCTGATAATGTACATTATCTCATTAAATTCTCAAAACAACTCCTTACATAAAGATTACTACTCACATTGTATGGATGATGAAATCAAGAAGACAGGTGAAGTAACTTGGCTAGGAAGAGGCGTAGCTGGAATTCAAACCCAGATCTGTCAGAGGCAAAGTTCTTGCTCTTATCACTGGACATGGTTATCCTCCTGACAATGAAGAAAAATGAAACGAGGCTTCCAGACTCATCTCTCCCAAGGCTGAAATTGAGCCTGTCGTGCAGAGTTTCTGGCCATGAACTTCACCCTGGAACATGGCTTATTGCCTTTGTTATTCAGGGTTCAGATTTGGGGAGTGGCCAGCAGCAAACAGATACCTGCCCTTTGTGCCACGTTTAACCTTCTTGCTGCCTCATATCATAAGCAACTAACTATCGAAGACAGTAGATGCAGATGCACAGAGGGGTAGTCGCTCTACTTTTTAAAAACCAGGCAGAGTCACATACTCAAGAACTAATTCAAATTGCTGGTCGTCTGCACAGGTGTGTGCACATCCCTCCCAAGGTCCTCCCGTCCCCTCTGAGGGGCTCGGGGTTCAGCCCTTGGGAGAGAGCATCACTGACTCAGTTGGGGGTGAGGGTAATTAAGGATACTCTGTCTTCATCTTTTTAGTTTCTCATTACAATTGCTCAGATTATAGCACCCAAAGTAATTAGCTATGAAGAAAAGCCCATCATCATCATCATAAAAGATTTCAGCAAAAACATGGGAGTTTGATCCCAAAAACAAGATATTGCATTTTATTTTTTTCAAGATTTAGTTGAGAGAGAAAAAAATCCCTGTTTTATTAGCCCTGGGGATGTTGCAGGTTCGCCATCGTGTCTCAGAACTCAGGAGGCACAGGCCAGGGGTTTCCTCAGCAGCATCCCTGTCAGGTGCTGTCCCATTGAAAAGACACCATTATTGAGAAAATTATCTTTACCTTGAGCTCACAATTGCTATCTGGTTGTATTGGTTTCGCCCTCTAGCTAGACCTGTGAGAATTCATCTCAGTGAGATCATCTCAGTGATTGAACCTACATGTGGGGGAGGAAGACCTCCACCTGCCTTCTTGGTTCTGTAGATTTAGCAGCTGAAGTCTGGCAGTGCCAACACCTGCTCGGAGAGTTAGCAGTGACATGCAGCACGAGAAATGGAGCACTTCTGCTTTGTCCTTGCAGATACAGCGGAGGGCGTCTCTCAGGAACTCATCTCTGCTGGCCTGGTCGATGGAAGGGATTTGGTCATAGGTAACTCCACTCCGCTCTGCCCTGTCCCCTGTCTCTGTCTGTGTACTTAGGACCAAGAAAACCAGGCTTTGATTTAATTGAGCATATCAGTGGTTCTTGGAATGGTTCTTGGCTTGGCTGAAATAACAAGTATTGGGGACAGATCCTTACAAAAAAGAAAATTTCACTCCTGAGTTTGCTTTGTGACCTTTGGTGATAGTGAAAAGCCCACCCAGGTCCCTGAGAGACTGGTAGAAGTGATGACAAAAATTACAAGTTAAAGTAAGCTTGGCCATGTCTAATCCATTTTGGAGGATGAGCGCTACTCTTGTGGAGCTAAGAGGTAAGCAGAAATCTTTAGAGTTAGTCCTAGAAAAAGCAGGCAGTAAGAAAATGCACAGTCAGGCCATAGGTACAGATTACTGAAGGGAAATGTGTAGGGCAAATCAGTAAAGGTTTTCTGTAAAGGGCCAGACAGTAATAGTTTAGGCTTTGTGGGTCATGTACAATCTCTCTTTTTTAAACCATTCTTAGCTCACAGGCAGAACAGAAACAGGCCATGGGCATAGTTTGAATAGGCCAGTGACCGGCAAACTCATTAGTCAACAGAGCCAAATATCAAAAGTACAATGATTGAAATTTCTTTTGAGAGCCAAATTTTTTAAACTTAAACTTCTTCTAATGCCACTTCTTCAAAATAGACTCGCCCAGGCCGTGGTATTTTGTGGAAGAGCCACACTCAAGGGGCCAAAGAGCCGCATGTGGCTCGAGAGCCTCAGTTTGCTGACCACTGGAATAGGCAGATCATTCCTATTTAACCTGAATGTCTTTCCTAAGTTAATACAGCATCTTAAAGAAAGTTCATTTGACAATGATTTGAGATTTATTTGTGCTGCTTGGAGTTGAGTTTAAAAGATACTTTCCTTTGGGGAGTGATGAAACTTTCTGTTTCCATTTTAATTGTACATAGAAGATTAAAAACTACCATTTAAGTTCTTAAAATATGGTTGAAAATGGATCGATTAAGCTTATTACTTTTTCTGTTTGTTTGATTACAGTGGCAGCTAATTTGCAGAAAATTGTGGAAGAACCTCAGTCGAATCGATCTGTCACTTTCAAACTGGTATTCGTCTCCTCCTCCTTATTAAACCACCTTCCTTTTTACACACCAGTAGCCCCTGCAGACCAGCTTCCATATTCTCTGGGTGATGAGAATTTTACTTTTATTTATTTATTTAAATATGTTTTTATTGATTTTAGAGAGAGGAAGGGGAAGGGAAAGAGAGGAGAGAGAAAACATCGATGTGAGAGAGAAACATCAATCAGCTGCCTCCTGCACACACCCCGACGGGGATGGTGCCCTCAACCTGGACATGTGCCCTGACTGGGAATTGAACTGGCGACTTTTCAGTGCACAGGATAATGCTCATCAACTGAGCCACTGGCCAGGGCTGGGTGATGAGAATTTTGAAATATCGTGGATTGTGTTCATTTAGCTACCCCCCAAGGCCCTGGGCTGAAGTCTCCTTTGAATGGCCCCCTCTTTCTCTGCCCTCCCAGGAAACCTCCTACCCCAGGCCCTTGACTGTGCTCAGGAGAGATTGGGAGCTAATTTGACTCCAGCCCCATCCTTTCTGGAAGAGATACCTTCATCTGCCTTCTGTTTGTATCCCACAGACCGATCCCCTACTGCCTGCATTCCCACAATCCCCATATCAGTTTTAATTGCTACCTGTACTTTGTTTATAAATAGCCACAGCTTCTCATTTTGTTTGGTTCTTAGGCATCTGGTGTCGAAGGCTCGGATATTCCCGATGATGGTAAACTAATAGGATTTGCCCAGCTCAGCATCAGCTAAATCACAGCCCTGGACGAGGAGGCCTCAGAAGATCCCACACATGCATATCTCTGTTACTTCTGTTGGTCTACACCCACTACTGCCAAAGAACCCAGCAACAAACTTCCCAGCTAGGAGTGTTAGAGGTCTTTCTTTATGTTCGTCCTGCCATCATTCCCCCCTTTCCCACAGGGAAAGAAAAGTTGGATCACTAGTGGCCAGCATCCCTTTACAGAGTTCCGTTAGTCAACTTACGTGTCCCCTATCTTCCTCCGTCTGCGAAGTGGCTGCGTGCCTCAGCCCAGGAGGAGATCTTTCAGCTCATCTTGCCTTACTCCATTGATGGCGCTGGGTGGAAAGTAGCAGCTGTATTGGGCTTCCTCGTGCTGCCTCTTTTCCCACACCTGACAGGCTGTGGGCACCTTGGGATGTCTCTTTACCCACTGTCGTAGCAGTTACAAGTTGATTGTTCAGCCGGAGCCCAGAGAATTTAATTTAGGGATTTTATTTTAATCTGATGTGAATTCTAGCAACCTTTGTTAGGAAAAAGCACAGCCTCAGATGGAGGCAGCCTAAACTGTCTTCTAGTTTTGTTCATGATGTTTCTAAGCGTTTTGCTGAAGCTGCTCTCAGGCACCCTCTTCATTATTCCCTCCAGAAAGGGTCGCTAGCCTTAACTTCAGCTGGTGCAAAACATCTGACTGTCATCGAACTTCAGCCATCGGATCCTTCAAAGTGGAACTTTGAACTGTTTTTAGAGAAAATATCAAGTATTGGCTTGTTAAAGTGAATTTTCCCAGCAGTGGTTTTTGGGCAGAAAAAAAAAAAATCATAACTCATATCATTGTGGAAGTTATTTATTTTCAGAATTTAAAAAATTAAATTGAAGAAAAACTGCTCCTCAATCCTCCCATGAAAATCAGTTTGCCTGGCCTCCCAGTCCTGAGGAAACGCAAGGCTGAGATTTCTACAGCAATAACGGAGACCACCCTGGGCGGGCGGGCCTGCCGCTGCCCCTCGCCTGCACTGACCCTCTGGGGGCGTCCCCACTGCGGTGCACTGACCCTGGCCCAAGGCTGAGCGTGAAACCACATGTGCCGTGACTTAGGATTTCTGACTAGACAGTATCCATTTGATTTTCTACAGAAATAATGTAAATTATTCTTTAGGTTTTAAAAAAGAGCACTCATAATGCAATTTGTGAATAATCAGTGGGGTTGATTTTTTTTTTTTCCTACTGTTTCACAGTCAGCCTTTGTCTACCTGCAAAGAGCCCTAACACGTTTTGTATATGAAAGGGATCCTCAATCTGGCCTTAACACCACACACAGAGAGGGGCTTTGACCTGGGAAGAGGGAAGAGCTGCCTCTTAGGGATGGCTCCAGCCCATCCAGCATTGTTGGTCTGTGAATAGCAAGACTGGTTTTCTCTTGGTGTTCTCAAGGCTCTCCCTACAGGTGACTTGTCACAGTTCTTGTTTCATCCGGAACTTGTAGTTTTAGTCACAGGCTTTCTTAGCCTACCCTGGATGCAAAGGCATGTTGGGAAAGGGGCGGATGTTGGGGAGTAGGAGAGAGGATGGGTTTGAGACGGGGGTTGGGAAGAATGTAGATTACAGATCAGACACCAAAGTCCATGGTCCAAGCAGGATTGTTAATGGGAGGGAGCCTGCTGAGCCTGGAGAGAGGAAAGAAGGTTGATCAGCTTGCTGGGAAAATATTTACCTTTTTTCTTTTTTTTAAATGTATTTATTTTTTTTTTTTAGAGGCAGGTAGAAGGAATAAAGATAGGGAGGTAGGAATAAGTTTGAAAAAGAGGTAGTGTCCTCTTTGGCGCAAGACTAGTAGCTTACCTAGAGTCTGTGTTTTGGTGTCCAATAAGCCCATCATAATCTACTTATTTATGAGTCCAAAGGGTGTGGCATCACTGTTGCAGCTTTCTGTTTGTTGGCGATTAAAGCCCAGGCCGGGGGTAAGCGGCAGCCCATCCTCCTGCTCAGTGTCTCCAGCCAGCCATTACCTTTGGACGGCAGTGGGACAAGCACGGCAATAGAAGTGGGCTGGGGCGTTCTCTTTCCTTCCAGTTCATTGTTTGCCCTGCTGGGAATTGGGAGTCACCAAGCTGCAGGACAGCGGGAGTTCTGCATGCTGTATGGCGGACTCCCTTTGCTGCCTTGCGCAGTGATGCTGAGAAAATAAGTGAGCAGAAACTTCCCAGGTGGGATAGCACGTGACCTAGGGAGAGACCTCCCTCCTTTCCCAGAGTGGTGGGTGGTTCAGGGTGCACCCCTTTCCTGAGGTCCCCAGGATTCCCTGGTCCCTGTGGTAGGGACTGACTTTAGCACAAGGTAACCTGTGCCAATGCTGTTTGTGAAATGTATGGTGTTTCTAAATGACTGTTGGATTTGTTTGGGTTTTTTGCTTAAGTTTCGAACCAAATCCTAGAGCCAGCTGATACTGTTTAATAACCTGGAGGATTAGAATAATAGCGTATCAATAAGTGGAGGTTCCTTCTTACGACGTGTGCTAGATTATGGAAGATGTAAAATATTTGACTCTCACCCCCCCCCTTTTTGACTTTGTATTTTGCTGCATGTTTCCTTCATTTTTAATCAATAAAGAGTAAATTGTCTGTGGTGGAATCTTTACTTTAGTGGCGGTGAGTTGGGGGGAATGGGGAGTGGGTCAGCGAGTCTCTACTATAATTTTTCTTCCCAATGCAGAAAAAGGAATGATGCTTGATTCAAGCTTGTGGGAGTTCCTTTTGGAAAGTTCAGAACAGGGCTGACCTTGTCTCCATTTGGCTTTGATACCTTAGTATTGCAGTGGTGGGGTTTCATAGAAGATTCTAGGCCCCTCCATTCCTCTGCCTCCTGGATAAGTAATCTCCCTGAGCAACATCCCTTCCCAGGAAGGTAGCCTTTGACCAATGATAGGACTGCTTGGGGGTCTTGGTAATCCAGAGCTCAAGTCCTGGAATTGGCAGTATCAGATCTGGTAAGAGTGGACTCTGACTATTGTGGGGAGCAGAGAGGAGGTGCTGGTTATTCAAAACTGACCATGGTGTATGTGGGACGGGCACAGCAACAGCAGCACCCCTCCATTCGCCCCTTCTCTCTAACATGGTCAGATCTTGTCAAGAGTAGTGATGACCAGTGCAGCCATTTATAGATCCTTTCTTTTGGCCACCTCATCTACCCCTTATTTTTTAGAGAAGTTTTATTTTCATAGCAAAATTGAACATAAAGTATAGAGTTCCCATATACTCCCTGAATCCATACATGCTCAAACTTCCCCGCTATCAACATCCTGCACCAGAGTAGTACATTTATTGCAGTCGATGAACCTACATTGGTAAGTTACTATCACTCAAAGTCCAGATTCACTCTTTCTGTTGTGCATTCAGTGGGTTTGGACAAATGTATGGACATGTATCCATCGTTACAGTATTGTACAGAGTAGTTTCACTGCCCTGAAAGCCTCTGTATTCTGCCTGTTCATTCCTCTCTCCCCTCGAGTCCCTGGCAACTGGTGATCTTTTTACTATTTCCATACATTTGCCTTTTACAGAATGTCATATAGTTAGGATTGTACAGTATTTAGCCTTTTCAGAATGACTTCCTTCACCTAGTCATATTCATTTAAGGTTTCTCCATGTCTTTTCATGGCTTGTTAGCCCATTTATTTTTAGCACTAAATAATGTTCCATGTCTGGATGTGTCACAATTTATTAATCCATTCACCTACTGGTTGCTTCTAAGTCTGGGCAGTTATGGATAAAAGTGCAATGAATATTCATTTTGTGTGGATATAAATTTTCAACTCCTTTGGGTAAATATCAAAGAACCCAGTTGTGGACTGTATGGTAAGAAGAGTATGTCTAGTTTTGTGAGAAGTTACCAGCTGTCTTCCAAAGTGGCTATACCATTTTAAATTCTCACCAGTGAATATAGTTTTTGTCTGTCCTCATACATGTGTGTAATGGTATCACTTTTTAATTTGCAATTCCCTAATGACAATCTTGAACATCTTTTTATTTGTTTATTTGCTATCTGAATGGTTTTTTTTGTTTTTTTTTTAAGTAACCCTCCTCTTCTTGGCGGGGTTCGGGCGTGCAGTCCCGGTCCCCGTAATGTATGGAGGCAGAGGGAGAGGGCTCCGGTCCCCTCGGCGTCATGTCTTCGGTGCCGGCAGTTTCCAGTCCGCCGGTTCTATCCTCAAGCACCGGGATGGGTAATAAATAAATAAATATTTTTATTGATTTCAGAGAGCAAGGAAAGGGAGAGAGAGAAACATCAATGATGAGAGAGAATCATTGATTAGCTGCCTCCTGCACACCCCCCACTGGGGATTGGGCCCATATTGGGGATCGGTCCTGCAACCCGGGCATGTGCCCCTAACTGGAATCGAACCTGGGATCCTTCAGTGCAATGGCTGACACTCTGTCCACCCAGCCAAACCAGCTAGGGCTGAATATATTCTTTGGTGAGGTGTCTGTTAAAGTTTTAAGCCCATTTTTAACCAGGTGGTTCATTTGCTTATTATTCACTTTTAAGAGTTCTTTGTCTATTTTGGATAATGGATCTTTATCAGATATCTCTTTTGCAAATGCTGTTTTCCAGTCTGTGGAATGTCTTCTCATTCTCCTAACAGTGTTTTTTGCAGAGCTTAAGGTTTTAATTTAAATGAAGTCCAGCTTATCAATTATTTCTTTCATGGATTATGCTTTTGATGTTGTATCTAAGAGTTCATTACCATACCCAATGTTGTGTAGATTTTTGCCTGTGTCATCTTCTAAGAGTTGTATAGTTTTGCAGTTTGCATTATGGTCTATGATCCATTTTGAGTTGATTTTTGTGAGGAGTATAGGCCTGTGTCTAGATTTTTTATTTTTATTTTTATTTTTGGATGTCCAGTTGTTTCACCACCATTTATTGAAAAGACTACCTTTATTTTGTATTTGCTCTTTTGTCAAAGATCAGTTAAATCTGTGAGTCTATTTCTAAGGTATGTATTATGTTCCATTGATCTGTTTGTCTATTCTTTTGCTAATACCACATTGTCTTGAGTATTGTAACTTTATAGTAAGTTTTGATGTCAAGAATTGAGAGTCCTCTGACTTAGTTCTTCAATATTGTGTTGGCTATTCTGGCTCTTTGGCCTCTCTCCATAAACTTTAGCATCAGATTGTCAATTTTCACAAAATAACTTGCTGGGATTTTTATTGGGATTGTGTTTAATTACTACATCAAGTCGAGACGAACTGACATCTTGACAATATTGAGTCTTCCTGTCTATGAACATAGACTATCTCTCCCTTTATTTAGTTTTTTGTTGTTTTTCTTCATCAGAGTTTTGTAGTTTTCCTCATATAGATCTTGTACATGGTTTGTTAGCTTTATACTAGTACTGGAAGCCCAGTGCACAAATTTGTGCACGGGTGGGGTCTAGCTGCCCCGCCTCAATGGGGGCTGATCAGGCCAGGCCGGTGGGGGGGAGGGGCTGCAGGAGGTTGGCTGGCTGGCTGGCCCCACCCCCAATCCATCTGGGGCCAGCAGCGGGAGGGGCCACCGCCCAATCGGGCCGGTTGGCTGGCCACAGTGCACGTCATAGTGATCAGTCCTGGACATTCTGGTCATTCCAGCATTCCAGTCACTTGGCTTTTATATATATAGATTTCATCTTTGGGTACTAATGTAAATGGCACTGTATTTCATTTCAAACTCCACTTGTTTATTGTTGGTAGATAGGAAAGTGGTAGCTTTTCTGTATTAACCTTATATCCTGCAACCTTACTATAATCACGTATTAGTTCTAGAAGCATTATGTTGATTCTTTTGGGTTTTTCATATGGATAATCACGTCATCGGCAAATAAAGACAATTTTTTTCCTCCCCAATATGTATATCTTTTGTTTCCTTTTCTTGTACTATTGAATTATCTAGGTTGTTCAGTATAATGTTGAAAAGCCAGGTGAGGGGAGATGTCCCTGCCATGTTGCTGAAAAGGTTCTAGTTTCTCATCATTAAGCATGATGTTAGTTGTGGGCTTTTTGTAGATGTTCCTTATCAAGTTGTGGAGGTTACCTCTAGGCCTAGTTTGCTGAGCGTTTTTATCATGAATAGTTTTAGATTTTGTCAAATGCTTTTTCTACATTGTTGATGTGATCATGTTCTTCCTAAGCCTGCTGATGAGAAGGATGACATTTCATTTTCATATGTTGAACCGGCATTGCATACCTGGGATAAATCTCACTGGGCCAAGGGATAATATTCTTTTCATACATTGTTGGAATCAAGTTACTGATACTTTGCTGAGGATTTTTAGCATCTCTGTTCATGAGAGATACTGCCTGGTGGGGAGTTTGGGATGGGCGGTAGAGAGGAAAGGGCTCTCCTTATACAGCGTCTTGTACCCTTTCTCTGCTTTCCACTGTCTGCCTTGCCTGACCTGCTGTACATGCTGACTGGTTAACAGACATCCTGAGGCTGTGCCAGACAGGTGGCCAGATAGGTGCAGGCACACTGTATCCAGGACTTCCCTGTACAACCTGGCTTCCTCGTATTCCTTTCACCCACATTCCTCTACCTATCTCTTAAAATCGTTCAAAATTGAAAACATACAGAGGCTTTCTGATGCATACACAAGCAAAGATGTGAATGTGTGTGCATATGTACACATGTATTTTTTTCCTAATGTCCTCTTTAATCCATCATTCCCTAGCTCCCATGACTGAACTAGACTCCTTCCAAGACCTGGGTCTTCATCCGGTAAGACTTCTCCCCGGGGATAAAAGATGGGGGCCTTTATCTTTGAGAGATTCCTCTTTGAAGTCCTGCCTTTGTTAGTCCCACAGCTGGGGCCTGTGATGGAGAGACTTTGTCCTATGTTCTTTTGTTGTCACTGAGATTGCCTAGGATCGCTGTGACTCCTCTGGGCATTTGCATTTGTTTTTAATCTTGGCATTGTGTTTGTGATTGATTCCTTGATTAGAGATCAAAATGTAGCTCTTGGCTCCTCCATAATTGCTTTCTATTCTTTTTTTATTATTATTCTTTTTTTTTTTTTTCCAATTTTTTTATTAAGGTATTATATGTATACATATCTTACCATTGCCCCCCCCACCCCACTCCCATACATGCCCTCACCCCCCAGAGTTTTGCGTCCATTGGTTATGCTTATATGCATGCATACAAGTCCTTTGATTGATCTCTTATCTTCCCCACCTCTCCCTAACCTTCCTGCTGTAATTTGACAGTCTGTTTGATGCTTTACTGCCTCTGTATCTATCTTTTTGTTCATCAGTTTATAATGTTCTTTATTATCCACAAATGAGTGAGATCATGTGCTATTTTTCTTTCACTGACTGGCTTGTTTCACTTAGCATGATGTTCTCCAGTTCCATCCAGGTTGCTGCAAATGGTAAGAATTCCTTCTTTTTTATGGCAGCATAGTATTCCATTGTGTAGATGTACCATAGTTTTCTGATCCAGTCATCTGCTGACGGGCACCTAGGCTGTTTCCAAATCTTAGCTATTCTTGAATTGTCTTCATTGCTGAAAATGAAAAGCTTTTATGCCCATGGTGGGTCTCCTGACCTCCAGCTGCCTTGGGATTGACTGGTGTTACACACCACCAGTACCAGGACCCACAGGAGAAAGGAGATGATCATGAGTCAAGAGGCTAGGCTGGTCCATGGACAGATGTAATAAATCTGCAGGCTGGGTCCTTGCAGCTATTCTGGCTTACCCTGCTCGGCTAGCGTGGGCTGGTGGCTAAAGGGACTTCTGTGTCCCTTTGGGTATCGCAACTACTCTCAGAACATGGATTCTGTTGTGATGAGAGGGGTTTGAACTGGGTTGTTCAGGATGTGGCTGTTGGCGGGGTGCTTTATACTATATAATGTTTGGGGAAAGCTCTGTCCTGTGTGCTGGGCCTTGGAGGTTTCCTTGGTTCTTGTGAGGCCAGTGTCTAATAAAACATCCTCTGATTCTGCAGGCCCGAGTGGACTATTTTTTTCATCATCCTCTATCCTTGACAGGGAGCTGAGGTGTGAAGGTGCAGCTGAGCGCGGCTGGATTAAACATTAATGTCGCTGTTATCACAGCCAAGAGGAGCCAGGAACCCTGGGCCAAGGTGCATAGCTCTCTGCCGGCCTCAGGCTGAGGACGGACGTGCTGACCAATAGACATGGCTCAGTTTTCCGAGGTCTTGGCTGAAATAGGCGGCTTCGGTCGCTTTCAGGTGCAGCTGCTGCTGCTGCTGAGTGTCCCCAACCTCCTGAGCGCCTTCTATATGTTTGGCCAGGTCTTCATGGCCCTGGAGGAGACCCACCACTGCTCAGTGCCCTGGGTCAAGAACCTTACCCTCAACCTGAGTGCTGCCAAGCAGCTGAACCTGAGCGTGCCCCTAGATGCTGCGGGCAACCCCGAGCCCTGCCTCATGTTCCGGCCACCCCCCGATGGCGCCAGCCTGGAGGACATCCTCAGCCGTCGCTCCAATGAGACTCAGCCTTGCAAGGCGGGCTGGGAGTATCCTGAAGACAGGCCCCTATCCCTAAAGAATGAGGTAGGCTGCCTTTGGGGCTGTCTGTCCACTTGGTTGGGGTCTGTCACCTCCTCTGCCTTATGCTTTGCCCTCCGTCCCCGGCATTGCTGCCTTTGTCTTGCCCCTGTGCCTGAATGATTAACCATTGATAGGCCTCTTTGTCTTTTTGCCAATTACCCTGTTTTTCTCTTTGTCCTCGGCCTCTAGGCCCGTCTACCTCTTCATCCATTTCCTCTGTCTGGTCTCTCTGCCCATTCATCTGTCCGTCCATTTTTGCCTGTTCTTTTGTCTGTCCTGCCTGTCTGCCCAATCACCTGCCCTTCTTCCTGTTCCCTCCTTTTTTTCTGTCTGTATCCCTTTCCCTCCCTTGTTCTCAGTCTGCGCCTGCATGTGCCCCTGCGAACCCATCTTCTTGTGTTTTCCCAAAGCTACTCTCTTTCCCGTCCGCTCATCTGCCTTCCTGCTCGCTTACCTTGGCCTCCTACCTTTTAGCTTCTCTCTCCCGATCTCCTCCTGCTGACCTCTGGGATGCTGGAGGACGCCCCTGACTCTAGGACTTGTCCTGTTGAGTACAGATCATTTGTTCTTGCTCAATTCATTCTCCCGGAGGGACCCTGACAGAGAACAGAAAGATCCCCACTCCAGCCACCTCTGATTAAGAAGACCCCTCGGAAAGCATCTTGGCCCACGCCGTTTCTTCCTAGATGGCGGGATGGGTCTCAGAGTGGGGGTGGGACTTTGCCAGGGTGGCATCATGGACTGGCCATGGGCCTGGGACCCACACGGCTCCTGCTGCCAGTGCCCTGCAATGGGATGGGCGAGGGGGGAACACCTGAGATGATCAGCGCAGCTCTCACCTTCATGGTGGCAAACCTGAGCCGTCATGGAGGACGCAATCTGGAATCCAGAGATTAAACATTTATTTTCCCCCAATGGATAAAAAATATTTCTTAAAGCTCTCAGAGGACAGTGTTTTACCCAAACTCTCACTTTTTAATATGTGACCCTAAAGCTGCCCCAGAACCCTGGCGCCTGAGGATGTGTTTTTCGGTCTTCGTCTGGCAGCCCCCCTCATCCCACCCACAGGGGGAAGACAGCCCATACACTCCCCAGCCTCTGGATCTCGTCCAACTAGCCCAGTCCACCCCTCCCTGGCCTCCCATCTCCCCAGCATCACCCCATCCCAGGTTCCAGCCTTCACCGCCTCAGATGCTATGGGGTTTGCCTGCCTCTCCACGTGCTCATGAACTCTGCCAGGCGGCCAAACAGCACCACCCTCAACGCAGGCAAACATCCAGATGGCTTAAAGCCACCACTCGCCGTTGTTCACAGCTTGTGCAGGACTGTCCTTGGCGTTTTATTCAACCAAAGATCCCTGCATATGAACTGTGGGGAACAGTCAGACGGGGAGGCACCCTGCTCCCTTCTGCGATTGCCCCTGATGCTCAGGGGAAGCCCTGGGCTCCTCACTCTGGGAGAAAGGGTGGCTGGGCCCGGAGGCTAGGAGTTGCTTCGTCCTAATGAGGGAATGGGCAACTTCTGAAGGAGTTGCTGTGTGAGCTGGGCCCCAAGGCACCAGAAAGGTGAAGCTGAGATGTTTGTGTGTGGAGTCAAGCCGTGTGCAGGGGGCACAGAACTCCCCAAGGGGCCCACAAATCAGTGGGGTGAGGGGTGATCACATAGACTTCCTGAGTTGGCACATTCAGTAGACATGTGTTCAGAGTTCCATGGACATGCATGTTATTCCTGGGGGTTTCCAGTCTGTCTGTGTGTCAGGTTCTCTCTGTGTGTCTCTGGGTGCATTGCCCCCACCTCCTTCCCCACCATGTGTGCATGTACCGGCTCTCCTCCATCCCAACCTCCTCCCCCCCTTAGTATTCTGACTGCCTATGAATGAGGACAGCTTCCAGGCGGGAGGGGTGAGGGAGAGGGGGATTTTGCTTCTGCATGTGAGGACTTGGGAGGCCCGGGTGGGTCACAGGGGGTTTCTGGCTGTGAGGAAGAGGCCCCCTTTGTCAGGGAGCAGCAATTAGTGCTTCTGTCAGAGGTCCCCAAACTCTGCATCCTTAGCGTGTTGGTAATTTTCCTTGGTACCTCTTGATACCAAGAAATACATAACCCTGCAAACAACTTAAGCATTTATGTTCTAACAATTTAATAACTTTTTTTAAAAAAAATAAGACACAAATTAAAAGGATACATTTTTATTTCATTCTTAAAGAAACACAATTACTTTTTTTTAAAAAAATATATTTTATTGATTTTTCACAGAGAGGAAGAGAGAGGGATAGAGAGTTAGAAACATCGATGAGAGAGAATCATCGATCAGCTGCCTCTTGCACACCCCCTACTGGGGATGTGCCCGCAACCAAGGTACATGCCCTTGACCGGAATCGAACCTGGGACCTTTCACTCCGCAGGCCGACGCTCTATCCACTGAGCCAAACCGGTTTTGGCCACAATTATTAATAGGATGCCTGGGCCTATTGGGAATGGCACACTGTCTCAATCCTTGAACACTGCCACCCTCATGTTCAGATCCACATAGGTTTTCTCATGGGGCTTGCTTTTTCTCATAGCAATGGCCAAAAGCACAACTTCCCATAGATATGATGCCACTGAAAGGAAAGTAGCGTGATCTCATGTTGAAACAACCATCCTGAGCTAGTAGTTTATGTGATATCAGACAGATGTTGAGTATTGTTGTATTTTCCTTCACTAGTTTAAATATCATGCTACACTCAGGTTCCCTGGGGTACCCTGATACACAGTTTGGGAACCGAGGGCACCTGCCGTGAGCTGTCCGTAGTAGGCAGCCTAGATGATAAAGGACTTGTCCCCAGCTGCCCCTGGGCTCATATCTGCCTGTGTCTGCCTCAGTTCAACTTGGTTTGTGATCAGAAGCACCTGAAGGAGACCTCACAGTCAGTGTACATGGCCGGGCTCCTCATCGGTGCTCTCATCTTTGGGCCTCTCTGTGACTGGTAAGAACCTCGACGAACCCATCCCTTCCCTTCCTCACCCCTTCTCTATCCCATCCCTTCCCTAGCTCACCCCTTCCCTATCCATCCCTTCCCTAGCCCATCCCTTCCCTAGCTCACCCCTTCCCTATCCATCCCTTCCCTAGCCCATCCCTTCCCTAGCTCACCCCTTCCCTAGCCCATCCCTTCCCTAGCTCACCCCTTCCCTATCCATCCCTTCCCTAGCCCATCCCTTCCCTAGCTCACCCCTTCCCTAGCCCATCCCTTCCCTAGCTCACCCCTTCCCCAGCCCATCCCTTCCCTAGCTCACCCCTTCCCTAGCCCACCCCTTCCCTAGCCCATCCCTTCCCTATCCATCCCTTCTCTAGCCCATCCCTTCTCTATCCATCCCTTCCCTAGCCCATCCCTTCCCTAGCCCATCCCTTCCCTAGCCCATCCCTTCCCTAGCCCACCTCTTCCCTAGCGAACTTTAGGCACCAGCACAAGGGCCTCAGGGTGGGACCCTGTGTCCACACACAGGGAGACCAGGGCAGGGCTGGGTCTCCCTTTCTCCCCTCCCCTCAGAGATTCTCTCCCACACCTGTCCCCTCTGTACCGTAGGATTGGTCGCAAAGCCAGCATCCTGATCCAGCTGCTGCTCTTCGCCATCATCGGCCTGGCCACAGCATTTGTGCCCACCTTTGAGCTCTACATGGTCATGCGCTTTGCTGTGGCTACTGCCGTCGCTGGCTATGCCTTGACAAATGTCACCCTGCGTGAGTATCTGGCCTGCAGCCTTAGCCACAGGGTGAGGCCCTGGGGACTGGCCTCATTCCCAGACTGCCTCAGGGGGCCTTGCCAGGGACCACACCTACAGGGGTCACCCCTGTGCTTCCTGGGCTGGGACAGAGGCCCCTACCCGGACAGAGTGGCCTCTGGGGAGATGGGGAGTGTGAGGGCAGCCCCTGGCCCGGTCTCAGCGTCTCCGTTCATAGTTGCAGAGTGGGTGGGGCCCTCGTGGAGGACTCAGGCTGTGGTCCTGGCCCAGTGCGGCTTCTCCGTGGGACAGATGGCCCTGGCAGGGCTCGCCTATGTCGTCCGTAACTGGCGGCTCTTTCAGATCGCTGGCGCCGCGCCCGTCTTGCTGCTCTTCTTCTACTTCTGGTGAGGAGGCGCTTCCCAGAGCAAGCACGCTAGGTCAGCTGTGCTCCCATGGGGTTAGAGTGTAGCCTCACGTTCCTCCCATGGGACACTCAGGGACACGTCTGGGAGAAGGGGGACCTGCCCGGGGTATGGGGTTCAGTGTGCAGTGGAACAGCCAGGGGGGCTCTGAGGTATTGGGGGGTGGGGCTCTAGGACTTCATGCCCCACACTCACACCTGTTCCTGACCTGCAGGGCTCTGCCAGAATCTGCCCGCTGGCTCCTGGCCCGGGGAAGGGTCGAGGAGGCTAAACGAGCCATCCAGAAGGCGGCCTCCGTCAATCAGCGGAAACTCTCCCCAGAGCTGCTGAGCCAGGTACTCATGGCAGGGCCCCTCCTGCCCCTGATCTGACCCACAGACCATCCTGCTGGCCCTCACTCGGCATCTTCCTCCCAGCTGGCCCCAGAGAAGACAGGCCCCTCGGGGAATGCCCTGGATCTGTTCAGACACCCCCAGCTCCGGAAGGTGACCCTGATTCTCTTCTGCGTCTGGTGAGGGCACTGGGACCCATGCCCCTCCCTGGTGTGTGTCACAGGGATGTGGGACAGTGGCTCTCTGGCTGGGATGGGCTATGCGGAAATGACTGGGCCTCTCCCTGACTGTGCCACTCTCCTTCGGGACTTCTGGCCAAGTCAGGCCCCCTCTCTGCGTGTGATGGTGGCTCATCACCAGAAGTGACAGGGACCCTTGGATACTTTGTAGGTTTGTGGACAGTCTGGGGTACTATGGCCTAAGCCTCCAAGTGGGGGACTTTGGCCTGGACATCTACCTGACGCAGCTGATCTTCGGAGCCGTGGAAGTGCCCGCCCGCTACTCCAGCATCTTCATGATGCAGTGGTTCGGCCGCAGGTGGAGCCAGATGGGGACTCTGGTTCTGGGTGGCCTCATGTGTATCAGCATCATCTTCGTCCCCGCAGGTGCCTGGACTGGCTCTCCCCTGGCCCCACCCACCCTCACTCACCTGTGGCAAGAGGCCCATGGCTTCTCTTTCCGGAACGAGGGTTTCCCCAGGGTTAAGTGTTTGGGTAGATGGGACGGGGAGCAGGTCCCAGGGGATGGGCTGTCTGCCCTCCATGTGGCTGACCAGCCTCCTTCACCAGACCTGCCCGTCGTGGGCACCGTGCTGGCCATCGTGGGGAAGTTCGCCACGGCGGCTGGATTTACCATCTCCTACGTCTACTCTGCTGAGCTCTTCCCCACCATCATCAGGTAAGGGCTGCTGGCACCGTTCCCCTCCTCTGCTCCTGAGACCCTGATGTTGGCCATCCCTCCTCCGCCCTCGCCGCCATCCACAAATAGCTTTCAGGGTGGCTCTGGGCAGCCATGCCGGGTGGGGGTCAGGGTATCTATAAATATAGTCCAGACCCAAGTTGTCCAGGGCTGGTGGAGGACAGGTAGAGAAGTAAGCCACGCCCTGGCCACGTCAGGGCTGTGCCATGGGTTACATCTAAGAATGAATAGCTCCGAAGAAGGAACCATCAGGTGGGGAGAGGGGTACTCAGGAGGGGCAGCCTTCGCCCTGAAACTGGATAGATGGGCAGCGTAGCGCTGACAGAGAGGCCTGCAGGTGGCAGCAGCCTTGGACTCTCAGTAGGAGGGAGACTTGGGTGCTGGATAAGCCTGGAGGCAGGCCAGGGGTGCCAAACGGTGGTCTGGGCTCTCCCAAGGAAGTGTGCTGAGCAGGCCCTGCGGCCTGGCGTTGAGGCCGGGTCCCCAGCTGGCACTGGCCTCCCCGCAGGCAGACGGGCATGGGGCTGGTGGCCATCTTCTCAAGGATCGCGGGCATCCTCACGCCCCTGGTGATGCTGCTGGGCGACTACCATGAGGCCCTCCCGATGGTCATCTACGGCAGCCTCCCCATCGGGGCGGGCTTACTGTGTGCGCTGCTGCCCGAGACACGCGGCCAGGCCATGAAGGATACCATCCAGGACCTGGACCAGGGCCCCCAGCCGCGGTGAGCAGCCTGCTTTCTCTGCAGCCCGGGACCCTGGCTTCCCATCAGTGCCCTATCTCAAAAGCCCACGCCTCTGCCTCACCATCTGTCCACAGTCACAGACCAATGAGGGTGTTTTAGGAACCATAGACATCTAACTGGCCTTGGGGTTAGATCCCCCCTACTCAGGGGAGATTTGGGGAGGGACACTGCTATGGAGCCACTTCCGGGTCAGCCAGTGATGGCCTTTCGCTCCCTCTAGGACTAAGAAGTTAGCGCCCACAGAAAATGAAACGGGGGCCTCAGGAAGAACTCCCAGCCCAGGGGAGGCCTCTGTGAGCAGCACGTCCTTCTGATCTCATTCCCTGGACACCGCGGGACCTGCGAGTAAGACTGGCTTTGCTGATGGAGGCAACACACCAGGACCCAACTCTGCACCAGCACCCACTGCCCACCCACTCCCAGAGGCACCTGGGACAGGGCCTCTCTCTTTCCATCACCTTTCTTAACCCTTGAGCCCCACCCCCAACACCCTCTTCTGGGTCAGGGTCTTGGTTGTGACTTGCCCTCCGATAGTCTTGTGGGGGGTACAGCTCACCGGACCCCCTCCATCTCTATGGTGCCTAGAGGTGGTGGTAGGTGCTGGGCCAGTTTTCCTCTTTGTAAACCCAGCATGGAAGCGTCCAGTAATCCTCTCGGATACCTGGGTAGTTGTCACTCACAGTTCTCAGCTATGAAGCAACGGACCGTTCTGTTTTGCTTCCTACTTGGTACCCTCATGGAGTCAGTCCCAAGCCAAAGCCTTCCCTTGGGGTCAGTGAACGGTATTTCCTGGCACAGTGTGGCACCCAGGCCGAAACTGCCATGGTGAGAAATAAAAACCCCAGAGGAGCCGGGAAAGAGCCGATTTCAAAGCAGAAGGCGGTTCTCAGCTCTAAGATGTGGACACTTGCATCCCTTTCAGGCACAGCGATCTTTCCTGAAAGAATCTTAAGTGGGCCCTCTATTGACACAAGCAAGATGCAAAATTCACCTATTGCCTCTAGACAGGTCTTCGGAGACTCATTTCTTTAGGGATTGTGGGCCCCTGGGGAGAAAGGTGTTTTTCTCTGGGTGTATCACAGAGTGCCCCGTGGCTTCCTCTGGTCCATGGGTAGATGCTTGTCTGTGGGCACTTGCTGGTGTGAGATCAGCCGCTGAGACCCCAGAGAAGACATGCAGCCTGACGTGGACTCAACCCCAAGGAGCCGTGGGCGGCCTGGGCTGGGCTGTTCTCCCTCGGTTGGTGAGCCCAGAACAGCCCAGATTTGGGGTCGTGCTAGCAGTGGGCCGACTACGCATGCTCTGGCCAGCTTTGTGGAGGCTAGTGCCAAGGTCCCATCTCAGCTTGGGTGCAAGAGCCCTCCTACTCTGGGTCTCGGGCTTCCCATTTTCAAATGAATGATCTTATAGGTCCCTTAACACGAATCGACAAGGACTCATCTTGGCTGCCCTGTTGGGTGTGAAAGACAGAGGGTTTCACAGTCTGCCCCCAGGGCCCAGGGAGATAGGAAAGGAGGGCCACCCTCCACCCTCAGGACATTGCCAGGCCCTGGGCTGGACTGAGTCCTCACGCGTGGCCCTGACTCAGCCACCCTGGACATTGCCTCACTCACTGCCCACTCACCCACTCATCTGTCAGGGAGGGGCTAGTGTCTCGGTCTCCTTGGCTTCTGCCCAGGAGGAGCCCCCTGGCCACCAGGCTCAGTGCCCGCCCTCCTCAGAGAGACCCCTGAGATTGACCCCTGTGCTGTGCATCTTGTGTTTCCTGTGTCACTGTCAAAGGCTAAGGACACCCGCACTTCCCCCGCCACCTCCTCTACTTTGACACCGTCCCCACCGAGTCCATCCCACTGACCTGGCCTTAAGTTCACCCAGTGCCATAGATGAGTGGCTTTCAACAGTAATTTATTTTCTCATAGTTCTGGAGCCTGTAAGTCCAAGATCAGAGCGTCGGCAGGTTCAGGTTCTGATGAGGGCCCTCTTCTTGGCTTGCAGGCAGCCACCTTCTCGTGGTGCTCTCACATGGTCTGTCCTCTGTGTGTGGATGGAGGTGAGAGATCTCCCTCCTTCCTAGAAAGCCACTAATCTCAGCAGGAAGGCCTCCCTTCATGACCTTATCTAACCCAAGTTACCTCCCCAAGGCCCATCTTTACCTATCACTGGGGTTTAGGGCTTCAACATAGAAATGTGAGAGACTGGGGGAGGACACATTGTCTATAACACCATCCACTGGGCCCTGTGGTCTGTAGACCTTGTTCTGCCTCCCCACCTCTGTCCTCAGATTTGAGGATGTAAGCCATCATTTTCGTTTCTATAGAGAGATAGACATCATTTCTCTCTGTTGCCAACGTCCTGTACTTTATCCCTTTCACCCTTTAGTTGTGCCCTAATTTGCAAAAGCATAGCAGTGAAAGAACCCAAACATCTGCCTTTTCTCTCCCTGCACCCCAGACTGCTGGGCACTGCTGATGAGGGTCACATGCCCGCCAAGTCTTTTCGGTGAATGAGCGGTCATCAGCCTCAACTGGGCCTTTCACTGTGCCCAGCTTTCCCACCAGCTTTTGCTAGTCAGCTTGTTTTCCAACTCTCAGCAGTGGCTTTTTTTTCCCCATATATATATACACACACACACACACACACATACATATATATACACACACACACACACATACACACACACACACACTAGAGGCCCGATGCACAAAATTCATGCAAGTGTATGCCTTCCTTCCCCCGCTGCCGGCACTGGTTTCCCTCTGGCACCCGGGACCCGGGCTTCCCTCACAGCCCAGGCTGCGTCTGGAAGGTCGTTCGAAAGAACGTCTGGAAGGACATCCAGTCTAATTAGGATATTACACTTTTTTTATTGTCTAAAGTTTTACATGTGTCTCCTTTCCCTTGAGCCATTCCCCCCTGGGCAAGCCCCCACCACCCCAGTGTCTGTGTCCATTGATTATGCTAATATGCATGCATACAAGTCCTTTGGTTGCTCTCTAACCCCTTCTCCCCTACCATTTGTCTCTGGATCTATTCTTGTTCATCAAGTTATGTTGATCATTACACTTTTATTATATATATATATATATATATATATATATATTATAATATATTTTGATTTTTTACAGGGAGGAAGGGAGAGGGATAGAGAGCTAGTAACATTGATGAGAGAGAAACATCGATCAGAGTGTGCCCAAAACCAAGGTATATGCCCTTGACCAGAATCGAACCCAGGACCCTTGAGTCTGTAGGCCAACGCTCTATCCACTGAGCCAAACCAGTTAGGGCTATATATATTTTTATTATACACACACACACACACACACACACACACACTAGAGGCCTTATGCATGAAATTCATGCATTGGCAGGGTCCCTAGGCCAGGCCAGCAATCAGGGCCAATCTATGGAATGACCTGCAGGGTTATCAAGTGTGGGGGGGGCACTGGCATCCGACTTGGCCAGCCTGGCACCACCCGCTCTCCAGGTGGCCCTGCATCCTGATCGTCCTCCCGCCGCTGCCTGTTGCCTCCCTCATCAGGGCGACCATCAGGGCAATTGGGGACCAAATGGCATCCACCTTGGTGGGCCTGGGGCCTGCGGGCAGCTCCTGTATTGAGCATCTGCCCCTTGGTGGTCAGTGCACATCACAGTGACTAGTCATTCCACCTGTTGTTGCGCAGGTTTGGTTGATTTGCATATTAGGCTTTTATATATATGTATATGTATGTATGTATTTTTTTTTATTGATTTTAGAGATGAAAGGAAAGGGAGAGATAGAAACATCAATGATGTGAAACATTGATCAGCTGCCTCCTGCACGCCCCCCACTGGGGTTTGAGCCTGCAACCTGGGCATGTGCCCTGACCCGGAATAGAACCGTGACCTCCTGGTTCATAGGTCGATGCTCAACCACTGAGCCACGCCGGCTGGGCTCACCAGTGGCTTTTTCTGACCTCCCATCTGCATGCCTTCATTCTGCCTCCTAACAGCCTCTCCTCCTTTCAGACAAGGAGAAGCCATCCTAAGGCAGCTCCCAGACTCTCACCACCAGTCTCCCACCTCTGCCATCTCCCCTCCCTCCTGCGGCCCTGGAAGAACTGCCCTGCACAGAGCTGCTAGGGGGCCAGGCCCGAGGCTCAGTGCTCCCCGCTGCCCCCGATAGATCTGGGAGCAGCCGAAGGGGGAGCCTGTCCCGCCTCTGCCTCTCCTCCCACCCCCACCGTAGGCCTGGGGACTGAGGACGGGTGAGTTGTGTCTGGACAGATGGAAGAACTTCCCTCAGTGGAGGTGGGACCTTTCAGGGGAGGGCAGGGGAGCCGGGACCAGTCTGCACAAAGGCCTGGAGCTGGCTCACATGGACTTTCCCACCTGCCTTGCCCCAGCCTCTCCCTGGGGTCTGTGGCCAGTTATGCCCCTGGAGTGGAATGCCGCTCCTCGCCATGCCTACCCCACCCGAGCACTCCCGGCCCCATTGTGACACTACTTCCTGGCCACCAAAGGAACTCAGAGGTTCTGCCGCCAACCGCCTGGCGAGGGCTGGAGTATGCTCAGGTGGGTCCTGGCTTTGGTTTGTGGTTCTAGCTCCAGGAGGAGGGGCAGGGCGGGTGGGGAGGGTGGCAGTTTTGATGACACCTGGCAAGTGTGGGGCCGTATTCTCAGCACAGATGTGGACGGGAGCCTGCCAGGACCGGTGGACTGTGGGAGTGTGTGGGAGGAGCAGGCTGCCCTCATAGGCCGTGTGGCTTCCGTGTGGCATCTGGCCATTTCCTGCCTCAGATGGAGCGTGGCTCCTGGCTATATGTTTATTTTCCAGGCCTCACTTACCTCTTTTCTGTTGTTACTCCTCACCCAAGGATATTTTTTCCATTGATTTTGGTGTGTTTTTTTTGAGAGAGTGGGTGGGAAGGAGGGAGGAGGCGGGGGAGAGAGAGAGAACATTGATGTGAGAGACACATAGATTGGTTGCTTCCCGCATGCACCCCGAATGGGGCTGGGGATCAAACCTAAAACCCAGGTAGGTGCCCTTGACCGGAAATCGAACCTGAGACCAGTCAGTGTTTGGGCCGATGCACTAACCACTGAGAACACCGGCCAGGGCTCACGTTCCTCTTTTGTACGTTGAGAACCAGTGACCTAGGGCCTGTCCACCTGGCAGGGCACCTGTGGAGTCAGTAGAGGGGGCAAGTGCTCCGGGGCCTTGCTGACTGTCCGAGTCCTGCGGGCATTCAGGTGATGCTGGGGGACACTGAAGGCAACCCCGAGGGCAAGGCGGGGGCAGCTGGCTCCTGAAAGCCAGATCTCTGTGGGCAAAGTCCCCTCCCTGGGAAGTCTCCTCCACCCACCTCCGCCCCCCTCCAACCTTACACATATATGCACCGTATTAGTTTCCTAAGGCTGCTGTAACAAATGACCACAAATTTAGTGGCTCAAGACAACTCACGTTTATTACATCGCAGCTCTGGAAGTCGGGCGTCCAGAATGGGCCTCGCTGGGCTCCAGTCAAGACATCAGGCAGCAGGACTGCGTTCCTTCCTGGAAGCTCTTGGGGCACATTCGTTCTCCTGCCTTTTCCAGCTGCTAGAGCTGCCTGCAGTCCTTGGCTGCACTTTTACATTCCCAGCGGCACTGTGCAAGGGTCCCAATTTCTCCACTTCCTCAACAACACTTGTTTTTTTCTGGGTTTAAAATAAAAAAAGTGTTAGCCACCCTAATGGGTATCTTTGCACATATTTCTTTTTAAAAATATATATTTTATTTTATTTTTCTTTTAATATATTTTATTGATGTTTTTACAGAGAGGAAGGGAGAGGGAGAGAGAGTTAGAAACATTGATGAGAGAGAAACATCAATCAGCTGCCTCCTGCACACCCCGCACTGGGTGAATATGCCAGCCCTTGACCGGAATCGAACCTGGGACCCTTGAGTCCGCAGACCGACACTCTATCCACTGAGCCAAACCGGTTAGGGTGCACATATTTCTTAAAATATGTTTTTATTGATTTCAGAGAGGAAGGGGGAGGGAGATAGAAATATCAATGATGAGAAAGAATCATTTATCGGTTGCCTCCTGCTCTCCTCAAACTGACAACCTGAGCATGTGCACCAACTGGGAATCGAACCGTGACCGCCTGGTTCACAGGTTAACTCTCAACCATGAAGCCACGCTGACTGGGCTCATCCTAGTATTTTGGTGCCTCACCGCATCAGCCCATCTCTGTGGCCTTAGCTCCTGGCCACTCCTGCTCCAGATTTAGGGGTGTTTTTGTTGTTGTTGTTTTGAAATAGTGTTCTCTGGAGAACTCTACTTTTGCAAGACTGGTAGTGCCTTGGTGTGTGTGTAAAGTAAGTTTCAGCAGCTGGGAAATTGTCGGAGAACTTAGCACTTAGCAGGGCATTGTCTATAACAGTGGTTCTCAACCTTTCTAATGCCGCGACCCTTGAATACAGTTCCTCATGTTGTGGTGACCCCCAACCATAAAATTACTTTTGTTGCTACTTCATAACTGTAATTTTGCTACTGTTATGAATCGTAATGTAAATATCTGTGTTTTCTGTTGGTCTTAGGCGACACTGCTAGCGGTTCTCAACATGTGGGTCGCGACCCAGGTTGAGAACCGCTGCTGTAGAGCCAAAGACCATCGGAAAACACAGATATTTACATTATGACTCATAATGTAATGAAGTAGCAACGAAAATAATTTTATGGTTGGGGGTCACCACAACATGAGGAACTGTATTAAAGGGTCGTGGCATTAGAAAGGTTGAGAACCACTGGTCTAAAACATTAAAGAAATAGGAATGGGCGGGCCAATGGGGGACAAATTAACTAAGAAACTTCAGAAGCAAAGGCGCGAGCTACGGAGCACATCAAGGTTGGAATTCAAATTGTTTCAAAACAGAGAAGCCAATTTGTAGTCAGTGGCTCCACGCCAGCCCCTAACCTGGTTGGTAGACACTGAGCCACGTCCTTTATCTGAACAGATGGCTGGTAAAGACAATCCAGTGGAGCTCCAATCCCAGCCTTCCTACAGGGACTTACAACAGCATGAGGCGGCAGAACACCACAGTTCCTGGTCTGTGGAGTTGTTACGCAAGTTGAGGACCATGGAAACCAACCAGTATGACAAGTTTGCTGATATCATGGAAGCGATGGGGAAGTTTGGCCCATTCCAGAGAAGGCTGGTGGCCCTGGCCTTCATCCCCAACCTCCTGGCGGTTGTGTTCATGTATGCCGACCTCTTCGTGGCCGCAGAGCAGAAGGCCTATTGCAACACCAGCTGGATCCTGGCCGTGGGCCCTAACCTGTCAGTGGCTGAGCAGCTGAATCTGACCCTGCCCCGGCACAGCAATGGCAGCTTCATGACATGCCGCATGTTCCTGCCTGTGACCTGGGATCTGGATTCCATCATCAAGTTTGGCCTCAACTACACACAGTCGTGCAGCCAGGGGTGGATCTATCCTGAGAGCAAGACGCGATCAGTAATCAGTGAGGTGTGGCTTGTCCTGAGTTGCCTGTAGCATGGGCCGGGAGATGTGCCCTCCCCCTCCCCAAACAAGTGGAGAAACTGAGGCTCAGGGATGGGTAGCAGTTGGCCCAAGGTCACCCTGCAGAGGAAGGGCCGGGGCAGAAACTTAGGATTCTTGCTGCCCAGCCCTAGCTTCGCCCATCTTAGCCAGAAAGCTAGAGTGGATTTGGGGGTAGGGGCAGAGGGCAGATGGCAGGGTTTGCCATCTCTCCAAGGAGCTGCTTCTGCAGTTGTGGCTCTGCCCTCTGAACTCACAGAAGGTCAGAAACTGAAGAAAAAAGCAGTCTAAGATGCAACCTGGGCCCTTCACGGCACAGACCTGCCAATCTGAACCTCTAGGTCGGAGCCCAGGATCTGTATTTGGGGAAGGGTCTTTAGTGATGTTGGCCTTTATACAGGGACCTCTCCACCTACCCCATAGCTTGGCTCTGCCCCTGGTCCCTCTCTTCAGGCCTACCTCCCAGAATCTGCCAGATGCAGGATGGAAGGCAGGGGTGACAGAGCGGAGGCTTGCTGCCTGTCCCTGTTCCAGGCCCCTTCTGTCTAAACACCCACCCTGGGAGGAGGCTCTGTCTCGGGAACCGATGGCTGACCCTGGGTGGAGGCCTGTGGCCAATCCCTTTGTGTAATCCCCAGTTTGATCTGGTGTGTGGTGAGGACTTTTCCCCGGAAGCCGTGCAGTCCATGTTCCTGACGGGCCTCCTGACAGGGGCACTCATCTTCGGGTTCATAAGTGACAAGTGAGTCTCGCAGAGTTCCTTCTGGTCCCTGAGGTTCCCCTGCCTCCTCCTCGTGGGCATGCAGAGCTGAGGAGTCTCCGGCTGAGGGAGGCGAGGGTGGGGACACTCTGGAGGTCCATGGATGGCTCAGGACCTGGCCCGAGTGTTGCGCTGGGTCCAGACATGGAGGTCCATGCGCTTGGCACAGCCTTCCTTCGATGCCCACAGGGTTGGCCGCTACCCCTCCATGCTGCTGTCGAACCTGGGGATAATCATCTTTGGCTTTGGGACAGCCTTCGTCAACAGCTTTCACCAGTACCTGTTCTTCCGCTTCGGGGTGTCCCAGTCCCTGGTGGGCCACACCATCAGCAGCATGGCTTTAAGTGAGGCCAGGCTGCATGGGGTGGGGTGCATGGAGGGGAGCGTGCACCTGGATGGCGGGTTTGGGGAGGCTGGGGGTGGGGGGCAGGAGGTATGAGCCTGCAGGACAGAGTTGCCATCCAATGGCACGTGGAATGGAGGAAACAGCCTCTGCCTCAGGCTGCCTGGAGGTGCAGAGAATGTGTGCCCAGTCTGAACTGTCCCAAGGAGGGCTGGGCATCTCAGAAGGTTGGCTGCAGGAGCAGCCCCAGGGACCCTGAGCTGACCAGGATTTTGTCCTCTTGGCCTCTGCACAGCTGTTGAGTGGCTAATGGGCGAGCACCGGGCCCACGCCATCATCCTGAGCCAGAGCTTTTATTCTCTGGGGCTCATGTTCCTGAGTGGGCTTGCCTACAGCCTTCCCCACTGGCGGTTGCTGTTTCTGTTGGGCACAGCCCCTGTGTTATTCCTCGTCTCCTTTATCTGGTAAGCCATGGGGCACGGGGCATGCGCAGGGCTGGGTCCGATGGACTGGAGATTGAGGTTTGGGAAGGATCCTTGAAGGGATGGAGTGAATGGATTGTTCCCTGGGAGGAATGTGGGGATGAGATGAGAGAGAGCCAGGGGCAGAGCCTCGGGAACCCCAGCATTGACCCCCTCGGAAGAGACCCTTGAAGGGATGTCAGAGAGCTGGTCCGGAAACCAAATGGCAGCGTGTCAAAAGGCAAGATTCAAGGACGAGGAATGGTCCGGGTGAAGGCAAACAAACCCACCAAAAAAGCCTAGTGACGTTGGTCTTGATGACCTTGAGTTGACCTCCCTGGAGCGACAGGGAGTTGAGGAATGAGGAGGGCCTGAAAAACAGAGCTGCTTTAGGGGACAGCTTTTTCAGTGATGGGCTGAAGTCCCAGCTATGTGAATGGGCTCTAATAGAGGGTGTGGGCATGGAAGACAGTGCCCTCCGTGTGCCTGGGCAGGTGAGGGTGACCCTTGAGATAGAAAGTAGTTGAGCTCTTCAAGGTGGCTGAGGGGAAAGACAGTGCCGGGAAGGGGCAGTAATGGCCAGGGTGACACTGAGCAGCTGCGGGACCTGTGTGTGGCTTAGGCAGGGGAAGGGATGACTTCCAAGGAGGGGCAGAGGACATCTTGAGAATGATGGTCGCCTTCAAGGCCTCCATCATCTGAATGGCCTCATGCTGGAATAGGATGGCCACCACTGAGGCAGGGATGGGGCCCACTTGGGTGTCTGGGGCATCATGGAGTGATGGATAAAGGAGGGTGTGCCATGCAGGATTTTCCCAGAGTCCCCTCGGTGGCTGTTGGTGAAGGGGAAGGTGGAGGAGGCCAAGCAGGTACTGTGCCATGCAGCTGACATAAACAAGACGACCATTCCTTTAAGTCTGTTGGAGAAGGTAAGAGGCCTGAGGCCCAGAGTAGGGCAGGGCTGGGGCTTGTGGAAGGGCCTCTTCCCGCCTCATCCTTTCAGGTGTGACCTTGGCCCTGAGGGTGTCTCCAGCCCACTGCTTGAAGGGAACAGTGACAGCAAAATCAAATCTCGTCAGGGGAAGACCAGAGACCAGGCTGGCACTGTGGGGGCAGGTGGGCCTTGTGGGTCTTGTAGGGGTGGCAGCAAGCTGGGGTCTCAGCTCTGCCTCTGGCTGGTCCTGTTTGTCCTGTAGCTACAGGTGCCTGGAAAGAAGGTGACTAACGCCTCAATCCTGGACTTCTATAGCAACAAGCAACTGCGCAAGGTGACCTTGGTGATGGGCTGTGTGTGGTGAGTCCCCAAGGCTGGCCCGCAGGGACTGCAAACAGAAGTGCATGCCAGGAGTTCTGGTGAAGGAATGGGGCATGGCCTGGCTACAAGGGAGCAAGGCCTAAGGACCGGGCATGGCCCATAGATTCCAGATCTGTGTTTATTTCTCCCTTCCATTCCCACACTGCCCACCCCCCCCCCTTCGCTTCTGTCTTCACTTTGCCCCGTCTCCATGAGGGTATCTGTGTGTGTGTCTCTTTCTTGTTCTCTATGAGTAGTTCTCTTCCGGTCTCGTTCCAGGTTTACTATTGGTCACAGCTATTCTACGCTGACCTTGAAGATGAAGGATGTTGGTGTGAATCACCAGATGAGCGAGATAATTCCTGGCATAATGGGGATGCCTGCCCGGCTGTGCTGCATCTTTCTTTTCGAGCAATTTGGGAGGAAGTGGTCTATGGCTGGGGCTCTCATCCAAGGCAGCTTCATGAACTTGCTTATCCCTTTCATCCCCTCAGGTACAGCCTCCCTCCCTCTCCCCATGCCTTCTGTCCAATCCCTCCCTCGTGCCTCCTGCCCTGTCTCTCCAACAAGACACCCTGGGAGTCAGCCTCCTACACCTACAACCCACCTTCTCTGCAGGGGCCCAGGTACCTTCAGAGCAGGCACTAATCGCTAGAGCACTCCCCTCCCTGGGCTGTGGGGTCCCCAAGACCAGGCACTCACAGCTCCCAGAGGCCTGGGAGAGGGGGAGCTGTCTGGAGGAATCATCCCAGTGTGGGCAGGAGCGTGGGCAGCCTTCTTCCGTCTGATTTCAATCCACATTAGATCGGGTGGTTAAATGTGAACAGATGCATCCCTTGGTGTGCACAGATGCATCAGTGCACCGAAAGGTTGCTGGTTCAATTCCCAGTCAGTCAATATGCCTGGTTGTGGGCTCCATCCCCCCATAGGGGGTGTGTAGGAGGCAGCTGATTGATGTTTTGTTCTCACATTATTGTTTCTCTCTCTCTCTCTCAAAATCTATTTTAAAAAATCTTAAAAGAACATGTGAACAACTCTGGCCAGTTTGGCTCAGTGGACAGAGTGTCATCCCGCAGGCTGAAGGGTCATGGGTTCAGTTCTGGTCAAGGGCACATACCTTGGTTGCAGGCTCGATCCCTGGCCCCAGTGAGGGCCTGTATGGGAGGCAACCAATCGATGTGTCTCTCTCACATCGATATTTCTCTGTGTGTGTGTGTCTCCCTCCCTTCTACTCTCTCTAAGAATCAATGGAAAAACATCCTCACGTGAGGATTAACAAACAAACAAAGAAAAAAATAATGTGAACAGATGCAGCAAAAAGAATCTTTCCACTGCTCCCCAAGGCCTTGCTCTCATCTGTAGCCTCTGATTGGAAAATGCCTGTTAGCTGTAACTTTACAGGAAAGCAGAACCTGCCCGCTGAACCCAGGGGCACAGCATCCTGGTGTCCCGTAGGCCCAGAACAAAAGAAGGAAAGCTGGGGGTTTGGGGAGCTGGCAATATTTTCAAAATTTCAAAAAGCCCCTTGGGCGAATGAGTACCCCCCTCCACACCCCCAGGTCACCTCACAGGGCTAGAGAGTGACAGGGCTGAGGATGTGGACATGAAGATGTCTGTTCTCACCCAATCAGCATTGCTGCCCACATGGACCCCTCAGCTGCTAGGGCCTGGACTAGGGCCACTGTGTCCAGGGTCTGCCTCAAGGGGGCTCCCTCTCTTTCTCTGGGGGTTGGAATTGTGAGCCGCTTGACTGGGTGGGACCTTTCTTCTCTGAGATGTTGGTAGTGTGGACTGGCTAAAACAAAATGGTGAGACAAATTCATTTTTCAATTTCTATTGCTTGGTGTTTGGTGGGTTTTTAGTGTTTTTTAAAAATATATATTTTATTGATTATTTTTACAGAGAGGAAGGGAGAGGGAGAGAGAGTTAGAAACATTGATGAGAGAGAAACATCAATCAGCTGCCTCCTACACACCCCCTACTGGGGATGTGCCCGCAACCAAGGTACATGTCCTTGATCGGAATTGAACCTGGGACCCTGGAGTCCGTAGGCCGATGCTCTATCCACTGAGCCAAACCGGTTAGGGCATTGGTTTGTTTTTTTTTTAAGTGAATCTATAATGAGTCAAGCAGAAATGTTTAAAACTCTCCAACGCGTGTGCGAGAAACTAGGGCTAGAATGTCCACTAGATAGGTCTGCTCTCATCCCAGGGCCAAGAAAAGCTGGGTTCAGATTGGGGGGTGGGGGCAGCAGGACCTGGATCCAGAAGAGGCCGATGAGGAGAGGCTGTGAGCCCTCAGCTCCAATGGGCTTCACCTGCCTGAGGCATGGTGTTTCCTGGTTTCTTTCTCTCTCCAAACATGCACCTATGGATGGGGGTGCCTCTGGGGGTGGATGTGGAAGACAAGAGACCGTCTGGAGGCACAGATGCAGGCGCTGAGTCCAGCAAAGTAGATGGTGGCCCTAGAGGCCACAGGGGTCCCAATGGGACCTCCCATCCTACTGACAACTCTCCCCCTGCTGGCTGGGCCTCGGCACACTGTCCCTCCTCTGACCAAGTGCCTGAGTTGGCTGGCCAGGTGGTGGGGATGGACTGTTGAGATGCCTTCTGAGAGGGATTCAGGGAGAGCTGATGCGCAGGCCTCCCCTACCTGGCCTGATGGGAAGATGGCCCCAAACTCAGGTGGTCACATTATCTGGCTACAGAGTTGAAAACCACAATGATGTTGTTGATCCTGGTGGGACAACTCAGCCTGGCCGCCTTGATCACCATGTTCTTCGCCTACAGTGCCGAGATCCTGCCTACCATCCTCAGGTATGAGCCTGGTGGGAGCAGGCCATGGGGGTGAGAAGGCAGGACAAAAACAAGATGGACAGCAGCGGCTAAGCTTGGGCATTCACCCCGTGACAGGTAGTGTGCTGAGAAGCTTACATGGATTATTCCATCTAGCCCTCACAAAAACAGCTCCCCAATCCCATCATTAGCCTAAGTAAGACAACAGAATCCAAGAGGTAAAGGCACTGGCTCAAGGTCAGACAGAGCGAGTGGCAGCACTAGCGCTGGCCCCAGGCGATCTGCCCCGGTGTCTGCCTTGCACTGACCGTCTGGGCCACTCTGAGTCTCAGGCCCTTCAGTGCGGGAGAGCTCGCTGATGGCCCAGTGCCCTCCTACCCACGCGCGCTCCGCACACCCGCTCAGTGTGGCATGGGGCTTACTTCTCCCCGTCCTGACCCCATGAAGTAGGCCCAGAGAAACGACTACCTACTTGGCTCAGTGGAGAACTAAGTTCTCCAAGGTCGCACTGTGTGTGAGGACAGGGTGGAGACTGGAGGGTGTGGGTTTGGGGGAGCTGCTGCTTCCAGCCTTTGGGCCTCCGAGGCCCCTTATACAAGCTCTGATCTTTCCTTCCAGGACAACGGGTCTGGGGCTGCTGATTCTGGCCTGGGCATCTGGAAACATGGTGTCCCTGGCACTCATCACCTGGAGTCCCCCCAATATAACCAATTATATTGGCTACATCTCAACCATTTTGTCCCTGTCCCTCTTCTATATGCTTCCAGAGACGAAGAATCAGCTCCATGTCGATGTTCTGGAGCAGTTTTCCTCGTACAGAAGGTAGGTGTGTGCGGGCTCTGGTCAGCACAGGGCCTGGTTCTCAAGCTCTGAAAGTATGTCAAGTGCTGTCCATTCCTGCCCCTTTGCCCAAAGGGCCTGTGACATAAGAGCCACTGTGTCCATAGCCTTCTTCCGGCTCTCCTGACGCTGCCACCCAACTCTCCCCAGCCCAGCCTCTGCTCTCCCATCCCGCCTGGGCCAGGTCCTTCCCTCTCTTTACCTCCTGGAAGCCTGCCTGGCCTTGAGCACTGCCTTATAGATGCCCTGGGCTCCCTGCCCTCCCAGGGCAAAGGGCACTGGCCGAGATCAGCTCTCTTGGCCTCAGCAGCTCAGGACCCTGTTTAAGAATTAGGCTCCACCCCATCCTCTTCGTGGGCACGCTGGCCTCCTAAGTGCCCGCTGGAGGAGACTTGTGATTGGCAGAACCATCATTTCTGGGATTTGGGCCAACAGAGTGCATCACTCTCTCCCCGAACCTGAGGGGTCCCGAGCAACAGTGAGGGCCCTCTGCTCGTACTACAGGGGTCACTGCCTCTCTCCTTCTCCTGCCTTCCTCCCCACCATTCTCCTCAGACTCTCATTGGCACCACCAGGGTTGGGTTGTCAGTGGTAAGAGCAAGCTATAGTTCATGGGGAGACAGATATGCACACAGTTATCACTAATGGGCTCTGACAGAGGGGTGTCAGACCTACAGGCGCCCCAGGAGAGAGGACCATTCATCTGGGGAGTTGGGGCAGGCTCACCGAGGAAGTGACCCGTGAGTTGGGCTTTGCAGGATGAATAGGAGTTTGCCCCATTGTAAACAAGGGGCATGTAATGCAGCAGAGCGACAGCACAGTAGTTAAGAACACAGGCTTTGGAGCCGGAAGGCCTGGATTGCTGTCTCTGCTACCACTTCCTAGATGTGCACAGGGAAGTTACCTAATACCTCTGAGATTCTTCACGTATCTTGAGTTCTTCATTTGCAACATGTAATGATAACATAGTTATAACAATAGCTAACAGGCATTGAACATGTATTTCGTGTCAAGTCCTGTCGTCTGCATGCCTTTTCACACTTTATCCTAACAACCACTACTACGTTCACGGTAGGTCCTGTCACTATCCCCCATTTTACAGTTGAGGAAACTGAGGCACAGACAGGGTAAAAACATGTAGCCCAGATGTCCTCTCTCACAGGGTTTTTGGGAGGTGTAAACCCACATAAAGCTTGGCACTGTGGTGAAGATGGTGGGCAGGACCCCAAAGGCTCAGGAGGTGGAAGGGTCAGGCGAGGGTCAGGAGATGGAAGTGGCCCGATGCTAGAGGCTAGAGGCGAGGGTCCAGCGCAGGCTCATGCCCTGCAGGTGTGGGAAAGCCCCTCCTCTCAGGAAGGCAGAGCCGGTCATGGGGAGGGGGAGCTGCCCCAGAGGTGCTGCTTTTTTCAGCTCCAAAATTTAAGGCTCATGACTTGTTCTCCCATGGCTTGTTCAGGGCCTTTAGCAAGGATATGAGCAAAGAGGACTTGTTGGCTGAGACTAAACTATATGGTGAACTGAATGAGGAAGTGGCAAAGATCACCCTTTTCAATGCCATGATGGAACCGGAACCAGAATTATTCAGCCCACCTTTGACGACCAAAGAAGAGTCCTCAAGCAGTCAGGAAGCCTGAGGGCCAGGCCCTCGGAAGATCTCGGATGGAGTTGAGTGGCTGAGTATGGGGCCGTGAACTTCAAGCCGCAAATTCTGGGCCAAGTTCAGCTTCGGGGACAGGGTCAGCCCTACTCCGAGGTTAGCCCTCGAGATCCAAAAATAGCTCCTCTGGGGGGAGCTAAGGCGTGATTAATTCTAATAAAGGTACCATGTTAGACTTGAGATGGCTCGGCCCAATTGGTTTTGGAGAACCTGGAGTCCCAGGCCCAGAGGATGGTGGGTCGGGAAGGCTCATCCAGAGTCCTTACTGTCTTTAGTTACTCCTTGGGGACAGCAAGGAGCTCCCTGGATGGGGTGTGGGGTGGGCCGTGCCTGTGAGGGCCAGGAAAGGGCAAGGGCAACACTGACCTCCACCTTGCCACATCCTCTAGCCCAGGCATCTGCTAGTGTAAATGCACTTCCCGTGCCAGTGCAGGCCGCAGACACACTTCAGTTCCACTGGGTGCACCTGTCAAGATGGGGCTGGGAGGTGAAGGAACAATGAGAACATCCATCTGCACTATCACATTGAACTTTACTTCCCTCCCTCCCTCCCTTCCTTCCTTCCTTCCTTCCTTCCTTCCTTCCTTCCTTCCTTCCTTCCTTCCTTCCTTCCTTCCTTCCTTCCTTCCTCCCTCCCTCCCTCCCTCCCTCCCTCCCTCCCTCCCTCCCTCCCTCCCTCCCTCCCTCCTTCCTCCCTTCCTTCCTTCCTTTCTTTCTTTCTTCCTTCCTTCCTTCCTTGTAGAGCCAGATCCAAAGTCAGACAGTCTGACTCCAGAGTCTGCTCTTTTTAAAAAATATATATTTTTATTGATTTCAGAGAGAAAGGGAGGAGAGAGAAAGATAGGAACATCATGATGAGAAAGAATCATGGATCAGCTGCCTCCTGCACGCACCTCACTGGGGTTTGAGCCCACAGCCTAGGCATGTGCCCTGACCAGGAATGGAACCGTGACCTCCTGGTTCATAGATCAACACTCAACCACTGAGCAACACTGTTAATTTTCCTTTTGACTCTCCCAAATAAGCATGGCCTTGGGGATTACCCATCTCAGCCTCCTTTAGGGGGTACCTTTCCTGACGTCACCAGCTTGGCTGACCTCTGACCTCCACCACCCTGGGAATAAGTCCCAGACCCTAGCTCACAGTCCCCAACTGCCCTGAGGGTGAGTCTGCCTTCCCAGCGTGGGGACTCCCTAGGCAGAGCCCAGGAATCCTTACCCATTAGCCAGATGGAAACCTTTGGGTCAGGTCTTGGGCTCCACCTCCTCTCTCCTTGGAAGGGGTGAGGGAGGTGGTTCCTGAAGGCAAGGCCTGGCTCTTCCTCTCCTTTCTCTGCCAGTTTATTGGAAGATCAACTCACAAGGGAGGAGCTAACTCCCTGGAGCTTCTGAGAGCACAGAGAAGGGAGCAGGACTGGGAGGCCTTGGGTCTCCTGGGCGGGGCTGGCGTGCAGAGCAGCCAGGCCAGCGTGGCTTCTGGCACCCAGTCCCAAGCTTGCTGCTTTGAACGTGGGCTCCCAAACGTTGGAACAGCAAGAAGCTGGTGCCCTCGCCTTCTCTTTCAGCGTCATTTTCTGGTCCCTTTGTCGTTTCCCAGGATCGCCCAGATAAAGGATCTCGCAAAGTGTCACGACAGGATGGTTTCAAGGCCCCCCTTTCTTTTTCTGGGGGACTTCTCTGTGAGCTGTGAGGGCAAAATATTAGCCACGTTAAACACCTCACCTCGAATTACTTTGCTAGAAGGATTCAGCCAGCGCTGCAGGGAACAGGAGCAGGAGATGGTTAGGACGGAAAACTGATGGAGCAGTGTTGGTGGCCGCAGGACAAAGCTGCTGGCAAGACCTAGCTCACCCCTGTGTGACTTAGATTTTCTGCAAGTGGCCAGGATTGTCAATCAGTTCCAGATAGGACCTGCCTAGTTTATCTAATCAACAGCTAAGATTACCTGGAGTTTGACTATATATATATTTAAATTTATTATTATTATTTTTGGTTCATATACAACAGAAATTTATTTCCCATAGTTCTGGAGGCTAGTAGTCCAAGATCAGGGTGCCAACACATTGGGGTGGGACCCCTCTTCCTGATTCAGCACCTTCTTGCTGTGTCTTCACATTACAGAAGGTGCAACATTATATATTTTAACAGGCTAGACCCATGCTGTCCCATACAATAGCCCCTAGTCAGATACAGCCACTGGGGGCTTGAAAGGTGGAGAGTTGGAATTGTGATATGCTATGAGTATAGCAAACACTGGATTTCAGCGACAGTATAAATATATATATATATATATATATATATATATATATATATATATATATATATATATATATATATATATATATTTCCTATCTAATAAAAGAGTAATATGCAAATTGACCATCACTCTAACACACAAGATGGCTGCCCCCATGTGGTCAAAGATGGCTGCCCTCATGTGGACACAAGATGGTGGCCACAAGATGGCCAGCAGGGGAGGGCAGTTGGGAGGGACCAGGCCTGCAAGGGAGGGCAGTTTTGGGCGATCAGGCCAGCAGGGGAGGGCAGTTGGGAGGGACTAGACCTGTAGGGGAGGGCAGTTGGGGGCGATCAAGCCTGCAGGGGAGGGCAGTAAGGGGTGACCAGGCCAGCAGAGGAGGGAAGTTGGGGGCGACTGGGCCTGCAGGGAAGGGCAGTTGGGGAGGACTCAGGCCTGCAGGGGAGAGCAGTTGGGGGGAACCAGGCCTGTAGGGGAGGGCAGTTAGGGATGACCAGGCCTGCAGGGGAGGGCAGTTAGAGGCAATCAGGCTGGCAGGGGAGCAGTTAGGCATTAATCAGTCTGGCAGAGGAGTGGTTAGGGGGTGATCAGGCTGGCAGGCAGAAGTGGTTAGGGGCAATCAGGAAGGCAGGCAGGCGAGCAATTGGGAGCCAGCAGTCCTGGATTGTGAGAGGGATGTCCGACTGCCTGTTTAGGCCCGATCCAGGTAGGACAGTCAGACATCCCTCAAGGGGTCCTAGATTGGAGAGGGTGCAGGCTGGGCTGAGAGACACCCCCCTCCCCGCCGTGCACGAATTTCGTGCACTGGGCCTCTAGTATATATGTAAAAGGCTAATATGCAAAGTGTCCTTTTGGGAGTTTGACCGGGAGACCGGGAGTTCGATTGCTTGCTATGATGTTTGCTGACCACCAGGGGGCAGCACAGAACATGGTGGGTGACCGGAGGCATGGCAGGACACTGAGGGTACAAGGGAAGGAGGAGGGAGGAAGGCGGGGAGGTGGGGAACCTGATCAGCCCTGATCGCTGGCCAGGCCTAGGGACCCTCCCCATGCACAAATTTCATGCACCGAGCCTCTAGTATGTAAGAATGATAACCTTTAGGATATATTGAGTTAATAAGACATTTTTATTTTTATTTTATTTTTTTAAATTTCTTTATTGATTAATGTATCACATATTTGTCCTCATCCCCCCATTCCCATCCCACACCCCTCCCCACGCATACCCCCACCCCCCTGTTGTCCTTAACCACTGGTTAGGCTCATATGCATGCACACAAGTCCTTTGGTTGATCTCTCCCCTATATCCCCACCCTCCCCTCCCCTCCCTCTGAGGCCCAACAGTCTGATCCATTCCTCCTTGTTTCTAGGTCTGTTCTTGTTCATCAATCTATGTTGTTCATCATTTCACCTAGATGAGTGAGATCATGTGCTACTAGAAATTCACTTATAAGAACCAAAAATGAGACAAGCAATAATGGTTATGCTGAAAGGCAAATGAATCAGTCTGTAGTGAGTTTCTTTCTGGGCCAACAGTTCTTTTGCGACCCAATTTCAATGTCAAACAGTTCCTTATGTGCACATGTCAGCAATGATATTTTGGTTCTGGATGGTGGACAAATGGTAATGCAGGCCCGACTCTCTCTGGTTTGGTCCTGGGCAACCTGCAGTGATGCACAGCTGATGACTGCTAGTATGGCAAGGCGACGTCAGTGTCTTCCATCTCTGGACTGCTTCTTTTCTGTCTTCATGGCTGGAGTAGTCCTGTCAATTCCTCTCTGTTGCTGGAATCCACATGGTCTCGGAGTTGTTTTTTTCTGAAAATATACAAACATATTCTCGACCAAAAGTTAATAAAGGAATATTTCCTATAAATTTGACTTGGGATCCTTTTTCATTTTTTGCCCAAATGATTTTCCTCTGGCTTGTTTTGACACCATGTGTGTTTTTCATGGGTGTCTTGCTTTTAGCATTACAATTATTTTTCTAAAGTACAAATTTTCTAGATGTAATTTACTTACAGGATATTTTTCCTTACATGATATTCTTCTACTTCCCCCCCTTTTTTTGATTTAAATATTAGGAGGCTTTTGAAAATTTTTTAATGTAGTCTTGATAGCTTTTAAATTTTATTTTTTGCACTATAATATGACTGCTTTAGGTTCATTACCTGTTATGCAATTTTATCATGAGATGAACTACCAATAAAAATTTTAGTTAACACTTTAGGAACTGTTTTTTGTCCAGTACTATTAATTTTTCTAGAATATTCGCTTGCTCCAATTAACCAATTTAAATTAGCCTGAAAACTTGACTACTATTTCACTGTCAAATTTATTACTCTAACAACAATCTTATTTTACCCTGTAAATATTAGTGGGAAGGATTATTTGCCTTCTTGAGTAGGCCCTGAGCATTCCTGGTGGTAGGCTGGATTTAGATATCAAAAACCCACTTCCCCTCACCATGGGTTCAAGACAACTCAAATAATTCTTGTTGCAGTGAGAGGGCAGCTGCTGTCGGCCAAGTCTCTGTCTGTTACCCGGGTCCCGATTTGAGCTGGGCATGGGACGTTAAGCAGCCATTGGGGCAGGAGACTTCCTTCAGAAGGGGTGAGGGTTCAGGCCCCTGCTAAGTTAAGGGGGTGAGGGTCTGTGCCCCACCTCTGTTGACCCCCAAGTTCTCTCCTGATGGCCACTCTGCGACTGTGCCTGTCTTAGGTTGTTCCTTCCCTGAGGAATCTTACCCGTCTCTGGCTAACCAGCCATCCTCCGGGGCCAAGGAGGGTGATGTGAGGTTCAGTTCTGTCTACTTGGTACCCTATGTCCCCGTGGCCTCCACGCCCAGCACCTGCCTTGGGATCCCCTCACCTGCTGGCAGGGCCCCAGCATTGATCACATATCTTGGAGTTAATAAGATATTAACATTGATTGCACCTGTTTTTTGTTGTTTTTTTGTGTTTTTTTTTAAAAAACACATTTAAAAATGGGACTGACAGAAAATTTAAAACTACCCACGTGACTTGCATTTGTGGCCCACGTTCTATTTCTACTAGATGGCACTAGCCTAGAACCTTCCTTTTATTGGTCTCACACATCATTCAGATCACACTGATTTGTTGGGGTAATACTGAAAGTGAAACGTCAAAATTGCATGAAGTTTCACTTGTTGATAAAGTATCCTAGAGGCCCTGGCCAGGTAGCTCAGTTGGTTAGAATGTCATCCCCATACACCAATGTTATGGGTTCGATCTCTGGTCAGGGAACATACAAGATGCAACCAAGGAATGCATAAATAAGTGGAACAACAAGTTGATGCTTCTTTCTCTCTCCCTTCTCTCTCTTTAGAGTAAATTTAAAAATTTCTTTTCAGTCTCTAATAAAAACATTTAAGAATGTGCACTTACCTCTGAGTACATCCCAAAGATGGTGAAAAGGATGCTTTCATCCTCCTGCTTCCTATATAGTGTGTTGTATTTTGATTTCCTCTTTGACCCCTGATTACTTCAGAGATTGGTTTAAAAGTCCTAAGCACCTTGAGATCCCCCTATTATTACTGCTTTGTTGGCTGGTTTTCTTTTTCTTTTAGTACAAAAGTTAAAAGTTCATCAATACAGAGTTTATTAAAATGCAGAAGTCGCCAAGGCCAGTTTGGCTCAGTGGATAGAGTGTCGGCCTGCGGACTGAAAGGTCCCAGGTTCGATTCCGGTCAAGAGCATGTACCTTGGTTGTGGGCACATCCCCAGTAGGGGATGTGCAGGAGGCAGCTGATAGATGTTTCTCTCTCATCAATGTTTCTAACTCTCTACCCTCTCCCTTCCTCTCTGTAAAAAATCAATAAAATATATTTAAAAAAAAAATGCAGAAGTCACCTTCTAACCACCAATTTCTAAATCCCTCCCACAGATAGTTGTTAATAACTTAGAGTATGACTTTCCAGAACTTTCTTTTGTGTATACAGGGCTACTGGATTTAATTATCTGCCTCAAACACTCATGTACTAGGGGAAAGACAGGCGCCAAGGGAGGAATGCTATAAAACCAGAAAAATGGCCCTGGCTGGTATGGCTCAGTTGATTGGAGCATCATACCATACACCAGAAGGTAGTGGGTTCGATTCCTGATCAGGCCACATACCCAAGTTGTGGGTTTGATCTCCAAATCTCCAGTCAGAGGCAACTGCCCGCTCAATGTTTCTCTCACATCTATGTTTCTCTCTCTCCCTGTCTCTCTCCTCCCTCCCTTTCTCTCTCTGAGATCAATAAAAGTAATAACAATAAATAAAAGCAGAAATATGGAAGATATCCACAACAATATTTCATTTTCCTAAAATCAAATTATCTTCTGAGGTGAGTACAAATACATACACAGCAGAAGTATTCACACTTGGTAAAAATAAGCACTCCCCCCCATCACACACAAACACACAGAATTCTTTGGAATCTGTTTTGCTTAAACATCAAAGTCCATCAAACTTTTCTTCAGGTTGAAAACAAAATCAGCTTTAAAAAATCTTAACCTCAGTTGCATGAGTTATTTATTTAACTGGAGACAAGACTCACCCCTCACCCACCAACTTGGACAAACAACTGTGATGTTGGCCCTGGGGCTATAGTTCAAACCTCTATATTTTCAACTCGTAACAGCAAAGATAGAATGGGAAGAAGATTTACTTATTTCTAACATATTCCAAGATGAAATCTTTTATAAAATGTCAGACAGATATGTATAATAAATTAGTGAGCCTAAATTATAATTGATTTGTCTACTTCATTTCCTAATTTCTGATTATTTTTGCTTTAGTGATTTTTATCTTTGTCTTAGAAGTGTAAGGGATAGGAATTAAAGCTACCAATATACTTCTAACTTTTCTCTCTCTTTTTAAAAAAAATACGTTTTTATTGATTTTAGAGAGAGGAAGGGAGAAGGATAGAGAGATAGAAACATCATAGATTAGCTGTCCCCCACCCTCTCTGTGTTCCCCCTACTGGAGATCAAGCACACAACCTGGGCATATGCCCTGACTGGGAATCAAACCCACAACTTCTTGGTTCATGGGTTGACACTCAACCATTGAGCCACACTAGCTGGGTGTAACTTTTCTCTCTTAAAACTGCTCATTTACAAAACTATATGTAAGTCTGATGTCTACCCAAATGTCACAGGGAGCCTGCACAGTAAAATGTGGGGTCGACACACCATGGACTATGATAGAGCAATTAGATACCTCCAACTAGATCAGGTTTCCCAAATGGTTGGACTTCGTGACGCTCTTAGAATCTCAACCATTTTTTCCCACAGTACTCCTAGGACAAC